>BNCP01000003.1:3600000-4200000 GCA_019650235.1 Volvox reticuliferus
ACTGTGGTAGATGCGGTAGAGGAACAGGTGGTAGAGGTACAGCCAGCACCCTAGGTGGTAAAGGTACAGCCACCAGCAACTGCCGGCTTCTGGGCCTCATTGCCACCTGGCGCCTGTTGATCCTCCCAAAACTTCATGCCTTACCACAAATTCGAACAGGATCGTACTAAAGTATTATGGACTCATATGTTATATCCACTTCGTTTTAAAGTTTAACCACCAGCTGCTAACCAACCGTCGTACAGTGCAATCGAGCAGAATGACGTGAGGAGTTGATTACAGTATTGACCATCGTACCAGTACTAACCATAGCTTTTGATACTTTTTGATACTCAGGTTTGATACTTTTGTTCTTTATACTCGTAAATCAATACCCACCTTTACTGGCAGGTTGACCTAAACTGCACACATGCCGCCTGGGGGCTAACACTCTCCTAGCTCCGTCCTTGGCCCGCATCGCCCACCCAACCTGGCAGGCCTATGCCTTATCATAACTGAGGAATTTGCATGGTTTCTGCCATTAGGACTGCACAACCGCTGAGATACTGTGCAAGCAAAGACCAGCACCAGCAGCATCTTCCCCAGGTTCCAGCTTCACGGACTCATATACTAATATAATTTTATTCTATATACCGCATGCTTTCTTGATTGCAGGTTTCAATTCACGCTTCTGATTATATTGAGGTACGTTAGCACAGCCACCCCCGACCCTCCATCTGAAGTCCTACGAGTATATTTATGTTTTATGGATTAAATTTGCCTGAAGAAATGCATTTCGAGGCAACCAACGCAAAATGGTTGCCGTGCGGGATGAGTGGTCCAGCTCTCGGCTCTGCTTGCAGCCCTTCCGCGTACGGAATAACAGTCCTATCCGCGACAACATCTGCACTAACAGACGAGTGGACTGTTGGGCAATTAAGCCCTACAGTACCAGAACGCAGCCGGAAACCATGCATGGGCATTGCCAGCGACCACACACCTAATTATGCTTCCCTCTTGTGTGTCTGTCCTTGGGACACGTTAGAGGCCTCCAAAATAGCCAGCATAGGACCACCCGTTTCCCACCGGTCCTTACCGAACATATCAAGCCCCCGCTCCGTCCAATAGTCAAGCCATAATGCAAATCCGCTTAACTCAGCAAAGCAATCCTGTTTGCTCCATTAAGTTTTCTGCCTCTTGTTCGCATTACCGCCCTTGGGCTCTCGCAGGGTAACCTTTCGTATCGTCCGCTCCTCCCAGCTGCTCTTGCTCAGCTTGCATGGCCGATTGCCAATATACTTACCATTCATCTCCCTCAGCGCCTTAGCAAAATCATTACCATCTAAGAAGCTGACGAAGCCATAGCCTTTACTCTTTTTGGTGCGCTGGTCACGGACCACCTGCAGTAGTTATATAAAGGCACATAAACATTCCATCATTCCAACCCAAACCGTTATCCTGCATCTTTTGTTTCAACCGGTTAACACATGCGGTGCGTATGTTCAAATCCCAAGTGCACAGCTCAGTGCCGAATATACCTGTGGTCCCCACCGAATAGGCATCGACCCCAAATGACCAATATCTAATAAATGACGAGCAAACGACCACTCCGCCGCCAATGCAACTGTACTTGAACCCCTCCAGTGCGCTCTTTCCCTCACAGCACTTTAGCCCGAAACCCGCATTGCCCGCCGCGCAGCCAGCCCGCACCTTGGCCCTAGCAAATGACGAATATTTGGAGAAGGACTTAGCCAATAGATCGTCTGTGACCTCGTTACCCAAATCGCCCACGAAGATGCGAAAGTCGTTATCAGGCCAATCGTTGAGCGAGGGGTCCACCCACTTTTGACCACCAGCCTCCCGCAGGAGGGCCTTTTTCTTGCCACCTGGCTGCTGTTTCGAGCCGCCCGGCTTGGCTGCCGCCTGCTGCTGCTGCTGTTGCGTTGGCATTCCCATGCCAACAGCACCCATCCCCATGCCCATTGCCATGGACATACCACCCATCCCCATCCCCATGCCCATGCCTGATTGTATCATTCCTGCATAAAGACACCAAAGCGGAACTCAACTAGCCATTCTTTATCTTGGTACACGGAAAACACCAGCGACCGAGCCAATGTCGGCAGGAGAAGTTGATGGCTACAAAATGTCCACTTATCAACGACAAGATAGCCGCGGCTATAACCCCTTCTAGCAGATCTTCGGCACAAGATAATCAGTAACAAACCTGGATGGTGTTGCATGCCCTGCGCCCACGATATCTCCCAGGTGTCAGTAAAGTCAATAAAGTGTACAAACCAGACACCCATCCTGTTGTTGAAACCATGGGCATAATCTTGCCCCAGCTACGTTTCCCACACTGCAGGCTTCCCTCCTGCTGTGGCATCCCCTTTCTGCCATAGAAAGGTTGCCCCTCTCACACAATAAGCATATATCGAACTGCTACCTGTTTCGATGCAGCCTCCATGCCATGCTCTCAACTAGCCCCGACGATGCCAGACCTCCTTTGCCTCCCCACGCACCTGCTTGGCCGTACATGCCCTGTTGCTGGAAGCCCTGGTTCCCCATGGGTCCGGGCACAGGAGGGGGCGCCAATGAAGCCGCCGGCGGTGCAGAGAACTGCTGCAACGGCAAGCAGCAGGGTTTTAATCAGCAAACTACACGAAGCCGTTTACATTCGAACACTTGCACACTGCCGGAAGGTAACTCAAATACTCAAAAGAGTCTGGATAATACAAAATACCCAAAGAGTCTGGATAATCATTTAAAGGATAGATGTACGGCGCACAGACTGAGTAGCCATCGCATACCTGGGGACCTTGCGGTGGAGCAGCAGCTGTAACCGGCGGTTTTGAAACCACCGGCGGAGCATGCGCCACCGCTCCCGACGGAGGTCGGGTTGTCGGCAGGGCGGCCCGTGAGGCTGCGGCAGCTGGTGGTGCGGCCGCCGCAGCAGCTGGTCCGCCTTCCTGTACCTCCTCAAACCCCGCTTGAGTTTCCACAGCCGCTAGCTCCGCCTGCAGGTCGGTTTGCTTTGGCATGCCCGCTGAAAGGTACTTCTTGTATGCACACAGACCTATTCACCTGAAAACGAAGCCACTCGTCGTCAGCCATTCTTTCAAAGTACTGGCAAAGAAGCAATAAGTAAGGTTGTTACGACGTTACAACTGAGGTGACGCTGCGCTCAAGCCTAAGCCAGGTGCACAACAAGGGGTTACTTGTCAAGGGTCCGCGCTGAGCTCATCAATGACATTTAAGAAATTATGGGTGTTATGGTGCTTTGGCTTAACCTTGTTTGCCAATAATTCGGCAATGTTCGCAAATAGGGCAGGCACAGCACAAAGCCAAATTATCACAATAAAGCAGTAACGACTGCAAGTTAAAAATTTAAGCCAACGTATTCCTAATAGTGCTTCATCCTGAGTTTAGATGACTGTACTGTACTTGCAGCTGCCTGCACTGCATGAAATGGCGGGAAAGCAGCCATTAAGTGGGGCATAAACTTTCTGATATACGGATCGAACTTAACTAGGTGTACATGAAGGTGATGTCGCCCGGCAGCGCATGAATCATTGATAACGGCGGGCCCTTGTGGCCCAAACAGTGAAAAATGTTACAGCTGTCGGACCATCATAAACGGCTTACAGACCCTGTTGCATGTGAGTGTTATGGTGTGTGTGCAAAGACAGCCAGCTCTGGCATTCCTTGACCATCGTCTTTTTCCGCTCCGCAGCTGTGGAAGATAAGGTCAAGATTGCAGCTGAACTAAAGGAGAACATCGATATCGTGCTTACAGCGGAGTACTCAGCATTTCTGTCAACTTTCTTCAAACCTTTCTGCGATATCTTGCGTACTGTCCCGCCGCAGTTCGCTGACACACCAGAGCATAAACTTCGTAACACTATCCTTGACATTCTAACCCGTTTGCCTATCAATGAGGCTTTTAAGGGGTATATGCTCGAGCTCTATGACGTATGCCTCAACGTAACCCAGAACGACAATCAGGATAATGGGCTTCCAGCCATTAAGTTGCTTCTTGACCTACAGAAGACATATAGGGGCTATTTGGAGGCACAGGGGTCGCATCTGGCGCACTTTCTTATCAAGGTCAGGCGGCAGTGACCGGGGGGAAGTCAGGGACCGCAAAATCATCACGCCACTCGTCTTTCCTTACCTGTGTGAAGTCCCGAAAACGCCAGTTCATACAAAGCATGCACCTGGGGGATTTGAAACAACAATGTTGCGTGTGATCGAACTAGGGTTGCTGCGGCGGGGGTCAAGGTTTTCGTGTAAGATCGATAGGGGTTGATAGTTTGCATTTGCTCGGGGTTTTCTTCCCCATCTCTAATTTGCAGTGTTTTTCGGAGTTCCCTGCTACGGTGGCGGAGGTGCTGGACCTCGGACCGCCTGGGGGGGAGGCACCCTATGCCAAAGTGCCCTCGCAGGCCATTCCTAGCAGCAAATCCTTCAAAGTCATGGCGGAGCAGCCGTTCGTCGGTGGGTTGTCTAGGCGTGGTTCAGTTGACCACGGCAACCAGTCAGGCTGAAGTGGATGTGGAAGGGATGTGACGGTACAGCTATGGGACCCGGACCTGTAATGAACGTGGATAATCCCCAGGGATATGGGAGCTCACGTACCCCTTGTCAGTCCCTGACACGCTTCATTCAATCCCTTTTACTGTATTCATGGAAGTTGCAAGTACACATGCCGCAATTGCTGCCCCAGCAACAGGTTTGCACGAATCGAACAGCAATGTGCTGGCGTCTTAACTTAACTCCCGGATCTGCGCCGCCTCTCCCTTCCTGCTGTCTAACACAGTTATGTTCCTCATGAACGCGTACGAGAGACTGCGGCCCACGGTACTGCCGCAGTTGGTGCCGCTCATCATCCGCGCCGCATGCCTACAGGGACCCAGCCTCAGCGATGCACATGTGCGTGGTTCCCTCTCGCAGCATTACGCAGATTTCCGATTGGTTCAGGTTCGCTGCCTACAGTACATGCTCTGGCTGTTGCGAAATGCCGGCGCAGCAGCAGCCGCAGCAGCCGGTGGTGTAGACGGTCGCCCAGCGGCGGCGGCAGCGGCGGCCTCTTCTCTGGCCTATCCCATTGAGCCCCATGTGCCAGCTATCGCGGACGCGCTTGTGCATCTGCTGCGACAGTGCCCTGACGTGGTCACTACGAGGAAGGAGCTGATGATTGTTACGCGGCATATGCTGCAGACCGCTGTGCGGACGCACCTGCCGGGCCACATGGACGAGCTGATGGACGAACGCGCATTGTGCGGGGGTGGCCGTGCGTGCACGGAGACATTGCGCCATGGCGCTTGCGGACTTCTGGCAGAGATTGTACACAATTGCCGTCGCCAGCTGCGGCCGCATCAGCTCGCGCGTGCGACGTATCTGTTCGCCTCCATCACCTGTGACGCCTCGCTGCCGACCTCCACGCGCGCCACGTGCCTGCGTGCGATGTGCGTTCTGGTGGACCCCATCCTACAGCAGGCCAAGGCGCCAGCCACGGGGCACGATCCGGGACTGCGGACGCAAGGCCGCCGGCTGTTGGGGCGCATCCTGGAGAGCCTCGTGGGAGCCATGAAGCATCTACGCGCGCAGGTGGGAACTACTGAAACAGGACTTCGTAATTTGCCACACGGCTAGGGAGGTCTTAAGCGACTCTGGGTACTCCCCGTATGGTGGGGTAATAGTCAGCTAGGGCATCTGGGCATAGACATTGAGGATGGTGTCGTGTCACGGAAAGAAGAGGTTGGGACGGGTCCTGAGTGACGCGTAGGATTGGGACGTGCCACACAGGCCTATTGCGGAAAGGGCTCGGCAGCTTGAGGGCTGTCCGCACGGTAGCATACCAGCTAGGAAGATACGTCTTCGTGGATTGCAGTCTCGGAAACCGGTGGTGAAGTGTTTGGCTATCATATCAAATGACTTTCTCAGGAAGCAGGCAGCTCTTCAACGCGGACGTAACGGGGTTTTTAGTGTGATTGTGGTGGTGGCCGTGGCCGTGGCCGGATGGAGCCGCAGGGTAATGGTACACTGGACGGGTGCATTAAAAAACGAAACAGGACAATGTCCAGACGCAAGTATATCATCCAAAGACATCTCAGCAAACTAGACTGGCCATATGCATACCTGTTTCATGCATTTAAGCTCCTACGTTCTCCATCAGGGTGGCCGCATTATCTCTGAAGCACGAACCGAGCGGGAGCTGCTGGACAAGCAACGTGCAGCCATGTGCAGCCCCAGCGGCGCTGCGGCTGCTTTGGGACCTGACGACATGCTCAGCTCAGTCACTATTCCTGGAGAGAAGGAGCGTGAGGTGGTGGAGAGTCGCGCCATGCTCCAGGGCCTGCTACCGCACATGAAAAACCTTGCGTACGCTCTGGCGCGCTATCACATGAACGTGCCCTCGCAGCCGCCACCACAGTCGCCGGCAGTCCCGGGACAACCGCTTCCTCCGGTAGCGTCCGGCCCTGGAGGCCTGAGTGAAGAGGAGGCGCGACTAATGGCGAGGCTGTGGTCTAACGGGCTGCGTTGCCTTAAGCTGGCGTCTTACCAACCAGGAGGCTCTGTGCCACAAGGGGGAAGTCGGGACTCGTACGAGATGTTTGCGGAAGTATTTCTGCAGTTGGAGGTGCGTGCAGAACAACAAAGTTTGGGAGAAAAGATGTCGAGAAAGGCAGTCGCTGCATGTCCAAAAATGGTCAGGCTAGCCAGAAGCCGCAATTGGGATGGCTACGGCAGGGAAGCTCGGTTTTGGTCAGTGAAAGTCTTGAGAACGTTAGAGTCTTGGGGTTACGGCTAGGTACATTCTTGGCGCGTCATACCGCCCCTCAGCCCCTGCGTCATCGGGCCAGCTTACTACAAGTGAGAAGAATGAGAAGGAAATAGATGAAATCTTCCTTGACGCCCACACGCTGCGTCCGGTCGACTGCTCCCACAGCCGCGCGACTTTGTGGAAGTCGTGTCAGCGCGCTTGCCGGACCTGTTTGCTGCGCTGCTTGAGGACAAGGACACAACGCATGTTGTGACTCACCTGCTGTCCGCGAGCGGTGCTAGCTTATTGCCGCAGACGCCCATGCAACAGATGCAGCCCCTGGGCAAGATGCTCCTGGTGGTGCTGCTGGAGTTCATGGTGGGTACGGGCACCACTTATTACTGTCTTAAGTCCCGGCCTTCGGCCCAAGTTAAAAACCCTTCCTGAATTACCTTGCAAGCATGCTGTTCCGCTATTACAAGGTTAGCGGATGACACGAAACAGTGTTAGCAGGAAGAGTCAGCGGAGTGGACCGACGGCTACTCTTCAACTATGAAGGATTTGGTGAATTGTTATGCGTCGCCCATTTTTTCATGACGCCACTTTGCCTGAGTCGCTTGCAGCCTTCCAGCTTTCTACGCACGCCTGAGCATCCAACACGACCCCAATGCCTAACTTCCACATTCGTTTCTTCATCGTCATTATTATTCATTATTCTACGAAGACGTAGTTTCATTTGCTCATCCCCATCCCCATCCAACATCCTTTCTTTTCCGCTGGGTCTTGCCAAACCCTCCTTGCATGCACACCGCTCGACGTGCAGGTGACGCAGCAGATGCCATTGCTATCCTACCCTTCCAGTGGGGAGGGCGCCCTGACG
The DNA here is from genome assembly GCA_019650235.1 of Volvox reticuliferus. Classification (NCBI taxonomy): domain Eukaryota; kingdom Viridiplantae; phylum Chlorophyta; class Chlorophyceae; order Chlamydomonadales; family Volvocaceae; genus Volvox; species Volvox reticuliferus. Next base: position 3,607,626 of record BNCP01000003.1, read on the forward strand.
CTCAAGCTCTTCAAGGTGCTTTTCCATTTTCTGGCCGGATACGCCGACATGGAGCCTGTGCTGTTGCCACACCTAGTCAAGATGACAGAACGTGCGCTGGCTGCCGCAGTTTCAGAGCGCGACGCACTTGGCTACCTGCAGCTACTGCGCAGCTTCTTTAGGACTGTCACGCCGCCGTCGCCATCAAAATGGAAGATGTTATATGGCGCACTGGAGTCGTTTGTGGAGCCCTGCCTCAGCCTCGTGCTGCACATGCTCAATGGGCCCCACCCGCCGGAAATGCAAGGGGTGCTGTTGGAGATTTGCCTGACATTGCCCGCTCCGCTGACGGTGCTGTTGCCGCAGCTTCGGCGCCTCATGCGGCCGTTAACGATGGCAATCAAGGTGGGGACGGGTAGCACACGGCTCCCCGCGAGGTTGGGTGAAGATATGAAATTTGGGGAATCTTATCTTTGGCTTGTGGGAAACAAAGGCCGTTCTTCCCTGATGTATGCGTAAGATTCTTGACCTTATCTAGCCGTCTTGTGCTGTCTTCCACCACTTGGTTTGCAGTCCGGCCCGGACGACCTCGCCCTGTCCGGGGTGAAAACGTTGGAGGTGTGGGTGGACAACTTAAACCCGGAGTTCCTGGAGCCAGCCTTGTCGGAGGTGATTGCGGACTTGATGCACGGCCTTTGGGCGTTGCTTAAATACAATAATCCGTTGGCAACCAAGGTGCGCGCATGTGCTGAGTAGCTTAGGTGTGAGTTGGATTCGGGACCTGAAATACCGCACCACTAAGGCGGCATCAGATTCTTGAACCTTTGACGAGCAGCGGGGCAGGAGATCCACATGGAGAACCGTGCCAAAAATGTTGGTCTTCAGGGTAGCATAGCTGCATAAAAAAGTGATTGCGGCCAGAGGCAAGCTGGGCGCGGCAAAGGCAGTGGCGTGGCGTGGTCTTCCAGCGATATAGGGGGAGCGTATTTTAAGGGAACCAAGGATAAACGATGGTAGTAGTTACCAGACCACCCTACATATCCATTACTGCCCGACTGTCACAGCTTACGCGCAGCACAACCACCCTGGTCAACGATGTTGTGCGGCCCGCTCCCTCTTCTGCAGGCGCTAGCGCTACTCGGTAAAATGGGCGGGCTTAACCGGCGCTGGCTGAAAGACCCGCAGCCGCTTGAGTACCGCGACAATCCCGAACACGGCCTTCGCCTTATCCTAACCTTCGAGCCACAAACGTCTTTCCTTGTGCCCGTGGACCGCTGCGTGGCACTGGCCAGGGCGGGTATCGCGGCAGGGCTGGAAGGGCCTCCATCGGCAGGAACTGCAACTGGTTTGGCAGTCGCTGGGGTTTATGGCGGAGATGGAGGCCATTATCGTCGCCAAGCGTTGCATTTTCTCCACGTCTGCCTGGCCTCTATGCTTAACCTGCGAGTCCGGGAGGTGGAAGATGACCTGGTGGCAGTGGAGGCGGCGCGGACGGCTGGGCTGTCGGGACGGGGGCTGCGTCAGACTGGAATACTGCCACTCAGCATGGGGATGGCGACGGCACCGCGGCAGTCCAGCGCTAGTTTTGCCGGGGCTACTGCCGGCGTTGATGTTGATGCGGCACCAGCAGCAGGGCCCGTGCCGCTGGGACCCACGTCGCCTGCGGAGACGGATCCCCAGCTGGTGGAGGCAGGTGTGGAAACGCTGCTGCGAGTGGTGACGGGAGATTTACCGCCGCCACAGGTGGCGGTCGCGATGCCAAAGGTACGCCCTCCACCTTGCCATGCAGAGAGGCAGGGTAGTGCGTTCACAATTCCTGCTGTATTCCCATGGAGAAAACCCAACGATGCCCCCATACAACACCATCCCCTTTGGTCGTGTGCGTCCCGGGATTGGTTTTCTGGCGTACAGGATAGCATCATGTGCTTACCTTTTATGTTTGCCTCCATCCTTGCCCCGGTCCGGCAATATTAACTTCGGCAGCGGCAGCTGGATTCGGGTGTCAAGACCAAGACGCAGGTGGTGGCGGAGCGGCAAGTGCTAGTGCAGCTGCTGGCAGCTGTAATGGGTGCCGCAGCAGACGAAGCTCTGGCGGTCGCCGCAAGGCCATTCGCGTTGCATGTCTCCCGCCACTTTGCAATGCTGTTCGTGGCGGGCACGCAACCACCTCCGCCTGCGCCCGTTATGGCGCGCACCGCTGCGCCAGACGCAGGCGTGGCAATGGGAGCAATGACTCCAGCTGGGGTTTCCGGTGGTGCTAGTGCGCCGACACCGGGGGGGCCAGGGCCGATGGGGAGCGGCAGCTGCACCACAGTCGGGCGAGCGGGGTCTGCGACGACGCAGTCGCAGGTGCAGCCGTCCGTTGGTTCGATGCTGCCCCGGGGTCTGCGAGAGCTGGACTGCCATTTGTTCTTAGATGCTCTGGTAGAGATCCTGTGCGACAAGGCGAGTACCTAACTAGTGTGCATGTTGCTTTGCTGCGGTTAGCAGCTGGTGGCCGCTGTCTGTCGCGCATTCTCGCTTTATAGTGGCAGCTGCGAGCTGCGTGGCTGTGGTGACGGTATTGGTAGGCTGCTTGAAAGTTAATGGAGCTCCTGCTGGTCGCGTATGGCTCCTTAAGTACCTCTTGTCTACCGACTGACATTAAACTCCGCACCGCAGGCTGCCTGCAAGTCCAAGTGTGCGCTAGAGTGCCTGACCACCTTTACGGACACGGCTCTGCTATTGCACCTAGCGCGAACCGCATGCCGCGCTGCAGCCCAGGCAGCGCAGCCGGAGCCGCTCGAAGTTGGACCCCAGACCGTCAAAACTGAACCCCTGCCGTTGGGCACCTCCAACGGCGGCGCAGGAACGGCCGAGGGCCATGGCGCCGCTTCCGTAGGAGGGAGCGGCACTGGAAATGATGCAGATAAGCCTGCTGCGCATGGCCTGCCAGCTGTCATCCACGATCTGGTGCCGCGAATGTTGCAGTGCTGTCATGAGGACTCGTGGCAGGGTCGCCTGTCGGGCGCTGCGGCACTAAGGCTGTTGGTGCCGCGCCTGCCGGCGGCTTACTTGTGCTACTGGGCTGTGCCAGGGCTGCGCGGCCTTGTGAACGTGGTGCGATGGCTGCCCGAGTACTGCCGTGTGGAACGTGAGGAAGTGGAGGCCACATTGGCAGAGCTACTGCACAAAGTGATGTTTGGTAAAGACAAGCCGCCGGAGGCGCCCGCAGTGGAGATGGGATCCTCGGCACAACCGCCTCCTCCAACGCCGGCTAGACAACCCGCCGTGCTGCAGGAGGCCAGCGCCGCCGGCGCGGACACCCAGCTGAGTGGTAACGCCGGTATGGTTGTTGATGCGGCAGCTGGTCCCGCGGAAGCTATATCCGGCGAGGCACCAGCTCCTGCTGAAGGCGCTGCAGCCGATACCGGCGCCACGGCTGCAGCGGCTTCCCCTGCCGCCAACTCCCCTGCGGTGGCTACGGGCTCCACCGCCGCATCCCCTGCACAGGCCAAGCCCACCGTGACTTGCCCGGCCGTTACGTTAGATGCCATGGCAGACGTTTTGGTGCACTCGATGGTGGGCCCAGGGCTGCCTCGGTGGGTGCGCACAGCAGCGGAGACCGCGTTGGGCAGCCTTGCGGCGGCTGTGGGACGCACCATCTCGTCCTACCTTACGCCTGCGCTGCAAGCCATGAGCCCACCCTGGCAGTCACGGCGGCTAATTCCTATTAAGGTGCGAAGACTTCAGGGCCTGGATGTCTTCATATGCTAGGTCCAAGCTTATGTTTGTGCGGAATCATGGAGCGTGTGTATTAAGACTAAGAAGGTAGAGGGACGATGGAGCGCGCCATAGTTTTAAGAAAAGGCCAGGAAGTTACGGAATTTGCGATGAAAAGATTTTGCAGTGATTCCAAGGGTGCCTGAGACCTGGTGGCAGTCCAGGATAATCCTAGATTGCACTCAAAACCTATGCGAACTGCGTAATGAACCCTGCGTCATTGTCTCTTTCTCGCCTCGTCCGGTAACACGCGCCCCTTCCTATCTCCTCCGAGCAGAATGTAGAAGTAACCATCAGCCAGGTGCAAGCGCTGACGATAGTGACTCGACAGCAGCCTCCTGCACTGCCATTCAGCGAGCAGCTTCAGACTCTTGTGCACGAGGCACTCGCGATTGCAGAAAAAGATGAGCCCGCGCTGGCGGCGCGGCTGACGCAGAAGGATGAGCCGCAGGGCCTGGGTGCCGCAGTGACGGGGCCTTACGCAGGCGGAAAGGGCGGACCCGGTCCCCGCAACGTGACACAGGATGCGCTTCAGCGGCTGAGGGTGGCGTGCATGCAGCTGTTGTGCGCGAGTGAGTGGTAGCTGGGAGGAGGTGATGGTCTAAGGCAGGATGACTAGGCGGGTGGCGGCAGAGGGGTTGTGCATCCGCCATGGCAGCCGCCGTGTGCGAGAGAACGAAAGGTTCGTGCGTTGGGCCCGAATCGCTTGACACTCGCATCCTTCTTGCTCCCAGCTGCCCACAACGTCGTGCATTTTAGAATGGACATCGCATTACTCCACATCACCCATTATGTGCTAGCTTCACTAATCTTCTGTACCAGCATCTTCCCATAGGTCCAGAGCCCTAACTTACCGAGACGATCTCCCGTGTCCCCCTCGTTGATCATTTTTCAAATTGTCCCTGAAAATCATCTTACCTTCCCACGCGCAGTGTGGGGCTGGGAGGAGTTCCGTGATCGCGCTGACCTGCGGGCACTGCGCGAAGGTACGACGGGGATGTTCTTCAAGAACCTGACAGCATCAGCACAGGAAATCCACAGCGCAGCGCGCGCTGGATTACAACTGATTGTTAGTCATCAGAAGCTGCCCAAGGAGCTACTACAGAACAGCCTGCGGCCGCTACTGCAGAACCTGGCCACCTACCAGAAGCTACACCCAGCCATGCTGCAGGCAAGTCATGCAAAGTGCCCGCAGTTTCAGGGCATTTCACTTTAGTTTAGTAAAATGCACGCACTTTGGGAAGGCGCCGCATTCGTTTATAATTCCCCTTCTCTTGCCGCCCAGCTGTCTTGCCTGCCACCTTCGTACATGTACGTATGCACACCCGCGCACGTATCTTGCTGGCCCCTTTCCTGTGCAGGGCCTGGCCCGGCTACTTGAGCTGCTAAGCGACTGGTTCAACCTAACCCTGGGTGACAAACTGTTGGAGCATCTTAAAAACTGGCTGAACCCGGAGAAGCAGCTCACGGGGCAGGTGAGGAAAGCCGGGATCGGAACTGCTGAGGGGCTGTGTCATCGCATCCTTGGCTTGGGGCCCCCGCGCCCGGCATCGCATACGACGTATTTGTTCGCACTTACTCATGGCTCTACGACTACTGGATGTTGTGACCTCCGATTTTTAACACACGCATAGCATACGACAACATTTCACCTTGTGACGTTTCAGAAGTTTTTCTCCCATTAATCCGCATACTCCCGCGTCACCTTTACTACCAGGTGCTCTGGAAGCCAGGAGAGGAGGCGCTTGTGGCTTCTTTGGTCCTTGACCTGTTCCACTTGCTGCCCCGGTCCGCCGTGAAGTTCCTGGAGACCCAAAACCCGCCGCAGCCACCCACGGGGGGGGCTACTGGGACGCCTGCCGCAGGGACCGTAGGGCCCGATGGCAAGCCAGTATCGGTGGCGCAGCCGGGGGAGGCTGCAGCCACAAAGCCCGGCCTTGTTATCTTGACCATCCAGCTAGAGGATAAGCTTCCGGCGCTCAATACTCCGGTTCCGGTGCCCCACGTCATGACGTCACCGTATCGAGGCCCGTTGACACGTTTTCTTGTCAAATACCCGGCCGAAGCGGCGGTGTACTTCCTGGACCCATCCCGCCTCGACAAAGCCTCGTATTTTTCCCGGCTGCTGGACATCATCCGCAGTCCTCCAGGACGGCCGCTGCTGGACGCGGTGGCCGCTTCCACTGAGCGGCTGCTTGCGTTGTTGCTGCAATATGACCCGCCGCACCCGGCAGCGCAGTTGCCAGAGGGGACAGGTGGGTTATCGCCTGGAGGGCAGATATGAGGTGTCCGGAAACGGCGTATGATTGGCACAGGAAAAAATAGGTGCGGCGGGAAAATCCGATACAGATAAAGTGGGTTGTGGTAGTTGGTTGATTTCGGGACTGGCGGGACAACGTTGGGTGGGCGTAGCTAGTCACTCGGATCACCCCCCTCGCCAAAACCGATTTTGAGCCCGCGACTGATTGACCGGTCCCTCTGAAATCGTTACCGCTGCTCCTTATGCTTTTATGCTCTTCTACCGTGTTACCACCGCATCCGCGTTCCGTCCTCTTTCTTCCCCCACAGCCCCGCCCCAAGCACCCGTCCACCCCATGGTTGCCTTCCATTCGGTGCACCTTGTGCGAGTCATCTCGAAGTTGCTGCCCGCGTGGCTGCCTTCCCAGCCCCGCATTATGGCGGCCATTATGGAACGTTGGCACAGCCCCCATCGCGCAGCTAGGCTGGCCGAGGAAGGAACGGCGCTTGGTCCCGTGTCTTCGCCCGCTACCACGACAGCGGGGAGCCTAGCCACGGTTCAGCAGCAGCAGCAGCAGCAGGTGCTATGGTCAGGGGTGACTTCCATCTGCCGGGAGCAACTGCTGGAGAGCAAGCGGTTGGCCAAGTGCGTGCTGTCATATGTGCGGGAGCATCGCGAGGAGGTGATGCCGTTGTTCGATGTCATATCGGTGCATCTGGTGAGTGGGTGCTTCTATGGTGCCGGGCCCAGAAGGAAAACAATGGGCACTGAAGTCGAAGGGCAAGAACGGCTGTTGCAGGTCTCCGTGATGCGGTGGGATACTAGTTATGGCGATGATAATTGTGATGTCCCAAAACTATCCACTTTATTCCCGTCCACTTTATTCATCTGGCTCGCTGCACTCAGCGGAGGCCTTTACGTTACGTTACGTTACATTGTCACTTTCATACCGACGTCGTGCATTTCAACCCCCATTTCGCCGCATTCACGTGATGTTCCCTCTCTTCCCTTCCTCGCATGTCCACGCCGCTTCCATTCCACAGCAACGGAGCTCTGTGGACTATGGCTTCATCGAGACCTTCTGTCGAGCTGTGGTCGCCCAGCAATACTCCCCAGCAGAGAAGCGGGCCGTGTTGGCAAAGTACGTTGAGGTCTTCAAGGGCGGCCGCCTGCCGCAAGAGCAGCTGGAGCGGATTCTTCAGGTGGGCTTGTTTAGGTCTCTTGAAGGGATAGAGACAGTGCTGAGCGCAAGAAGGATTCCAGTACTCAGCTGGCTATTTTCTAGCTGTGGGCCAGCAGATGAACACGGTGTAAGTTTAAGCTGCTTCTGCCGTCGCACATCGTGGTGCTTTATCACTTTCAATCTGCCAATCGTTAGCTGTTGCTTCACCGGCCCCCATGATTCATATGTAGGTGTTAGTAACGCCTATGCTAGTGGAGTCCCTGGAGAAGAGCGAACGGGATGTGATTGGGGAGCAGCTGGCCGAAGCGGTTGTGGTGGATCTACTGGACCCGTCAGAGGGCAAGGCTGGCACTGGGCAAGGTAAGCTGTGGGTAACGGTGTGAGGTAGGGACCCGAAGATATGGAACGTTTGGTGGAACAAAAAATCATGAAAATATTGGTGAGATTTATGGGCTTCCCTTGTGGGGCGCTCGCATACCTGCTCCTTAATCGCCGGCACGCCTCTCCAAACATGCAAGTGCCTCATTCCTTCCGCGCCACTCAACGGTGCCGGCTGTTGCAGTCGAGAACCCCAGCCCCGCGCTGGAGTCCCTGCGGATCGAGCTGCTGCACTTGTGCACCCAGCTCTTCAAGTATTCTCCCGCGCTGCTGGACAAGCACAAGAAGGAGCTGATCAAATTCGGGTGGAACTATCTTAAAAAGGAGGACAGCGTCACTAAGTCCTATGCTTTCGTCAATGTGGCTTACTTCTTGAAGAATTTCCAGGCGCCAGAGAAGATCATGCTGCAGGCGAGCTGGGCGGGTCAGCGGGGCCAGGCGGGGGTGATGTCGGGGCGCAATAATGGCAATACATGGTGCTATAATACAGCGGTGCAAAGATGGATGCAAGTGACTGTACTTGTCAGCATGTTGGCGAGAGAAGCCTGTGTAGAGAAAGGGGAATCGTATGCTGCATTGCACCCGACCCGCCCGTCCACTGTCCTAAGTCGCGTCCGCCCTGCAACGGCCGCCACTCCTGCTTCCTGCCGTGTATCGGCTGTCTTACAGGTGTTCGTCGCGCTGCTTAAGGCCAACCAGCCCGATACCAAGAAGCCGCTTATCAAGGAGGCGTTGGACGTGCTCGTGCCGACACTTAACGAGAAAGTACAACGGTCGCCGGAAAATAAAGTCAGCCCCGTGTGGGTGAGATACACCAAAAAGGTGGGTCCCCCGTTTTCCCGGGATTCTGCGGCAGCAAGCATTTGGTGTCATTCCCGCAGCAGGAATTAGTGGTCAAATGATCGCTGACTGCGGGACGATTGAGACGCTGCTGTCACGCGTGTCATGTAGTGGCGGTTTTTTGCAATGTGAGCAGTTGAGCAGGGGGCAATATCTGAAGCTGTATTTTTAATATCTGCGTGCGTTCAGGAGCAGCATTTCAGATCTTCTCTTCACATAAACCAGGAACTTTAGATTTGTCTCTGCTCGCTCGGCATGCCCCACTCCTGTCCCACGCTTCTTTCCTCCCCGTTCCCCTGTCAGGTTTTGTCTGAGGAGGCGCATAGCATGGCGAGTGTAGTCCACATCTGGCAGTTAGTGCTGCGGCACGCGGAGCTCTTTTACCCCTCTCGCGGCCAGTTTGTGGGACAGATGGTGCACACACTCAGCAAGCTGGGGCTGCAGGTGAGGACTGAAATTCATTTGTTCCGGAAGATGCTGCCAATATCGATCAATTAAGGTCAAAACAGGCAACCGACTTAGCTTAACGTGAACTGACTCCCGCAGCAGGTCTGAAGCACCAACCCTTTCCCCTGCGATTAGGCTATCGGAGTTTCCTCGCTTTGCATCCGTTCCTATTATCTTTCAGACTTCATTCATTTCATTGCCAGCTTCGTTGACCTATGCCGCAGTTATATTATCGACATGTATCCAATAACTTGCAGGCGTCCCTTTATCACGTGTTTTTTTATGTTTACGGCTCCCATTGGAACGAATTTTGCCATTTTCACAAATATATCCCTTCCTTGTACCTCATCGACTGCAGGGTGGGTCGCCCGAGTACCGCCGCTTGGCACTAGACTTGGCCAAGTTGGTTGTGGGCTGGGAGCGCAAGCGCCAGGAGATGGCTGCCTCCACACTACCGCTCTCAGGAGCGGGGAGTCACAAGCGCGCAAGAGAGGAGGTTGGCGACGGGGACGGTGCCGCCAGCACCGGACCAGTATTGCAGAAAGCAGCCAGGACAGACGGGGCGGCAACTGCGACGGCAGCGGCGTCTCCGACAGGTGCTGACCTGGCAATGTCTGACGCCGCCGGTGCCCAAACGGGGGCCGTGGCAATGTCACGTACTGTGTCGTATGGTAGCTTCCGACCGTCGGGGACCTTCGCCGTCGGCTCACCGGCTAGTGGCGGCACTGTCGGTGACGACGAGTTCCGGCCCACCCCGACAATGGAAGACTCGCTGGTTAACTTCCTCACGCGCTTCGTGCTTGTTACTCCCGATAGCGTCAAGGAGGACGAGGCGTCGCTTCAACAGGGCTACGGTATGCAGGTGCTACTGCAGGCGCTCAAGCTGTGGCCTGGGGTGAGTCGCGGTAAAGTGCGCTGGCAGCTCGGGGTTCAGGATTAAGAAGCCTGGAACAACGCAAGTGAGCTCTTTGACGGCGGCTACCCGTACGGTGAAGTGGCTGGATCATGGCACATCGCAATGAGGAAAAGATGGTCATTCTCCAGGCGATCTACTAGTTTGGGGTCCATTTTATGCATCAACGGCCGTTTTCCATGTGAGCGTCAGCTTGCCTTAAACAAAGACGGTACATCACAACGTTGCCGTCCCTGACCCCTATCGTTTTCACAGACTGTTGTCAAGTTGTCCTTCCTGGAGCGCCTCCTCAGCACTCCCGTGGATCCAGCCAAGCAAGCGGCTGCGGCCAAGCAGGCGTCTGCATCAGCCAGTGGTGCTGGCGGGGCCACAGCCGCCGTGCCGCCCGACCCGCCCCACCTGGCCTTGGGGTTGCAGGTGTGCCGCGCTCTGGTCGAGGTACAGCCGCTGCCCGTGCTGGCAGTCAACGCGGGGCCGCTGGGGGCATTGGTGGAGCCGTGCCTTCAGTCTCGCAACCGGCGCAGCGCGATGGAGCTAGGGGAGGTGCTACGACTGTTACACGCAAAGTTGGCGGCGGCGCCACCGCAGCCGGTCCAGCCAATGGAGGTAAGCCGCACGAACGCCGGAACGAGCGCCAGGGGGCCGAGGGCTTGTATCACAATGTATCAAGGAGTTCGTTCCGAAGGTCAATCGCACGGTTGGGTTTCACCAGTTCGGCGCCTGGTTACCACTTTTTCCCACCGGCGTCCTGCATTTCCGTCAGCTGCGACCATGGGTGTCTACCTCCGAATTTCATTTCGCGTTGTCTCCTACCTTTTTTTTCCTGGTTTCCAGGCTGCCGCAGGGGTACCCCCTACTCCTGCTGCAATACTGGCGGGCGTGCAGCGCCGCGCTGAGGAGACCATCATGCGGTACCTTGCACAGGCCTCTGCTACGTCTGACCCGGCCCATTCAGTGCCGCCGCCGGTGCCGGGCCAACAGGTGCCACCGGGTGGCGGCGGTAGCATTGGCGGCGACCCGCGCCTGCTGGTGGGACTATGCGGCTCGCTTGCACTGCTGGAAGCGCTGGACGGGGTGGCGTCCGCCAACTTTATCTTCCAGTGCGTGACGCCGTTGTGCAAGGTGCGGTGCGGTGCAAGACTGACTGGAGGGTGGTAAAAGGCCACGAAACAAACCCCACGGAATTGAGGGGCCCTTATCACACCGGCCGTCCTAAGTCGTTGCGGTGTAATGACCCAAATCGTAACTGCCGCATGCACGTGCGGCTGCGCCGGTCGGAAAAGTGGCAGAAATGCTTTCCATGCAATCCTCCTTCCTTTGCCATTGCGCACGTGGAATGTAGGATGCAGCTGACATGGCGTAGGATGAGCTGACATCAGCTGACATGGCACAGCTTTTACCTACCCCGCCTTTCGTTGCGGTTCGTCCTAACCCTGCAGGTCCTTCAAAAGACTGCTCGCGAAGTGGCTAACATGGCCCCACCCGCCAATGCTCAAGGGGGTGCCGGCAGGCGCGGCGGGGCGGCGGCAGCCGCTGCAGCCGCCGGCTCCATTGCGGGGTCCTCTCAATCCGAAGAGCCCGACTATGGCAGCCTGTACTGGGTGATTGCTGCGTGCATACGGCTGCTTGCGCCGCGGGTGTTGCACCACACTGAGCAGCGCAAGGCGGTTCTGTCGTCCATGATCGGACTGATGGCGGGACAGAACACACGGCACATGGAGCCGTCGCTGTTTTTGGAGATGCTGAAGGTGTGGTTTGGGTGCGGCACGGATTAAGCACGTCCGCTCTCCCTCCGTATGTATCTGTGACTAATATCTGTGAGCTCGGGAACATACTCCCGCTGGAAAGGAACTTGATATTGCATCCAAATTGCAAAGTTTTCGTCTTATCGCTCATTCATCTACACATGTATTCATACCGGTGCTCTTTCGGGCGAATCCCCTTGTCTTCAGGTGATGGAGCGCTGGCTAGTCAACCCCTACCCCGGCCAGACCGGCATCCTATCCCCCAAGGAGGCTATCCTCATGGTGCAGCGGCTGGCGGCGCTCGAGAAGCTTAACCTATTTGACCACTCGGGCCTGGCACTGCAGCAGCAGCAGCAACAACAACAGCAACAGCAGCAGAATGCGGCTTCAGGATCAGGCGGCGGGGCGGCAGGCGGAGGCAGCAACGCCGGGGCTGGCTCAAGCGGAAGCGGGACGTCATCGACGGCAGGAGGCAGCCCGCTACGACGCGCCTGGGACAGCACGCTGTTGTCACTTGTACTTCGGTTGGCGACTCCGCCGCCGGAGCCGCCGGTGGGGTAGTAGGGGACGCAGTTTGGTGTGCACAAGAGTGATCCTGCAGGGGAAGAGCAATCAGGGTTGGATTAATGGAAGAGTATCTCCTTGCCCTCCTTTTTAAGTATATTCCTTTGGCCTTTGCTTCATTCCGCCTTGATGTTTTCTACGACAGGCTGTAGGTACCAATCTTTTACCTTCCATTTCCGCGTCTGGTTCCATCTCCAGGATTTGGATCGCTTGATGGATTCCGAGCGAGAGCGCTATTATACGGACACACGCAAGGCGGACGAATACTTCCTGCACCTGGAGCGCCGCTTCATGATGGGGCTGCGGGCCTCCGACCACACCATGCGCAAGTGAGATGGAAAGAGGGCCGGTTGCAAGCTGCTGGAAATGACACCGTGCCGAGCCAGCTCAAAGCAAGCACGCCGCGAGGATGATGCGCTCAAACAGATTGTTGGACCAACTGACACGGTCCGCGCATACTAACTGGCCGAAAGTGACTAAATATACAACGGCTATGCCGGCTTCTATCTGCTTTCTGTACCTGCCACTTGCCACCTATTTGGTGTTAATGTCCATACGAGAAGGGTGGAAAACTCCGACGGTGGTTGCGTTCCGGAATGGCTTTATTCACCATTTGCTTCTTGTTTTACTCGAGTGCGGGTGTTGTTAACTCGTTCTGTATCCCGTTTTCTCCCCAACTCACCCATCCCCGTAGGCGCTTCTTTGAGCTATATGACAGCCACGTTGCACCGCACCTTTTCGATCGGCTGCAATTCGTAATCATGATTCAGGACTGGGAAGCCATGAGCAACACTTTTTGGCTTAAAACGGCGCTGGTAAGGGGCCAGATCCAATAGAACCAGCATACTTGACGGAATAGTCAAGGAGCATGCGATCAGGCGGCGCCCCATGCAAGGAATTATCGGGGGGGTTTGAAGGCCTCTTGAAGGCCACGTGGTCGCGACCGTTAGTAACCGCGGCCGAGTTGTGAACCTGGCCAACTGCTCCTGTCTTTTCGACCCCTACTTTACGCGCGAGGCAGCCAGCCAAAAAGATGAGCGTTGCCACGCAGTCATCCTCATGATGTACGTACGTCATGTGTTATGCCGTTCTTTCCTGTGACAGGATCTCTTGCTGGCCGCGCTGCGTGAGGACGACCTGATCATGCTGGCGCCCAACAGCGCCCAGGTACCGCCCCTATTGCCGCTGCAGCAAAACGTCTTTGTGCCGCAGCCACCGAAGGCGGTGAACCCAAGGGGCGCGATGCAGTCGGCCAACGGCCCGGACGGGTCCATAAAAGCGGCGCAGCAGCAGACGGGCGAAGTGGGGATCGGCGTGAAGCTTGAGAACGGAGTGGCAGCGGGTGCACCCCAAGGTTTACCCAGTAAGTGATGGCGGTGCTCATAGGTTGCCGGTTGTGTGAACGGGTGGTGATGGGCGAATCTTTCTCGCTCGTTCGGATCGCTAACTGCTTGGGTTTACGGCTTGGTGTGGGCAGGTTTTGCGTTGCCAGGTGGCGAAGTACGTAACGATTTCATGTGCGAACAGGCATTCATACGCCAGGATGAGTACCCAGGATTATGTGGGTACTGGGAGGTAAACACGGCAAGTGCGGCTATCCCAAGTCCAAATTTCTATTCCACTATTATGTCCTATTTTTCCTATCTCCGTTGTAGGCATTAAGGAGGAGCTACAGGACGGGACGCCGTTGGGGACAACGTTGGGCGGCGGCGCCAGCTTAGAACCTATGGATATATCTCCTGGTGGCGTTGGCAATGCGCCATCACCGCACGCCAACTCCTTAGCCGCGTCCCCATCCGCACAGGCGCCTCCCCAGATGATATCCAAGGGCAGTCTGGGTGGAAGTTCTGACGTCGCGGCGGATAGCGGCGGCGGAGCTCCCACAGCAGCAGAGCTGGGGCATGGTGGCGGTGGTTGGAAGCCGGTTGAGGAACGCTTCCCCGGGGTTACCCCGGAGGTGCTGGAGGTCGTCCGCGGCCACGTGGAGTGGCTGGACAACATGGGTGCGTATATAATGAGCTTCAGGGTCGTGAAACGGCTGTGCTAGGGCCGGTGACCAATATCTGCAAGAAGAGCAATAAGGCTGGGGACCCGTTATAGTACCGAAGCTAAGTACAAAGCAGCAATGAGTATGTGTGGGATTCGCTAAGCGGGTGTCATATGTGGTGGAAGGGAGTCCAAAAATTGGTCGGTCCCAAGACAAGCGTGTATCTGGCCATACCTCTGTTCCCCCAATACTGCATTCCTTTCTAGGATTGTGGCTGATGCCCTCATCGCCGAATCCGATAGCTCCTTTCCAACTTTTCCTAAGCGCTTACCCATGCCACTGTCTTCCAGGCAAGCTACGGGTTCGGGAACTGGTATCTTCGCTGCGCGAGTATGCGGGGGCGGACCCACTGGTGGCTTACCACCTGTGGGTCCTGGTGTTTCCTATCGTGTGGGCGTCATTGGCAAAGGAGCAGCAGGTAAGAACCCGGAGGAAGCATGACTTGCACTTACCTTGGCCCAACTCTCCCACCTTTCCTGGGTGCCCATTCTTTTGCTGACACACCATGACTGATTATTTAGCCGTGACCTTGCCTATATGCACGTCGGCCCTTCAAACCCTCGCTACAGGTGAGCCTGGCCAAGCCCATCATCACGCTGCTGGCCAAGGAGTACCACCACCGCCAAGCCAACGCGCGGCCCAATGTTCTACAGGTGGGCATGATAACGGCCAGCAAAGCGAAGTTATGAATACATAAGGGGCTAAAGTGGGAAATGGAGACAGCGAACCTATGTCAGGTGCAGCCGGCGTATGCCGCTTTTGTTCGACTAACAAGTTCGTGTCCTTGTCCCATCTCTGTGTGCCTAAGGCACTGCTGGAGGGCATAAGCTTGTGCCAGCCGCAGCCCAAGATCCCGCCCGAGTTGATTAAATTCCTGGGCAAGACCTATAACGCCTGGCACATCGCCATACCTTTGCTGGAAAGCCACGTGTGCATCTTCCCGGACGAATCTAGATGCTTTGACAGGTGAGGCGCACATGGGCCGAGCATGGCGGGAATCCAAACGGTATGGCCTGTGCTCAGTGGGTGCGTAGGGCTGTATCCGGACAAATAAGGCGACGGTGCGACTTGTTAGAGCTGTAAGGACTTCGATTGGGGTCCTAGGGGCGGATAGGCGTCTGCAGAGGCACCGGGGGTTCATGCCCGATTTCAAGGGAAGATTGCAGCGCGCACGGACTTCAAGCGCTCATGGATTTCTTTCTCACCATCGCGTGGATGTATCTTTCCTTTCCAATCCCCTCCTGTAGTTTGGCGGAGCTTTACCGCCAAGTAGGTGAGGATGATCTAATGTGTGGCCTGTGGCGCAAGCGGGCCGCGACGGAATGGACTCGCACCTCTTTACCGCTCATCCAGACGGGCCATTGGGAGCGGGCCATGGATGCGCTAGGGGAGGCCACGCGGCTCTTCCATGTGCCACCGCATATGGTGAGATGATCCCCGCGGGGAGAGTCGGGAAGGAATCAAAAACTGAATTGGGATTGAGGGGCTGGGTGATGTTCCTGCGAAGGTTGTAACTGTGGGGCTCTGTCGCACATGCGGTGCAACTCTCGAGCGGTTAGCGTGCAAGGTGGGGCCGCGCCGTTCCCGGCTCAGGGAAAGGGGATCTGCCTATAAATCTATTAAGGCATTGAACTTTGCTTGTGCTCTATGCAATGCCGCTGCTTTCCTTCCCTATCCGTTTGCTATTTCTTCGGGGTGTCTCGTGAAGATAACAATTCAACATCTTTCTTCGGAGTGATCCCGCCCGTCCCACCCTGCCCCGCGTTACGAATCTTGTGTTGCCGCTCCGTAGCGGACGGTTCCTGAGCAACCCAACCGCGGCGAGCAGGCCCTGTGGGTGGAGCAGTGGCTGTCCTGCTGCCGCCAGCTCAATCACTGGGACCTCATGCTCGATTACGGCAAGGTGCGTGAATAGTGCGAAGGGCAACTTTGCTTCCGGATTTATCAGGAACGCTCACGTGGGGTGCTGCAGGTGTGGAGAGTTTGGGGATAGGTTTGACAGTTCTTTAAAATTATAACGTTGACGACCCTTTTTGGGCAGCTGGAAGACGACGCAGCTGTGCAAGGCAGCGGCGCATCTGTGGCAGGGATGCTCCCTCACTCATCGCGCTATTTGTCTGCACCCCTCTCCAGAAGCTCTCATTGCCTTATCAATATCATTTGTCCAGTAAAATGTTTATCCAGGGTACACTTGCGTCGAACCCACTATGGCGTTTTGGTGGTAATGTTTGAACTGGGAGTTTGATTCTGAGCGATAGCTGTCTAAAGCCCAATAGTATGCAGGCCATCCTCTCCGTTGGTTGTTGTGTTAAGTTATGTTAAGTGGAGCATTTCTGTTAAATGAGATTCACCTCCTTATACCCACATCTGTACCCACAGAGCACTGAGCAGATGGAGGTGGTAGTAGACTGCCTGTGGCGGCTGTCCGACTGGACGCAATTGCGGGAGCACCTCAACTCCACTATGGCCAAGGGAGGAGGCATGGACGACACGCCCTCGCTGCTCATGACCCGGGCATACCTGGCACTGCAGGAGGGCAACGTGCAGGCGAGCGGTTGACGGCCCCAGGCGTAAATAACCAGTATTAACTGTGTTGGGTGCAAGACTGAGAGAATGGCGTGTGCGGACGTTGTGTTGATGTCGGTGGGGATGATGTGGCGACGTGCCAGAGCACAGGGTAGAGTGGAAATGGGTGTGGGGTGTGGTGACACGTAATGGGCGGAAACTAGACTAAGCAGACCGCGTACTTTGTACGGATCGCAGGAAGCTGATAGCCAGACCAACAAGGCCCTGCTGGCTGCACTTCACCGCTGGTGGGCGCTTCCCGAGCTGCCCAGCCATACCACCCATGTGGGGTTATTGCAGACGTTCCAGCAGCTGGTGGAACTTAAGGTGGGCAGGGAGCGACGGGGGGAGGGTGTCGCTGCTTAAAACGTTTTAGCGAAAAGGTATGAATGGGAATTGGGGATTTTGTGTCGTTGACGCAGACTTCCTGGGAACTGCTATGGGATCTGGAACATGATGGATCTGTATATATACATGTATATGTATATGTGTATATACATATAACATGAACTCCTCCATGTCATGGTTCTGTACGTATCCTTTGGCCCCTCACCGTGACCTCGTAACCTCCGTAATGCCATTCCCTTGTCCCGACACGTATCCTCAAGCGCGTATTTAGCACATTTTCGTGTTCTTACGCGCTTACGCCCTCAAGTGTGTTCCCCGCAACCCTCGGGGCTTCCGAGCATTTCCTTTGACTTTGGACCTCCTTGCAGGCCCTCCGCCAAGCTTCCTGTTTCCTCACCTGTCAACCTGTTCTCCTGTTTCTTTTCCCTTCACGCAGGAGTCCGCCCGCATCCTTGTGGACCTAGCCCAGTCCAACGGCCGTCCTGACCACTCCTTTACGGACCTGAAGGAGATCATGGAGACGTGGCGTCTGCGCACTCCAAATGACTGGGAGAGCCTGGTGCACTGGCAGGACGTGCTGGTGTGGCGCAACCAGATTTACAACATTGTCATCAACAGCTTCGGGTCCATGAGAGACATGGCGCCCGCGCTGCACCAACTGGGATATAAGGTAAACAAAGGAAAACGACGGGAGGGCAGGGAACGGAAAGAAGGGGTCCGCTTGGCTGAGTTTGGTG
Source organism: Volvox reticuliferus (assembly GCA_019650235.1). NCBI lineage: Eukaryota > Viridiplantae > Chlorophyta > Chlorophyceae > Chlamydomonadales > Volvocaceae > Volvox > Volvox reticuliferus. The sequence continues at coordinate 3,625,373 of BNCP01000003.1, forward strand.
ACGGCAGAATGTTGGGTTATAAGAGGCGTGGTGGTGAAAGCAAGCAGCCACAAAGGGACGTAAACCCCCTGCGCTGTTGTAGGCATAGGTCGCCCCCCTATACCGTTAAGATCATACCTGCTCCCGCCAGGTTACGGACCCCATCATGTCCAACCTTCCCGTCATACTGCATTTTTGGCTCTTCGTATGTTTCACACTCATCCTCCCGTTCGTATGACCTACAACAACCCTTTACTTCCTACCCTTTCCTTACCCCCATCCGATCCAACAGGACAAGGCTTGGTCGGTAAATCGGCTGGGAGCGGTGGCGCTGAAGCACGGGCTGCCAGACACGTGCCTTCAGATGCTCAATACCATGTATGGCTTTAACGCCATGGAGGTGCAGGAAGCCTTCATTAAAATTAAAGAGCAGGTAAAGTGCCCATGACTGCTTCTAGAGTTTCTTCCTCCGGGACCATGCTCTTCCTCAATTGCTTCGGCCGACCTACACATTAGCCTTTTTCCTGTGCAGCGGCCTCTTGATGGATGATCCCGAGGTCTGGTCGCCAAAGCCTATAACCGCGCACTGCCCGTTGCTCCCTGTGCTTCTATTTTGTACAACAGTGCCATAAGGTCGCTTGCTATAGTGCTCATGAAAACGGCGACCCACATCCAGCTGCATGGCGTCTATCTGCGGTAATAGAGCGCCCAGATATCTTCCGTTATGACCTGTGGCACGTACACTCCAATCCTACCCTAGCTGAAAAGTGCCAGCGTATTTTCCTCTACCGGCCCCGCCACACATGCACGCATCGGCCCTTTCAACGGAACATGACTGACACAGGCTGAGGCCTACCTGGATCGCGGACCTGTGGAGCTGTGTGTGGGCCTGAGCATCATTAGCACAACCAATTTGGACTACTTCCAGTCCAACCACCAGGCGGAGCTGATCAGGCTCAAGGCGCTCATGCTGCAGGTGAAAAGGCGATGAAGGGGCACCGGGGATTGGAAAAGGCGCAGGTGAATAAGGCGATTATAATGACCAGAAGAAAGGTCAGGAGGCTTCGGGATGTAGAAACAGAAGCAACGCTCTTCGGCGGCAATGGCCTCCCTGTTCTTCACTTTGATCCATGCCGCAATTCATCGCTATGGGACCAGCTACTGGGCTCTCTGTGTATTGTGGCATGCTCTCGCTGCTAAAATGGGTATTCCCTGTTCCGATACAATCCTTAGGGCCTGGGTGAGGACGACAATGCCAACACCTCTTTCTCCCAGAGCCTGTCCCTATGGCGAAAATGTGCCGACACGTGGCTCAGCTGGGGCGCCTTCAACGACCGTCTCTACGAGACCTCCGTGGCAGCAGTGCAGCAGGCGCAGGCGGCGGCGCAGCAGGCGGCACAGGCAGGCGGACCGCCGCCCATGCCCCATCCGCACCCGCAGCTACAGTATCTCGAGTTCGCTGTGCACTGCTACTTGCAGGTCAGTGCGTGTGAGCGGTCAGGACTGGGATGATGGAATGTGTTAGGGCAGGAGGTGAGGCAAAAACTTTATCCGGAAAAGATCTTTGGACCCGGTGCTTCTGATACCATTCCGCCACCTCATGTGCCGCCAAAGCCCCCGCGGCAGAATCCCGTTGCAGTTGCCGGCACCTTCCGCCGTCGCCGCGGCCCGCCGTTGCTGCTCCACTACACATGGGGTTGGACAAGGGCTTTTTGATTGCCAAACTCCGTATGGCCTGGGCATTAAAATCCACGAACCCTGCAGCGGCCCCTAACGGCTCTGGCTGATCCTTTTGCAGGCCGTCCGGCTGAGCAGCGCCCAAGCCCGCGCGCTTTTGCCCCGCGTCCTGCATTTGCTGTCTTTCGACAACATCAACGGCGCAGTGGGCGCCCACCTTGACAAGAACCATGCGGAAATACCGCCGTGGGTATGGTTCATGTGGATACCACAGCTGCTGGCGTCGCTTCAGCGGCCCGAGGCCCAGCATGTCAAGCTGCTGCTCCAACAGGTCTCCGCGGCGCACCCGCAGGTGTGCGGGTAATCTAGGGACACGTGCCGAAAACATCAACTGCTATTAGTTGGCGATATGTGCATATATCAGTGGCAGTAACATTATGTAGTTCAGAGGAGGTATGGGAGACCTGAAGGCAAGCTAAAAATGGGGTTTCTAGGCTCAGGTTTCTTACATTTAGCAAGGATAAGTATGTGGGAGCGAGTCTGCGCATGGAGTGCGTGAACTATGAATTTAAGTTCGTTGTTGTAGTTTTGTCATGTCTCAGCATCAGCTAAGCTGCTGTCCCCTTGACTACTCAGGCGGTGTACTACTGGCTGCGGGTGTACCTCCTTAGCCTGCGAGAGGTGGCCCAGAAGGCTGCGCAAGAGCTAGCCAAGATCAAAGCAGAGGCGGAGCGTAGGGCGGCCGAGGCAGGAGGCAGCGGTGAAGCGGATGGTAATCCTCATCCATCGGGGCAAGGGGAAGGTGAGGAATGGGGAGATGGTCTTGTCTCACGTTGCAAGGATTAGGGACAGAGGGACTTTGTCTTAGCCTTTCTTTCCTAATGATTGAGTTCCCCCTTTTTCCCATTTCCACTCGCGCCAGGCGCTGCTAGTCGCCTGGATCCGAGCCGCGCCGTTGAGATGCGGGCTTTCGAGGCTGGCAAGGAGGTGATGGACGTGCTGAGGGCGCGATGCTCCGCCCTGACCCTGACGCTGGAAGGAATGCTTCAGGTACGGTTGGTCAGGTTAACTACATGGCCCAAATGCTCAGGCGAGAGTGTCTTCGCGTAATCCAATCTAAGGGGAAGGACATGACGTGCTGAAGCCAGTCGGGGGCAAGGTGAAGGTGAAGCTGGGATGCTCAATTCTCGGACCATCTTAGCCAAACCATTCGTGAGGATGTGTTACTGCTTTCGGCTGCCCAGCCATTAGAACGAACCCCCTCCACCGTTCTAACCGTAACTCACTGAATTATGCCATCTTGACTGGCCGGTGGTTGCCGTGCTGTCCATCCGCAGGAGATTGGCAGCAAGTTCGTTCCTAAGCCAGAGGAGCGGCTGCTGGCTGTAGTCAACGCGTTGCTGCACCGCTGCTACAAGGTAGAGTGGGGGTTGCGGGGCTCTGTGGGTAATGCGTGTTTGCGATGACGATGGCTGATGGTTGCAGTCATCCCGATCCAGCGCCTCTACCTTCGCACTTCTAACAATTTAAACCTAAATCGTATGTTTCGTAAGCCCCGGCAACCCTACGTAACCTCGTGTGTGTATATGATATTATTTACTTATCAAACCACGTCATCGCCGTCCAGCCATTTTACCCCTAGCGCCACCCTTTGTCCAAGAGACGTGCCTATGTACTTTTTGTGCTCAAGTAACCTTCGTGCCTTTCGGGCGTGGAGTATTAGGAATACCTAGCTGAAGCAGGTCGGAGCAGCTAGCATTGATCATGTTTGCCAGGGACTCTGAGTGGTCATACCTTCGATGCGGGAAGATGACGGCGAGACGGTGCACATATGTGAGTCCTTGGTGCTTGTTCCGATTTGCCCGCAGGTTCCTTTTGCCAACTGTGCCGAAGTGCCGGCGCTGCTGCGCAAGGAGCTGGCGGGTGTGTGCAAGGCATGCTATTCACCCGAACAGGCGGCCGCTACACGGGCGGGCGCGCAAGGGGCTGCTGCGAAGCAGGGCGTTGGCGGGGCATCTTCAGGGGGCGGTGCAGCGGTCAGCAGCAATACCGTTCAGCGGGACATCCGGGAAGCGTTTGTTCGCGATATGAACCCCGAGGGGCCCGCCTTCCCGGCCACGTTGGGGGAGCTGTCCGAACAGCTCAAGAGCTGGAGGGCCAGGTTGCAGGTGGGTTGGGGGAGACAGGGGATGAGTAAAGGAGGAGGGATAAGGGTTCGGCGATCCGTGGCTGGGACACCTCAACCTACCAGCTAACTCCATGCAAAGGAGCTAGCTGGTAGTATCCCATGGCATACCATAATATACCATACGGGTTGGGGTAAAAATGTACATGATGATGCGGTGAATGCCATGGCGATCCTGTTCTGATACTTGCCACTTTCTGGTCATGTTACTAAACGTCCGATCTCACCCCAGTTTTCGTGCACTTTTGGCATGTTTTTTCCCGACGGCATCCTCTGATCATGGATCCTGCCTCACGTTGCCGTCCACCCACAAACCGCGAACCGTGTCCCTCAATTTAGGCCGACCTCGAGGACAAGCTGCCCCCGTACCTCCGCCTGGCCGACGAGGCGCGGATCCTGGTGGAGCTGTCCCTGGCGGAGGTGGAGATGCCGGGGCAGTATCTCGGAGGCAACGAGGTGGCGCCGGAAGGGATTGTGTACCTCGAGTGCTTCGGCTCCGCGGTGGCGGTAGTGCGTCGCCACTGCACCAGCTATCGCCGGCTGGTGTTAGTCGGGTCGGACGGCCGGGGCAGACACATGCTGGTGCAAACTGGGCAAAACAACGCGCAGGTGAAGGGTTTATGAGGGGCTGGCGTGAGAAACAGGCGAGAGGAGTTGACACGCCATGTAGAATGGCAGTGTTTGCTGGCTCCGAGAAGATGAGGCAGGATGCTGTATCAGAGCTCCTCTTGGCGGGGCCAGCTGCCGACCTGGCACTTCGATGGCATGGATAAGGCTGGATGGTAGACTGGGTTTTGGAGAGTGTTGTTTGCGCCTGGTGGGGCAGCTACTGCAATGGCTGTGTTGCAAAACAACGCAACGCAACGCCGTCCTCCTTACCCCTCTCCCTCAGGGCACCACCGACGAGCGCATCATCCAACTGCTACGGCTATCTAACCGGTTGCTGGACGCCCATCCGCAGAGCCGCCAGCGCGCTCTCGCCTGGCACACACCCGTCATCGTGCCAGTATGGGTGCAGGTGCGTTCACCCCCTCTGGCAGCTGTGTGTGCAACGCAGGAGGGTGTATTGGCTCAGGCGTCAAGACTTTTTCTGAAAAATTGCTTCCATGTATATATGAAGGTTTTGGTCAAGTCTTTCAAAACCCCGTTGGCCCTTTGTTACCCATCTTTTAATGAGCTCAGGCTTGGGGCCATTGTGCTGTGGTGCACGGCTGCAGGTCCGATTGATGGAGGAAGCGCCCTCCTACTGCACCTACCACGAGGCCTACGAAGTCAACTGTGCACGGTACGGCCGCGAGCCTGACATGCCTATCATCGCCTTCAAGAACCGCTGCGCTGACTCGCGAGGTCAGGTCTCAGCTGACGTTGCACAGCGGCATCAGGTGTTCACCGAAGTGTGCGCTCACATCGTCAACGAAAACGTGTTCAGTCAGTATGCCTACAAGTCGTTGCCAAGCTCAACTCACCTGTGGGCGTTTAAAAAGCAAATGTGCGCACAGACGGCTCTAAGCGGTGAGGACGGCAGGTGGTGGTCGGAAAGGGAGGGTCTTAGACACGGGGAGGGTCTATAGACGCTCAGGAAGGCGGCTCAAGGTGGGGCTTAGGGCGGTACCCAATACCCCACACGTCACATTGTTGGTGCTGCTCTTGGGAGAGTGATATTCTGCCCTGAGATGTATTTTCATCGAAGATGCACTTCGACTCACCACGGATAATAGCCATCCACACCCCATCCATATGGTGATGGTGACCGCATCCAACGTTTATCTGCTGTCTACGTCTGTTCCTCTTGATCTCACAGTCACAGTTCACTACTTACCTCAACCTCTTGTCGCTTGCTAAATTACCACTGCCACTTCTCCTTTACCCGTGCAGCCTTGATGTGCCACATGCTGCTGGTCAGTGGTCGGTCCCCCACCAAGATCCTGTTCGCCAAGGACACGGGGAGACTGTACCAGACGGACGTGATGCCTGTGAGTATCTAGTGTGTGCGCAACTGCGCATGTGTTTATCTGGCAGAAATTGTTCGCCTTTTTCCGGTAATGCCATGGCAAGAGGCGGGAGTATAGAACATTAATGCGTTTGGGGGATTAGGCCATGGCGCAAATGCCCAAGCCGTGTGTATCTCCTCTCTTTATTTTAGTGCTCGCCCACCGTCGCGCCTCCGGCCACAAACTGCCCGGCTTGTTATCCCTCCCCTTCGTCCTGCGTCACGTCCTGTCGTCCACCCGGTCACTTCATTTCGGTCCCTCCCTAAGTCGGCATTCAACTCCTGCCCTCATACAGGTCTATAACGAGCGCGGGTTGCTGGAGAAGGTGGAACCGGTTCCCTTCCGCTTAACTCGCAACCTGACCGCGTTCTTCACTGCTTTCGGGGTGGAGGGGGTGTTCACCACCACCATGGCCAACGCGGCGCAGGCACTCACCGCCCGCACTACCAATGCCAACCACTTCTTGGCACTATTCTTCAGGGACGACATCGTTGCGTGGGCTGCGAGGAGGTCGCAGAAGCAGGGTAGGGCGGGTGGCGGAAGGGGTTTGGGGCGGCGGAAGGACTTTGGAGGTATGTGTATTGTTCCATGTCCAGAGGTTTGGGAGAGAAAGGTTAGGAGACGCGAATGCGCCTTGTGATAGGAGTATGGCTAGAGACCACGAGAACACCAGTATTTAGGGGTTGAAGGTTACAGGAGAGGGTTTAGGGTTTTAGGGTGGAATAGGACGTGGAGGGCTATTCATCTGACTACGTCGGCTTCTTCATGCAATGGAGTTAGGCTTGGCAGGATGACAGGGCGGGGTTGCTGAGGACAACGGGTTGGGCACGAGGCATGTTGGGCAGAAGCGAGACTTGGTTGAGGTCCGGGAGGTCCATATCGAAGAATAAGAAGAAGAAGAAGAAGAAGAGGCAAACAGACTGGCAGGAAAGGCGGGAATTCTTAATAATAGCTTATCCGTCCCATGTAAAACTCTTCAAGTCCTCTTTTTGATTCGAAGACTGCCCCTGCCCTCCCTGCACCTCCCCGTTCACCACAGCTGTGGGCATGAAGAATGAAACTCTCAAGCCCCTGGTGACGCGTAATGTGCGCATGGTGATGGATCGGGTGCAGAAAGCCTGTCCAGTGGTACCGCCGGAGGATGCCGCTGCCTCGCCGCCTGGACCGGGCCGGCCACCTCAACCTCCGCAGCCTGGGGGCGTCGTGCCGTTGCCGGTGCCACTGCTACCCGGCCTCACGGAGCTGATCGGGGCGGCCACCGACCCCAAGAACCTTTGCCGCATGGAGCCCACCTGGCACCCTTGGTTCTGAGGAGCGGCGGTTGCGTGAAGGGAGGTTGACGCGGAAGGAGGGGCCCTTCCCCCTTTCCCTTCGGGCGTCGGCGCGTTCCTGAAGGGGTCGGGAACACTTGGCTTGTGAGGAAATTTCTGATTGCTTGGCGAACCCGTACTACGTCATTGCGCATGCCTTCGGAGCAAGATGGTGAGTAGGTTTTGTGTGGGCTTTGCGGGCAAAGCCGATATAGATATAGTTGCGGCAGTAAAGGGAGGATGCGTGACTGTCACGGCATGCCACGTGAAACGAACCCAGGTTGCAAATCGGGCGCGGTGATGCTGACATGAACCAGGCTGTATGGATGGCGGCCCCTTACGTGTCAACCAGTTGCTGTACCTGAGGCTCTAGCATCTTGTTGGGTAGACCAGCGGCGAATGTACCAAGGGGTGTAGGGGTATAGTTCCAACTTGAAGTAGGGTGATGATTGGGGCGGCAGGAATGAGGCCAGACTTAGCTACAGTTATGCGAGGGGATGCAACAGCGACACCTGTTATGAACGGGAGTGAGCATTGGGAGGGAGGGTTTCATGCGGGATCAGGGACTGTCATGTGCTGTTGGTATGCAAGCGCTCACCCCGAAAAAGGGGGCGGCTCGTGCTATAATTCAATATGTCATGTCATTACTATGGGTCTAATGGCGGATTGAATTGGAAAGGAGGGTGTCCATGGCTGGTTTTGTGACAGGCGAGGTGGGGTGGCGCGCCAGGCCCCCTGCCCGCATTTGCTTGCCTGGCCGCTCGTCCAGATATACCCCTTAAGACTGTGTCATTAGGTAGGCGAGACATACAAACATATGTATATACCTACCAACCGTTCGTGACTGGACCGACCGGCCTGACCAAGACACGGTACTTGAACCCCAACTGGGACCTCATTGCGGACTGTGACCTATGGAATGTGACATCTTCGCAATGTGTGTGCGTATGCGGGATCATGCTCAATGCCTGTCAGGTGTCGTAGTGCTTGGGGGAGGATTCGCGCTAAAATATCGGATCTCTGCTGTTGCGTCTATTGTCTTCCAATGTGTCTTTAGTGCAGATCGTGTGTATCGTGGAATACGAGATGACGTTTGACGTTCTATATGAATGATGAGATGTGCTCTCAGATGCAAGAGGCTTGAATGAACGAAGTACCGGCGCTTGACATGGGTTTTCAATGCGTGCATGCGTTCTCACATGTGCGACCCAAGTCGCCAATTCGTGGGTTGCGTTGAAGGATTACGATGGCAGGGGGGGACGGCTTCGTCGATGGCGCATGGCCTCCTTCCTCGGTATAGCTTCAATTCATTTTGCTTAACCCTATCTACTGGTGGTCTGCGCATCATGGTAGCCGTCTGCTGCCCCTTATTTATGCCCGGATGGTACTCTATGGACGCTCATGGACCCCTGAGCATGGACGGCTTAATAACACCTTTCCGTGTTGGGTTGGTTGGACCCCGTCGTTCACATGTCCAGGCACATGTAAACGTTTACATGATACGTTGTTTACATGCATTTCCGTCCGCAAGGCGGGTAATGACAGGGTACAGGTGCTCGGCAGCCCGCAAATCCTGGATGTTGCAAAAACTAGTAGCTGACTGATGTAACGAACACTACTTGTTACCATGTTTACTTGGGGTTCCCTAAGGGAACCCCAAGTCTTCCTTACAGGTTAAGCCTGATTCTGTTCCCGCGATTGCGATATTGTACACTTGTAAAAACTTGCGACATATTACCACACCATTATTATGAACCGGTGTCTTAAGACGCCACCTAAAATTTGGGTTCCCGTCTGTTAAGTGTTACCACTAACATCCGCCTTCTAGCTCGCAGGTTGGCGTTGTCCTCGAGGGCTGCAGCTTTCAGAACCTCATAATTATTGAGGTAATGGATTGCTTTACAATGACGCTTTCCACGATGGCACATGCACCAGGCAGCAGAGCCGCACCAGTAAGCATGCGACACCAACAAACAAACCGACAAGCCGTTACCTTTGTACCTCTCGGCGTAACGCGCTCGCTAGCTGATGTCCAATGCGCAAATGTGTATGTTTGTAGGCGTTATCAATAAATTTTATTAAATGCGTATATGTGGATCGTCTTTGTACTTGAATGTCTCCAAGTTAGTATATGAATACATTTTACCATCCCCGTAGTTGATATAGCCGGCAGTTTTAGCATCGATAAGGACAGCTTCTGCAGGAATGTTGAAACGGCGTGACTGGCTGCATCTTCACGGGAAGTCTGGCGGCGCCAGCTCGAGCGATGACGAGACGGACGAGAGTTCTAGTGGTAATTGAAGTCATGGAGAATGCTGTAAATACATAAAACGTTAAATTTATCCCCGTTTCGTTCCTCTGTAGAGTCCCAAGGGGAGGGTACGGAAGACAGTGACGACGCTGCTGACGGCGAGGCGGCCGAGAGCGACGACCGCTCAGATGAATTGGGCCGCAGCCAATACAGTAGTGACGACGCTGGGAATGATGAGGGCGATGATGATTACAACGCCAGGCCACGCAAACGGCTTGCACGCAGCTTCGATGACATTAGTGACCCAGACGAAGACGAGGAGGGCAACAGTCAGGACGAAGACGTCGCTGCAGACGGCATCACAGCGGATCACGTGATTAAGTAAGACGTTGGCCTTGGAACTCGAGGGTTTCATTGGTGCGATTTTGGCTTACTCTGCACCTGGCGTGGTCTTCCCGATAAGTGGCTGCAGCAAACAATGTCTCTCGCCACTAAACGTTTTACGCTTCTTGCTCCCCATATTACCTGCACCCCGGTCATCTCCCTGCTGTCGAACCGTGTCTGGCCCGCGTCTGCCCCCGCTGTACGCAGGGCGTGGACCAGCGATGACCCGGAGGTCAACAACTTCAAGGTGATGGTGGAATAACAATTGCGATAGGTGCTAATGCTGCGAAGGGGTCCCGGGGTTAGGGCTGGCGAGGGAGACACCGCTAAGAGCATCCATAGCCGCGGTAATGGCATTGGGCAGGAGCAACGTCAGCAACAGCAGAGATGAGCTTGGACAATCGAAATAACCTGGAATTGAAATTGAATATGAAGGCACAAGCCATTCGTCCGCCGGATGATACCGGCACCGACCCGAGACCTTGCTTCTCTGTCCGCTTCTCCACCCTGCGCGTGCTTCTCCCATAATCGGCCCCCATGTTTTGCCGCTCAGGGCATTGCCCTTCGCTGCATTTGCTGTAATGTGATGCTGCTCAACCGGGCCATCTACCTTTCCCATGTGGCGTCAAAGGTGCGTGCCAGTGGGGGTTGGGACCATGATTGCGGCTTCGCGTGATTGGGCTGTAGACACGATGGACATGGCGTAGAACATGAGGCATCAGGATGGCGTATGCGACCTAAAGGGGGTATCGGACGGCCCAACTAACTCCAGCTCTGCCCTGCCCTGTTACGGCGCGCACGCCCAATACGGAGGCAGCTTTGGAAGGGACTACGGGTTGGCAGCTTGATACCAGGTGGCGTGGGAAGATGGGGTGGGAAGAAACGAGCAAGTGTTTGCTCGTGCTGGTGTTTTTGCTCCGTGCGCAGTATCCGCGAATTGCGTGAAATCGATCTTGGTATCGCCGGGTCGCCAGGACGAAGGGAATTCTCATCCGCTTACCTGCATAGTTTGCAGAATAGCAACGAGCTTGGGGTGTGTGGCCCACAGCGACGTCTCGGACCCCTTCCGGCGAGCTTCATATGCCATTCAATGCATCACACAGTAGGAACGGGTCAAGCACTGGCATGCCATCCACTTTATTAAGATCTTGGGCGCATCATGTGGCAAGGGTTAAACTACATGTTTAGTCAGCCAGTGCCCGGGCCATGTTGACTGGGCATGCCGTTATCCGCTTCCCGCGGCTCCTCGCTCGTGGCAGAAACACCAAAAACGGCTGAAGCGGCGACCTGACGGCGCCCCGGAACCCATCCAACTCGCTTCAGAGGTCTCCCGGCATAAGGTTCGTCATCAGAAGGAGGAGGGGGAGTGAAGGGTGCCGACGTTACCGCCAACGGGAGGGGGTTGGGAAGTGTTGGAAGGGAAGGCGAATACACGAGGCCTGGTACTGAGGGTACTGTTGGAGGAGAGGGTGGGGTTGCGGCAGTGCGGAGGGGGCAGGGCCCGAAGTTGTTAAGTCCGATGGGCTGAGAATACACCTACATCAAGCTATGCCACAGCCAGGAATCTGGACAATTAGCATGGGGCATGGGGCTGTGGTGAGATGGGGTTAGGCTCCAGCTTCCCTCTGGTGGCGCTGGTGGTGGTGGTGGGCGTCGCAAGAGTCGTGTCATATTCGTCTTGCCGCTCCATGTGAGCTATATGCTATACTGCCCTTAGTACCGCTGCTGCAATAACTATTGGCTGTGCAATTGCCAATGCTGTGGCTGCAGGAGGAAGAGACCGAGACGCACATGGAGCGCCTGGAACGCATCGCTCGATTGGCCATGGCCAACCATGGTATGGGTGGGTTGGGTAGCTGGTTGGATGGTTGTGCGGTCTGGTGATATCGTAATAATGGATGCAGAAGAGCGCATGGAAGAGCAATCTAATTGAGCTGGGAGGTACTGGGAGCTACGCGTCCCAGTGTTCGTGTTTGCTCTGGTCTTCTTAGAGCTTGCACCTCCACCCTAAGCCGCGGCGACATCGACCAATCCTGTTACGTAACGCACCCTTTCCGTGAAGCAAATGGCACTGAACACTAACTCACTAAGGCGCCGTCATTGAAACAGCCGTTGCAGTGAAGAAGGTCTCCATTGATCCCTGTATGGCCTTCCCACCCACATCGTTGAAGGGCCTTCAACTGCCGCGGCAACAGGCCGGGCGAAATCGGGTTCGCAAGGCGCGAAGGAAGCCGAGCCAGTTCCAAAACAAGCAGCGGCAGCAGTGGACGGGACATCGGCTAGACAAGAAGCCAAGGGTCGGGCTGCGAAGCTACCTGTACCTACCTCCAATAGAGATGGTGATGCCTTTCTGGCAGATGGGGAGGACAGTCAGTCTGACGGTGAGGACCCAGACCTTGCAACGGGCACAAGGACCGGAATGGCAGGTGGCTGCGTCGGCAGCATCGGTGGGGACGGTGGAACGCGCAAACGCAAGCGGCACGGCAACAAGATGGGCAAGCGGGAGCGACAGGCTCTTAAGGCGGCTATCGCTGCTGGGGAGGTGCCCCCGGGGACGAAGCCCGTAATGGAGCGGAGCCGCAAGAAAGGCAAAGGCAAGAAAGGCAAGGCCCCTGAGCATCTGGCGCACGGTCAGCGGCAACAACACGGGTTAGCTGCAGAGAAGCGGTCCAAGGATACGACAGCGGCGGTTGGCGACACTGTTGCCAAGAAGCAGCAGCAGCAGGGGGGGCAGACGAAGGAGAAGAAAGACAAGAAGCCCAATCAGGCGGAGGGCTTAGCTGCAGCATCGCCATCAGCAGTGGCCGCGGTGGCGGCAGCGGCGGTGACGAAGCCAGGATCAGGAAAACCAGGGGGCAAGGCTAGGCCAGGATCCTATGATACGACCCGGGGAGCAGGCAAAGACGCAACAGTGGCGGCGCTTGGGAAAACCCACAAGGACTCCGCCGCAGCGGGTGCGAAGGCGGCCGCCGGCAAGGTCAGCGTGGCAGCTGCATCTAAAAACGAGAAGTCGGCGACAAAAAAGGTGTTGGGTACGGGAAGGAAAGGGTGAGGCTGAGACGATTTCGGTAATTGTCATTTTGCGCACGTTTTTACTCCTCACAGCGGAGGACGAGCCAAGACGCGCGGGGATGTGTAGTGATGCTTCATCATTAGAAAGAAGCCTGTATCAAACCAACCCCGTCTGTTCTGGATGTCTTAACGGTGAGCATTGGGACTTCGCCCTCGGTCGGATATAGGGCGTCCTCAGCCTGGCCTAACGGTCTGTCGTTTTGGGTCCTGCATAGGATGTGATTAGGGTAGTGTCTGCGGAGGGCTCGGGTACCCGGGGCTGAAATCAGCATGAAAATTGAGAAGTGGAGGGCCTTCGTGCCACCAGAGGGTTCACTGCCAAGACAGAAGTGCGACACGCCGCTATGGCTTCCAACGAGCCATGTAAGGTGGGCCATATGTCACGTTCGTTCGCATTGTCTTTCTCAAAACATCCATAATGCTCAGTCCGCAGCTGTCTTAAAAACATTTTCGAACAGCCGTCATGTGCGTTGTGAAACATCATGTTCTGGGGCAACTTAAGCGCACACAGCTTGGTCTGCATATGTGGTATAGTCGGTCTGGACCGGAAAGGTATAGCCAGCGGGCCAATGCGGTGCATTGCATCGTAAACTACCAGAGTTTCAACCAGTAATGCCAACAATCCTCACAGGCGCATGTAGCCTCCGCGGGTTGGGGGGATTTCCAGGAGTAATCGCAACACGGTAACACTAGGTATAGTGTCCTTGAGGCCATGACAGACACCTCATCGACACGTGGCAAAAACCAGAAAGCGCATGTAACGGTATGCATTCGGGGAAGGGGCATTGCCGTGCTGATGCATCGGGTGGTGCGGCATAGTAAGACGACGCGGTTGAACATGGTATTGAATTCTGCCTGCCTGGTTGGTGTAGCAGCGTGTGGGACGATCGTGGGGTGGTGGCTGCACTGTTTGCAAGTCACATGTATGGCCAGAAGTTGGCGTTTTGCCAGCCAAACCATTGAAGCCCTTGAAGCTCTTCTTGCAGGCCCCACGCACAGGTGCGGTGGACGGTGGGGGCAGGTACCAAGGGTCGCTCCCGCTTGCCCATCTTGTTGCCGTGCCGCTTGCGTTTGCGCGTTCCACCGTTCCCACCGATGCTGCCGACGCAGCCACCTGCCATTCCGGTCCTCGTGCCCGTTGCAAGGTCTGGGTCCTCGCCGTCAGACTGACTGTCCTCCCCATCTGCCAGAAGAGGCCGGATGCAAGACAAAGTCAGCATGGTATGTATGCTTAACAGTATGTATATAAAGCGTTTCTGTGGTTTCAGCGAGTCTCAGTCGCTCGCAAGTTACCGTAATGGCCGTACAGCATTTCCGTTTATTTCTCTTGGGCTTGTCCTGGTCAAGCAATCACGTAGATGTGCTAAGTGATCGGCCGTCGTAAATAGTTTACCTAGTATTTAACGTTACCTGAGCCTTTGAAAACTTGGGCGTTGGATCATCAACTTCCTTGAGGCTTTAGGGCCCGCAGCTAGAGAGAGCGGCGCAAAATGGTTGTACTGGCTGCGTCGATCGTCTCTAAGACGGGGAAACGTGAGTTTTGTGTCCGGTTGCGGCAGCAGTTGCGCGCGCAGCCTCGACAACTGGTGCTTCTCACTCTTGCGCAGCCCTCGTCTCGCGCCAGTACATGGAGATGAGCCGGATCAGGATTGAAGGACTTTTAGCGGCATTCCCGAAACTTGTTGGGACGGGGAAGCAGCACACATATGTGGAGACGGAGAATGTGCGCTACATTTACCAGCCGATGGAGGTGGGTTAGCCGCTGTCATTGATGATGACCGCAAACACTTTCTCAATTGCCGGTATGGTCTGCATGTAGGGTTTGTACCTGCTGCTTATCACAAATAAACAGAGTAACATTTTGGAGGACCTGGAGACGCTCCGCCTGCTTAGCAAGCTGGTCCCAGAATTCAGCCAGAGTTTGGAGGAGGAATCGGTGGCAGCGAAAGCGTTTGAACTCATTTTCGCTTTCGACGAGGTGATTTCGCTCGGGCACAAGGAGAACATCACTGTGCAGCAAGTGAAGCAGAACTGTGAGATGGAAAGCCATGAAGAGAAGCTGCATAAGTTAATCATTCAGAGCAAGATCAATGACACGAAGGACATTATGAAGAAGAAGGTGGCTGACATAGAGAAGTCTAAGATGGAGCAGAAGAAGATCGGCCTGACCTCAGCTCTCTCGGGCTTTGGAAGCAAGGCGGCGAGCTCAATTATGCAAGAGCTGGAGCCAACGTCAGCGTATCGCTTCGACCCAGCCCCAGTGGCCGTCAGTAAGCCCTCGGCATCTGCAGCTCGGGGGCCCTCCAAGGGCATGCAGCTGGGTAAGACAAAGAAGGCGAACGATTTCTTGGAGACCCTTGCGAAGGAGGGGGAAGTCGTGGAGCTGGACGTACCCAAACCCACGGGGGGAGTGGCAGCGGTCACAGCGAACATTGCCGCGGATCCTGTGTCCCTGGCGATCGAGGAGAAGTTGTCGGTGTCGCTAAACAAGCAGGGCGGTGTGGAGAACCTGGAGGTGCAGGTGCGGACATAACCCTTGGGTTAAAAATTAATCCGTGGAGGGACGAGCATCCACCAGATGACTACGGGTTCCTTAGGAGTTAGGGGCGTAAAGCAAGGAAGGATGTGTGAAGTTGTACATGGCAAAGTGTGCGACATGAGCGGCGCTCAAGAACCGAGGGAGTCCCCGAGTGGCTGACGCAGTAATGCACAGTGCGGGAAGATTGGGCTCGGAGCACGCTCCGTTGAAGCACGGGGTTTGGGTGAACAGTGAGCTATGATGTACCGAAACGTGCTTACAGCAGATGCTGTAAGGACCTTAATTTCAACTGGGTAAACTGAAGCGACTACGGGGTCTCTTCTGGGCGACCCCCAATTACCATGTGGCGTCGAGTGAAGTTCCTGACTTTGTTAGGAGGTTTGGTCCGCACCTACTCCGGTTAAAATTTTGCATCCTGTATGATTTCCTTTGCAAACCCGTTCGTCAGGGTACCATGTCCTTGGTGGTAAACTCGGACGAAGATGCATTTATCCGCATCGCCGTTGCGGGTGGCCCCAACAAGGGCTTCCAGTTCAAAACGCATCCGAACATCGACAAGAACCTGTATGGTTCTTCGAACATCCTTGGGCTCAAAGACCCCTCGCGCCCCTTCCCCACGGGAAGCGAGCTGGGCATCCTTAAGTGGCGTTTCCAAAGCAAGGAGGTGCGTAAGATTTTGTGTGTGCCGATTCCGCATGGGGGTCTTGATTTTAAATGGACAGGTATGTGGTTGCAGGAAGGGTTTAGGGTGCAATGCACCTCGTGGATGTTCATAGCCAATCGATTGAAACGCTGATACGAATGACTGTTTGTGCTATGGACCAAGGAGCTGCAAAACGGTCCAAAGCCCTTGCTCCTGCCACCTCCGACATGCCACGTATACTTCTTGGCTCAGCAATGCACGAAAAGCTATATGTCTCAATGTGTCTTCGCATATGGGTAAGGGTTGAGGGCATGACTCCAATATGAGTATGGCGGTGATCCTTTCCCGTGTCAACAGGAGAGCCTGGTGCCGCTATCTATTAACTGCTGGCCCAGCGTGTCAGGCGGGGAGTCGTATGTGAACATCGAGTACGAATCCACGTCAAATTTCGACCTCCAAAATGTTCAGATTGTGATCCCGCTTCCCGCGTCGGGGCATGCACCCACCGTCAACCAGGTGGGTGAATTTTTGGCAGCCGCTTACCGTGGCTGAGGGTGCAGGGGTTTTTGCACCCCTAAGGTGGGTCCCCTGCGGACGGTGAGGTTTTACAGAGCGGCAAGCTGGGCGCCTTGGGGCATTGGTTGTGAAGCGTCCTAGCGGCGACGGTATCATTTTAGCTGAAGTTTGAGCTTTGTTTTGTTGCAAAATAAAATTGTTTCCCCCCTGCTTTCCGCATCCCATTAATACTGCACTGGGAAGGTGGACGGCGAGTGGCGGTATGATTCTCGGCGCTCGGCGCTCATATGGACAATTGAGCTGATTGACGACACTAATCGCAGCGGGTCGCTAGAGTTTGTGACGTCAGCAGCGGACGCCGAGTCCTTCTATCCCGTTGAGGTTACGTTTTCGTCCAACAGGACGTTTTGCGACGTCAACATAACGGGCGTCGAGCACACGCAAAAAGGCGGCCCGGTGAAATTCAGCCTAAAGAAGTCGCTGGAGACGGCAGAATACAACGTTGTATAAACGTCGGGATACATTGATAGTGACGAGTTGGTGCTTGTTTACTTGGCACGGCAAAACGTGGTGTGGGCTGTTGCCAAGTGTGACTAACTCGCAATGTCTGCCTTCTTTGTGCAAGGTGGCTTAAGGTTGACCGTGGAGACAGGGACAGCAGTAAACGAGTCCGATTAAAGTAACGAGCAATTACGGACAGAGGGCATGCCGTGTGGGATAGTATGATAACAGCTTGTGACGCCCTGGCGTGTTGTTTTCGAACTTTTTGGTGTCAGTTTTCGGATTGATCAGATTATCATAAGGCACTCCTTCCACGCGTGCCTAGTCAATGTAACCTGAAGAAATTTACCGTTGCAGCTAGCGGGTGGGTAATCTAACCAAGCTTTTTACAGAATGCTGTCGCAGTCCTGACATGTTATCATCATCTTATGGGGGACGAGGTGGTCAACCGCGGAATAAGTGGCTTAGGAACGCGAACTACACGATCCAAGCCACGTACGTTAAGTTACGGCGGAAAAACTGTCGTTAACGGAAAAGCGAACTGCACAGATCAGAGGAGACTGGGAAGAAGGTATTCGTGGCAAAACCTCAGCTAGATTTAGCTCTAAATCATGCACAACAACAAATGATCTTGCACGCGTGGTTCTGCTTCGCTATGTCTGCGGGGGTGTTCCTAAGCCGTTTCTGGAGGCAGGCTTATTATTGAGATACTGCATTTATGTGAATAGTTTACTCATAACATAGCGATGATTTTCGGGTCAGGCGTTCAAGGAATGGACATTGCAACCGCCTTGGGGGCAAGCGTGGTTGGCCTTAACACCACAGCGCTATTGCTCTTGTTTTATGCTATACGTCCATCAGAAGCAGATGCCCGCAAAGAACGACGGTTGCAGAATTTGAAGAGGATACGCATCGGCACTTTCGTTGTCGCGACCGTGGGCCAAGCTGGCATGGGCGCATGGCGGGCATTCCAGGGCAGGTTTATGCTTGCCATGTACGATGCGCAAATGGTATCTACTGGAATTCTTTGGGCGCTGACGGCGGTACGTGTGTTGGACCGCAGTCTTAAACCAGTCACGTCAGGGATTAAGCCCCTTAAACGCGGGCCACAGGAAATTTTGATCTCAGTACCTGGTCTCATCATCCTGTAGGTATCACTGGCGGCGGTGTGGTCCCGCCAGGCGAGCGTGTCGTTGCTGCCGGTGGCGCTGTTGTCGTTAGTCGTAGTTGGATTGCAGATGGCCACGGACTGTCTGCACGACATCTCCCAGGATTTCACCCACGATGACCGCATTGCGGGGTGAGCCTTGGAGCCAGGAATTAGTGAAGGGCTACCTGGGATATGGGAGGGTGGTGGTGATGAAAGCATGACTGGCATCAAGGGATCAGGCGCCGCGTGATATTGGTGTTTGCTATTAAACAAGGCCTGCATACAGGTGCTGAGGAAGGCTACAAAAAAGATAACTTGTGAACTGACGGAAAGTCAACCCAGGTGGACCTTCCGACCGCCTCCCTATGGTACCCTCCGACACCTGTCCTCCTAACCCACCAATTACCTCTCCCCTTTTTTCATGAGTGGTACAATTACCCACTGGCATCCAAGCATGTGGGTGCCCTGTGTTGGCTTCAGCATTCGCATTGGCGATGACAGCTGTCACGTTTATGCTGCTGCTGCTGCTGCTATGCACGTCTGCCGTTCAGTGTCTCCCTGCAAACGGTGGAGCTGGGGGTTCTGTTATTCGTATGTATGGCGGAGGCCCTTTACGGGCATTTTGCTTCCTTACCGCTATCGGAGCTGGAAGAGCCGCTCTTCGATAAGGTAGAGTGATGCCGTTTGTCCGTGTCCGCACGTGTGGGTGCGAATAGGGGTGGAGATCGGCAGCTGAGCGATGAGGCTGCAGGCTTATATCCGACTACTGTTTTCCTCCGCGGCCGCCGAACCCCTCCTTTCAGACGGAAAAGGAGAAGGCGAAAGAGGCGGAGAAACGCGCCACCAAGAAAAAAAGCGCGTCTCGGGCCCAGCGCACCGCCCGTGCCTTCCGCTACGTGTGGCCAGAGAGTCGCCCATTGCGGCTCCGTCTGGTGGCGTGTTTCATGCTTGTACTGGCGGAGCGCTGCGTCAATCTGGCCGTCCCGGTGCTGTATAAAAATATGGTGGACGAGCTCAGTGGTGCGGTGACAGGCGAAGATGGCGGCGCAGGCGGAGGCGTCGGGGGGGATAGCAGGCTGGTGACGGCTGCTCAGAAGTTGGTGGCCGTCGCGATGCGAGTGACGTCCGCCTCGACAGCAATAGCATCCAACGGTGGCGGCGGCAGCAGCAGTGGTAACAGTAGCAGCGTTGAGGGCGCAACGCTGGTTGGCTCAGGATCGGCGATGGCAATGGATGTGGTGGTGCGGGGACAGCTACTGGAGGCGGCTTATGGACTACTTAAGGTAGGACGGGGCGACATGAAGAACGGCCTGGAGGCTGAGTGGTGGCAAAGGGCGTTGAAAAAGGCTTGGGGTAAAAGTCGTCGAAGTCGGGTTGGGTCATGGACGCGGTACGGGGAGTGCCATGTTGGAGGAACTGCACCTCGAAATGCCAAGTACGGAATGGTCAGGGAACTCTGTCGGAATTTGGGGTGTGTGCCCACATCGTTGACACCTCATATCCTGACCAGCTGGGTGATCAGTCTGCTGTGGGGATCTTCCCGCGGGTGACTGCCATGGAGTGCGTAATCTTAGACATCTTCCGCAGGCTCGCCCCTTCCGTTGGCGACGTCAATTCTCCCACCGCCAGTCGCCCCATGCCATCTTCACCGTCCGTGAACTTTGCCCTCCCGATAATCCCACGCACGCACACAGGCTGCCCAGAAAATTAGCTTCTGGAGCGTCTTCTACCCCTGGGTCTTTGCCTACCTTGGCTTCTACTTCCTGCGGGTGCGGGTGCCCTCTGGGCGGGCGGTTGGGCGGGCTGTGGGTGTGTGTGGTGGAACCCAGTCCGCTGCGTCGTTGTCTCGTTAGCGGATTGACAAGGGGACACTGGGCCACAGCGAAGGGACGGCGCGGTGGGCGGCACAGGAAAAGAGGTCTTCAGGGGTGGTTGGGGTGGCTCTTACCTCTTATACTCCTGCGATACTGAAACGCAGGTGGGTTTAATCATCCCCGCTCGGCCCGCTCGGACGTTTCCCATATCCTCCTCTTCGTCGCTTTCTATCCTATGCACCCTTTCTTCAGCCCCCTGACTTTTATGGCGCGTATTCGCTTCACCCGTATTGGTCTCTGCTATTTACCCGACGCCTCTTTTCCGGAATCCCTTTCCGCCTTCCTCACCCTTCCCGCCTCCACCCCTTCCCCTTGTTTACCGCAGGGTGGCAGTGGCATGGAGGGCCTCCTGGCCAACATGCGGGACCTGGTGTGGATTCCTATCACCCAGGCTGCCTTCCGCCGCATCTCTCTGGACGTATTCGGTCACCTGTTGGACCTGGATCACGCATTCCACCTGCACCGCAAGACCGGACAAATCATGAGGATACTGGATCGGGGCACCAGCAGCATACAGGTAGGGCCTTGGAATAGGAGGACTTGGCGGAAAGGCTTCGCATCTTTTTGTGGGGCTTAGCTGAGCGCCACATAGCGTAGCATCACGTGCGCTTAATGATTGGGACGAACGGGTGTGCGCCGGATAGGAGTGCGGTGAGAGGTTGGCGACAAGGTTGAATGTTTGGAAGATTTGTTCGATTGCGATGCACCGGTGATGATCGTTGAGAACTCCCGTGCCGTGTTGTTTGGAGAGCTCCCCCGATATCGCACTGCGTGTCTCGTTCGTATCCTCATGCGTTGTGCTCCATTCCCCGTCGCAACCCTCTTCCTGCTGCTCGTCGGCCTTCCCGAGCCCCTCCTGACACCTGCAGGAGTATGCAAACTTGCAAAACCCTCTCCACTTTGTTGGCTCCTATTAACCGATTTCGATTTTCAGGCGTAATAGGCAGACCCGTTACTCGAAGCGCTGCTGCACCCAACATGTAAACTCACCCATAACTCATCGTATCGTCTTCCCCTCCCCATTCCCCTCCCCTTAGGACACGGTATCCATCGTGCTGTTCAATGTGATCCCCCAGCTTATCGATATTGTGGTGGCTTGCACCTACCTGGCCCTCAAGATGCAGCCCTGGGCCGCCGTCATCGTGTTCATCACTGTGAGCACCGGGAGGAACAGGTCCTTATGCGGGAATATCGGAAGCATCAGGCACAAGGCCCGCGCTTCCGCATTTATGCTCCAGCGGCCCCGCCTGTGCACTCATTATCACATTGAACCCTATTCCAAATGCGGGATAGGGGTGCCCCCTAGGGAGCCTCCAACACTATTTTCCACTTCTTCAATGAAGCCACTGCGATCGGCCCATCCAACCCCGGACCCAGGTCGCCTCTTATGTGCCCCTGACGGTCATCATCACGGAGCGGCGCGGGGTGATCCGCAAGCGCATGAACGCGCTCGATAACGCCCGCGAGGGGAGGGCCACTGACATGCTGCTCAACTACGAGACCGTCAAATACTTTTGCAACGAAAAATTCGAACTGGATGGGTACGACAACGCTACGCGGCAATACCAGGTGCGCGGCAACGCGGGCCTACCGTTGAAACTTCTCTCCGCGCGGTTTCGCTCCCCTATCCCGGCTGGCCCTCACTCGATTCTCACATTCAGTCTCACATGTGTGCTTGCGTGCCTTGAGGAATAGGAAAAGTAAGGTTTACACCTCCTCTGCCTCGCTATCCTGGGCCCCGCTATTTCCCGGGTCCATGTACAAAAACCCTCAGGCAGCCGAGTACTGGCAGATGGCGTTCCTGGCAATGCTGTCCATCACCCAGGCCTCTGTGGTCTGGCTGGGCCTGGCATCTGGAATGGTGGTCTGCGTGCGGGGAGTGGTGCGCGGCTCCCTCACAGTCGGCGATGCGGTGTTGTTCGTGACCATGATCAACCAGCTCTACGTGCCGCTGACCTTTTTTGGGTCCTACTACCGCCAGGTAGGCTAGCCGCTGCGGTTCCTGTCAGAAATATGCGGGTCTAGTGACCCTTGCGTTCGGGGGGGGGGGCCTCAGCACTTGCATGTCTTGATGGAAAGTGCGTGAGCCGTCCAACAGGCAACTTTGTTACTAAACCACCGTGCTTTCACTGCCCTGCTGAGTCCCGCATGTTCCCCGCCCTGCTTTCCTTTAACGTCTTTTTGCTGGTAAGGACATACACACACAGACGCAAACACATATTTGTACACGCCGCTCAAACTCCTCCTCCTATTTGCGTTCTCCTGGCCCAACCCCCCTCTATTTCGTTCTCAGGTGCAAAAGGCCCTTATCGACATGGAGAACATGTTTGAGTTGTTGGACACAGAGCCGTCCGTGAGGGACAGTCCTGGGGCGGTGGCATTGCGGGTGGGGCCCGCCCGGGTTGACTTTGACAACGTGGTTTTCGGATACAACCCGTCTTCGCAACCCGTGTTGAAGGGGGTCACCTTCGCTGTGCCAGGTGGGGAGTGGGTAGTTGCAGAGTGCAGGGTGAAGGCCAGCGCTCTGGGGTAGGTCGGGAGGGGGGAAAAGAGATTGCTAGGGGGCGAATGCATGGCTGTTCGTTTCAAAGGTGCGGTTGGGGATCCGGGCTGCTGGAAGATGGGAAGATGCGCGTGTGTATGTATGGTTGTGTGCAAGTGTGTGTGTGTGTATGTGTTCTTGGGGAACAATCTGTAGTAGAAACTACAGGTGGGGGGGTTCCGCATTCTATCCACCGTCTACTCACCTTCTTCCTGATGGATTGCTCAGTAACATGCACTCTGTCCTGGTGAGATCTATATAGCGGTGCTGGTGATGACCACATTAGGGTAGACCTTTCAAAGGATGCCGGGTTGCGCCCCGCGGTGCACTCCTTTTCCGCAGGCGGTAAGACTCTGGCAGTAGTGGGCGCCACGGGCAGTGGTAAATCCACCATCCTGAGGTTGCTGCTGAGGTTCTATGACCCGCAGTCCGGCAGGGTGCTGCTGGACGGCCAGGACATCAAGCTTGTGACGCAGGTGCGTTTGAAGGTTAACAGTGGAGAGGGAGGGGGGCTGTGTAGGGACTTGCGCGCGGTGATGGATGGGGGAAGGGGGGCCCTACATGCATGCCTACCTGTTTAAGTGACATCCTTGTTCGTCCGCTCCTTCCCCCGTCCTGACGGTGTTGATCGGGTTCCGGATGGGATGGTTCCCCCCGTCCCCTCAGGAGTCCCTCCGTCGGGCGGTGGCAGTGGTGCCCCAGGATACGGTTATGTTTAACGACACCGTTATGTACAACATCCGGTATGGCAGGACGGATGCCAAGGATGACGAGGTGCGTTCGGCATCAGGTATCAGGTGGTGGCGACCGGCAAAGGGGACGAGGGTCCGAGGTGGCACCTCGGCAGCGGACTTCGTCGGGCATTGGAGGCGCCATCTGTACATTTGGTTTAGGATGTGGTATCCACAATAAGGCCCTTTTATTCGCTTTAAACTTGGTTGAAGGTATCTTTGTTTCATCCTTTGGTTTGTTGATTGGCTCGACGCTGACTGCTTTCCTCATCTTGTTCCTTCTTTCGCGCTGCGCTTGTCTCGCCACCCATCCTCAGACTGCCTGCCCCAACCAAAACCGGTTCCCCGCAAACCCCAGGTGACAGAGGCTGCAGCCGTGGCCCACATCCACCACTCCATCACCACCACCTTTAAAAAGGGCTATGCCACCCGTGTGGGTGAGCGTGGCCTGCGACTGAGTGGTGGCGAGAAGCAGCGAGTGGCCTTTGCGCGCGCTGTACTGAAGCGGCCGTCCGTTCTCATCTTGGACGAGGCCACCTCGGCCCTGGACTCTCTCACAGAGCTGGCCATTCAGTCATCCCTGCAGACGCTGCGGAGCCGATGTACCACCGTCATTGTAGCCCATCGGTTGTCCACCATCATGGACGCAGACTTGATCCTGGTACGGGGAAAAGAGAAAAAGGGAGGGGACTTGAGGGAAGAGAGGCAGTGTCGGCCGCGCATCAATTATTACGTTATGTGGAATTTTAAAAAGAATTGAGGTTTGCTTAATATGGACGGGAGGAGGAGAAAGGGTTAGGGGCGGCAGCGGCCTCGTTTTGTTCCTTTTTTGGATTTCAACACGCTCTGGGTAACACGCACACGCCTTCCGCCCTCTTTCCCGCCCCCCTAGGTCCTCGACAGGGGTGAGGTGGCCCAGTGCGGCAGCCACTCGGAGTTGATGGAGGAGGGCGGGCTGTACGCCGCCATGTGGTCACGACAGCAGGACACTGGTGGGTGCGGACCGGGGGCCGGGGGCGCGATCGGTAGCGCACGAAAGGAATGTGCTGCTCACTTGCCCTGCGCTTCCCATGCTTGTGTTGATGGTATTGACATTGCATCACATGGCGAAACTGAATGCTTCCCCAGACGCAGCGAACATGTTTGTGGCACTTTTTTTTGCTAATAGTTTGCGGGTGGGTTGCCAACATCAGCGAGTTATAACCGACTGTGTTTCAGCATCAACCTTTTAAAATGTACCCCGCATCCATTTCGGACCCCATTCAACCCTCAGCTGGCTACACCACCCCCATCATCGGTCTTCACAGTGTCGGTGGCGCAGGCGGCCTCCAGGTGGGCCACCGCGCCCTGTCCGAACCCGTCGTCCCCGGCGGCCCATCCTCAGCCTTCGCAACACTGATGGCTGGCACCCCGTCCCTCGCCTCTCCATTGCCTTCCCTCACGATTGCCACTTTGGACCACAACACCAGTGGCCCCACTGGTGTTGCTGCTGGCCGTGACGTGGTTTCAAACCACGCTGACGGCATAACCTCCGCTGCAGCCATAATAAGCACCGCATCGCATCGCAGTGGGCCTGGCGTGCCGCCACTTCCGCCATCGCACCCGCCCGGCTTTGGTGGCGCCGCCATCGTAGCTCGCCACCACCTGGGCTCCAGGGATGATACGTTGTCGCCCTTGCCTGCGTTGCCCGGACGAGCCTCCGGAGGTCTCCCGCGAGTTCCGTCCCGGCTCATGCGAAGGGCCATTCTCAGCGATGAGATGTCGGAGGCGGGGGATCACGGGGCCCTCAGCAGGAACCCCACACCCAGCAGGAGGTGGGCATTACGGGGGGATGGGGATGAGGGGTCGAGGTGGGACACCGCCGCCACCACACGCGTGTGGGTGTCCGTGGGCACAGCAGCACCCAGTAGCTCCGGAACCGACCGCGATTCGTGCCAGGATGTCGCTTTCGTTGCATTGAGATATGTGTTGCACGCTTGTTTACGATAGGCGTAGCCGTTGTACACATGACTTTGGGGAAGGAGAGGCGAAGAAAGTAAAACCGGAGACAAACCCATCGCCCGCTTGCGTCCTGGAATATGTTCCCATCTGTCTCCGTCTATAGCCCTCTACCCGGGAAAGGGAGGCTTCCTTGACCTGTTTGGTTATGCTGCTGTTTCTTCACTGCAGCTGCTCCCTCTTATTCCGCCGCACATACCCTTGTCCGCATCCTTCTTCCAGAAGTCGTCCGTTGGAGGAGGAGGAGGAGGACGAGCGACTGTACGAGGACCGCGACATCGAGGAGCCCGCGGAGGCCAATGGCGAGACTTCCCCAGATCGACTCGTGACAGGTCCCATGTTAACCGCAGGAATGCAACCGATTCCAACGACCACTGCAATGGCCAGTGACGTGGAAACTGGCATTTTGACGCATCCGCGATCAGGACCGCACAATGGGACCCAAGTGCGTCATGGCAATGGAGAGCTCATGCCACGGGGCCGCCTTCCCGAAGCTGTGGATCAATTCCGCATGGGGCCAGCTGCAGCGGCGACGGGCTCAGGATTGATTGCAGCGACCCTCGCAGGGCCGTCGCCGTCGCTGCCCGAGTCGCCACATGCACTGCAAGCCGTGAGGCAGGAGCAGCGTCGTGGTGATGGTGGCAGTGGTGGAGCCAGCGGCAGCGGCGGCGGCAAGAAGCGAAGCACCGGCGTGTCGGCGTTTGCGAGTCATACAGCTGCGGCGGCAGTGATGCGGGCGGCGGCGCAGCCCCGAGACGTATTTGGCTCGCCGCTGACACCGTCGGAAGGTGGCGTAGGTGGGGGCAGCGCCGCCGTCTCCCCGCCAGGGAATATCATCGCGGTCATGCGGTTGCATAGCGGCACCGGTAGCGGTGGCGGAAGCTCCGGAACCACCTCGCCGCGATTAGGGGGCACGCCACCATCCTCTTCCGCCACCTCCAGCTGCACCTCCACGCCTGCGCGACGCGCCGGTGGTCGGGGCGGAAACGTCACAGGTTGCGGCGGCGGCGGTGGCACAGGAAATGCGAACCCCGCCACCAACTTGACAATCTCACGAGCGCTTTTCACAGAGCATGAGGAACAGGCGCGGCTGCTGCAGCGGAGCAGGGAGGAGTTCCTGATGAGGAAGGACGACATCATGTCGCCGCCCACGTCACCAGGGCAGTTGACAGCATCATCGGGGGTACACGTGATGGGGGAGCCAGGGGTGGTTGCGGGGGTGGCGGCGCCCGCGGCACTGCGCGGCCGTCGGCTGGAAGGAAACGGCGTGCCGATTGCACCAATAGCCAGTGCCAATACTACTGGCACCGGCCAATAACAGAGGCCATGCCGATCCAGGGCCAAAGGATTGATAGATGTTGGCGGTGGCAGCTGTCGAGGGGACGGCGGCGGGATCCCGTTTTAGGGGTCCTGTGCCTTGGTTTGCGTTTTTGGAGTGTCTTCCCCTTCAGGCTCGTCAGCGGGGCCGGAGGCGGGGTGGCCTCAGTAATAGCCCATTAGTCAGCGATGAGATGCCGGATCCGCCTCGTGGCGGGACCGATCCCGTGTCGGTAGATTGAAGATATGAGGGGCAAGTGCTTTGGTGATAGTGATGAAGTAGAGAAGGTGGGGAGGAGGGGGCGAAAATAGCGTTCTGCGTTCTGCTTTGATATGTGGCGCCGTTGTGTGACGGGAGGGGTAGCACGGGTGCCCATCGCCTCTTGTGTGCGAGATGTTCAGCCGCCGTCTTCGCTGTCCAAGTTATTTGCAGGTAAAAGCCAGCGGACGGCGACCCCGTGATCATCTTGGGGGGAGTGCGACAGGGGGGATGGTTGATGGTATGATGATGGTAAGTGATTGCTCGTGAGGGCGGGGGCGACAAGCGCGACGGCACAGATGCCAGGGTGGAGGTTAAGGTGCCAGGATGTCAGCACGTATCTCTCACCCGGATGCTGTCGCCGACTGGTGCGATGGTGATTGTTTCCGATTAGTGAAGGGGACGCGCTCCCTTGGTTAGGTCGGTCGATGCGTCATCGAGAATGCCGGAGTGAGCTGGTGCTTGTGTGACGCGGAGGATCCGATGGTCGAATGGACTGATGGACGCATATACATGTGGTTTGGTGCATGTGGTTGAGTCGAGCCCCAGAGGGCTGGGCTCCTACTTTGGGGGAGATGTGTTTTCCGGTGTGTCGCTGTTGCTGATATTGATACTGATAATGGTTATGTTGTTGTGCCTTGACCAGCTTCCTGCCTTACGTCCGTACGTCCCCTCCTGTGCAGGGCCTGTCGCTCAGATAACCTGTGCTACCCAGGTGCGCTAATGAAAATATGTGCTGTAGACCTATAGTCCGATTATGTTGTTGTTGTTGTCTCAAGTGCCCTCAATGTCGACGGTGTCTGGTGTCAAATTTGTTTATCCTTCGTCGTGGGACAGCTGCTCTTTGTCGGGGCTGCTTCCTCTGCAGTGGGTCAGTGGCCCCTAAGAGTGGAAATGAGGATAAGGAACAGCCGCCTCGTCTCCGATATGCTTGATGCATATGGACGGTAAGATGCGACCGCCGGTAGAGCGGCAATATTGGCATGTTGTGCAAATCACTCTCGCGGACGTTGTGCGGTTGTTATCCGGGTGTGCGGTGCTGATATGCTGATTGCTGCGTGTAATTGCAGCCATTATAGATTCGACTCGACGTGTGCGGCTTTCATATTTTCGACAGCAGTTGGCGCATATTGGGAGGTCGGATGCCCATCTAGTAACGCGCCAAAGCGCACCCCCCCCCTGGTGGTATCTGCTCTGTTTCCCCGACTGTGCTCCATCGCCCGTTCCTTCATGGCGCTATATTTTTCAATTCTGTTCTTCAGGGATAGGGTGCGGGCGTATCTGAAACACTATACTTATCATATTCACAGCATATTTCTATTACAGGCCAAACCTGTGACCGACAGGCCATGCTTATACGCCGGACGGTCTATCAGGAGCACCTGTATATATAATATACCTTCCTGCGCCAAATATATATCTTCAATGAACAAGGAACTGAGTGAGTACCAGTTCCAAATAACGAGCGCGTGTGGAAGTTATGATGGTTTCAAGCTCACGAAATATCTGTGTAATAAGCACGTTTACATATAAACAGGACACCCAAAACCACCGCTGCATCATTATGACTTTTGACGACCTCCATTGACCGCTCAAATCAAATCCGGGTCTATCTAGGTGATTGCATCACCGAGGAAGAGTGGTCCACTTTAGCCACCCGGTGCCCCCCGAGCCACAGGCCGCGAAACGTGGCCAGGGTGGGGAGCCAAACCTGGCAGTCACAGCACTCGGGATGAGGAAGCACGTATATGTGTGTGTATATGTACGTGAGGCAAGTCAGCAACCCAGCACACGCACCAACCTATGTGAGGATATTCCTCACCCTGCGATGCTGGTAATGCGTGTGTGACCAAATAGCGCCTTTCCTGCGCATACGGACCTCCGTGTCATGGCATTGTCATGGCTGCAAATCGCACTCTCTACCAGTCTCCGCCCACCCTTCCAGGGTGACCGGAGACTCTTTGGCTACGCCCAATACAACCCGTCATCCGTTCTTCCCAGTTAAATCCTCTTTAGTGCATGTCTCTGCTCTCCGGCCCATGATCCTCACTCGAATCAATGACAGATGGACAATCGCTAGTGCCACGA
This sequence comes from Volvox reticuliferus, assembly GCA_019650235.1. Classification (NCBI taxonomy): domain Eukaryota; kingdom Viridiplantae; phylum Chlorophyta; class Chlorophyceae; order Chlamydomonadales; family Volvocaceae; genus Volvox; species Volvox reticuliferus. Next base: position 3,654,380 of record BNCP01000003.1, read on the forward strand.
ACATTGCCAGATGGATGTTCCGAGCCATATCAACAAAACATCATGTCTCATGTCCGCCTGACGCCTACTACTGCGCGGCCAACTGCCGCCCTCGATGATTTCCCCCATTAGCCATTCGCCACTCGCCCAATGCTTACCTTGGCCCTTCCCCCGGGAGGAACACGCGCATGACGGCGTCCGCGATCAGCGCAGTCTTTTCCTTTCGGAGCTTCTTTTATCCTTTTTTCTGCGGCGCCCTTTCGCCGCCAGCAGCAAGGCCGATAGTGTCATATACCATCACGGCTTCTATTCACGGCCTCAGTAGCGGCGGTGGCTACCTAGTTTCCGTTCAAAATTTTCCACTACGTGAGTGGTACACTAGGAGGCCAGTCGCCATCCCCCAACCATCTCGGTCGGTAATTGTTCTCTCTAGCAGCCTCTCTCTACAGCACTACCAGCAGGTCTCGCTGGTGTATTCGCCGTCCCCCTACCCCTTTCCTTACAGCGCCAGCGCCAGGGCCTCACCCGGCGGCGCGGGGTACTCGACACGCGTGTCCGTCAGCCCCTCCCTCCGCAGCAGCTCCGCCACACCGTGCTCATCACCCTTCTGCCACAGAATGGACGTGAGTGGGCCGCTGGCGTCCATGTCGTGATTCAGCAGCGGCAGGAGCACCTTGGGCCGTAGCAGCCGCAGCAGCTTCACGAGGTTTGATGCTCCCTGCAGCAACCGCCAACGAAACACAACGCAAAGAGAAGGAACGGAGCTGACGGGTGCTTATGAAGGAGCTTTCTCGGGTAGTTTTCCAACGGCGGCTTGTTGGGGGCCAGCGTCAGTGCCGCGCAAATCAGCTTGGTAAGAAGCGAGGGGGTACGGAAACCCGCAGGAGAGAGAGGCCAAAGAGGGCACCTTCAACCTGTCCTCCTCCTCCCGGGCGCGCACATACACACACAGGATCACACGCACGCACACGACGGCCCGGCATGCATATATCAGATGGCACACGCGTATAAGCACATACCTGCACGAGTTCGTATGATGCCGGTCCCACACCCAACATTGTGGACACCACGGGCGACACCACCACGTCCACGGGACCCCCTGCCAAGCAGCTCTTCTGGCCCTTTTGCAAGCTTCCACTGTCGAAATCGCAGTGCGATTCGAAGTACAAAGATGCGGGCCGCTCACCGTCCGAGGACACCTCCCGCATCAGCAAACCCAACTGGCGGGGGGTCCAGGGCGGTCCCACCAGCGCACCTGCGTAAATTTGTGGCGCGGGTTGATGTGCCGATAGATAATCGAGACAACGTTCTGGTGGAGGAGTGTAACTGCTCAAGTACACGTAGCCCACCTCACCTCGTGAATGAAGCCCTGTGATGACCCCCGTGATGACCCCCGATAGACGGAAACGTAAGACGGGTGTCTCTAGCCACTGTCGCCTCCACACATTGTGACCCGCACGCGCATGTCACCGCACCCTCCACTCCAACAGGGAATCAGGTACCCCGCCCCTCCTAGGCCCGGCCCCCCTTGCTCCGCCCAAGTCTATTGGTCATCAAGACTCCACTCGGAGTCTCCCATTTTAACCACCACTCGGATCAAATCTGCTTTCGTTCCTCCAGTGCACAGAGCATTTTGCACATCCCCAATCCGACGACACCGTTTCCCCTACATCATTATACCCTTCCTTTCCGCGTCCTTCCCGTCTATCCGTTCCTCTCACCCGCTGTGGCATGTATCTTGAGCCTGCCCCCAGCCTGCCCCGTGATTATGGTTTCCTGACCCGGGGTCAGCACCGTGATATTGGAGAAGCCTAGGGGTCGCATCCGCGCCGCGGCGTCGGGGTTTGTGACGACGGGTACGGCCTTATTGGACACTGCGCTCAGCGTGGGAATGTGACAGTGGTCGTCCAGACCCTGCGAGCCCGGGTGTTGGGATTCGGAGTTGGGGGTGGGCAGCTGGATAGCAGGTTCAGAAATGAGGCAGCGACCAGGACATCCACTCGGGCGATATGGGAAGTCCAACAGCAGGGCACGGGGCAGAACGCCGAAATCCCCAACCCAGTTAGTGCGGGGGTTAGTGCGTATCAATGGGGGCCGGGAGGTGATCTGGGTTTTGCCCTGTTGTGTTTTCGTAACAATTTCGCGTTCGCACCAGACAGATCGGAATCAATCTAATCTGGGTTTCCTTTAGTTGGCAGCGCGTGAGCGAAAAAGAGAGAAAGAGGAGGGGTGGGGTGGGGAGAGAGAGGAAGACGCGGAAGCAGAGGATGCAGCCATTCAAAAACCAGCAGCGGCCTGAAGTTCTGGCGGCCCCCCCTCCGAAACAAACGGAGGATGAATCCCCTTCGTACCTGAGTAATGACCAGCACGTCCGTTTCCGCCAACACCTGCTGCATATCCACCCGGGTGTCCCGGCCGATGACCCGCTTGCGACCTGCGTAAAGCCAGTCGGCGCTGCCGAAGGCCAGCTCACCCACGAACCACGGATCAATCAGCACCTGGACACCTGCGGTACAGCATCTCCTTAGTAAGAGCAGATCTTGCCCCCGACCCGGTGAAGGCGGCACCCTTGGAGCACACCCGAAGCATTAAATTTGATGCCAGCGGTGTTGACCTGCAGGCCCATGACAATAGCGCACAGTCAATGTCCGCTGAAAAGATGAAAGCCGGGTAATAGCCTCTTTAAAGAGGCGTGGAGGGCGGCAGAAACGCAACATAAGATCTGGATCTCAGAGGTGCTTCTAAGCCTTCAGCCTTGACAGGCGGAGATCGGTTAGCAACCGAGGCAGGCGGCGTTGTGGCTAAAACCCTCACGAGTCGCTCCACCCCGGTAGCGCGTACGCGTGCATCCCACATCCCCTTCCCCTTCCTCTTGCTGAATAGGCCATGGGTCGCACCTCGTAGTTCGTGTATGTTATTCCGTTGTGGAAAGAAGTCCGGGTTCGATCGGTAGCCGACATGCTGCGCGTGCTGGAGGCAACTGTCCGACATCGTATCCTTGAGAATGCATGCCTGTATGCGGTTGTAATTGTTACTTATAATTGCTGAAGTGGATTGGACAGCATGGGCAACCTTGGTAGTGTGGGCCACAGCACGCCCTTCGGACCCCGAAACCCAAACAAGAAGCCACATCTGAGTGACACAGAAGATATACTTTTACCAACAAGTTTCTGACATTCCTTGTTAGATGTGATGCTGGCAACAGCAGCCACACATCACATGTCACGCAGGGAACCCTAGGATTGGAAGCATTACGCTGAAACCTACTTCTACCTTAATTCTTTCCTCAAAAATATAATTTGGAGCCATGTTGCATTCTAGGTGATATTTGCACCGATATTTGCACTGGTTCCCACCTGATGAGCCGGTATCCTGAAGCAGCACTACTGCGGCATTCTAGCTGCATCTTTGGCCCTAAAGCTTGTATTAACTGAGATACCCGACACTGTCAACAAACCTATTCTAGGAATACTACTGTGGTCGTTGGTGGCATTAAGACCAAGAAAGGAGCCCTGCAGCCGTCCGCCGAGCTTTTGGTAAGTGTGTAAAATTGATTGGACAGGCGTCCAAAATCCGGTGGTTGGCGCGATGCTCCGGAGCCAGAATGGAATTAACCGCAAACGTTAAGATTCCGAAGGGCGATTTCCTGAATCAAACTCTGTTACAACAACGTAGCAATTGCTTACGGTCTTAATATCCTCTATTGTGATTTGAACAGTAATAATGTATGGATTACGCCAGAAATGCGGAAAATCCTTCCAGTTGGAGGTGCAGCTGCTTATTTGACACCTACCTTGCTCTCTTAATATTAAATTAAACTTCAAGATTAATTAAATTTAATAGCTTCTTGGTCAAAAGCCGTAAATACAGTTTTACGTACAAGCCGACTAGCATGGCGGCACATTCGCGTGGACAAAGGCAAGCACAACTCAGTTATCAACACAGCAGCACTGCATCATCTTAACAGCATCACACAGCCGAAACAATTTTTTGCCTGGCACGTTCCGGGTTATCCCGGGCCGTATTAGGAATAGAGCTGACTCGCTTGCACTCCAAAACACCAATCCTAGTCGGTGAAGTAGCCCAATAACACTATTCTCTTTGACTTCTTGTATCTAACTGCAGAATCCAGCACCCTTTCCTTGTTTGTCTCGACGCACCACATAGCCCAAGAGCCGCCACAACGCGCGTCCACACCATCCGCCCAGGACCCGTTCTACTGCAGCATCGACAGCCGCTATCGTATCCACTTCATAGGTCTCGGCCAAACCCAGGACGTTCCCAGGCCCTCTCCGGGTTTCTGGCCCTAGCCGCCCCTGAACTGCCCCATTCAGCCGTACCGTGGAATAGCTCCAGATGCACCGCCAGCTCCAGTGCGGCGTTAAGTCATGGAGTTGCGATCAGCCCGGTGAAAGCACTTCAGATGACCCACATTGCAATCCGCAATGTCACTGTGGGCGGTACCTGCGGCAGCCGCAGTGGTGTGTTGTTCTGGGCCGTTCCGACCCGTGGGTCACGGGCGGTTGCAACGTGTGCCAACCGCGGAGCTCAGCAACCCGCATTAGTGGTGGTTGAGTCGCCGACAAAGGCGAAAAAGATCCAGGGCTTTCTCGGGGAGGGCTACAAGGTGATGGTGATGGCGATAATGTGGTGACCTGGGTGACGGTCCTGATATCGTGATCGTGTTGTTTGTGGTGGTGCGAGCGGAGGGGGGCGTGGAAGGTGCGATTGAGCCCGGGCGCCTGTGTGTACATTGGAGCGAGTGTTGCTGGTGTAGATTTCCCATCTTGTGTAGGACGGGAAGGAGGGAGGGCTCGCTTTATTTTGCTCATATTGCTCCTGTGCCCGTGTGGTGGATTTTAATGCATACAAACTCAACCGCTACACTGTACGGCTAATCCAGATTAACCGTCTGATCCGACCTGAGCTGCGATGCATCCCCTTCCCCCTTCCCTCCTTTAACCCCCTCCCCTTTCCCGCCAACTCCCCTTACCCCCTCTCCCCGTTCTTTGCCAGGTCCTTGCCAGCTACGGCCACGTGCGTGACCTGCCCAGCCGAGAGGGCTCCGTACGTCCTGACCAGGACTTCGCGATGGAATGGCAGCTGACGTCCTCAGCGGAGCAGAGGATGGAGGAGATCGCGCGAGCGGCCGCGGGCGCACCGCTGCTGCTGCTGGCCACGGACCCGGACCGCGAAGGGGAGGCAATCTCCTGGCACATCCAGCAGGAGCTGAGGGTGGGTTGGGTTCGGAGCATCCGTGGGAAAGAAGGTTCGGCGGGCGTCTGGGAGGGGGATGGTGGGCGGGAGAGGTGAGGTGGTGTGGGTAGCGGGGTTGGGGTGGGACGATAATGGGACGAGATGAGACAGTTTCGGTACGGAAAGGGAGATATGGGTGGCATGCCGCGTCACGTCGAGGGTTGCGCTGCCAGCCTTGTGAGCTGCAGCAGTCGCACCGGGGAGCCTGCGGAGCCCCCGATACACGATGCACCTCACGGCATGTGGGCTGTCCTGGGCGCGATTTTGAATCGCATTTAAGCGATGAGGTGCGGGAGGGTGGGCGGGTGGTCCCCGGGTGGTGCTGGTACGGGGTGGGGAGGGGCAAGGGCTCCGCACTCCCGAACACATGCATCCGTTCCCATGCTCTCCAGGAAGAGGAGAGAGCGGAGTCATGGGCTGGGTTTCTGTTTGCCTGTCTTTCTGTCTGTCCGCCCGCCTGTCCGTATGTCCATCCCTTTTAAGGCTGCTCGCTGTCTCGTTCCTTTGTCTATCGGGACGCTGCCGGTGGTTCCGGAGCCCAACCACCGCTGCCTGCAAGAGGCTTGTGTGTTTTGTACAGTGTTGCAGCGTCATTGACCCAGATCCCTCCCCGCAGCGGCGCGGCGTACTTCACCGGGTGGGAGCTGTGCAGCGGATCACCTTCACCGCCGTCACCCGCAACGCCATCATGGCGGCCATGATGCGGGGTAGGCTGGTGAGTGCGTATGGCTCCGAGCTGCTTCGGCATGGAAGTTGCCTGTATGGCCCCGTTGCCGAAGCAGCACCCCAGCCATCCATGTGCCAGCGGCGCCGCCGCTGTGAACCCCTCAAGTCGGCACGTCACCAATAATTCGAATCTTTCATTTCCCGCCATTCGCTGCGACTCCCGCTCAAACGTCGTTTTCCTGTTTGGGATTCGCTCGCCCCTCCCCTTTCGCCACCACAACCACCCGATACACACACACACACTCGACTCACTCACATACATACCAGGGTTCTTCAAGATGGTTGCTGTTTGTTCCGGGATTACCCAGAGCTCTAAAAATTTTTTTCCGGGAGGGTCCCCGAAACCCTACCTTGCTAGGCCCTAAAACACGGGAAGCTGCGCTTCACACTGCTGGAAACGTTTCCCGGGGATCCCCCGATGGAGCAGCCCCTCAACATCTTTCCGTTCTGCGTTTTACTAAGAATGAAAAAGTTTCCGGGTCCCGTCCCCGGGGTGAAGAACGCTGAACGCTGACACATACACACACGCACGCACCCCGGCGCCTCAGGTCAGTCAAGCCTTAGTGGACGCCTACCTGGCTCGGAGAGCTCTCGACTACCTGGTGGGCTTCCACTTATCACCCGTACTGTGGAGGAAGCTGCCGGGGGCCAAATCCGCAGGTGAGAGGAGGATATATACATCCGGTGTATGTGGTGTGTGTGTATGTGCACGGACGTTTGTGTGTCTTGTATGTTTGTGTGTTTATGTTTGTGTGTTTTGTAGTTCGCCCTCCCCCGGCGCCCCCACGATCATACTCGTTCATCCTCTCAACCGCTGCTGGGCATGCATGCCAGGTCGCCCTCCACCGGTTCAAGTGCCCCACCCTTGACCCACAACAGGCCCCCCAGTCTCACCTTGCCCCGCCCGTTCCTGTCCCCACCCCCGGCCGCCTCCTCGGCCCCTCTCGCTTCCTCCCGCCTCCTCCTGCCTGCGGGAACCGTAGGCCGCGTGCAGTCGGTGGCGCTACGGCTGGTTTGTGAGCGCGAGGCGGCGGTGGAGCAGTTCACGCCGGTGGCTTACTGGTCCATAGGCGTGAACCTGACTCCGGTGCAGACACCTGAGTCCAGCCGCTCCGCAACGGCTGCGTTGTCGCGCCATGGAGCGGCGGTGGTGAGCGCCCGCCTCACCCATGTTGACGGGCGCCGGCTGGGCCCTAGGGACATCTGCAGTGGGGTAATGGCGGAGGACCTAGCCAGGAGGATACAGGTGGGTGTGAGTGTGTGAGGATTTTGGAGGATGTGTGTACGGGAGGGATGGCGTCTGTCCTTACGACAGAGAAGATTCCCGCACTGTGCCTTGCAGTACATACACACACACGCGCATATACACCCGCTTGGCTCTCCCCGTTGCAAGTGAGGACCGTTGTCACCTACGAAGATTGCATCCGCACACGTCCTCCCTCCGTCACTCCTGCTGACTGCATGTGCACGCCTTTGCTGCTTGCACCGCCACGGTCACCGTCACCGCCACCGCCTCCCTAGGTGAGTTCACGTGGGACCGTGCTTCATTCGGTTGGTTCGCGGGCGTCGGGCTAGTCCGGGCTGGGTTGATGGGTTGGTCCTTGAGGTGCGGGTGCGTTATTTACGGCCCTTACGGAAAGAAGGGGTTCGGGAGGAACACGCGCATGACGGCGTCCGCGATCAGCGCAGTCTTTTCCTTTCGGAGCTTCTTTTATCCTTTTTTCTGCGGCGCCCTTTCGCCGCCAGCAGCAAGGCCGATAGTGTCATATACCATCACGGCTTCTATTCACGGCCTCAGTAGCGGCGGTGGCTACCTAGTTTCCGTTCAAAATTTTCCACTACGTGAGTGGTACACTAGGAGGCCAGTCGCCATCCCCCAACCATCTCGGTCGGTAATTGTTCTCTCTAGCAGCCTCTCTCTACAGCACTACCAGCAGGTCTCGCTGGTGTATTCGCCGTCCCCCTACCCCTTTCCGCCACCCCCCCGCAGTCAGGGTCCGTCACAGTGTCCCAGGTGAGCTCGTGGGAGATGCAGCGCCACCCCGCACCACCCTTCACCACCGCCAGCCTACAACAGGAGGCCGCACGCAGGCTGGGTTTCGGAGCGGCCAAGACCATGCGGATCGCGCAGCAGCTGTACGAGGGGGCAGGTGGGGATTGACGACAACTGACGCCGGGGCTCCGAGATGTCCGGTGGTGCCAAAGCCTAGTCTGATGCGGGGGGAAGCTGACGTGCCTGGGTAGTGCACCCCGCCAACCCCCATGACCCCCATGACCCCCATGACCCCCATGACCCTGAACGCCGCAACCACTACACTGTAGCCCCGGGTAGCCGCACCCCACGTGCTGTCTACTGACGGCGGGTCTAAGGTTTCGCACCACGCAGGCGGTCAGCCTATGCGTGGTGCATTCAGGGTTATGCGGCAGGTGGCATCCAGGTGGTGGCGGTGCTCGCGCATCTGTGCTCATGTCGCAACTCCGCGGCACGGAACGAAAGCCCCTCTGTCCCCCCTCATTGATTGTCCGGGGGATTGCCTTCTCGAGTGTGGGTGGTGGTACCGCTCCGACAGGCGTCATTGTGTTTTGGTGTACTGCAGCTCTCGGGGGGCTTCAATTCCTGCGGACATGCGCCCACACCGGCTTTTAACCCACACAGGCACCGGCGAGGGCCTCATCACGTACATGCGCACTGACGGAGTGCAGATGTCGTTGGACGCCTTGGAGGAGCTCTGGGAGGCCAACGAGGAGATGTACGGCATGGATGCTGTACCGTTGCAGCCTCGGTAGGTACTCGCCAGGCATACTCAAGCCATGTACGGCGCCCACTAGATTTCAGCAGAGACAAATCGAAGCAATGCGCAGAATATCAAAAATAAATAAGTATAGTCAATAATAAAAAGAGTTGGAAAATAAATTATACATTTTACAAAATGCTATTATAATTTTTTAAATTTATTTATCCTTTTATATTTCTGCTTGTAGCACAGAAGGAAAAGGCCGCTTACAATTATGAGATGAGACATCCTCATATGATCAAAAGGCAAAGTTAGTTCTTTTTATAAATCACGATGTGGCGAGAACCAGCTGTGCCGTACACATGTTGTACACGGCGTGACGTCTTCCCCGTCGCCACCAAGCAGGTTCGTGCCGGGCAGATGTTTAATCGTTTCGTATCACTTTTTTAGCACCTCCATATCTCGTCGTTTGGTTTCGGAGCTGTGCACGATAGATGCTGGGCTGGCTTCGCAGGCAGTACAAGGGGCGTGCCAAGAACGCCCAGGAGGCGCATGAGCCAATCCGGCCAACCCATCCGGCAACCGTCACGCCCTCTTCGCTGCCAGCCTCCCTGGACTCCGATCAGCGGGCATTGTACGAACTTATCTGGCGGCGGGCGGTGGCGTCGCAGATGACCAGTGCCGTGTACGATGTGGTGGGTCGTGAGCGGTCCTGCGGGTGAGCTCATAGATGGATAAATTTGGACAGCCACCTGCAGCGCTGCCAAGGACCCCTCGCGTTCAAATCCCTGGTACGTGATATACACGTTGCAGCCCCGGGGCCCTCAGCTGCAGCAGTATTCTTAAGTCCCCGCTCCTCCTCCCCGGCGCCAGGTCCGCGGCCCCCCTCTCCCCTTCTCCTCCCCGGCGCCTTCAACCCCCCATCCTCTTCATGTCCACACGGCACACAAGCGCAGACTGTCACTTTCAAAAGCTGAAGCCCCTGAAACCCAATGGCTGTTACCCGGCCCGCATCAGGGCGCCCCAATGATGGAGCCCCCGCTAACCTCGCGCCTCTTGCTCTTGTCGGCCCCCCTTTGTCTCTCACCCCCCGTTTTCCCCCCTATCGCCCTTCCTCCCCCCTATTGCACCGAATCCCTTCCTCCCCTGGCATGAAGGCGAGGGTGGAGTTCTCTGCGGACGGTGGCTCCTTAACACTTCGGGCTTCAGGCACCATGTTGAGGCAGCCCGGCTTCCTCAGGGCCTATTCCGACTGCCAGGTGGGTCTGGAATCGGAGGAGGAGGAGGAGGAGGAAGAGGACCCGTCGCAGCGGCAGCAAGCGGGCAGCAGCAGCAGCGCCAGCGACGAGGGCCCTCCGCTGTCTCAAGATAACAAGGGGCCTGCCGCGGAGCAACTGCTCACTTTGAAAGTAGGTCTTCATTGGACTCGTACGTGTATGTGTATGTGTGTATGTGTATCCATGCCCTCTTGGCCCACCCTCACACCCTTCCGTCCATCCGCCCTTCCGTCCATCCGCCCTTCCGCCCTCACGCCCTCGCAACATACACATCCTCTACGACTACACTACACAGGGATGGGTGGATTGGGAGATGCCTCAGCGGTGGTACGGCCGGTTAACGCCCATCATCTCTCTTCCCTGCCTGACTACCTGCCTGACTCTCTCGTCTTGCGCCCTCCCAACCACAGGTAGGCGGGGTCCTGCTGCCCGTGTCGGTGCAGCCCGCCCAGCACTGGACCCGTCCGCCCCCTCGCTACACGGAGGCCAGCTTGGTGAGGGCGCTGGAGGAGAGGGGTATCGGGAGGCCGTCCACGTACGCGCCCATCATGTCACTGCTGCAGGTGGGTGTGTTTCGGGAGTGCGCATGTGGGTTTTTAACCGGTTGGCATCTGTCTGTCTGTCTGTCTATCTGTCTGTCTGTGTGTGTGTCTGTTTGTCTGTCTGTGTGTGTAAGCATGAGCGTGAGCGTGAGCGTGTGTGTGAGAGACAGAGACATAAAGTGAGACCGGTAAACGATGTGTGTATATTTGAAAGGGGGGGGGGGAAAGAGAGGGAAGGGTGATCGCATCATGCTCCATGCAGCCATCTCTTCCCCTCCAGACCTCATGCATGTCCTTTCCTCTCCCGTTGCGTTCCGCCTCGTGTCTTTTTCGCACCTTCTGCACGTCTGGTTGTCTTTGCCTGACACACTGTCCCTAACACACACACACACACGCCCGGAGACTTCCCAGGCTCAGTGTAGCTGGCCCAGGGCCGCTGCAGTAATCTAATCTTCCACATTCAGCCAGTACCATTTTCCGCCTCTTGCCCCTCCTTGCCCAAGGCGCCCTAACCTCCGAAACCAATCCTCCAGGAACGCGGGTACGTGACCCGGGAAGGTCGCTCCCTGTTGCCCACCAGCCTGGGGCGGGTGCTGACGGCCTTCCTGGAGCACTATTTCCCCAAGTACGTCGACTACGACTTCACGTCGGATATGGAGGGCCAGTTGGATGATGTGGCGGGTGAGAGGTGGGCTGCGAGGAGGTTGGGGGTGGAGGAAGGGAAAGAGGCTAAGGAGGTGGGAAGAGAAGAGTCGGGAGATGGGAACATGCACTGGGGTTGGGGCCTTATGGATGTTGGGGCCCACACCGGGAGGGCGACCCGCAAAGGGTACGAGACGGTAGGCGGATTTCCTTCCCCCCCCCCTGGACCGGTCACCTGGGGCACCCCGTGACGTGTGCGGAGCCCCACAACGCTGTAGCCCCACAAACCCCCGCATCCCTCTTTAGGTGGGAGAGCCGCCTGGAAGGCCGTCCTGTCGTCCTTCTGGACTCCCTTCAACGCCGCCGTGGCCGCCATGGGCGCTATCCGTACGACGGAAGTGTACGATATGTTGGATAGCGCCCTTGACAGCTACTTCTTCCGGCCCGCTGCGTCCACCCCGGCCGCAAGCAGTGCCGGTGCCGGCGCTGACTCCAAGGCCGCTACTCTTAACAAACAGCTTTTACCTGCCGCCCCCGACAGTCAGAACAAAAGTAGCAGCAGTAGCAGTAGCAGTAGCAATGTCATGGACACGAAGGCAACGGCGGTGCCAGCGGCTGTCTCCGGCCCTCGGCTATGTCCGAAATGCGGTCGCGGGCGGCTCGTTCTGAAGCCCTCCCGCTTCGGCGGCTTCATTGGCTGTTCGCTTTACTCCGATCCGGGGGTTGTTTGTAATTACGTCCGACCGCTGCTCAGAATAACGCCCGGCGAACAACCCCCAGGTGCGCCCGGGCGGGGCGGGGCCAGCGGGGCGGGGCGGGGAGGGGCCAGCGGGGCGGGGCGGGGGGGGAAGTTTGTAATGTGGAATGAGCTGCTGCTACTTGTACCGCCGGAGGGGGCTGAAACCGGGTGGAGCTAACCGCAACCGACCCCCTTCTGCGGGTGAGCCAGCCTCGCTGAGCGACCCGTGGTTCACTAAGCGGACATCCCCACGCACACTGACAACCAATACTTCGTTATATACCAACCAAATACGCAGCCGGCACCACCGCCAGCGACTCAGACAGTGAGACGGGGGCCAAGATGGGCGCTGTGGCCGCCAATGCGACGGAGCGGCTGCTGGGGAGCCACCCGGAGACTGGCGAGCCGGTGTGGGTACGACTGGGGCCGTACGGGTTGTACGTACAACTGGGCAAACCGGTCCCCAAGCCACCGAAGAAGGTTAAAAAGGCTCCGGGGCGCCGCAAGATGAAGTCGGGTCCGGGGATGGCGGTGAAGGATGGCGAGGCGGAGGCGGAGGCAGCTAAGCCCAGGCGGGCGGCAATTCCGAAATCAACGGTGCGGCATCCACGTGGGGTGGTGGGCTAGAAGAGGGGGAGATAACGAGCGTGTGTCCGTACTTGTTGGATGACTGGCTGCGCTGCCTGTCCCCACGGCGCCGCAGGGTGGGTGTGGAGGGCCCGGGGAACCCACATCCCACCCCTGCCAGTCATGCGGGTATGCTCCTAGGCTTCCCGGCTACGTATGATGTCTTGCGCCTTGGGTGTTCCAAGCGCTGGGTACCGACCTCGGGCCGCTGTCCTCCCGACCCCTCTCTCTCTCTCTCTCTCTCTCACACACACACACACACACACACACACCTCGCGATCACCCTCAGGGCCTTACGTTGCAGACAGTGACCCTGCCGCTGGCTCTGGGGCTGCTGGCCCTGCCCCGGGAACTGGGGCCGCACCCGGAGGACGGACGACCAGTAATCGCCAACTCGGGGCCATTTGGGCCCTATGTCACTCACGACGGGCTCTCTGCCAGTCTGGGTCGGGGGACGTCGGCGCTGGTGCGGCTGGCTGGGGAGGGAGGTTGGGGCTAGGGGGGGTAGGGGGCCTAGGGGGTTGAGTGGGCGCCTGACGGGTTTGCTCGGCACGTGACGACATATAACCCGAGGGCGTGCGTGTGTATCCCGGGGGGAAAGAGTGACTCGGTGTGTTGTGTGTATGTGCATATGTGTTCGTGTCTTGCCATGTGGCTGCGTCACTCGCTCTTGGGGACGTGCACATCCTGTCCACGCAGCTGTATGTGCTTTTGCCGTCCCTCCAACCCCAACCGTTGCGCCCTACCTGCCCCTCTACCCCGCCCCCTCCACCCGCAGGATGTGGACCTGGAGACTGCGGTGAGGCTGCTGGCGGCCAAGAGGTCCCGTCAGGCCGCCAGTGAAACTCAGGGCGTTAAACCCCGCAGCGGGAGAGGGAACGCTGCCGAGGCAGAGAAGGCTGCAGCTGCGGAGACTGGGGTCCGGCCGCTCGGGAGGGCGGGAATTAGGACGGCGGTAGTACCCACATCCACATCCACATCCAAGGCCAAGGCCAAGGTTAAGGCTAAGGCCAAGGGCAGCGAAGCGGTAAGTGTGAGGGGGACGATTTAGGGCGGCTCCAGGGAGCATGTGCACTGATGAGGGCGATTGGCAGGCTCCCCGGGTGGAGCGGTGGCTGCCGCCCGAGTTGGGGTGTCCGGCGATGTGTATATATCCGGAGAGGTGGGGTCAGGTGGGAGAGAGTGTGCGGGATGGGGTGCGGGCTTCTGTTTGGAAGTTGAGCATCCCGGTCCCGGTCCCGGTCCCACTGCCGGGGCGCGTGTTCAAAAAGCTTTTTTGTTTGCGCCGAACCCGAAACGATGAAACCCTCCCCCCCTCCCGCTCGTTCTCTTTCTCCCCCCCTCCCGTGCTCCTGATTTTCCACCCCAGCGTGCTGCATCTGGCACCGGGGGCTCATCCACACGGTCACGCTCAGGCTTCTCGGAGTTCGTGCGCTGGCGCTGGCAGCACATCAAGGCGGATGAAGAGGATGGGACGCCGTACCGGGAAGCAATCAGCGTAATCGCGGAGGAGTGGCGGTCGATGCGCAAGGAGGACCGGCAGCTCTTTGAGCCCGTGGAATCGTCCTCGACGGAGTCGCCATCAGCGTCGGAGATGGCGGCCAGCTCAACGCGGTCCGCACCGGATCTCACTGATACCGCAGAGGCGGAGGCGGTCCCGATCGCAGTAGCGGCTCGCCAACCGCAGCCGCGGACCACCACCAACCCGTACCTGCGGTTTTCCCAGCAGCGGCGTCCAGAGCTACGTGCGGCCAATCCCTCCCTGGGTTTTGGGGAGATCTCCCGGATGTTGGGGGCGGAATGGGGCGCCCTCAGCGAGGCGCAGAAGAGCGCGTACCGCTGAGGTGTCCCTCTGTGTTGTACCGTCATGAAAAGCGCTAATTGTAGAATTAAGATACATGTAAATATCACGATTGTCGTGTTATTAACCTAAGCCTTAGCGCAGGCGTTACACTATTACAGAATACTCATAACGACACTTTTCGCTATTCTCTAAGACCTAAGCTATTTGGAAACACGATTCCGTCGGTAAGGAAAGATCCTGTGCGGAAGTCAGAACATAGATAACAGTACACAGAGATCGTTTTAGCGCTCTTGGCAACAAGGACTAGCGGTCCTGCCTGCAGAGGAACTAGAGACGACCTATTGCTAAGTAGACGGAGTCCTGGGTCGTGGGAGTGAAACCCGCCTAAGGCATTTGGCTGATAACAACTATGCTTACAGCACCCTGGGAGGAGGCGCGCTTCGAATGTTAGGAGCGTGAGAAGGCGGAGATAGAGCCGGAGGAGGAGGGCGAGGGCAGGTGGTGGATGTATGGAGAATGGGACTGAGGATGTGGCTTTGACGCGCATGGGCGAAGCGGCAAGTCGTATGGGTGCTTCATTTTGTAAGAAATTAATTGGTGGATTAGATGCTCGAGAGATGAAGATATAAAAATCAACAATCGGGATGGTGTTTTAGCATCCGAAGGTACTTAGGGTTTATGTGAGCGAAATCGCACTTTTTCTGCGGCGCATCTTCCGTGCAGGTTTGGATGATGATCCAGGTATGGGTGACGAGACTTGCATGTAGGTGTGTGTGGAGGGCGATGGCAGAGGCTGCAGCCGATGAATTTGTGAGGCTGGGCTTAAGAGGCACCCGTCCCCCCTACTGGGACGTGAGGTATCATATGCTAGTGTGGGAAAGAGAAAGTGGGGCGCACACTGGGAGAGGGGCTCTCGGGGTCGCACTGCCTCCTGTGATTGGAAAAAAACAGCCTCGCACAGATGGTGGACTTGCCACCGTGTTGCTGATTCGTGGTCATGAGAGATCGTACGGATGAGAGCGAGCTGGCAAAATGGATGTGTGTGATATGTATGAATTGACATGCCACCCTGATCCCGCCAACCCCCTGATGCCCGTTAGCGACCCCAGTCGTTTACCGCGCATTTGGGCAACAGTCTATTATTGGGGCACCTCTAGAGCGTTAGCGTCGTACTTCTGCAGCATGCTGGATTTGGTGCAGGCGGTCGTCCGTGCAGCACGGCGCGGCGTCCCCCGGTGCACCGCGTTTACAACCTGCAACGAGCAAGCCCTGATCGGGCGCCCTCATATATCGTCTTGTTTGTTGTTCGCTACACAGGCAGCCGCAACCCGCCAGCGTCTACAGGGGGCTCAGTCACTCAATCAGGCAGATTCGAAGCCTTTGCCCGTGGGTACCCGGATTAGCGCAGCCCAGGTATGCATGGACGTGGTAACAGTCTGGATAACAGCCGGTAATGGTTTGGGAGGGTGGGCAGCACTGTGCCAAGAATCACAGAGTTACAGGATGCTCTCAGGGGAAGTTCTCCAGGATTTAGTTTCACATAAATTTCACACGAGCTATTGTACAATTAGCCCCGCCCCGCTTGCTCGCCCGAACCCCCCCCCCCGCTGTGAGAAACGTTGCCCTCAAGGTGACCGTCCTGGGAGGAAGGAACCCCGGGGCTTCAAACCCCGGGCAACGAGAAGGGACTCGTCGTGCGCATAGCTTCAATTTCAGGCCAACGCGTTCTGTGGCTCCCAAAGCACTTAGTGCTTCAGGTGAAGACTGCACGCAGTCGCCGTGATCACATGAAATAAAGCCATTTTGCACCTGCCCTTCCTCAGCCATTATGGATTGTCACGGCAAGGCAATACCGTGTCGCGCCAGGTCGCGCTACCTCAGCGTATCCTCGCGTGTTGCCGAAGACCGTTGTGAGAGGCAGGCCCAGCACGGCCCAGCCCAGGACAGTTTGCAAGGCGTATAGATACGCCTATATAGGCAATGAATAAAGCAACAGAATAAATAACGGTCACGGTCTGATGCTGCAATAAAACCCAGCACTGCGGCCTCCCGCAGAGACAGCTCCCGGCAACCACCCTAAGCGACTTCGGTGGACACCAAAGTCTCGTCCTGCCAGCGCGCGCGTGCACACATATACACACACACACATACACACATATACACACACACCTCCCTTGCTTTGAAATGATGGAGCAAAACTGGCCATTGAGGTCTGCGGGAAGAAGCCCTGCTTCAGCATGAGGTCCTCCCAAGATCAATGTCCGATGGTTGAGAGAAGTACATAGCGCGTCGTTGAGATCGCAGCAGCAGCAGCAGCTGCTTCGTCTTCTTCTAGACTTAACGACAAAATCACCTTCTTGCGGCTAGGCAACAAGCACAGACATGGGCCCTCATCAACAGACGTGCACAACACTAGATATTTCGTGGGGATGATCGCGCTCCTATCCGTCAGGCTCCCCTGCTTCCTTATTAGGAATCGCGAAGGTTTGCGAGCCACAGAGGTCCCTTCTCGAATTACCCCGTATGCGGGTCTTTCGAACAAAGGAATGAAGTACGGGTCATCAACATCATAAGTTTGCGCCAATTACTAATGCGCTTGCATTCGTACCGCCCGCCAACAGGCTTTCCTCGACCAAAGCGAGGTTGATTTGATTCAAAATACTTAGAGGAAGCCTCGGTTCCTCAAATCGACAGATTTGGGTTCGAGCCCTCCTCGGGGAACTACCTTGGCCGCAGAGGATTGACAGCGCCCAGTTGTCGAACCCGTCGCAACACCTCGTTCCCAAGCGAACGACGTTCGTACAGAAATTGTGCGCCATCGCGAACCTTCATTCCAATTTATCGCAACGTCCTAGAACCTGGTTTTCATACAATACCGGACCGTAGAAATAACGTTTTAGTACGGAGCGCTAAGTTTTAAGTAAAACCGAAATAAAACCCGTGCTGGTCTAAGAAGTCGTCGTTTGTGTGCACACTCGGTACCGGGACACGCGCATACCTGTATCGAAAGTCGCTGATAGATGTTTATGAGCTCCGGCGGGTTCTAATCAATTTAATTTCGGTACGGCGTTGTTAGTGTTCATTCGCGACATCCCCCACATTTCATACTCCGTCGGCCACCTTGGCAGTTGCGGAGCTGCCGTCGCTCGGCGCGATGCGTGTTTTAGCCGAGTTTGGCCGCGAGCTGCTGGTTCCGGTCGTCACCGGCACCGCCACTGCTGCCGTCGCCCCGCCCGCCTCCTGCAGTGGTGGCGCAACGGTAATTGCCAGCGGCTGTACTGGCTTGTCGGAGCCGCTGTTCTCGGCGGCGACTGCAGTAGCTCGGTACGGCGGTACGGCGGAATAATCCTCATCTGCCTCCTCCTTGCCAGATGTCGACGTCGTGCGGTCCGCAGCAAAATCGCCTGTGGATCGAGAACCGAACGAGGTACAGCACGGGAGACGGTATAATGCACACACTGGCCACCACGACGGCAATCCACCGGTACCGGCCAAACGTATTCAACAGAACATGACATGTAGAAAATTGCAGCACATGCCTGACCTCTCCTGGCCAGGTCGCGCGACGTGTTGATCGCACCGGTCAAATACCAGCGGAGAAAGGACAGGTGCTCCTATCATCGATGCGGTTGTGGTAAGACTGCAGGGCGTCTTAGACCCCTATCCTGCCAGCAGCACCCAGTCAGGGCTTCGTACACGACTTACGGCCCCCCGGGCCCCAGGTAGAGGCTCCCGCGGCAGGCTTCAACCGAGCCCCAATTTTAAACCCACCACCTTCCCCCAAACGCCACCACCGGCTAGGGTGGTCCCCTTCCCCTGCCTCACCGTGCTTTCGGCCGGTGGACGTCGGATCGGACACGTCCACGGGGATGATGAGGTTGAGGATCAGCGCCGTCACAGCTCCGAATGTGAAGGAGGTGGACAGCACCAAGATGATTGCGTCGCGGATTCCCCGCACCCCGCTGGACATTTCCTGTGGTACGGCAGGCAGGAGAAGATCAAGGGCTTTAGGGTCGGGCTTTAGCAGAAGAAGCCCCGACGCGGTGCGCAGGTGTGGGGATGATGCCTGCGGCGAGGCTGTGGCCCCAGAAGGGCAGGTGCTGGCGTATGGCGTAATCCCGCCTCATGACGCCGTCCGTCTCTGCCAGCGAGAAAGTCCTCAGGGCTATCACTCAGGGATGGCACTACTGTACGTCCTCCCCCCGTTGCCGCTGCCCCCAGAAGCGCACCGAGCGCATGTCCCTCCCTCCCTGCCTCCACGACCCTGGTCCCTCCAGGGCGCAACCCTCAAGCCGCGTCGTCGTCAATCCATGTCCGTCCCTCCTCACCGGTGTGATGGGCCACAACTGGTTGGTAGCCCACTGCGGCACCAGCTCCACTCCGAAGGCCAGCGCCAGAGAGCACGCCAGGATGAAGCGGGAGCGGCGAGTAAGCGGGTCACCGTTGATGATGATCTTGATGCCCGAGGCGATCACTGCAAGCATCAAAATACAGACCAGCAAAACATCATCACCCCTATTGGAAACATCACTACCAGGATCAAACATGACCGCCATCATCGGCAACAATAGCAGCAGTAGCAATGCAGCAGCAACCACACGCTTGCCAGGTCGTACCGGAAAAGGCACTCTCTGCCCATTAGGGGGGAGCCATCAATCGTACGTAAATCCGATTTCGCTCCGCAAGCCGCAAATCGATCCCCAAAGCGAAGTTCAATCTCCCCCCCACCCCGTTGATAGCCGGAAACCCAACCACCATTGCGACGTGCTTGTGCCCAAGTCATGAATCCCTCTTCTCTGTCCTGGCGGCCGCAGCAGGCCCTTACCCCTCCAGCTGTATCATGGAGAGCAGCTTCCCTCCTCAACAGCCCTACCAGGTCTCGTCTGTCCGCACTCCCCCCGACCACTCACCATTTGCGAACAGGAATGTGGTCATGCCACCCAGCACTGGCTCCGGAATGGTGGTGATCCACGCGCCGACCTTGCCTGCGACATACGAGAAGCAGGAGCCCCAGGGAAGTGATGAGGACAGCGGAGCAAAAGATGTGGAGGTTTATGCATCAAGTTGGGGGTTGGGGGCTCAGTCTTCTGTTCGCGTTTTGTTTGTTTCATGCGCGCGTGTCACTCCGCACGTGACCACAACTGCCTGCGGCTCCTAATGAGCCCAATAGACAGTCTCGTGCCAGCCGGAGTGCTGCCTACAGGAGGAGCCGTACAGGAGCACTTCATGCACGTTATTGCACACTGGCATAAGAGGGACCCGTATACCGCAAAATCTCTAGCCCGAGACCCTATGACCCCTGGGTCTGGACATGGTACCGTCGCCACATGGCGAAGAGTAAATAAACCTATCTATGGCTGTAAATGCGCCCTATGTGCGGCATACAAGATTAAACCAGCGTTGCCACATAACACGTTTACGTACCTAGGATGCCGAGGAGGAAGAGCCAGAACGCCTGAAAGGGACAACCAGCCGCCAGCGTGTTGGCAACAATGGATGGTGCAGTTGGGGCCAAGAAGGGATTTGGTGGGTGTTTTAGTGGGACTGGGACGCAAGGGAGTAAAACGGTAATAAGGGGCTGGTGCGAGTTTCCCGGCCACATAATCGAAGGGCGCGAGCTACGGAGTGTGTTCTCATGGAATGGGTTCTGAGACCGTGTCGATATAGGGTTTTCTTTCAATTCGGTCGCAGATGAGATTCCCCTGGTAAATGCCCTATCGGCTCCTGGTGGATGTCCGAAATGTGATCTGTGCTAACGATGCACCTCACGTGCCCTTCAGTGTACGGCGACCACTCACCGCGGCGAAACCCGCTTGGCGACTGGCGACATTGGTCAGGGAGATGACGCCTGGATAGCACAGGGGTGGGACAGGAGGGAGGACGAAAAGAATATTTCGCGGAAGAGCGTTGGGAAAGCGAAGGCGCAGGTACCCGTACAGCAGTGTTCAAGAAACATCTCTCTCTCCCTTCGTGTGTCTGCCTTTGAATGCGATGGACAGGCGAGGGCAGGCAGATCGGCAGGTGAGGCTTCACTAGCGACAGCGCGCCAACCGTCGCATGGTACCAGACATACACACGGCCCTGGCCCGGAGACAAGTCGAGGAAGAAGGGAGTTGCCGTCCGGTCATCAGGTCTTGTTGCGAAAGTTATCTCACAAGCATCCTTCGCTCTTTCGTTACTACTACACCGACGACAATCTGACCTCTCCCCCGTCATTCAATGCGCCCGGCCTGGACCCTGAAGACCCCAACATCCTGCTCGCTTCCTCACCATTATTTTGGGCGAAGGTCGTGAGCGGTAGCGAAGTAGCCAGCGCAGAGAAGAGGCCGCTTATGCCGTCGTTCAGCAGCGCCCCCTTGATGCGGCGGGTGGCGTCCTGGCCGTCCACCTCCATGCGGGAGGCCTCCATTGTGGCTGACGTGTCACCCACCGTCTCGATGGAGGTGATGATGAACACGATACACAGGGGGACGATGGCGGGAGCGTAAAATCCTGCACAGGCAGCGAACATACGAGATACAGCAACGTGGCGGAGGGGAGGAAACGTCAAGGAATTCATCTCTTAAGATTTTGTAAGGCGCATGTCGTGTCATGTTAGAGCTCCAGCTCCAGCTCCCTCAGTTGTTAATGACTTGCGGCATTTCTTGATCGGGTCTCGACACACCTCATACGAATACCTCAGGCCTCAGAGCATTAAAATCTCCCGAACGTAACATAACACCTTAACACCCATGTCAAATCCATCTAATGTGCCCACCCGCCCCGCCCCCCCCTCCACCTTCATTCTCATCAGCCCCCCCACCTCAACATCAACCTCATCGGTCAGGCGAGGGCGGGATCCCTTTTTTGTCTGGGACGGGGGTGTTGCGAACTCCATCACAGGATACCCACACGGCAATTTCCTCCGGACCTCCTCCCCGTCGCCAAACCCCACGTCAGGTGGCCAGACAGACCCACCTATTGGAAAGGTCTTGGTCCACAGGAAGGTGATGCCCGGAGCTTGGTCGATCTTAGTGGTGATGACGTACTTCTTGCCCTCGAACTTGATGCAGGCGGCGATGAGGTAACCGAACAGCAGCGCTAGAATCACGGAGGAATTTCGCATAAAGGGTGAGCCGAAGATCTCCAGAAAGATGATGGAGCTGGTAGCGGTAAGTGGGGAGGGAGGGGGTTTGGGAAACGTGTTGGGTAAAATGTTATGAGAGGCTCAATGGGAGAGGTTGGGGACGTAGCCTTCCTCTCTGAGAACAGCTACAGATTACCGGCGGGCATATCTGTTCACGCTAATGGACCGCTGGTGTTCCCCATCGCCCCTATCACATGCACATCCCATTCTTCCACCCCACCCCACCCCACCCCGGCTGCATATGCACCCAACAACGCAATCACGGTCACTTACAAGAAAACAATGAAACCCAGTCCGATGTACTGCTGCGACCCGAATGGCAAGAACACCTCCGTCTTGGTTTTGTCGCCGCACTTCACACCGGGCGTAACGTAGCACAAAGCAGGCTTGTTGTACAGCGTTGTCCCATTGGGGTACTTGTTCGCCAGCATACAGGGCGAGGTCGTGGGGCCGTGAAGCCAGTTATCCGCGCAGAAGGCACCGCCGCCCCAGTTCTGACAAGCATTAGCGCGCGCAACACAACAGGCACACGGACAGATCATGCAGATGCGGGTTATGCATATAAGGCAAATAAGTGTCGTCCATCATCAAGGTTTGGCGGATCATGAAGATCATGAAGATCATGAAGATCATGAAGATCATGAAGATGAATGGACCTGCCCCAACGGGATGGAAAGGAGGGGGAGCCCCAATAGCTTCAACGCAATAATCGTAACTCCAAGCAACCTGATGAACCCCCTCTGCCCCCCGTCCCGCCCCGTTCCGTATTCCCCTCCATGTCCGGACATTCACGTCCCTTTTCCATTTCTGCTCCCCGCAGCATCCACGCCACCGCACTGAAGCTCACTTTGAACCCCGCAGAGATCAGGTGCACGCCAATGAGCATAATGACCACGCCGCACACGATGGGTGGGAAGATCTTTTTGATGACGCGGATGGGGAAGAAGGACAGGATGGTGGGAATGATAGAGCATAGCATCAAAGTGCCCAGCAGCTTGCCGTACGCCTCCTCGAAAGTATTTCCGTGGTCCTTCATCAGGACGTTGATGACCGAGATGGCGATGGGAACGGTCGTGAAGGAACTGCGGGGTTTGGTGGGGGCCCCCGCGAGTGGGCAATAATGAGATATGCGGGAAATTCTCTCCCTGGAGAAATAGGACCTAAGACCCGATGGCATAATGAAAACCCAAAGAGGTGACTAAGGGGGAAACCCCCTCCCTGCTCGGGGAAGACGCCCCCGACACGGGGCCAGGGTAAAACATATACCAAAATGAAGTTAGATGTCATGTATATATAACCTATCTGCAACCTATGTTTTCAACCTTGGTTTGGATTTAAAACGTCAACAGTGAGAGTGAGCGAGCGAGTAGTGCTTATGGTACAGCAGCGGGTACGTGAGGTACATCTGACACGCTAACTCATCGAAGCATGGGTCATCGTTTGCATCTACCGAAATACATCGCTGCACGCCGATTTGGCATCCTCTGTATCGTCGGAGCTGCAGCGCAACCTGAAACGTAGTGAGCCAGCCTGGGCTCACCCTTGGCGGAGGCCGCCAAAGAAGACGGCAGCATAAGTAACGGGCACATAAATGCATGTTTGCATGCTGATGGTGATTATGGTGATATGGATAAATCCTGCATTGTATTTCCAACCTGGCTCAGCGAGGATTTTTCGAGGAGAGTGACTTACACGCCCATGCAGCTGAGCACACCAGCTCCGAACTGGAAGGGGGTTCTGAAGATGCGGAAACCCGCGACCTGGAAGAACGTCATGATGCCGCACACGATGAGCGCCGCCTGGACCAGATCTGTTGCGGATTTCCACCGCCCACAACCCGGAGAGGGAGAGGGGCAGGAGAGGGGTTTCAGTGGATGAGTGAAACAAGTACCGAACAGCGCGTCGTGAAAGCCTGAATATACCCCAAACAGATGTCGTTCTCAGTGAGCGTAAGAAAAACCTCACCGACATATTAACATGCATACACACAAATAATGCCGCAGGTTGTACTCTTCTGCATGATGCAAGTGCCAGAGAGCACGGTTAAAGGAATTCGGCCGGATACGAATTGCTACAAGAGATTGGTGATGATACTGGTAATAAGAAAAGGATAAACGTGTGTGCGAGACCTAACAAAACTCATTAAAAATAGCCACCAAAACAGGCATAAGCTATGGTTCGCAATGGCATGGGGGCCGCTGTGCGGATGCGCGCTTGGGGGATAAGGATTCAGGTTTCGCATCACGCGGCGGCCGCTTACAGCGCTGGATTTCGTACGGATTCCCCGAGGCGTAAGGGATGTTGGTTTTCGGACGAGTTCCCATGGCCAGGGATGAGACTAGCAGTGGAGGAGTGATGAGGCCACCGACCATGGCCAGGGCGTGCTGTAGTCCCATGACCAGGGCGACGAACAGACCTGAGGAAACCATGCGTTGCCACATGCATCATCTTATTACCATCGACGGACCTAATCAAAACAGAAGAAATAAAATAAATAATATTGAGTACTGTATCCGACGATTTTTTCTCGCTTGTTGTGAGGATTGACCAGACGAGGCCCTAGGGTTAATATAACCTGCACCCTTGCATTGGCAAGATCAACTAAAAAAATTGGTGATAGAAACAGACTGATTTTAACGTAAAAATTCTTGTTGGTATTGGTTTTTAACGCTTGCCCGGTCGACCCTTATGACCACATCTCACTAAGCCTTAACAGGGGGTACTGCTCACCGAGGAACTCATCGACGGCGAAGAAGCGTGGAGGTGGAACTCCCTTACCCTTTCGAAAGTAAGGGAAGACAGGCTGCGCACAGAGTGGGCAATCTCATTCGTAAATAGCGCTCGCCATGGACCGTTTGATGACACTTTGCCCCTTTCAACGTACCAAGCAGAGATACCTCATGTCATATGTTCCAATTAATAGCTCCTTTACGGAGCGGCCCTTGATATTGTCAAACATTTGTTCAGGCAGAAGGAAATGTCCCTGGGAGGAACACCGGGCCGCATCACTGCACATGTTTGCCTGATCTACATTTAATATTCGGTAATTTGACTCACGTGGGACTGCTTACTAGGTTGGCTGAACCAACTGAAGTCGCTCGCACGTCGTGGTCGTGTCGCCAGAGACACACTGCAATTGTCGAGTAAGGCTTCCGTAACTGTTTAAAGATCTTATCAGTTACTGGAAAAAGTTTGCATAAGGGCTCAAACATTGGCTGTATCATGGGTTCGTCTTCAACGTGCATCGTACAACAATGCATCGCACTCCCTCCTGACAACGCTGCAGCGGCCCAAAGTAGAAAATTGTGGCGGCAAATTACGATTGTATTAGAAAACGTGCCAATATGTCGATATACAAATGATATGATCATAAGCAAAATGTTAGCTTACGTCATATATTTCGAGTCGTAAACCCTGATCGACGCCTTGCGCTATTGATACCAGATAAACGTAAAATTATTAACATAGATTATATGCAAATAAATTAAATCATAATTTTGTGGCCTTGGTGCAGTAACCAAATTATGAACGTTGGGGCGACTGTGCAGGATTTATCATTGACATGTCTTGACAGGCACCTGCATTGCTCATGGAAATATAAGTATAAAAAGAATAAATTATTAGTCAATTATTTGACAGAGATGAATGCTGTAGGGTTACGGTGCGACCGGCCCGGCCTTTGGAATGGACCACCTTTCCCCTTGGAGGCCCAGGAAAACACACAGCGCTCGTGAGGACTGATTAGTGACATTTCTATTTAAACACCAAACCGCTTTTCGCGATTGCTGAGTTCATATGCAGGCTATATTATTATCCCTATCTTCGCCCTATTGCCCGCACCATTTCTTTACATAGTAAAACTAACAAGCCCTTGACAGCAAATTTAAATTAAACTCATGTGTCAAATAAATACTGCTCTTGACGCTGCTGACGCTCCACGGCAGCTCTGGTAGGAACTCTGGTAGGAACCAGTGACAGACGCGGTTTGACTGTCGGTTAGTCGGGGAAATATAGAATCGTCATAATTATGGCATTGAGAAACATAAAATGGGGCGTAAAACGTCGCAAAGAAAGGCGGTACCATGGAAGGTGCTATCAGCACGGTTGCAACGTCCGTTACCTGAACAGCCGCGTGTATCGCAACAACACGAGCAAATGTAAGACTTTATTCCCCTACTACTTTATCCCCGTTGGACTTCTCCGCTCATCTCCATTCCGCCATCGCCCCGTGGAGACGAAACCAGCAACTTGCACGTTGCTTGCAACGGCTGCCCTTGTTAAGGCAAGGACAGCAGCCCCCAATCCACAAGCGGGATTCAGCAGAGGCACAGGGGGATGTCATCGGTGAAAAAGGCCGCATTCTGTCGTCCACGCGATCCTTATACTTCGTTGCGTTTATTCAAGACATGAGGCACAATCGTCCGCGCGCACAACCTGGAGCAGCCAGCCACATTATCACGCTGCTACATGCCATCACACACCATCGCTGCATATCACATCAGCACTGCACCGCCTCCTTGCGCAACAGCGGATATCACTCCTCCGATGAAGACATGTTGCAACTGCCCAGTGTTTCATCCAACGTAGTGGACTTCCTCCCGGACATGCACACCTAAATCCCGCTGCAGGATGTCCCAAAAGCCGCAGTCCTTCGTCGCCAGCAGCTGCGCGGGCGTCACAACGCCGCCACTGCTCTTCAGCCTCGGCACCTTCCATGGGCGCACTCCTCGCAGCGCAGCGCGGCCATGCTGCGACAGCGCAGAGTTTAGTCCCTCGCCTTCCGACGCCGTAGGGTCCTCCACGGTCATCATCGCCTCTTCCACCGCCCTACCCCCCACCGCCTCCTTAGCCGCCACCAGCAGCTGCAGCGCCGATTGCACGAGGCATACGGACGTGAGGCAGCGCCACTGACCGGGAGCCGGCCCCGCCAGGTGCAGCCGTAACCACTCCGGATGCTCATGCCGCTGCTGCTGCTGCTCTTCCGGTGCATTACGCTCCATGGCTGCGCGTTCTGCCTCGGCTGCAGCCGCCGCAGCACCCCTTGGGGTCGTCATGTTGGCTGGGGCTGCGGCCGCCTGGGGCTCCACCGTCAGGACCATCTCAAACCGCAGTCCCCGAGTCACCTGGACCGCCCGCACCTCGTCATTTGTGACGAGGCCCAGAGTCATCACGGGCGCCAGATGCTGCAGCAGTCGCCGCGCAAACGCCCAGCGCCGAGCCGCCAGCAGCAACGCCGAGCCGGGTAAGACCGCTAGCCACAGGACCAGCCAGCACAGCACCATCCACACCAACATGAAGGGCAGCGCCAACGGCAGCAATGGCAGCGCCAGCAGCGCGAAGCCGAGGAGGCGGGTTATCGGCATGGGCAGAGGGAACACGATTCGTGAGTCCAGCTCCGGACCTCGGCGTACCTGAGAGATGGCCTCCGCTGCCCCCTCTAACCCCGCCTCCGTCCCCGCGTCCCCGCCTGTCCCGGCCAGATTAGACGACCCTGCCATGTGCAGCTGCTGTTGCTGAGACTCCTCCTCGTCGTGGCGCCTGGCGAACAGAAACCTCGCCGCAGCGCCGCCCAGCGGGAAAGGGACCGTCCAGGCGCGCAGCTCCGGGCAATATGACAGCAGGGGGCCTCGGCCGGGGACCAGCGGCGGCAGGTCCGACTCCTTCACGAGGGTCAGGTAGCTGTCGGCCGCGGCACACGGGGTGTCGGCGCCGCTCCGTGCATACACATGGCAGTTATCAGCAGTCCCGAGGTTGGGGACGCCTCTGCCGGTGACGGTGCTGGCAACAGGACGCAGCCGCTGCGCCTCCGGGGAAGTGGCTGCGTTGACATCAAGAGACTGCGTGGTGGCATGTGACCGGCGCGGCTTTGTGTGGTTTGTGAGCAGCGCGTCGATCCATTTGGTGCTGCTGAAGGCGCAGTGGCGCGAGGCGTCAGGGCAAGAGGGGGCGGGCGGACCACCACCCATTACAACCTTATTAGCTGCTATGAGCAAAGCATGACAGGAACGGGGGCGCGCGACGAACGGGGGCCGGAAGAACACGCGCCGTCCGAGGGAGAACCGTCGTGAATCGTCTGGTGAGCAGCTGGTGAAGAAGACGAGGCGCAACAGGCAACTTAGGGGCAGCATAGGGGCAGCTGCACTAGCACTAACGCCGTCCAAATTTCTGCTCCTCTTCCCTTCCCCATCCGAACAGCTCCCAAACTCAATTGCGCATAGCTCCCAATGTGTTCAGGTGAGCAGAGGAGCAGTCCCACGGCCCCAGCCAGTCTTTTCCGCTTGCTAGACTGGGCTACCCACCTGAAGGCCATACCCTGAGGCCCTGGACGCACGATAAACACCTGCCGTACTCGGGCAGGTGCCCGACCGAAGGCTTCTTGGAAGCGCCGCTCCGCGACCGCCGCCGCCACGTCGGGTACGGCATAATCGAATCCACATCCCGGAGCCAGCAGAACGGCCGCGTCGCGGGCGGCCTTGTCGAACCGAGCTACGATGTGCCGCAGTGCGCCTGTGCGAAAGCGTGAAGAAGGGACAAAGCAGGGGAGACGAGCACGTGAGAACGAAGAAGGGGATTGAAACGTGCACGGGCGGACGGAATCAGAATCAGGAGCAGAGAGAGGACGTACGGAACCAGTCGGCGAGGGTGTCGTCAAGTCTTGGACAGTATGTATGGTGGTCAGTTCATGAACACTTGTGTTTAGCGACTTGGGACGTCATGACTGGTCATCACATCTACACGGCATTAGGCCCCACCTACCTGGCTTGGGCTGCAGGTCCGTGTAATGGGTCCCAGCCGCAAGGCACGCGGTGATGACTGCATCTGAGGCAATTGCACTGTTGGTACGGACGGCACTTGCAACAACTGCAGTCGAAGCCGCCATGGCATACAGCGCTTCGTTATCGTACATATCAACAACTTCTTCGTACACAACAATCTGTGGAGCGGAATTTCCGGTCCGCAGGCCACCGTCGTCACCGCATTCATGGCTCTGTTGGTGGTTAGCGCTATTAGCACAGCCACCGCCACCGCCACCGCGACCAGCGGTCGGAAGGGTCAGAGCGTTCCTTAAGGCATGGAGCTTCCGCAGGTTGCGGCCCGCAAGGGCAATCCTGTGCGTAACGACGACCGGAGGGACCGTGCTGCGTAAATAGGACGTCAACACGCCATCAGTATGTGGACATCAAAGTTCCATTCCAGCAGCTTAAGACAACTTTTTTGTGCGTACTATTCTGTCCTGAGATGGCATGAGGCAATCCTGTCCATTTGCCGCAGACAGACGGCGCAAACGCAGTGAAACACACAATTTATATCCAACTTATGAACCTTCCCGTTCATATGTGTATACATATATATATATATATATATATATATATATATATAACCCAGTATAACCCTATATAACCCTATGTGTATACATATATTAAACCTTTCCCAGTATATATAATATACATATTTTATGAAAGCTTCGTCGTGACGAATGTCGACTTGCTAATGGGTGGGAAGCAAGCTACGACTGCGCGCAGGCAGGGAAAGCCCCCCTGACTGCGTGAGGAAGCAGCGGGCCTAGATGATACCACATTAAAACTCTACTTTTCCGAGCGCATTACTTTGTTTCTTCAGGCGCATATCGCAGAAACTGGTGCGCTGCGAGCGCTCCATAGGTCCCAGTTGCTCCGAACAGCAGGATGTCGTATGGGCGTTGGGCTTGTAGGGCCATTGTGCGATGGAATAGAGTCACTGGGAAATCATTGTAAGCTTTGTTCTCCGATCGATTCGTCAATCTGAAGAGGAAATATCTATCTGCTATGTTTTGGACAGCAAGGCGCGGAGTTCTCGGAACAGCTCGAAACGTGTAACTCCGGAAGGGGTCCCTGACTCGTCCCAATATCGACAGCTAGAATCGATCGGCGCCCTATCTGCTTTCTGCTCGGTGCTGCTGCACCATGCACAATTCATCTGCCGATTATCGATAGGCGACCAGGGCTTAGGAATTAAGAATCGGCATTTTGTTGTCCCATGGGTCACTCAAACGCATCGACAAATCATTGGACAAATCGCACGAATGTTGGAAATTCCTCTTCATGTAGCTAGCCTTAACTAAACCCCCTAAGAACCCTAACTAGGTTGCACTGCTGAAGGCTATGCCGTAAGAATAGTCGCGCCAAGAAGACGCCGTCCAGCGCTCATGCCCAGCTGAGGCCCGAAGCGACCCGCAAACATGGACGGCAGGCTACAGTGCCGTAGTTGACTAGGACGTAGATGCTGGCAGCTTCCATCTGTCGAAGAGCCGACTGTGAGATGGCCAGCCTATTCGAAGGAGCCTGCCGGGGCATGTGCGACTCGATTGAGTTACCCCGCCCAACAAGCAAGCCGGGTGTTAACCTTTCATCACCCAGCGGAGCCATCCAGGCGGGAAAGAATGACGGCCTCCAACGCACTTGACCTTGCTGCTGCATCGCACACATAAATAACAAAGGGGGAGTCTGCGGCTGCTAAGCACGCAATACAAGGTGGCCTTCGATTGCCGTCAATGGCCAAACTTTAGACACCCAGGTCCAGGCCATCATACGGCAAACGCAGCTGCATGCACTTTCTCGACCACTCGGTTCTCTGCAATGCGCACACGTACGGAGGGTGCCGCTCAAATGACGATTCGGCCCCTACGGTCCGACAGCCATCTCCCTGCATAGCGGCCATCCGCTTCAAAGCAGTCCCGCCGCCAAAGGTAGTCTCAAGATTAATGGTAGTTGCCGAGTACCGCAAGCGTTGAGGTGCAGACGACAATGCCGCTCAACAGGCTCGGCGGATCAAGGACACTGGATGGGGGAGGTGAAGCAGGGCGGTGATGGCGTCTTTGTTTGGGCCACCACGGCGCGATCAACTCCGGTGGAGGTAACCCGACGAGCATCACGCATCGTATCAAATAATGTCCGTCATATATGCACGAGGGAACGCAACGACCGCATTACACGGCCAATTACAGTAGCCCTTGGCGAAACGGCGAATGGCTGGCTCAACACTACTGTCTCGATTCACATGAATTTCGGGCAGTAACAAGACATGCCATACATGAATATTGGGATGTTACACTGTGGGCGACTCGCCCTACAAAGACGAGCACCGGGGGGCCTGACCGGACCGAGATATATTGCTACCAGACACTGTCGCCGCTATTAGATAGGCTACTGCCGATGCGGTATTTCAAACAAACAAAACAATCCATAGGGGAAGCTATCATGCCCCTAAGTATTAATCTTCTGCAACCTGTTGTTTGCCCTAGTGCGTGGGACCAAGTGTTACACAATAGGAGGCGACCCATACGTCACAGTAGAGGTCCAGGCACACCTCTGCCCGCCGACCTTCCCATCAGTACGTGGCAATGACATGCCTGCCCTGCTTCAAGCGCATGATTCAACAACACATATACAGGGTAGCTCAATCGTGTATAGATTGTGTGTCTAATTTTTGCCTGTTTCCAGGGGATTCTAGATCCAACCCTGGAACTGAGTTAACGACTCCAACCGCAGAAGCAAGAGGAAAACTACGGCTAACTACCAGAAAGTCGGCCGAAAACAACAACGGGTTGGCAAGCTTCACAGCCAGCACTGCAATGCGCGTGAATATATAGCGTCAGGGCGCACGGAAGAGCTAGCATTAGGGTGGGCAACTGCGGCACGTCCTGCAAGCATATGTTGGGGCATTCGGGATGGCTCAGTAGCATGGGTGCGAAGCTGGTCGTTGCGGTCAAAATATGTCAAAAAGGTGGAAGATGTAGGACGAAGGTATGGAATGGGGCTGGACGCGACCAGGCGCTGGAGAGTGGATTGGAGGAAGACTCCGCGCCGAGGAGTGTTAACAGGAAACATTGGGGCTGTGCATTATAACGATCAAGGGCATGTGCAGGGTATTAAAACACTGTACAAACATGCCTGCTGTGGAACGAGGACGTATGCACAGGCTGCAAGGTCCTAGTTCGTGTAGTGCAGTATTTCAATTCTTCTCTTCTGCTCTCAAGAGGCCTCTGGAGCTTAGGCCGCAGGGGCTGATAACGCTAAATAACCCGTCCATCGGGCAGTTCGCAACTCAGCGCCCTCAATCGCACCGCAGCCTCCAAGCACACCGGAAGTAAGCACACCATATCGGGATGCTAGGACGTGCCACTGACGTCTGCTCGTCCCATATCAAGTCCACATTTTTGAAGATACATCGCTCTTTGCTGTCGAAAATGGTCGGGAATGCCCACGCAATAGCGACGGGGTCCCTTATTCTTAGCTTGAACAGCAAGGGATTTTCGCTAGCATACAGTAATAAATGTCCTTACCGGCCGCGATGTTAACGGCAGCTTGAACTGATTATTATTTATAGCGATTATAATTCCTTGGGTATTTGAAAGGACTGCGGCTAGCGGTCAACAGGACAGCTAACCCAACAAAAGCCATAAGTCACAAATTGAAGCCATAGGTAGGTGGTGCCCCTGAAGTGTAATGAACAGCCCAGTTTGCTTGTACGGCGAGTGGGCATCTAGAGGCGCAAGCCATGTGTTGATACTTTCGCTTGCAATGTTTCATTCCAATTCAAATTCAGCTTAATTTCTCCAGGCTGGGAAAGTTCTGTTTCTTGGGTAACTTTCGAGAATAGCCCCGAAAGTTCAGCGCGCTTCTCTTATTGCATAAATACGTCTCCGGTCTGCTGCAACTCGCATTGATACATTCTTTGGTCATCTATAAAAAGTTCGCTTGCATGCTTATAATCAGTTTTGAAGGTTAATCGGTAAAGCTTCCGGCGTCGTAATCTGGCAGTCGTTCTTCAGACTTGACCCGAAAAGGGCTATCAGCTGGTGTCTGTAGCCGTCTATTGCCGTCATGTTGCTGACAGGTGTGGTACATGACCCGATCGGATTAAATTGTTCATGCCTCGCCGTCAAGTTTCGGAGTTCCAGTATTAGCTCATCGTGCCTTGCGATTGTGCTTTCGTTGTTTTGTATATTCTGGAATGTTTCTCTAACTCAACATTGAGCTTGAGCATCGATGACGTCTGGTCTATTCCCCATAACGCGCAGGGCGCACCGGCTTGCAAAAGTCCATCGCAACAACTGGTGCGCAAGTGCCTCATATATTGCAGAGTGTGCACTGGAGATGTGGTCGGAGAAGGACGTGGCGAAGTGCAGCAGCACACGATGCATCTGCTGGGCAGTCGTTATTCTGCTCACCCTTGCACGGGAAGGCTGACGTTGTCGGTATCAAGAGGTGAGGTTAAGGCGTGATAGCAGCATCCGTCTTTCCAACGTAAGGGGCAAGGGGATGTTACCTTCACGTGTGCATTATCCTATTGGCAAAATTGCCCCGTTTATATTCCATATAGGCACGGTCGTCGCAGCCTAGTCACCCGCGCCAGCCAGTCAGGAAATTCAGGGGGTAGTGGCGGCAAGCGCATAACTCAAAATCAGTTTACGGAGAAGGCGTGGCAGGTGGGTTTTTAAACAAACCGTACACTGCTCTTGACAGCATTCTGTTTATTTTCAAAATTGTTTGCACGCCAGACAATTACCATCCTGGGCTTCAATTTTACTTGACCCTTAAGGGACTTAAGGGTCCCTTCCTGCACGTGTTGTATGGCTTCCGTCTTGACCAAGACCCGCTTATCGGCCAAGCTCCTACCCCAGGGGGAGGGTTCGCCAGTAACCGAATGCTATGACCCCAATGTACACGTCTGGCCATTTTGCCTAGGCCGTTATTGCGGCTCCGGAGGTCTGCAAGGAATGCTCGCAGCAGATTGTGGAGACCGAGCACTTGATGAAAGCGATGTTGGAGCAGCCCAATGGCATGGCGCGTCGCATCTTCGCCAAGGCGGGATCGGATCCGACTCGATTGCTGGAACGCACGGATGATTACATAAGGCGCCAGCCCCGCGTCAGCGGATCTTCAGCGCAGGTATGAAATCCTGCAACACACTGTGTGGCATGCATTTGGAAGTTGCACATTTTAGCATCAAGCTCCTTGCGTTGGCTATGCATGAGCAGGTTGTGGAGTGGTACGGTATATTACGGCAGCGGACTCTTGCAACCTTGGCACATGGTTAGCCCTATCGTGGTTGATTGCGACCGTCCTGCCTGCTGTCCTATTCATCTGCAAGGTTTTGGGTCGCAACCTGGAGGCGCTGGTGAACCGGGCCATGGAGCTCCAGAGCAAGTGGGGCGATCAGTTTGTGTCCATTGAGCACCTGGTCATGGCGATGGCGGAAGACAGCCGCTTCGGAGAGGCGCTGTACAAGGCGGAGAAGCTCACTAAGGACAAGATCGAGCAGGTGCGGGCAGGACTGGGCTGCGGTTGTGCGAGCTCTGCTTAGCTCGTGTGTAGAGGCTTCTGCGGTGCATCCTCTCTGGAAGACTACCCTCGTTTACCCGGCGTGTTGTCTGCCCGCCTACTGCTGCCCCGTTGCTCAGGCAGTGAAGGACGTCCGCGGCAGCAATAAGGTTGTTGACCAAGACCCCGAGGGCAAATACGAGGCACTCAGCAAGTACGCCCGCGACCTGACCGCCGCCGCGCGGGACGGAAAGTTGGACCCCGTCATTGGCCGTGACGATGAGATCCGGCGCACTATCCAAATCCTCAGTCGCAGGACTAAGAACAACCCGGTAAGCGGAAGTCGCTAAGCGCGGGTCACGTCACGACTATCACTACGAAGTGGATGGTGACCATGGCTGCATCCGTCATCCGACATCTGTCGCCCCTTTGATGCGCAGGTATTGATCGGCGAGCCCGGTGTGGGCAAGACGGCCGTGGTGGAGGGCCTGGCGCAACGCATCGTTGCGGGGGACGTACCGGATGCGCTGCAGGTACGTACTCCGTGAGGTGATAAGGCAGCCTGGAATATTTGTACTTCGCCCGAGTTGCAGTCTTGTGTACGGTTCCCATTTGCGCGCTGCCAGCAGTGCAATGCTATTCCACAGCGCTGCAGGTGTGCGACAGGCATACCACGGGACTTGGCAACCTCTCCATGCGATGCGGCTCACGTTGGTTGGAATTTCGATGTCTTTCTTTCTCGTTATTTATGGACTCACCATTTTGATTTTGCAGGGTCGCAGTCTTATGGCTCTCGACATGGGCGCCCTTATCGCTGGTGCCAAGTACCGCGGCGAGTTTGAGGATCGACTCAAGGCGGTGGGTTTCAGGCTGAAACGGAACGTCATCTTCCACGCTGATGATTGTGCAGCTGATGGGTTTGCGCGGCTTTGCTTATCTTACAAACACGTTTTACTCAGGTTCCTTCTTCGCCAACGGTACGCTTTCCATGCAATAGGTCATCAATGAGGTCACCGAAAGTGCTGGACGCATTATCCTATTCATCGATGAAATCCACACCATTGTGGGCGCGGGCGCATCTGAGGTAAGCTGGTGAGGATATCGCAGCCACGTGCCAGATGCAGGGTTTCACGGGATACGCGATAGGTAGCCCAGAGCATAAACTACTGCTACATGACTCTGAGACAGCGTATGGCAATGGCGTTGCGCCATCCTCATCATCACCCATCCTATCCCGTCTCCCGTGCTTCCCTCCGTGCCCTGCTGCATGCAGGGTTCCATGGACGCCTCCAACCTGCTGAAGCCCATGTTGGCTCGCGGGGAGCTGCGCTGCATTGGCGCCACCACCCTGGACGAGTACCGCAAATACATCGAAAAGGACGCCGCACTGGAGCGCAGGTTCCAGCAGGTGGGGAACATGAAGGCTGCCACCACACGCACGCGATGGCGCAATCACGTGTGCAACCTACGTCAGTCTGATGGTAGTGGCTGTGCAAGCATCAGAAACCTCCCGCACCTGGCCCAACGCCGTGCCATGCGACGTAGGTATACGTGGACCAGCCTACGGTGGCGCAGACCGTTTCCATCCTCCGAGGCCTTCGCGAGCGCTATGAGGTGCACCACGGCGTGCGCATCAGCGACAGCGCGCTGGTGGAGGCGGCAGTGCTCAGCGACCGCTACATCGCCGACCGCTTCCTGCCCGACAAGGCCATTGACCTAGTGGACGAGGCGGCAGCGAAGCTGAAGATGGAGATCACTTCAAAGCCACTTGCCCTAGACGAGATCGACCGCAAGGTGCTGCAGCTCGAGATGGAGAGGCTGAGTCTGGATAAGGTAAGAGGAGGCAGTCATTCCTGTGGTGGGAAGATACGGTGTGTCATCTACGTTGTGATTTATATGGGTCTCTTCGGGATGCCTTGTGCCGCATGGCCGCAACAGCATATGCGGAGCCGCGCCTTCCTACCTGTCACAACCTCCTATTCCGCTTCACCTGCAGGCCGCTGGCTCGGACCGTGGCGCTGCCGCTCGGCTTTCTGCCCTGGATGACGAGCTGTCACGTCTCAAGGCGGAGCAGCAGGTCATCACGGGGCAGTGGCAGCGAGAGAAGGCCGACATGAGCCGCGTGCAGGACCTCAAGGAGGAGATTGAGCGGGTCAACATAGAGATCGCGCAGGCGGAGAGGGACTACGACCTGAACAGGTATCTGGCGTTTCCATGATATGACGAAGTGTGTGTGGGGGGGGGAGAGCGAGGCGGCGGGTGGATGGCATGCGGGGCCGCAGGGTCGATAAAGTCCCAGGGCTGCTCATGGTTGACAAATGTAAGTACTTGGGGTTCTTCGATTGCACAGTGAGGTCTTTGGCGTCCCATGCGGCTGTTTCCGCTCAGGGCCGCCGAGCTCAAGTACGGCACCCTGCTTAACCTGCAAAATCATCTGAAAACTGCTGAGGATGCCTTGGCGCGAAAGGCGAAGGAGTCGGGTAATGGTTCGAGCAGCAATGTCAGCAAGCTGCTCAAGGAGGAGGTTACGGAGCAGGACATTGCGGAGATTATTTCCAAATGGACAGGTAGGTTCCTCGAAGGCGGGGGCATGCTTTTGCTTCGCAGCAGCAGTAGCAGCAGCAGTGTGTCCTTGACACAGCTGCCGTGAATCAGCGTCCTGATGCGTTCTGCCGCACACCGGGCTGAACTCCCAACCCGCATCCCCGCTGTCTTCCTAACGGTCCTCCACAGGTATACCCGTGGCCAAGCTGGTGGAGTCGGAGCGCGAGAAGCTGCTTCACCTTGCTTGGGAGCTGCACAAACGCGTCATCGGACAGGATGATGCGGTGGAGGCGGTGGCGGACGCCATTCAGCGGTCGCGGGCGGGGCTGTCGGATCCCAACCGCCCCATCGCCTCTTTCATGTTCCTGGGACCCACGGGTGGGTAGTTTAAGGACCGCCGCATTGCATAGGAGTGGAGTTATTCCGTGTGTGGCCGAGAAGCGCTACTGCGCGATTGCTTTCGCTCACTGTTCCGTTTGTCGGTGCGCGGCTTCCTACCAGGACAGAATTTGCAAGCTATTAATCGCGTTCACTTCTCCCGGCGCTTACCCGCAGGTGTTGGCAAGACCGAGTTGGCCAAGGCGCTTGCCCAGTTCCTGTTCAACACCGAGGACGCCATGGTGCGGATCGACATGTCCGAGTACATGGAGAAGCACAGCGTGTCCAGGCTCATCGGAGCGCCCCCGGGTAGGCAATAAGGAAAGGAGGCAAGAGGAGTGAGGAATGGGGAAGGTCTTCAGCGGGCGGCCAACCCTATGAGCTCGGGGAAACGTAGTCCGGGCTTCTTGGCTGGTAGGAGCTGCCTCTGAGCGTCTTCACGCAAGACGGACCACTGTTGCTGTATCTGTTAATCTAATTATGTTTTATGCAATTTATTAATATTTCGGTGTTTTTATCTAATTATTTCTCGTGATCATTTCCATTCTAGGCTACGTCGGTTACGATGAGGGTGGCCAGCTGACGGAGGCGGTTCGGCGGCGGCCCTATGCCGTCATCCTGTTCGATGAAGTGGAGAAGGCTCACGCGGACGTCTTCAACGTGCTGCTGCAGATCCTGGACGACGGACGGGTCACGGACTCGCAGGTGGGCGTGAGGCGCGACTGAGCCCTAGCCAGTACGGTCTTCGACATGTCCTTCACCGGATTGCCACCTTACCCGGTCCTGAACCCATGTGATGTCCGGCCCCGTCTCCCCCGCTGCAGGGCCGTGTGGTGTCGTTCAAGAACGCAATCATCATCCTCACGTCCAACCTGGGGTCAGCAAACATTCTGGAAATGGCCGCGGCGCTTGAGGGCGACGACCAGGCTGCGAAGGCGGCCATC
This sequence comes from Volvox reticuliferus, assembly GCA_019650235.1. Lineage (NCBI taxonomy): Eukaryota > Viridiplantae > Chlorophyta > Chlorophyceae > Chlamydomonadales > Volvocaceae > Volvox > Volvox reticuliferus. Next base: position 3,692,001 of record BNCP01000003.1, read on the forward strand.
AAGAACCTGGTCATGGCGCAGGTGAGGTGCCAACTACGATTCGTTTTCCGAAGTAAGGCTAGGGTTGAATGTGACGATTTTTCAACGATGGATAAAAGTGCTGTGACCAATTCGCCCTGCGCACTCCAGCGGCATGCATTACCCCGGGGGATCTCGCTCCCTTGCTGCACTATGCCCAACTGGATATCTAGTTTTTATGCAGCCGGGACTCTCGCCAGCAGCGCAATACTGTTATCCTCCCTGGCCGTAATTTCGCGACCTATGCTGTCCGCTGCGGCGCCTCCTCCGCACGTCTCCTTCCCGCCGTGCAGGTGCGCACCCACTTCCGGCCCGAGTTCGTGAACCGCATCGACGAGTTCATCATCTTCGACCCGCTGAGCCAGGACCAAATCGCGTCCATCGTGCGGCTCCAGGCTCGCCGAGTTGCGGAACGACTGGCCGACAAGAAGATCGGCCTGGAGCTCACGGACGCGGCAGTGCGGCACCTGGCGTCCGTCGGGTACGACCCTGTGTACGGCGCTCGGCCAGTCAAGCGGGCCGTGCAGCGGGAGTTGGAAACGAATATCGCGAAGGCGCTGCTGCGCGGTGAGTTCGTGGAGGACGACACCGTCGTGGTGGAGGCGGACGAGCTGCACGGCGGGCTGGTGCTCAAGCATGGGCCCAAGCGGTTGGAAGGGGCTGCCAACAACGGAGCAGCTGCGCGAGCTGCAAGCGGTTTGGACTGGAAAAAGAGCGCTGCGAAGTGAAGAGTTAATGGACCCTTTAGTGTGCACGATTCGGATTCGAACAAAGTCGCCTTCAAGGCGGAGGCAAGGGCTCCAGGCGGATGCGGACGCGAAGGTTCCTTAGCATGCGTTAGCTGGTGTTAGCTGCATTGAGCGAGAAGTGGGCTTGGTCGGTGTCATCCAAAATATATATTATCTCTGTGCGGCAGGATTGTTGCACGTCGGTCGTATAGGCGTTTGCCGAGTGTTGCGACGCACTGTGAGGTGCTCTGGTCGGGAAATGAAATTTCGTGCGGCACGCGCAGCGGAGGCGGTATGATGTTGTTATTGACTCCCCCTTCCTGCACGCTACTCTTTTTCGATGTGTCGGTGCGGCGCGTTGTTGTGGATTGCTTTTGGGCTGGATTGTTCCTGTGGTTATGGAGACAACACTGCGCCTGATTTTTTCATCGCCATGCTTGAGTGTTGAAACGATATATAATATACCTTGCTAGCCTGAAGGCCTGACCAACCATGCAAGCAATTTTCGGCCTCACGGCAACATTTAGGGTAGTTGCAGACGCTGATCAGGTCAGGTTTCAGGCCAGGGCACGTCTAGCTGCCTCAGCCACCACCTGCTGTGCTGCATACGTTGCACTCTCACGTGGATTACGCAATGCTCAAGGACTTTTGACAACGAAGTGTGCATCGCTTTTATGGCCAGCGGCTATTTGTCAGCAGCGGCTGCTCGAATGTAAATATCAATGCAGACAACCCCTGGGTGCCTCAGTCTATGGGGCCCGATTGCTGCTCAACATGATATGGCCACATAGGCATGGTAATAACAGCCTGGCCAGGCGAAGCGATGCCCATGGCGTCAAGTCGTGTATCTTGGCCGCCCCGGTCTCTTTGGGGATGCTTAGGGCGTTGCTAGGTGATCCTCTACGGCATGGTATTGAGCTTCGAACGTCGGCCCTTTTCATCCGCCATGATAACGGCACCCTACGGCACTTCGAGATTCGGTTGCCTTCACGGACTGTATTCCCCTGGTATCAGCAGTTCGTGTATTTCAAAACTGGCTGGGCGCCTCCGAACGGGTAGCAGAGGAAAATTTGGCAACGCCCATACGAAATGCTAAGCGTCTGCCAGCTAGCATTCCTTTCGTCATCATGACCGCCTATCCTCATGGCTGATGAGAACCGTTCCTTCACTAGGAAGGAACGCTGTTACAGAAGCAGACTTCAGCTTCTGGCCCCAGCCTCGGACCCGACGCCTACGCGAACCCTAAGCGCCGAGGATGCAAGCTGCATGCTTCATCTGTCTCTTCCATCCAACCTACCAGCCAAGCCTACAGCCGCCCGGGTCCCACAGAACGGCGGGCATCCTGCCTTTTGGCGCAGGGTCACATTCGTTATAGCCTAGATATGGACAGAAATGTCTATGTACACTGCTTCCCGCATCACAAACCGGCAAAACGGCCAATCCGCACCCAATCCTTTAAATGCACACGATTATGGTACCTCATGTATCACTGTAAAAGCATTACAGCTCATCTCGCACCACCCGGTTTAACGATGGCGTCCCCTTGTCGCCTTCTGAGACCGGCTCCCACCGCGCCTCCTCCCCTTCTTCTCCCACACTTCCACCGTCGTTCCCAAGACTCCCCTCAGCGCGCCTGTTATCCCCCTTCGCCTTCTCCGGAGCCCAGTTGTCCCAGGGGTGCACGGGCAGGTTATCCGGTAGGCTCGCCCTGTCCACACTGGCTGCACATACCCGGCCGTAGGTCTCCATTCGGTACCATAACGATTGATTGGAGAGGCGCAGACACTTGAGCTCAATATAGGGGTACTGGTCGTAGGAAAAGGAATCCCGGTCGAAGGTGACATTGAGCTCCAGCAGCTCATAAGCGCTGGGATGTGCGCGGATACGTTCCAGGACGGACTTGGCGTGCACGCAAGCGCCGCCAAAGCTGTTGGCCTGATACATGATCGTGTCGTCCCAAACTCCGCCGGCCAGTGCGCACTGCTGCGGACTGGGTGCATGGTTTACCAAGCAACGGCCATGCACGTAGTGGACCTGCGTGCGGGGTACGGCAGTTTGTGCGGACAGGAACTGTCTCGGGGCAGAGAGTAATCCGTGGCCCAGACTCAGTCGAGTTGCCGCCCGCGTACCCCGTGCCTCCCCGTGCCGTTCCCAACCCCGTGTATCGTTTTCTTCCTCCATCCGCCGATTCGATCGACCCACCGGCCACCGTCAAGCCAGATGGCCGACCCACCTTCCAGCCCTCATTTAACAGAGTCTGCGCCATGATGCCGTCATTCGCGCCATGTGTGCCTCCGGGGTCTACCAGCCCGAACCGCCGGTTCTCCGCTAGTAGCCGCTCAAGTCGGTAGGCGTTGGCCGCCAGGTCCGTCTGGCAGAAGCGCATCTCGTTCTCCTTGCATGGGGGCATCCCCTCACCCTCCTCGAAGCGCTCACACGGCAAGGCTGCGTGCGGCGGCCACCAAGCACAGCAGTGTCGGACGAAACCCCACGGGGCCAGCAGCAGATCCGCCAGCATTTTCAAATCCGGTTTACCGAGGCGCGAACACGGCCGAACACGGCAATTCGTTCACACAAAGGGTGACAGCGGGGACGCAATTTTCAACGGATTACGTGCTGGATGGTTATTTGGGGGGCGCTTATCAGTACACGCGGAGCAGAAATGGCACCTGCGAAGTTATATAGGAGCACCGGCGAACATTGCTGCATCACAACAAAATGGTTCGTCCCTGATCGACAGGTCCCCTTCGCTATCCTCTCAGCAAGCATCCAAAACGACGTGACCATGGCCATCGCTTTTGCATGACCGGATAGAGGGGGCAAAATTAACGGGGAACAGTGCACGAGGGGTATCCCTCGTGCACTGTATATGGCTTACACTCCCAGGACTCACTGACCCGTGGGCCGTTGGTATCTGCTGTAAAAGTCAACCGCCACCGCATCCACGCCTGGCGGCGCCGCATAAACGGTCTCCACGAACTTTGGATCGTACGTGTTATCGCCGTTGGTCACCACCACCCAGCGTGACCGCGGCGGGCAGGCTGCGAGGAAACGTAACCCACGAGTTACACACCAGCAGCTTTCTTGGGCCGAGTGCGAGGCCAGACGAAGATTTACAATAGATAGTGTGCACATGATTTTGATGACAGCCCAGACCCTAAGCCCCTAAGCTCAGGGGTAGCAAGCAACAAGCTGAAAGCCCCTATCAACTCACGATACATCATGTCCCCACCCGCGCTTCTGACACCACTGTTTTGTCATCACCCATCTCCGAGGCACACCGACTCAATGAAGACGTGTCGATCTTTCGTCCGGGAAGCGCACCCACCCCGTATCGCCATATCCGTCAGATTATATAACTTATTGTGGTAGCCGGGGGCCCACGCGCCGCTCTCCTTCGGGTTATACTTGAAATTGATCTGCAAGCAGAGTTGCGGTGTGTCTCCGGTCAGCGCGACAGGATCTGAGGCGCAGCAACTCAGGAGGTGCGGCCCATCTTAAGGGGCGATCAAATACGGCTGCCTAATACGACAGCTCAAAGCCGCCAGAAGGTGCTCCCACGTCCGGCCCCCCCCCCATGCGATGCACCTCTCCAGCAGCTGCTCCCCAACATGCGGGATACCCTATGGGTGACGAAAGGTTTCGCCGCCCATTTTGCCCCGTGCTGCAACCATTTCCACTGCTGTAGGCTGTGCTGTTGCTGCTGGTGCACACGTAAGGAGTTGCCATGGTTTACTGCGCACGGTTCACAGGGCTCAAGAGCTTACCCACTCCGCTTGGACCCATATGCGCGAGTCATTGACTTCCCGTACGATGCGCCTAAGCTCCGGAAAGGGTCGATTGTCCATCACAATCAGCAAGGCCTCCCACCTGCACAAACAGGTTCAGTGGGGGTTAGGCAATGAGGGAGGGAGGGGTTCTGTGGACATGTGCCGTGTGGGGAATGCTGTCGGCAGCGGACGTGCCGGCTTGTCTACGAGTTTCTCAGGTCAGATAATGTCGTGACACTTGCAGTACTTGCATGGGTTGCGAGAGGCTCCCGGCCCCCACAGTCCCGGTGTGCCAAACATCGCCGTTCCATTATCCCCCGATTGTTTTCTCTCCAACAACTCCATTCTGTTGTGACCTGATCTGACATCTCACACACCTGGCCACGGTCTGGTTCCTCAAAGAGCCTAGTATCCTCCGCAGCGACTTATCCCCCCATGTGTCGCCATGACCCCAATAAGTGCGAATGACGAAGCATATTATGCTGTCGTCAAGGCTGCCCGAGTCGGCTTGGATCGCTGCTTCTGTCACTCCGGAAAGACAGCCGCCAAAAATTGTGCTAATGATCATAACGAGGATTAAGAAAGATGTACTGTGCCAGGTCATTTTAAAGTTGAGCTTGGCGCCTCAAATCCTGTTTATTGTGCAAGTCTAAAGAGGAGAGCCGTTTTCGTCCTGGCCCCACATAAATACTCTATATCTTGGACATCATAATAAATGTACTCCAGCGCTAAATGGACAGGCAACAGACCATCACGGTGCAGCCTATCACTTAGCTATCAGGTCCTCCTAAATGTCTTGCACATTATTCATTACTTATTGCGCACCGGGATATTTTCAACATGCCATACTTGGTGACTACTTGGCAAACCCGATGGAATACATTGCACAGGCGCCCGCGCTGCTGTATGTCATACTCTTAAGATACGGTTAGCAAGGTAGAATGAAACCCTATAAGACATCATTCCACTTTGTCCAGGTAACTTCTATTTTAAAATCCTTTCCACCTTCGCCGCAATTTGGTCGCGGTATCGAAGCAACATCCTTCAACATGATCGAGCCTATGTATGGCAGCTAAGTGATCCTATTTTTTACTAGTTGTTTAAAAACTGCAAGTTTAAATGCAGATACGACTCGAGTCCATTACTAGTGAACAAAAAACGGAATCAGGAAGACACAAAAACAACGAACGCTTTGCAATTGCCAGACGTAAGCTTATATAGAGCACCCAATGATAATATCTTAGCGCATGTCAGCCTTTCTTCGACGAGAGTGCTGAACCGCGTGAACGCGCAAGTCACATGCTAGATGCAGTTACACAACTATTACCAGTAACATTCAACCTCACATAAGCATTCTACCAATAACTAGCTGTGGCCCACGCCTATGTCGGCCCCACGCCATTTCGGTCGCCGTACACCGTGACACGCCTTGCAGCCCCACGCCACTTCGGCCCGACGAAGATAAAGTTCCTTTAACTCTATTAACGTACTCGATGAGTTTAACGGCATAACCTATAACTCGATTCACGATTTTTACTGGCTGTCGGCGCGTATAAACTTTCTACCGGTACCGCTCAATTATCATGACGGCCAACGGCACGACATCCCACCACGCGGTGGTTCTCATCCTTGATTATGGCTCTCAATACACGCAGCTCATTACCCGCCGAGTACGCGAGCTCTGCATGTTCTCTATGCTGTTCCCAGGGGACGCATCGCTGGTGCGCGTTGCTTGCACGTGAAACATTTAATGTGCACGCGAACTGACGTTGTGCCTTCAATTCGGACAGGAACGTATTAAAAGTGCGAACCCGCACGTTGTCATCCTTTCCGGCGGCCCTAACTCTGTGCATGTTGAGGGTTCGCCGCGCGTACCAGAGGGCTTTTTTGAGTACTGTGCCGAGAACAAAATTCCTGTTCTAGGTATTTGCTATGGTATGCAAATGATCACTCATCTCTTGGGCGGAGAGGTCAAGCCAGCAGTCCACGGTGGCGAGTACGGTCGCATGCCCATGGACATCTCTCCGTCGTCGCAGCTGTTTGACTTCATCAGCAGCACCACGGTGAACGTCTGGATGAGCCATGGTGACGAGGCCATTAAACTGCCAGAAGGTTTCTCAGCCGTTGCCAAGAGCCACCAGGTTCGTCGGGTTTTGAGCCTTTGTGCTCAAGGTGCATCACACTCTTGGGTTCCCAGATGCGGCCCGCGGCTACACTTCGCCCGTGTGACAAACTAAGCTTCAAGCCTCATCGCGATGCGTCCTCCGACCTGGCCGTTATTGGTGTCGTACGCGTGTATGATCACCTGCTGTGCCGAAAGTCGTCCCCTTGTTCATGTGCTGCCCTCCTCCATCCCCACAGGGTGCAATCGTCGCAATCGAGAACACCCAGCGCCAGATCTATGGCTTTCAGTTCCACCCAGAGGTCATGCACACGGAGCACGGCATGGAGATGATTAAGCATTTCCTCATTGGCATCGCGCGCGTGCCCGCGGATTGGAACATGGGCCAGGTGCTGGAAGAGCAGCTTCAAAAGGTTGCCCAGCAGGTGCGGTGGGGTTTACGGGGTTGTGAGCCGCTGACCCAGGGCGCCAGGAGCCGATATTGGTGGTAATTCTGGTTCCAGGCCGCTGCTAACTGGGGCAGATCACGTCCGTGGTGACAAAGAACCGGCTGCCAGATTCAGGCAATTCAGTCTAAATGACAGGGTAGCCAAGGTCTGACAGACGATGGGCTTGGCGGCGCTCTTATAGCAGCTACCAACCCCCGAGGGCGTTTGCCGGAACATAATCTTACGTTACGTCATAATCTTACGATTGCGGCTCCTGCGATTGAAAATGTTGTACAAACATCTGACCACGCGCAGAAACGCCAGCAAATCCTATAAGTTCGCGGCATCGCATTATTCCCCTCCCTCACCTTCGCAGGACTGACATCACCCTGCCTCCTGCGTACACTTTAGCCTTCGGTTAAAGCAAGCACCGTGTCTCTTCCGCTTCTGTTGCTGTGTCCTGCAGGTGGGGCCGGAAGAGCACGCCATCTGTGCGCTATCGGGTGGCGTGGACAGCACCGTAGCCGCCACTCTGATCCACAGGGTGTTGGGGGACCGCCTGCACTGCGTCTTCGTTGACAATGGACTCCTGCGATATAATGTGAGTGTGGCCTTCCTAGCAGTAGTTGTCAAGGTCATCATCGTCTGCTGCTGCTGCTGCTGCGGCGGCGGCGGCGGCGGCTCTGTAGCTTGCAAAAATGGGAGTCGGGGAAGGGCGGTGGGGAACACAATAGCACATGTGGCTACACTGTTTATTTGAAGCGTGGTTCAAATTGGAACTCGCAGCGGAGTCCAACTCGGAAGTGCACGTGTGGCGTGGTTACATATGGTAGAATATGGATTGTGGCCCCAATTTGTTTGGGCCTTCCTTCCCAACGGACCCACAGGAGCAACAACGTGTAATGGACACCTTTAATAACCACCTGCACCTGCCGGTCACATGTGTGGATCACAGCAAGGTGATGTTGGACCGCCTGAGGGGCCTTACGGACCCGGAGGCTAAGCGCAAGGCCATCGGCGCTGAGTTCATCGAGGTGTTCAAGAACTATGCCTGCGAGCTCGAGCAGAAGCTTGGCAAGAAGCCCAAATTCCTGGTTCAGGGCACTCTGTAAGTTTGCCACTCGTCAACGAATTCCGTTGGTAGCTTGGATTGCGCAGCTGAAGCCGTATCAGCGATGCGAAATGCATATACTCTCGTTTATGGGTGCCTCCTTTTCTTACGTTTCGAAACCGGACGGACCTGACTTGCTTCTAACTTTTGACGGGTCTTTGAAGGACAGGACGTCTATCAACTCGCAGGGGAGGGCCTTCGGACAAAGCCGCCCGTGTTTCTTACCCAGTGGTATGCTGTTCCTGATCAAGCTGAGCCTGGATGCGTGTTTGCCCGTCTTTCGCACGCTGGACCCGTTCGCCGCGCAGATACCCCGACGTCATTGAGTCCTGTCCACCGCCCGGCAGCGGCCAGAAGCACAGCCACACCATTAAATCTCACCACAACGTGGGCGGCCTGCCAAAAGACCTGCAGTTCACCCTTATCGAGCCCTTCCGGGAGCTCTTCAAGGACGAGGTGCGCTGCGGCCGCTCTTAATCTTGTTGGTCTCCTTGGCTCGCCAAGCTGTCAAAATGTGCTCCGCCATCAGAAGATCAGGGGCAGGTCCTAAAGGGTGTCTTCACATGGGCATTTCACATCTGCCCACGTGCCTGAAAGAGTACGCCATTCCTTTCGTATTGGTTGAACCATACGTGACGCTCCTTCACATCCTCCTGTCAAAACCCTAAGCCCTCTCCCCCCGGGCCTCTCTCCTGGCCCCTAAAGTGGGAGCTCTCTGCCAAGCCGCTCCTCCCCTTCCCTTCACGTTTGTCGATTCGCAGGTCCGCGCGATTGGGCGACTACTGGGTGTGCCGGAGCAATTCATCAAGCGGCACCCGTTCCCCGGACCCGGTCTGGCGGTGCGTGTGCTGGGCGACGTGACGGAGGACAACAAGCTGGACACGCTGAGGGAGGTGGACGAAATCTTCGTTAACACCATCCGCGAGTACGGCCTGTACGATGAAATCTGGCAGGCTTTTGCCGTGTTCCTGCCTGTCAAGGCTGTGGGCGTGCAGGGCGACCAGCGCACGCACAGCCACGTGGTGGCACTGCGCGCTGTGACGTCCGCTGACGGCATGACGGCGGACTGGTACAGCTTCACGCCCGCGTTCCTACGCGATGTGTCGAACCGCATCTGCAATAAGGTCCGCAGCGTGAACCGGGTGGTGTACGACATTACCAGCAAGCCACCGGGCACGATAGAGTGGGAGTAAGCGCAGTAGTGGCACTGCAGGATTAGGACACGGCGTGTGGAGGCTTAGGGTTAGGGTTTTTGTGTGGCAAGGGTGTTACTTGAGACATACACATGTGGGAGTTTCGTGATTGCTTGAAGGGTCCTCCGTGCGTCTGGGACAGGTGCCGCAGACTAGGACGACTTGTGGATTGGGGCGACATTGTTTTGCCGCTGGTTGGGATTTTTGTGATGGTATGGGACGTTGCGAACATAAGGATTAGTATTAGGTGGAAATGCCGTCCTGTCGTACAAACAAATCGTATATCCTCGTGGATTCGCGGCAGGGTAATGGTATGACAGAACGCCACCTCGGTGTTCAGGATTTTCGACCACACATTTATGACAATTGTCGTATGCGACAAAACCTCCCGTTGTTCGTTAGGTAGTTAATTTTGTTGTGCAGTTGGATAATTTGTCGTTTTTCAGCTAAGGCCCGTCGAACTAGTAAGCGCGAATTATCTTCTGCTCGCATCGCTGAATGGCTGTGGCTGTCTGGAGAGGCGTGGGCCGACCATCTGCTCTAATTGTGCGGACGGTAGTACGGTACCCCGACTCTTTCCGCAGCTTGTGCATGACATCGGCCGCTCAGCGAGTTTGCCGCTTCAGTTGACACCGATGGAGCAAACCTGACCACTTGCTTCAAGTACCTGTTTAGCTGTCTCCTTTTCATAGTTTTCGAGTACTCATGATGGCAGCCGCAGGAGTTTCCGATGAACTGTTCTCCGTGTGGCAGTTGGGTCATTACCAATCCACGGCAGCTGGTGTTAATGCCGCAGTACGTGTGAACGATGGCGCAGAAACACATATTGCTCACGTATCCTACTCGTGTAAGACATGCCTGTCAGAAACAAGCATGCGACCAATCACGTGACGCGTTAGCAAGTCACGTCCCGTGCAGCACATCAGGCGCCCCGGCTGAGGGCTTGCCTCAGCCTCAACCGTGGCGATTCCTCCCGCCTGCAGGCGTCACGCATGTTTGAGAATCCTGATGTACTCTCCATCGCGCTCCATTACGCATCTTCAACTTCTCAAGGCGACATGAAGTCATTACACCTGTCTGTGGATGCCGCCACATGCTCCCGTTCCATTAATATGGTGACTAAGGCGTTCTCAGTTGCAGCGCAGGCATCCATAATCGATCTACGAACCACCACCCACCCGGCCCCCTGCCTAGTCGGCCATCCCAACCTTTTCTTCACCGTTCCGCTGTAAGTGTACGCACGGAAAGTACTATGGCAAGTCAGGTTCCCTCAGTACACAGCATGCATGCCGCACCACCACCGGTATTTACATCCAGGTCCCTGTTCGGGTACACGATTAGCATCACTATGTGCATTGGCCATTCGTATACGGCAACAAGCCAGCCCCAACCTGTCACTTGGTAACAAGCAGCCTCCTGATTGCAGTTGTAGTTAGGCTTCGCCGACGGCCTGAGCCCTATCACAGACTTGCTTAGGAGCATATCCATATCGGACACTGGCTACGAAAAGCAGCAGCCGAAAGACCCCGGGCTACCCTTGTTCGGTGCTGTTCGAATGCAGGGTACAACAAAACCCTGTCGTGCGCGAATTAGCCAGCCTCGGAGACACAGCTCGGCTCAGTGCCGCTGCCACAAGTTATTAAGCCCCGCGCGCGGCGTTGGCCTGTTCTCGCTCATCCACATCCACAGGCATACCGTCCAGCTTTTTGAGATTGGGTAGCCGCTTGACAACCTGCGAGTTGATGGGTGGCACCATGCAGCAGGGTTTCATACATGCCACCGTGCCCATGCGCCCCTTACCAGCGCTGCCTTTGAGGCTTCCCGGCTGGCCTGGACGAGACCTGAGTCGGGCAGGACATCGCCCTTTCGCCATATACCCCGAAGCGGTGATAGTCCCGGAGCTAAACACAAAGACGAGCTCGACGGGAAATAATCCGGCACTCCAGAATGGTGACCGGCTCACCTCTATCCGGTACTCGCTGGTTGCGTTGTTTTCTTTGTAGTCGTTGTACAGCGGGTTGCCTGCCAGCAGCAGATCCTCCAGCTTGTCCAATACGGCAAGTTTGTCGATCTCCGACCAGCTAGAGATCTTGTTGTTAGAAATGTACAGAACGCGCAGGTTGACAAGCTTCTCAATGCCAGACTGCGTGCGTCAATAACGAGATGGGTCATGCGCCAGCACCAGGTATACGGAGTAAGGTCCACGGCGCATTGAGGTGGGTGGAGTGTCAACACGTCTGGCAACTGGCTTTGTGGAGATCATAGCACGCAAGGGACGCCTGTTGGAGTTCCTTTACTGCATTGCCCAACCCAGAGGACACGGCCTCTTTGCCGCCGATTACCAGTACCCGTATAACTGGCGTCAGCGCAGCAACATCAGAGCCAAAGGTTATCTATACAGTGTGCCGCCATCAACACTGTGCACCCTGGTAAAGGAGCCGAGTACCGCATTACGTTGCTTCCGTGTTGGACTTATGCCTGCTCCCAAACACCCGTCCGTGTCACGGCACCCTACAATGCGAGCAACGGCAGCAACCTGCCGTATAACCCATGAAACTGTGGAATTATCCTTATAAACCGTATACTCGCAATGCATGCTGCTTTCTTCGCGCATTTCTGCCGCAGGCACCTCCCCTTACCAAGCTTGCTATCTGGTTGTACGATATCCAGAGCTCCTCCAGCGTGTCAGCAACTGCGTCCAAGTTTTCTATCTTTTTTATTAGATTTCTCCCAAGGGATAAAATACGTAGGTTCTCCATGCCGGAAAGGCTGCTAATCTTCTCGATGTTGTTGGTAGAGAGGGCCAGGTGCCTGCAGTGGGTATTGGCGTGTCGGATAAGCTCCAAAGCTGACATAGCCCACTAACCATATATTCAATACCCACTTGCACGCCTTCAGTGTAGATAGTGTTGCATCCATCTTCTCGATGGGGGGAATCATGCCATGCAACTCCACCTGCCAAGCACGTTCGCCTCAGAGCAGTGTGGCAACACTATTATAATCTTACGTATTACATGATGCTGATGCTTCCTTACCTTCTCCGCCTCCGTGGCTGCAATTCCTTTCCGTTCCTCGAAGACTTTGATTGCATCTTTAATGGTCAGGCCCTTAGCCATGGTAAAACCTTTAGTTGCGTCTAACTATAATTCTTATGGAAAAATTGAAATGCTAGGTTATGGTTTTTAGCGAAAAGAAGTCAACAAAACGAGAGCTTCGTAAAGGCCGCGGAAGTACTTCTTGCGAAGGACATACGTGCGCGCTAATACCATCAAAATCTGGCTCATAATGGTGTTGTCTGGTGTCCCGGATGGCGCTTGTTTGGGTGATTACGGTTAGGACGTACGGTCCCTTTCCGTACATGTGCCTATGTGACCAAAGTCACCCGGCTTTCGGAAGAAGCGGTTTGTGTCATATTTTTGAGACTTTCTGGGATTTTCAGCTTTCGTCCCTCTGTCTGCTTGAACTATCTGCCAGCTTGAACCTCTTCCAGCATCCCTTACTAACGCATTGCCGCGAACACTCTATCATGGCCAACATGGCCGGTGGGATTGGAGTGCCCAGACAGCTTTGGAATCTCCTGGCTGGTCTGGCGTGGACTGCTGCTGTGCAATCCCTAGGGCGGTGCTGCTCAGGATAAGTATGAGAAAAGCCGGCCAGGCTTCTGGATAAATGGGTTTCAGGTGCCGAGGATCCTTCCAATGTGCTCAGAAGTTGGGCGCAGGCCATTCCATATGATATGAGACATGCATGTTTCTACATCTCCAGTAGTAGAGAGAACCTCGACTCTATCAGGGGGCTTAGGAAAGGGTCACGAACAGCTTGAGCCGGCGGAACGTCACATCCCGCTGACTTGGCTAACCGCTGGTTGAAAAGCCATGGGAAGATTTAGGCCAACCATTAAGAGCCTTGTAAAGTAGGAATATAAGAACATACGAAACTGAAATACAGTTTGCATGTGCTGACGTGTGTTTCCGAAAGAGGGGCTCTCTTGCTCCATGATATACAGCCGGCAATACGATCAATGACATTGAAACACCAACGCATTTCAAAACCCGAAATATGTCCCCCAGCGAAACTAGTGTGCGCATCCGTTCCATCCTACCCGTCAGTACCCAGCAGCAGACCAAACCTCACAACATGACACTGACGATGGCGCCAAGCCAAGCGCTCCCTAACATCCAATCAAACCGGTGACAGATAGCTTTCACACTTCCAGTTGATAGCATCTCAGTTTATAAGCCAACACAACCTACGTTGATATGAGTGCAACGCGACTTCCCACTTATACCCCCCCCACCCCCTGACGTAAGGCTGAACAGCACAAGCACATCGGCAGCCCAGCCCAACCCGTCTTCCAAGCTACATAGACAATAATCGGCGTTGTTTTCAGCGGTCATTTCAGTCCTGCTCTGCACCTGACGCACTTAATGTATACCAAACAAAACAAGACAGTGCACATGCTCTTCGCAAAGTCGGAGGTCTATCCAATAACACAGGTTCATACAGAGACACATTCATCAGCTCTGTTGCTGAGTCCCGGACTTGGCGGTGGATCCTTGTGATGAAACCCGTCCTTGCTGTGGTTGCGGCTGGGACTGACCTAGGGGTACCGTTGCGTTCATAGGACTGTTTAGGAAGTATTTGATCTGCAGCGTGTCTTTGGCCTGCACGAATCAATGCGGAGCACACAAGAAGGGAGCCATCACGGGTGCGGAAAAGACATACATGCACTCGATCTGCTCAGAAGAACAAAAGCTTTGAAACGTAACCCTGACAGAGGCAGGCCACGGTATTCTGGCAGCATGGTCCGGCCATGGCCAGTGCTTGTCCGTGAGCATCTGTGACGAGTTTGAAGACATTGTTTGCTCCGGAGACTGAAATACGGACCCATGGGTCAAGATCTTCAAGAGGGGGACCCGAGGGCCTTGTATGCATAGTTCCAGCACTCTAGTGCGAACATATCAACGGTTTAATCTTTCAGGTCGCTCATGTAAAACCAACAGGACAAGATTGTACTGTGTATACAGCTGGCATTGGCAAAAGTATAGTGTGCTTGTTGTAGACATACCGTACCTGGGATGAGCATGTTGGAACGAATGGAGCGACGCGGCGAGTTTCATCGGTTGTCCTCCCTTCGTTGAAATCCATTCGATGCGATTCATATGGAGTATTGACCCCAATAAAGCGCTACAGGGTGGAGGACAAAAGCCATGTAAGCACACGGTATTTACGCTGAGCAACATGACGTCGACCCAAATCCGCATGCTTACCTCCGTGTTTGCCCTAGCTGACTGCGTCTTCGCTTCAAAGGGGTTCACAGGAACAAATGCGGCGACGCGTGGCGCGGACTGCTCTCTCTTTGGTGGGGGTGGTGTAAAAGTGGTTTTAGGATGTGTTTTGGGTTGCAACGCCAGCTTGCGACCAGTTGCCTTCCGTTCAGCACGTATAAGCGCAATTAGATCTCCCTCGGACATTTTCTGTGGAGGCATATGGTAGGCATCCTCTGTTTTACTTAGCGCCACGAAGCGAGCATAATGCTAGCGCGTACCTGGACACCTGGGAAACGCCGAGCAAGTAGAGTCCTCCGAAACTGCACAAAAGAAAACCGCAAGGCGTGGTGAGTCGCGGGCCCTGAAGTGACTAGGACTTGAGAGCATGCCAGGTCTTCCAAGAGTTTTTCACAATTACAATCCGATTTGGACTACTTACAAGTGAAACGTCTTCTGGAGTAATGTAATCCATATCATCGGCATCCGACCGGCCGCTCGTGCTCGTCGACATCTTTTGAGAATTTTCAAAACGTCAGGTAAGCATAAGAAACCATCCAGTTACAGACAAATACTTATTGAAAGAGATCAGCCAAGCTGTGCTACAGTGGGTCGGGCTTTTCGGGGGCCTTAGAAACTCGTACAAGAGGGTCTACGGCAACTTCCTCTTTAGAAGCTCACTTTTATAATAAGCTTCGCTCATAACAGACCCACATGGATGTAGTGGCTGTAATTTTGATATTCTTACTGAGGTCATTCGAATGCTTTGCCGAAATATTATAATTGCTTTATGTCCCACGCCGTTGCCCTGGTCCTTCGGGCCGGCTAGTTATCCTGCTGACCTCCCCTGATGTCATTCTGTAGAAATCTCGAAGATTTCATAAGATACTGGTGAAGACACATCGTTCCTTCGCAGGAAAAGTGCAAACATGTTACCGTATGATGACGTCCTCAACCAGCGACCTCCATTCCTCTTAAGGGGGTTTCCATTATACTGACTTAATGGGCTGGGGGTAACTTGGTGCTGGAGTTGTGTTTTCCCCGATTGATGCTGGTTGAGCCAGTGACGGAGGCGGCAAACGAAACGATAGGACAGGCTGTGAGATGCGATGTCGACTGCACACTCAGTCATCGCAACTCTGCGTCCCCATTTTGATGTGAACAGCCTGAACAGGCTACGTGCATGCTTCGTATCTGAACCCAGCGTCACATCCATATCAATCCGAGCCAAAAATTGTCAGGCCGGGCCGGATCCCATACTGCGTCGACGCAGCGATCATCTTGTGCCACACACCATCTATAGGCCCAAAATAATTTCCAAATGGCATGGTCCGTTTCATCGCCTCCAACTTAACCATACGCCTGAAAATACGATGCTGCATAAGTTCGGAAAGGTGAAGTGCACAGAAGTGCGTGCACGAACGTGCGGAAAGGAACAGATGCGCGTGGGGTATGTAGGGAGCCCGCGTTCTTCTGGGCAGTTATAGGAATTCGGATCTGAGGTGGTCGAACACATCCCCCGTGGCAAGGCGGACACACCGCCAAGTCCCGGCTATGTCTGTCCGCCGGCGCATCCCACAGCGTGGCCACGCGCATCCAGTACCATCGTAACCACCGGTATTTTTTCCCGCGTTGACGAATTGTCTGGCACGCATTTGGTACGTATCTTGTCCTGGTTCTGCACTACCAAAGCCTGAAGCTTCTTGTGCAGAACGGGGGAGACTCCAGTCGGACCATAATGCCCGTGTCATCAAGGCGGTGTCGGTCAGCACGCCAAATACAGTCCCCAATGGCCGGCTGGCTAACATGCAGCCGACAAAGTGTGTTGCGGTTGTCAAAGAAGGCATTAGTTACAGCAATCCCAAGGGAACATATGCAGATGAATGCCGCTACACGAGGACAAGCAAGGGCTGAATGCACCGGTAATAGACACCACAGGGTCATTAACGAGGAAGGGGTGAAAGAACGGATAATCCACGCAGCCAAGGGGGTTGGTACCACACTGCCTAACGACCGCAGGTTGGCCTTATGTTTGTCTAAAAACCGGGAGCGCCTGCGTTGTATCTAGGGGTCAATGGTCACTTTCGACAACCATGGCCTATACGGGGAGTTGTGCGGCGGCAAATCTGTCTGGCCTGTAATGCTGATGTTGCTCAATCCAAATCCGCAACCTCCCCTAATGAAGGAGCCAGCTTCGCAAGCAACTGAATCTCTTGGGATATACAAAACGTATTTTATGGTGGATCTTGGGGCTGGACGCCAAGGGGTTGAAGGCGGGATCGAGGCCCATATACAAAGAAACGGTGAGATGGCTGGACAAAGGCATGCACGTGGGGCTTGCTTTAAGTAGTCCATGGAGCGAAGGGGCTGGACGATGCATGCAGAGGACCGTGGTGAAGGCTATTGGAGGCGCAATCGGATTTAGCAGGGAGGAGAATTCGAGCACCATATGTCAGGAGTAACGCAGGATACCGGTCGATGATTGTATCCAGCATCTGTGCATGCTGCTCTCTAGGTCCTGTCAGGCAACGACATACATGCGGCAGGCAGCATATCGGATTTGAAATAGGTAAGGACTACATAGGCTTACGGCACCAAATTCTCGTAAGGCGAATGTACAGGAATTCGCCTGCATGTAAACTCTAACATGTGCGACAAACCAGTGCAAAGTGGAAGTTCGGAGGGGATTGCCACATGTTTAGCCTGAACTTATTCTGCATACCAAACGAAATCCCTGGCGAGAAAGGCAAGCAGTAAAGTTTACACACAGGTGCAAAAGCATGTCCGGAATCCTGATATGATAACACTCCCAGTGGCACACATAGTGCATGCGACGCTGCCGTAGAGTGATCCATTGGGGGAGGTCCGGTTGGCACCTGTTGACACGGTGTACGGAGTGACGGTTTTGGTTAAAGAACATGCAACTTGGCTTGTTATGACAAAATGGGTTGATGCTGATGTGGGTGATAAACCGTGAGTGTCACAAGTTCACAAGTTCACTACGTATGATAAGCGGGACAGTTGCAAGTTATGGCGTATCCCTGACGCAACAGTAATACAGTATTATGGCAACTTGCCGAATTTGCTTAAACATGCCATTTCACATGAAAACAATTATTATTTCTTGTGTCAGTGAAGTTAGAGCCTGCGACCTGGGACCATCGCCCTGATTGGCCCTCCTGGAGTTCAGTTTTGGAAGAAAGGCTGTTCCACCATCATGATGTATCCTTTTCGAAGCGGAAGTCAACATGGGCGCTTACAAGGTTCGGAATTCAATTATTAATCAAACAATCTGAGCTTATAGGTAGAAAATGAACATCCGCCGCCAACATTGTGTCACTTCCGAATTCGCAGTACGTGGAGGAGCTGTGGAGGAAGAAGCAGAGCGATGTGCTCCGTTTCCTTCTCCGCGTGCGGTGCTGGGAGTACCGTCAGCTGCCCAGCATCGTTCGCCTGACCAGGCCGTCGCGCCCGGACAAGGCCCGCCGCTTGGGCTACAAAGCTAAGCAGGGATACGTTGTTTACCGTGTGCGTGTTCGCCGCGGCAACCGCAAGCGGCCTGTGCACAAGGTAAACACCAGCTTGTGACGGCTTCGCTCTGAAGTAGCCATGGCTTACCTGATTATTGGACGTTATGCAGGGTATTGTCTACGGGAAGCCCGTGAACCAGGGTATCACTCAGCTCAAGCCCGCACGCAACCTGCGCAGCGTGGCGGAGGAGCGCGTCGGCCGCAAGTGCGGTGGCCTGCGCGTCCTGAACTCCTACTGGGTGAACCAGGTCAGAAACGAAAGCTATGGCAGATGCTTAGGTTACGCCGGTTACGAATTTAGAACTTCTTGGGGTGCCGCTGTAGGACTCTTGCTACAAGTACTTCGAGGTGATCCTCGTGGACCCTGCCCACAACGCCATCCGCAACGTGAGTAACGCGGGGAGGTTGTATTGTTCCGTACGGAGGCTTCCGGTTGAAGCAGCGGATGTAGCAAATTCCTAGTACCTTCCTGGAAGGGGGTTAAGGGGGTCACTACCTTTCTTATTACGGGTCTGTCGGTTTCATGCATGCCTTGTGCAGGATCCCCGCATTAACTGGCTTTGCAACCCGGTGCACAAGCACCGTGAACTTCGCGGCCTGACCTCTGCCGGCAAGCACTACCGCGGCCTGCGCGCCAAGGGCCACAAGGCCAGCAAGACCCGCCCGTCGAAGAGGGCCAGCTGGAAGCGCCGCAACTCGCTGTCACTGCGCCGCTTCCGCTAAATGTTAGTACTAATGGGTGGGTGGTATCATGCGTGGTATCGGTATGTACCGGATGGGTCTTGCTATGGTCAGCTTATTGAAATGTAGTGTTGGACAATACTACTATTGGACAGATTGCTGACTTCTTAATCGCTTCCAGAATGCATTAAGAGGGAGGTCCGATTAATTAGATGCGCAAAATCCTCCCCGCAGGTCTTCACCCTGATACTGAGTGTAACGATGATGAAAAGACCACAAGTGCCCCCGTTGGGAGGATTGTCTGCCGCAGCACGATATGCATTCCACTGAACTCACATGTAGGGTGGGATTTTGATAATGCCGAATGGACAAGATGAGTGAGGCATACAAAGATATCTTGCCAGCTGAGTATAACAACCGTACGAAGGATGGTTAGGCAAGCCTGGAATGTGACGGAAATGCTTCTATGCATCGTATGTATGGCAGGGAACGAAGCGTATGGAATCCAACCTGAATAAAAACCTAGATATGTAATGCTTTCTGCACCCAGTCTGAATACAATTTGTTGATGTGTTAACATGGTAACAAATAATTAAAGAGATAATGGAGGGCTTGTATCTGAACTCCTGAAACTTACATGCCAACTTCGACATTCTAATAAACGCAGTATCCTGTTGCCCTATCATGCGTTCGTCGATCACACAAGTTCTTAAGTGCTCCGCTATCCTCCCATGGGGGCTTCCACCTAACACATGCCATCTACATTCAATTTTTCAAGACACCATGCCTTTTACACCGGTGTTAAGTCCCATTATTACCATGACCCTGCTCCAATCCTACGAACCCCATTGTGGACATCTACCATTACCAATGAAAAAGGCAACGCGGCCTGCATACATCACAGCAAGACGCCCAGACAGTAGAGCGCAGTCATTGGACATTGGAGGGAAAGCCACGTTCTAAAACATCTATGTGAAAATTATCCACTCCCCAAACCTGAGACCTTAAGTAAAAACGAAACCCGAGAAATTTGTTGCGCATGTCTCACTTCCAGCTGGCGTATGCTGGTCTGCCAATTTTACTTCGCCATGACGGACTTGTGCAGCAACACCATGTACTCCATGTACGACTGCGTCGCTGGGCTGCGGTCTTCCACGAAGTACGGAAGGACGTGGGCGTCCAACCCCGATCCTTGCCGCACCACGAAAACCTGCTGGTGCAACGGTCGCTGGGCGCGCAGCTTGCGCAGCACCGCATTGACACGCCGCGACATGGGAGCATCGCGCCCGGGCTCCACCGTCACTGCGGTTGTGTCTTGTGGCAATGAGTTGGGTTCCATGCCGAAAACCTGCCAGGCAGGGAAGACCGCATGTTGGGGTCCTGGATAGCAAGCGCATTAAGTGAATTCAATCGAGACTTTTGGCATGCTCCATTTAGGGCTGCAGAGCGTCTGTCTGACACCAAACATACGTGAGTGAAACAGCAATAGCGTAAAGAAGGGTAGTAGAGAAAGGAGAAGTGGTTGGAAGTCAATGGCCGGCGCATGGGCCTGTCTAGCTGTATCCGAGTACCATGTCCATCGTAATAGCCTGCGCAAGCTTCCAACCCCATGTCCACGTGAAGCTGTCTCACCAACCGCTTGTCGCAACACATGCCTTACAGAAGAACAGCAAATGGCCAATGCTTTTGTCGCTCTTACCTCAACACACCACTGTGGCGAGATGGCCCGGCCCACCCACAGCACGAACAGGCGGCCCGTATCCAGCAGATAAACGCCCCCTTCCTCGAGCCACGCCATGTTGAGCGGCACCGTGGGCGGCAGCGGCACGGAGCCATCCTCCTGTTCGATGCCCCACGGTCCGCTGGGGTTGTGCAGCGGAAATGCTGCCGGATACACCAGTCGTGCGACGGCATCAACTCCGCCGGCCATAAGGAAATGGCCAACCGCAATGCGCTCATCCGCGTTCACGTCCTTGGCGCCACCCCTAAGAGAGTTTCAGAGCAGGCAGGAAAATAAAGCGGAGAAGGCTGGCAGCGAAGTCAAAAGAGCGGGAGTCGGTTAAGCTGCTGCCGCTACTCCGCTGAGAGCTCTGGGAATGTTCGACCTTTCTTCCTAGTTGCTGAAACCACCATTTAGTCATTTTAACAATCTAATGCTTGTTGTTTCGAGTTTGTGTCCTGGATAGAGAGCTGTTCCCGAAAAGCAAAACCGAAATCACGTCGCCTTGTTCGTGCTTCATTCCCTGGGCCACGCCGACCAGCCCCGCACCTGAAGGCCGCGCACTTCATCAGCCCGAGTGTCCAGATGGGCAGGTACTTGTAGGTCTCCGGGAAGATAAGCTTGTTCGGTGTCCGAGCTGCCGCGCTGGAATTCATGAGCCTGAATTCCTTGAGCGCGCCGCTTAATCGTAGATGCAACGACTGCCGCGTCTCATCCAGGCGCGAAGACAGGTACTTCTCCACCGACAGCTTGGCCATCATGCAGGCCATGGCACCCGCATCTGTGACATTGTACAAGTCCGAAAGCTCCGAGACCACGGGCACCGCCATTGTGTGCACCCTGGACAACCGGGTAGCAGCCAGGCAGGTGGGAGAGCTTCATAAAACTTTCAGACAAGGCATCAGACGTGAACAGCAGCCGATAATTGGTCATTAACAGATGCAGCAGGCCGCCAGATGGATTATTCAAACGAGAGCTTGTCAGCGGCAGGAAGGATCAGGGAAGGTGACTCACTATTCTCTCCCGTGTCTCGGCTTCCACCGTAACCGCGCTAAGCGACCAGAGGCCATTTTGTAGACGGTTCAGGAAATAGCACCCGATGTCCCTACGATTGGCGTCGGGGATTGGCTCACCTGATTCGACGCTCGCCATTCGAGTTTGTGTAAAGCAGGGCACACTGCACGTACGCCATCCCGGGCTGCACCACACTCTCCTCGTGCGCGATTTCCATTGCGAAGGCCTGCGGGCGGGTGAGGGAAATTGAGGATGCAGACATTAATCCGCCCGGTCACGTGGGCGTAAGACCGGCGAGATAATTTAACGACCCCCAGGGGTCCCAGGGCTCAATTTCGCGAGCAGCTTAGACATTTAGATGGCGCCAAGAATTGAGAAACAAAGGCGCGCATCACCCAAAGAACATGTGAAAGGGTCGCCCTTAGTGCGGGCTTGCTAGCTATACTCCTACCAGCCTGTTGTCATTTCCCAGCTTCATTTCAGATCGCACTCCTCACGCCGACAGCCTACCTTATCCGGATCGCACGTGGGCAACGCCAGCAGGTCGGTGGAACGGTTAAAAAAGTGGCCGTGGAAGGCGGATATCCTCAGCCCCTTGGAGCAGCGCACGCGCATAACGGCTTCCCAGGCGGTGGGTCGTGTCAGGTTGTGGCGGATCTCGGCGGTCAGCTTGGCGCCGTCGCGCTGTGCCATGAAGCCCGGGTAATTGTATAGCTGCACGCGCGAGGAACCGGTTGCCGGGCATTGCGGGTTCCCATCAATGTATGTGGAGAGGGGCTTACGGGATTGCTCAGGAAGCGGAGATACGAAAGATATCGAATTATTGCATAGATGTATGCGGCGCATGGGGTGACCCAGTCCCGCACGGCCAGGTCGAGCGTCTAGGATATAACGTGCTGGAACGTTCACGACATGAATAACGCGGTTTTGTTGAATCCAAAAATTTGCGACTACGAAGCGCACGCAGGGCTAAGCGCGACTCATGATGACGCCCCCAATCATGAGTCGCGCCTAGCCCGTTCTTTCATTCATGTCGTTCATTCATCTCTCTCATCCGCTGGACTATTGAATTCCATTCGCCATTATGCTGTACGCCGTTATTGTCCAAGCTTTGCAAAAGTTGTATCTCCTTCGCTACCTCCCCTACCCCTTTCCAGTCTACTTCGTCATGCTAGCTCCCTGGCCCCACGGGTCATCTTTTTGCGGACGAGCATGTGCGGCGTAAACATTGTCTCCCCTTTCAACTCCAACCTGTTTCCCGGAAGCCGCCGGTCCTTACCTCCCCACACGTGTACCGTGGTATGGCCGCAAGACTGGCCAGATCGCAGTACTGCATCGACATGACGAACACGTCCACCGTGATCTGAACGCGAGAGCACTCAGCCGCATAGCGCTTGAAGAAAGGGTCGTCAGGATTGCGCAACGCCGGCTCGCGCTCCGTGCCATAAGCGCTTGGATTCTCGCGATTCTTAACTTTGCCCACGCCCAGAGAGGGCACGGACGACTGGAAGAGCAGGAGCTTTCCACCGATGTGGCTGGTTACCATGAAGGCGGCCTGAACGTGAGGTAAGGGGACGTGGGAGGCTGGGAGCCCTTGGCTACCATGAACATAGCAGGCAAATACTACAGGATGACCACGTACAGCACACAAATGGTCAGCAAAAACACACGCACGCGGGGTTTACCGAGTGCACCGCCCTCCTGCATTCTACCCTATTTACCAGCACTGCATAAAAGCACCAGGTTTGCGCCGTCGCAGCACACCGTTTCCCCGACTACATGCTACTCACGATCGTCTGTCTATGTCTGTGTTCCAATCTCATGCCCTGATATCTCGCGCCGCCCTCACCCCTCACCCCTCAGCCTGTCATGACACCTCCCACACGCACCTGCAATGCGGGGCCCATGGCGCTTTCCACCTGCGACGTGCCCGCGAAGTTGGTGGGCAGCGCATCCAGCAGTGCGTCCACCACCGCCCTGCTTTCCCGCAGGTTGACCAGCAGGTCATCCGGCAGTGGCACAAACGGGTCGTCGAGCTCGGTTACCACCAGCATCTGCGGCTGGCTCAAGCTGGCCTTGAGGTTGTAGAAATGCAGCGAGCTGCGGATGTGGAGAGCCGGGAGACATGGGGGCAAGGCACAAAAGGTAGAGTATGATGAGCAGGATATGCATTTGGGATGAGGGTTTGCAAAAGGGAGTAGGTCGCAGGCCGCGCAGGTGCATTTTCAAGGTCCGAAGGTCTCTGCTACAGGATCATTGAGATAAACCCATTGATGTGTGGTAGATTGACGAAGGGGCTATGCCCGCATGCTTGTAAGCAGCAGGTTGGCCACCAGTCTCAAGCCAGGCCCTTACGACTTAAACCCATCTCCGCGGCCAAGCCACGCGTTCGTTTTTTGTTTGTGGCACTGTTCCATGAACCAAAACTTTGGAGCACCTCCATGCGGTGCACGGACAGTGCGGAAGGTCACAGCATGCCACGCACGTCAGTGACGCGGCATGGGGCAAACATCCTTTCCCGTGGCGCCCGAGAACTGCTTCACCGCTCGGGAGCCAGCACCCAAGCCCTGGCACCGTTGATACCCGCATGCGCACCTGTCGAAGGTGAGGAAACCCACCAGGGTTCGCTCATCCCCGGGCAGGTTGTCCAGACAAGACTTGATGGAGGCCGCAACGACGGGCACCATGCCTGACGCGACGGCGCTGTACGATACGTCGATGATGAAGAAGTAGACCGGTGGCATGGGAGCCCGGACCTGTCAGGTGCGGAGATGGCGTGAGACCGTATGATTCGGTAAGGTGCACTAAGGCTGATGGGAGTGTGTCCGCGAGACAAGAAATCTGGCTGAGGCGAGCAGAGGGTGAGATGGGAGAAGTGACGACTATGAAGGTGAAAATCCAACCGGCATGAGTCGGTGGGGGGGCCCCAGGGAGATGGAAGTGGTTTTGAGACAGACGCCTTTGCGACCACCCGAAAGGCGTAACACCTCCCGCCAAACCGTGCAAGGTACCCGAGTGCCCAGGATGCGCAAAGCGCTAAGGACCGTCGGCCTCCAGGCACAGCACGGTGCTGAGTCCCGCCCACCGCCCGGGACATTGAACTAGGCGGGGCCCTTGCCTGGGGCGTCAGGCCGACTGGGTGGGCGTGCGGTCACGTATGCGTCATATCCCACGCTCTTGATTGCGTTTTCCTTGTTTGTGCCTTTTCCCCTTCCGTACCAGCGTGTGTGAAGGGCCAAGCCGCCGCCCACCCAGATTGGCCTCGCCCTTCCAGCGCACCCATCAGCCTACGCTCATGTATTCTCCCTCCAAAATCCTCCCTTCAGTCACCCTGCCAGACAGGAACGCACCATGTAATCCGCAGGCGCCACGTACTCTACCGTGCCCTGTGACAGCTCCGGCCGCTTGTCGGCATCCCAGCGGCGTCCGTTGTGGTCCAAGTTGCTGTAGTACTCCGTCGGGATCTCGTTCAGCATGCTGCAAACGTTACATTTAAACCTGAGGGAAGTGGGAGAACGGGGGCGCAGCATGAGCAGCTTCAAGCGTAGGTTCAAAGGCAGGCCGCAAGCCAGACGGCGGCAAGCGTGTGCGTGGCTCCGCGAGGTGACGGACCGTAACCAACCGCAACGCGTGTTGACATTATCGCGGCTAACTGCGGAAGCACTGTCCGTCCCGTTGCGCTTCATCTGTATGCCTTTAACTTTTGACGTCATGACTACCGACCCCTCTTCGATTGCCAAAATTCATGTGCACACCCCTTACTGGGTGCCCATGAACCAAGGACCCTGGCGGGGGCGACGACCAGCTTGCGTCAGGGACCCACTAGTGCGGGTGATCCTTTGACAACCTCCGCATCCGCAATCAGCCGAGCCCACCCACTGCCCCAAATCGGCCCAAGCCATTCCTACCTGCGGCCCGCGTCCGTCCACTGTATGAAGGGGTTCATGTAGGTACGGCAACGGCGACAGCGGACGATACCCGCTTGGCTGAGCTGCACCACAGGTACGGTGCGGCCGTGGCACTCGTCTGCCATAGGTTGTACGATGACGCCAAGTGGCATGGCCATCCTGTACGCAGAGATCGAGAAAAGCAGGGGCACACGAACGTCAAGGCACGTGAACACACAGAAAGAAGTGGCTAACATGAAGGGGGAATCTAGACCGCAGGCTGCTTGCTGTGCGAGTATGAAAAGGAACAAATCGAACGGGATGGATGCGCTGGCCCCAGTGGTAGGTCAGCGCAGCTATAAGGACCGACTGGTTCCTTACACAAACCCAGGTCCCCAGCCCCGTCTTGCGTGGGCTCCTCATGTCATGGAAGCACCCTAGCCAGATCCATCACCGCTGTCTACAGTACAGTGGCGCCAAGCTGTTAAACCTCCGCCCCCGTCCGCTACACTCGCCATGGTAGGTTCCTGCACGCCTGCAGCCGCCGAACTATCATTCGAATATGCCCAGCCTCCCTTACAAGTTGTTATCCACTTTTGCCTTCCCCTCCTCGGCCACAGCTCACTCCTCCCACTTCCATCCTCATCTCACAACCCGACTGACTGTACCAGCTGCGTCCCTCTCCCCGTTCGAAACCAGTGACACCAAGTACCGCTATGAGCCCGACATTACGGTGCGCTGATACAAGCTGGACCTCTCCTAGAACGTCACCCCAATCGGCCCATTTGCGTGCCTGGCTCGAAGGGCCGTGCTGACGGGTATGGCATTTATGGTCATCCGCATGTTGTCCGGGCTGCAGTTGGCTGGGTCCCCTGGCGGCTGCGGTGCTAGTGCGCGCTCAAGCTGGTAGCCGATGGGACGCGGAAGCAAGTGGGGTTCCAAAGCCTCCGGCTGTCCCGGACCCGTGGCGACCAATGTCAGGGACTCGAACTGTTCGGCCATGCGCTGATGTGGGATGGAACAACCGGCAAGCAGGTCAGTGCATAGCATTCGATGCGAGGCGGTCAGGCCACAGGAACGAGACTCGCCCATCAGACAGTGTGGCACAGGCGCACAGCGTGCCGAGCGGTTCGGGGTAGGGGAAGCAGAAGGTGAATTGCGCAAAGGAGTATTACCAGAAGACCAGCGAGGTGGGACAATGGGGTAGCGAAGGATTACATGTGGATACAACGGAGGGAGAGATCAGGACGCCAATTATCGTCCCATGTGCTAGGCTCCCCACATCCATTAACGCCATCCACCGCTCGGTCTACTCCTGCCCCGAACGCTCCTATGTGCAGCACAACAGTATACCAGACGCCCCGCAGCCTGTCCTGGCGCCAGTTCGCTAGCCTGCCATCTATAGTGCGATTGATAGAGCCGCAAAGAGCTGGCATGCTGCGCGTGCCTGGACAGGAATGCAGGAGGGCCACCGAACATAACCAGTTTTCGCTTTCTCCCCAACGCATGCAGCGGGTCATAAGTCGCACGACGCACCTGCGCTGCGTACGGGTCGTATCCACCCGCTGGCGGCGGCGGTGGCAAACCATGCATGCCAGGTTGTGCCCCATGCATGCCTGGAGGCCCTGGTGGTGGCAGCGGCATCCCCGGCATCCCTGGCATTGGTGGCGGTGCGGCGGGTGGGCCCGATGGGAGCGGTGGCATTCCTGGTGCCCCCGGAAGCGGTGGAGGCTTTCCCGGCATTCCAGGCGGCGGAGGCATTCCAGGTATGCCATGGGGGGGTGGCGGCATGGCAGCTGCCCCCGGCGGAGGTGGTGGCGGCATGCCCGGCATTCCCATTGGGCGCGGGGGCGGCGGCGGTCCAGCCATCGGCCCCGGCGGCGGTGGGCCGCCCATCGGCCCTGGTGGTGGCGGGAAGTTCCGAGCAGAGGACGGCTGCATCATGGGAGGCCCTGGCGGTAGGGGCATGCCGCCAGGGATTGAACTCTGACCTACATGTATGGTTGAGTAGGAGGGAGGGTCCAGGATGCTGGATCTCTGTCCGTTCACTTAAGGCTATACATGTGAGGAGGGCTGAGAGAGCCTGATAAGGTGTGGCTGGATCATGCAAATACCGGGTAGCAAGTGGCGTGCCGACTGCCGAGTCTATCGTCCGGCAGGAACGGTGCCCTTTCGTGCTCTGTTGTAAGTTATAACGCGTCGCTGAGAGCAGCGCAACGGAAAGGCCCATCGCACCTGGCTGATCCGCAGGTCTAGGGAGGGGCCCCGGTGGCATCATAGGCCGTCCCGGTGCTCCCCAGCCCATCGGAGGTATCGGCTGGGGCATACCCGGCGGCAACCCGCTGGGTGGCGGAGGCATACCGGGCTGCAGATCTGCGGCACAAGGGCTTTCGGTTAGACCGTGCATTGGGGTGTGCACTCTGAACACTTGGTACGTCCGCTGCTTCGATGCCCATGTTACCTGGTGTTGGGGGTGGAGGCGGCATCATTCCTTGGGTTTGAGGCAACGGCATGCCACCTACGAAACGCGGCGATTGTCCCTCTAAGTCGTAGACCATAGTCGCCGTGTAAGGAACAGCAGAAGGTCCATGTCCTTGCCTGGAGGAGGTGGTGGCCCCGGAAATGGCGGTCTTGCCCCATACGAAGTTTGAGGATACATTGGAGCGCCACCTGTACTACGCAGCTAGTTGAATGGCCACTGGCGGCACTGTTGCAGCTCCGATCAATAGCTGGCGCGCCAGTGCTTCAAAGGAATATATGGCCGCTTTGCACCAGATGCTCGTAGATCTAGAATACTTTGTGATCTGGGGCGTCAAATGATAATAGCGTATTTAAGCGAGGTTGCATCAACCTTCAATCAAATGTGCCACGAGGCGCGCCTCCCGAACACATACCAGTCCTGCCTGAAGTGATCAAATCAACGGCTAAGAGGTTCTATTGAGAAACGGTTGCGGTTTGTTATCAGGTGTACCGGCCGTACTCACTTCATGTCTTCTCGCGACCTAAGCCAGGTTGTCTAAGCGCATGTGCTTTCAATATTAACATAACTATAATAAATCTTTATCTGAAAGTAAGAATTTGAACGGTGCATACCGCAGGTGCAATTGTCTTCCTTTCCCAGATGACTGGTAAGGGCGGTACAAGGCTTACACGGGCACGACCGGTGGAGCGCGAAACCCTGTAACGTGAGAAGGCCCACATCTATGACCATGACCATGATCCCAACGGTGCAAAATTTCCGAGGGGACCGAACGGGGTAATCTGGTGCAAGTCCAGCAGGGCCGACCGTCTGGGCATGTCTGGGGGCCACGTCTTTTCGGAACAGGCGGAGGACTAAGTGAACGAATAAAGTGGCCATGAGGCCACATAGGGAGGACGAAGGAGGAGAGGATACAGAGAACAGGAAATAGAGCTCCGCAAAACAGCTTGCACTTTCAAACACCGAACGCGCATTTGAACACCGTGCAAGAGACCACCCACAATCCACGATGAGTAGCCGGGAAACTGGGCCGCCTGGGAAAATCAACCCTTAGCCGAGAGGAAGCTTGGCCCACTAAAGGATGAGGCCTGCATGAAGGTCGCCCTACCCGTCTTGCTCTGCATACAAGGCAGCCTTCAGGCCACAGCAGTGTCGACGGCGGCACGCGAACGAATGTACCACGCGGGGTCCGTTGGCAACGCGTCTGTGGTTTCACACTGAACAAGGGTTCTGTGGTGCGCGGCCAGGCGAGTAAAAGAGACGGGCGGCACCACGGGGCTTGAATGCTTGGAAAACGTTATACGCGGCAGTAGTGCTGTGGGCAGCGCCTAGCGACCTGCATGTGCCCTGACAAAGGCCGGACCCATATGGTAACCGAATGGACCGCTTGACGGCATCAACCGAGAATATCATTCCCTGTAAGGGCCGGGCATTCTCTGAGCCCCTGCTCCTAAGGGTATACCTTGGAACTAGCGGAATTCGGCCTCATTGTGGATGAAATGGACTAATGTGTGCAATACAATGACGCTCCACAAAGCTCCTGCGGGGCTACGTGACTGGTCCGCGTGCTTTCGGAACCAGTTCTGATTGCCTCTGCACACCGACAGGAGAACCCTTTCGGTCCTTGATACACAATTTCCATTTTCATTCCATTCATACGTCCGCAATGACCCAGAGCAGTGCATCAGCCGGCTGGCTCTGGGACAAATTGTCCAGCCGGGTGACGGCAAAAGATTACGAGTTGGCACTTTAATTGTTCACTTCTGATATGTCTTGAGGGCCGCGCAGCGAACGGTGTAGCGAGATGGGTATGAAGGTTGCCCCCTGACTCCGCGCGCAGCGGTGTGGGGCAGGAAATGCCCTCGAGAATCCCTTCGTATAGCTAGTCCTTGAACAGTCCTTGAACACGATGGTCAGGGAGGTGCGACCTGATTGCCCTTGCCATCTTTACACACGGAAGCCGATTCGGGGTCGTGTTTCGCCCGTTCCAAGACACTTAAAGCAGCGAGCCAGGGTGGTGCCCTCGCATGCCAGACAGTGCACCGGGACGACGCCCTTTGGCAGCACAAGCTGTTCCGGGTAGTTGATGCGACCAATTCCAGCGCATGTGGGGCATTGAATGCGGCCAACACCGCCGCATATCGTGCAAGCGGTTGGGCCCTTCACGGCGGGTCGCTTCCACCCGTCTCCCTTGCTGGTCTGGACGGGCTTCTCGCCTTGGCGCTGTTTAGAATACACCATGAACGATGTGCTTACCAGGCAGACCAATGCGCAAACGCTACCCAGCGAGCTCGCGTCAACCGTCAAAAACGGCGTGCAGCCAAGACCTGCTCCACAAGCTGTACTGCGTCTTAGCACAACCAGAGGATGACGTGATACATGATTGGGAGCTGATGGAGAACAGCTGAGCGTGCCTTTCATTTCTTTCAGACGTCAACTGAGCTGGACTCTTGATAGGCGTGTAGGTAATAGGATGTTAATACAGAAAATAATGCAAAACTACAGAGTTTTTATGCGAAGCATCGGAGCTGCAAACAGAGGCATGGAAACACTGGCCCACAAAGGAACACCGTCGTACTTGTGATGCCAGTCCTACGTGGGGCCCCAGTTGCGACAACGGCTTTACTATACGCGTGTTACGTTCTGGAACCATTGCAGCTTATGCAGACGCGTATTTCTTCTTTCGCCAAGTAACTTAAGAACTTTTGTAGTTTCGCGCGCCCTTTCCGTCTCGAAACCTTCGTAATAGCCCAAAGGCACCAACCTTTGCGACTCTTCCCGGCCACATCAAGACGATTCAGCGCTGATTACTCCGCAGTCTTGTGAATTAGGACGTGAGCGATCAAGTCACTGTTCCTGATTAGCCCTAGTTAGGCAGTCTAGTCCGCCGAGCCTTCAGGTCGCCCGAAGCGCGCGGTATCATGGCAGCCGCGGCAGCAAGCTCACACCTACAATACCAATCGGGATTTGGAAATGAGTTCTCCTCGGAGGCGTTGCCCGGCGCACTACCGGAGGGTCAGAAT
Organism: Volvox reticuliferus; assembly: GCA_019650235.1. Lineage (NCBI taxonomy): Eukaryota > Viridiplantae > Chlorophyta > Chlorophyceae > Chlamydomonadales > Volvocaceae > Volvox > Volvox reticuliferus. Next base: position 3,722,972 of record BNCP01000003.1, read on the forward strand.
AACCCCAAGACTTGCCCTTATGGTCTCTACGGTACGGTATCTGGCTGCTGTAAGCCTTAAATTGGCCTTCACCCACTCTGGCCTGCCTGTTTTCATCCCCCTTATTCTGTTCCCTCGGTTTCATTCCCCAATAAGCTACACCGCTGGGCCGTCAATGCAGGGTGTATAGCTGAGGCTACCGAAACGAAGGAGCTCCCTCCCGGCCCGGTCTACTGGTCCTTATGATATTGTATGCTACATTGCAACCTGTCCGGTGCACTCTGTCCGGCATTGTGCGATCTTCAGTTGTCAGCTCTGTCCCGTCCTCATGGTGCTGCTGCCACAACCACTTTCCCCCCGGCCTGCCGGCCGGCCGTTCCCGCATCTGGGCCCTGTCGCTGCCCCTTACCCGCAGCCGAGCAGCTGAGCGGTACGCACTTCACCGCACCGCGTGTCGCTAACCGGCGCTCCTGGCTCTACCGTATCCGGCCCTCCGTAACCCACGAGCCATTTCATCCGGTCAACTTTCCCAATGAGTCCCTCACCGCCGACTTCGCCGCGGGCACCGTCACCCCCAACCAGCTGCGCTGGAGACCTTTCCCCATACCCCCTGAGCCGGTCGACTGGGTGCGGGGCCTCTTCACGTTGTGCGGAGCAGGGAGGTGAGAAGACGTCTTCCTAACGGTACAGGAGGGGCACCCACACATGCAGCAGGAGAAGCTGAGGGCGAGGGCAGTCAAGTGGGCGGGGAGGCAGCCGGGTACATGCGAGCCGCACGTGTTCCGGGTATTGAGGGGCGGGCGGAGGGACCGGTGCGATGAAAGGGACGGAGTCAGTGGCTGGATGGACAAAAGGGACTTGGTGGCTTGTGGAGGCCTCACTTGCTTGCCCCTCCCCTCGTCTCACAAATAGCTACAGCTGTGGCGGCCCCTTCTCTGTCAGGTTAACCTTCCGCGCACGTGAGCTGCAGATGCTTAGTGCGAGAAACATGTGCCCGGGGTTCGGGTTATTTTTCCGCGTAAGCCCACTTGCCTTCCCCCATGTCGCTCCCAGGGCGAGCACCAAGGAGGGCTTCGCCATCCACGTGTACTCCGCCAATCAATCTATGGACAACTCGGCTCTGGCCAATGCGGACGGAGACTTCCTCATCGTCCCGCAGCAGGGTGGGGCCGGGACAAGGTTGGGGATGGGCATAATCCGGCGAAAACTTCCCGCTGGACGGAAGGGGTCATAAGACGAGCTGCATAGTGAAGTGGGTAAAGGGGGGGGTTAAAGGAGGAGGTAACTCGCTAATAATCAGCTGGTGAGGCTCAGGCGCTCCGATCAGGTTTCAAGACCCAGTCCCACCACGCAGTCGAACGGGGCCCACTGAGCCCCTCGGCCTCCATACCTCGCAGTATTCTACTCCCCGCCTCTTGATTGCAAGCACGTGATTGCTTTCCCACGCAGCCGGTTCTCTTGGGGCAGGCGTTGCCCTTTGCTCTTCCTCGAATGTGTCCCTGAATCCGCCTCCTGAAGACGCCGATCGAACACACATACACATACACACATATTCCGTTGTTTCTAATGATGGCTACGTACACGATCACTGAAGCCGAGGCCCGGATGCGTGTGCGACACTACCAACGGGCTACCCACCGTGTCCGCAATGGACATCCTCTCAGGTGCCCTGCGGCTGAAGACTGAGTTCGGTCTGATGGACGTGGCGCCCGGCGAGATCGCGGTGGTTCCCCGCGGGATCCGGTTCGCAGTGTTGCTGCACAACGGGGCGGCCAGGGGCTACGTCCTGGAGGTATGTTGTGCAGGATGCAGTACGGCTAACATGGGGTACGACATATAGGACCGTTGGGAACGGCATGAGAAACCACGAAAACAGACGAAGGCAAGCACGAGAGGAGGAGGAGAAAAGGAAGGTTTAATTAAACAAAGGCTGGCGAGGCGTGGAGTAAGGCGGTGGCGGTGGCTGCAGTTGTGCTTGCAACCCTCTGCCGCCGTTGTCCACACGTGTGGCTCAATTTAGATTAGGTCACATCACATCTTGACGGATAAAACAAGGCTGCGTGTGCATCTTGCCGTACTATCTCATGTTACGGCGCGGAGGCATAGTGCTGTGCCTCTGTGACCCACCGGCCGGGGGCAGAGAGCCCCGGTCTCGTCCGCACCATGAGTCAATTTGTCGCACGATCCATGACCTGTTGATCCTTGTCTTGGGACTTCACACACATGCCGTGTCCTCTCCCTTAAATCATACATTCTGTCTCATGCCGTACGCAGACCTTCCAAGGCCACTTTGTGCTGCCAGACTTGGGCCCGATCGGTGCGTGCGGGGCCCGGCAGCGCGGTTGAGGAGGGAAAGAGAGGAGGGGGACAGGCGAATAGACGAGGCCTGCTACCTCCTACCACAAACGAAATGATGAAATTGGTCGGGAGTCGGGTAGCGGGTGCCGGCGGATGCCTCCATCCAAGGTCGCCTTCGTCTTCGTCATAGCCGAGTTGGGAAAGGGGCCTGAGCCGGCGGGGTGGGTGGGTCACCCCCGTATCTGCAGCTGGATGGGACCCCGTGTGCCTCGGGGGGGGGAAGCGGCTAAGGTATCCGGAGAGTTGTGTGCAAAGTGCGCGAGTGGTGGCTGCCGTACACGGCTCACATTGGCGGTGACGTCCCGTGCGCTGCGAACGGTGGACGGAAGGAGGGGAGCTCGTGTCGCTCAGCCAGGGCCGATGCTGCAACCTGGCCCAGAACCTGTCCGTTCGCGTGTTCCCTAGGTCCTCTTTGACCGCTGCCCATCTGAACCATTGCCCATCGCCCTGGCTGCCACAGCGTTCAGCCTGACGAATCGGAGTGCGCCGCCCGGTTGGCGAACTAGCCTAACTATCTAACTACCCGGCTTACGTCTGACCAAATCCGTCTCTCCCAGGCGCTAATGGACTGGCTAATCCCCGCGACTTCCTGCATCCCGTGGCCTGGTACGAGGACGTGGAGGGCATGTCGTACAGTGTGGTGCACAAGCTGGAAGGGCAGCTGTTCGTGGCGACGCAGAGCTTCTCGCCGTTCAATGTTGTGGCCTGGCACGGCAACTACGTGGGTCCCTACGCTGCTGCAAACGTGTTGCTGCTGACGTTGCTGAGGCCTGATAAAGATTCTCCTGTGATGTGGCTCATTATTATTCTATCGGACTGTGTTTCTGATGCTTCTGGCTAGTGCTTGCCAGGCCTGATGATGCTGAGGCAGTTGCCGTTGTCGTACGACCCTGCCCCTTACTGGACCTGATGATTTATAGACCTGGACCCCAGCGACGCGCCCCTGTTCTTCTTACAGGTGCCGTACAAGTACGACCTTTCCCGTTTCTGTCCTATGAACGCGGTCGCCTTTGATCACCCAGGTAACCATGGTAATGGGTTTGCAAACGACCCTAACTAACTCCAACGAACGCCAGCGGGCTGGGATCAGAAGAATGAAAAACGCATTTGCAGCACCCACCCAGGTCGCGCGTTAAGTAGCTCACCTTCGCGACCGGCCCGGCCGTGCTGAACTTTGCTTTTAACAACAACCCTACAAGCTACATTGCTGTATAGTTTACTCGTACGATTATTGTGAGGTTTTGGGAAACAAAGTTTGACTTTCTGATCGGGGGGCCACGTCAGATGCCTTGTGGTCGTTACCTTTTGACGGCTGCGAGACAGATGAGGCGCCATGCACTCATTTCCCCATGCTGAGTCCCGTACGCCCGTGAACGCTGTGAAAGCTATGACAGATGCGGGACAGCGTTCCCACTCTAGTGAAGCACATGACAAGTGCCACAGGACATTACTTTGAAACCGGCTTTGCTGTTTTCGCTCGTCCCGCAGATCCCTCCATCTTCACCGTGCTCACCGTACCGTCGTACACTACAGGTGGGCCATCCCTGTATGCGTGATGGCTTCTGTCGTAATATCATATGGCACTGTGGGACCCGTGCATATCACGCGATGGTGAAGTCTGGACTGGGTGAGGGGAGCCAGGGGCTCCTGGCTCCAACCTGGGAGCCTGGAGGTGCTACTCGGAGTCACGAGCGGCGCAGCGGAAGACGCTTAGGATCACGCGCACCGCAATCAGGACTCCTCCTGATCTTTTTTAATTGCTTGAATGGTCGTTCTATAAGCCGCTACTGCCACTTGCTGCTACTGCTACTGACATTGCTGCTACTGCGATTTCTCGCATCTTGTTGGCGCACTCCTAGTCAAAGGCCCGAGTTTACGTCACGGGCACTTCCTCATTCATTCATTCTGCGGGTGCAGGGGCGCCGCCAACTGCCGATTTCGTGATCTTCCCGCCCCGCTGGTTAGTAGCAGAACACACCTTCCGACCGCCGTACTACCACCGCAACTGCGCATCTGAGGTGCGGGTACCGTACCGTACCATTCCTCGTCGGGATGTGCATCGGATGAGTCGTACGGCAGCCGTCCGTTTTCCCTACAACTTAAGAGACTGGTGTTTGAAGTCACCCTCATGTGCTCGGGCATGCATTGTCGAATCCTCGTGCATCTTCGCGCGGCAAGATACGCATATGCAACACCGCTTTTGGAAGCGCGACCACCCGCATTGCTGATCCGGGAGATGGGGAGACTTGCCAGTTGCTCGGCCCTGTTGTTCAGCCCGTTGTTGTGTCCTGTGTTCCGGTAATTCCTTCCCGGTACGTGCTCGTATGTCTCCTTCCCTGATCGGGTATCCTGGTAAGCTAGTACTGCGTCAGTGCTCCACCCTCCCAGCCTTAGCCAGTGGCCGGTTCCAATACCAGTACCGGTACTAATACTGGTACTGGTACGAACAGCTCGCCCTCCCTGGCGCCGACAAACCGTATCTAATCCTCCACCGTCATGCCCATGACCAACCATGGCGCTGCAGTGCAGCTGGGTTCGCCTACGTTGTCAGGCGTGTTCGCCTCATCCCCCGTTGTCTCTCACGCTTGCCGACCTGCATGTACATATTCATGTGTATGTGTGTTCTGGATCGGCACAGTTCATGGGCCTTATCAAAGGCCAGTACGAGGCCAAGCAAGATGGAGGGTTTCTGCCTGGTGGCGCCTCCCTGCATTTATGTATGACTCCACACGGGCCCGACACAGCCACGTTTGAGCGGGCGGCAGGAACGGCCGATCCAGCAGCCACTGAGGGGCCCGCGCATCTCGGGCATGAGGTGCGGCTGGGGCCCTTTTGGGTGCGAGGGTGTGTTGGCACAACTGTATATGGGGCCATGCGTGAGGCAGATGAGAGGGTGGCGTCTCCTCGCGGGGATGGGCGAACAAATTTGAGGGGCCATGGGTGTCGCTGGGTGGGAGGGCCGAATGTCGGGGGCGATCTCGGGGACGCTTATTAGCTTTGACAGGCGCGTGGTATGACGGAAAGGATTCGAGTACTGGCAATATCCTCACTTGGCTGAATCGGGAGCTGCCAGAAAGAGCTGCCAGGCTCGCGACAGACTAAGCCAGGCGGGTAAAGCTGCTGGATCGCATCCGTCTCATTGTCGACGGACATCGCTGCTCAAAGCAATGGAATGGGGTCATGCCTTATGCGTTCGCTAAGAGGGCTACAATTGGTGCTAGGCTGCTCGTGAGTGATCGTGGTCTGGGTTGATAGGCCCGCAGGGCGCTGTTGCCCGGGGGCGCAAGTTCCGCTACAAGGCGGTCGGATATACAGCCTGCCAGCCGGCAACGATCATCCGTCGAGGAGATAGCTCCCATCCCTCACCGCCTCACCAGCTCCAACTTCGCTCCTCGCCTCCGCTCTGGCGTCTCCGCACTGCCTGCCCGCCCGCCCGCCTCCGCTAACCTGTCTTCTGTCCGCTGCTCCTGCCCTTACGACAGACACTGGCCTTCATGTTCGAGACGACTGCCATACCCCGCATCACCCCCGCCGCGCTCAGCTGCCCCTGCGTCGACCGGGATTACTACAAATGCTGGGTCGGCCTCAAAAGCCACTTCGACTCCACTTCAGGTCCGAAACCGCATCCGAAGGTGCAGCAAGCAGGGGCTGCCAAGACGACTGACGGCGGCTGACGGCGCTGCCAGTGCTGGCAACGGTAGCCTCGGCACTTGCAGTCCTCGAACGGGTGGTGAAGGGGCGACAGCGGCGGACTGCGGCGGGGAGCAGGAAGCGGTCGTTGTACGTGATGACGGTATATATTATGGGGGCGTTGAGGGAGTCACTGGAAGGACACATCACGGTCCTTGTGAGTATAGCAGGTAAAGGGTCCCACGTAAAGAACGGCAACGCGGTCTTGCTACCTTGCCGAGGGAACGCGATCGCAGTGTACTATCAGTATTTTGTGCTACCAGTGGTCTGTGGACGGGATGGGGAGACGGGGTGCAGGCCCCGGTCATCATGTATCTGTAGCCGCGAGTAGCAGGCGTGTGTAAAGGGGTACGGCATGTACAATAGCCACTGATGTCCCAAGACGATTCCCCCGATGTTCCTTGCACCATTACAGATACTGTGCACCTGGGCTCAGCCGAGCCGTGGTTGACCCCTGTTTTGGTACACGGTGCTGTACTGAGTTTATGGTTACGGGTCGAAAGAAGGCTCGAAGACATTGTATTTGTCGGTGATGATGGACCGTTGGCCAGCTGTTTCGGTTGTGCGTTCGACAGCCGAGAGTCTTGAGCAGCTCTGCTTTAGTCTGAAAGCAAGTGCCGGTAGCTGTCCCGTCTCGTGCCATTTGCAGAAGCATTTTCTAAGCTGTGTGTCAAGCATTATTCCTATGCTGCGTGGATTGACGGCTGGTTTCTTAACCGCCAACTCGCAGCTTAAATGCTCTGTGTCGCGAGGGAGGTGAGAACGGTGAGAAGGGGGCGTGTGCCAAAAATCATTTTTGTTTACAAAAGAATTACCCATGCTTTCCTGAGGAATATCGTCTGACAGCTCGCTAACCCCTGGGTCTTATGCCTGGGCCCTATCATGGGGCCAGTGTTAGCTGGTTCAAAACATCAATTGTACATGAACTGACAAGATTAATTCATATGTGTTAAAGGCTGACGGACCGCGGACAGCAGCATATGAATTAGTTGTTTTCACCCAAAGCTGTTAAGGTTGTCAACTATGACACCGCCTGTGCGTGATGCAAGCAGCATCCTGCAAGATCCAGCTCTTCATATCCTCTCTTCCTACAACACGAACACGCTGAACTCATTATCAAATCTCGGCAATTTCAAATTGCGGAACCGATGGCTGGACATTGGCACCGACATTTTGAACGACCTGCGCGGTTATGGCTTCAGCCTGCTCCGCATGCCGCTGCCTTTAATATACCTCGTGGATGACGTGACTGCCCGCGCCGATTCTGCAACCCGCAACGCTTCCTGGGAGGCCTGTGAGTCTGGCAAGATGATGCTTGCGCTGCCTTCATCACTGTCCGAGCCACGTATGTTCCGTGCCTTTGGCTTGAATAACATCGACGGTGCACCAAGCATGCAGAAGCCGTCACAGCTTGAGCTCAACCTTGCCGACATGATGCACCGTCAAGCGCGTGTATTGGCGTCAGCGCTCTTGGCCGCAAATTCCAACATCCTCTGCAACGAGAAAGACTGTGCACTTCTGGAAGTTGCGCCCTACCATGCACACCTAGGCGGTAGCCTGCTGCGCATAAGCGTTTACAACGGAGGACTGGGCCCGAACCGCAAGCGGCCTGCCCAGCCCCCGCTCGCGTACTCGTCCCATAAGGATAAGGGGCTGCTGAGTTTGGTTGTATGCCACCGTGCTGATAGTGGCAGTGGGCTAGAGGTGCTTCAGGCTGACCAGACGTGGCTGCGTGTGCCACTTCAGGATGGAATCGTTGCCGTGCTGCCCGGCGGCGCCCTGCAGCATCACATTAATCCTGAGGGGCGAAGTGGCGACATCAACGCGTGCGAACACAAGGTCTTGCCACCTCGGGATGCTTCTGGCCGGCGCATCAGCATCACCTTCCACCTGCTGCCCAACCCGAGCGCAGAGGGGTTTGGGAATTTTTTGGAGCAATGGGACAACACTCACACAAGCATCAACGCCGGGAAGCCAGTACTGCCGGCAGCCCTACCGGATACGGACATGAATTTGGTGATCAGGTACCACCACCACCACCTGATCCCCGTGCGGTGTCATAGGACCTGGACGGTCGGTGAGTTGATGGACGCCATCTGCAGCCAAGAGGGCCTCAGTCCGAGCCAGCACCGACTCATATACGCGGGTAAGCAGCTGGTAGAGAATGTTACACTGGCTGAATACAAAATCCATGAAGGCTCCACCCTCGTGCTAGTGCCGAGGTTACGCGGCTCGTAAGCAGTAACGATGTTATACTGCTGCCGCCAAAGTATTATGTTTATATTTTACGGGGTATGCACTTGATTGGACCTGTACTTCATTGACGGGTCTAAGGTGCCATTGTCAATGGGTGGCAGGTGCCTGTCAGAGATCTGGCGTCATCCAGCATCTTCACTGTGCAGTCATTGCACGTTGCAAAATGAAGTAGGTGTAGATCATCGACGTCTTTTTCCTCATGACATGTTGGCGATGCATGGTTTGCGGCCTTCAACCATTTAAGGTGTTGGGACGGCAATAGCTTGGGACTGTTGGGCGCTTTGCCACCGCTCACGGCACCTGGATGTGCAGCCCTGAAGGTGGGAAGAGGTCCCACGTATTCATCCGTTTGTAGTACTTTTATTAGTGTCGCGGGATGCCTGTCTGGTGTTGAGAAGTCCAAACTATAGACAGTATTTGTCAGTCAGCACGTGATTGTACGGTCATTACTCGCAGGTTCCGTGGGATGTCAGGCCATTGTGTTTGTTCTAGTGGCTGATTGCTTCTACCAACTCGTGCTGTATTGTTTGGCCTTTTCGGGCTGGCCATGCTTGCTTGGCCGTCAGCCTATGAAGGTTGCATGCATATGTCTTGGCTGAGGCTCGCTTAGAGAAGTTAACATAAGTCCGTTTTGTGTTTAGGTTCGCACCCTTACACATATAACATATACACACATATATTTATATATTATATGTGTGTATTAAGGCGTTCGGGTGCGCTTAGATGCTAGCGGAGGGGAGTAGCCATTACACGAGGATATTGCGATGGACGTGTGTGTTATCCATGAGTTCTAGGGTCCGAGATGCCAACTGCATGGAAAATTTCCGATCGGGCTTTTGCTTTACGCGGATATTATTTAGTTACCATGTCCTGCTTCCGTTTACGAGGTTTGCTTTGTTTTGGTACATGAAGGTAAAAATGGAATGAGAGTTCTTTTGGCGGCAGGAGTAGATGCCGAAGAAGCTGCCTGTGTGTGTGTGGGTGTTGCCCGCTGTGCCCTAAGGGATGTGGGCTCACTAAAAGGGTGGGATCGTCTCATTGCCTGTATTCCGCATGACGATGTGCACTGAGACGCAGTAAAGATGCGCCGGTTGGAGTGGCGCCATGCAGCCCTAGCAACTGTGACGTGAGGATAGCTTTTGAAGTAAAGGCTGTGTTTGACTATTGTGAGCGGCGTAGTGAGCAATACGTCGGCATTGGATAGATCGCGTTGATAGCAGGATGATAAGGGGACGAAGCTGTATCCTCGACACCTTTTTTAGCCTGTTAGAATACTTTATCCCGCGTTGTAACCTGCCTGGGGTATCGGCTGCTACTGTTGTGAGGCATCTTCGGCAGAAGTACTCATCTACAAGTATGTTAGATGATACATACTCTGTGCCTGATCTTCATTTTCTCCTGGTTTGGTTAGAAATAAAATTATGAAGGGATACAAGCCCTTACACCGACGGTCGAATCACCGTTACTACGTACCCAACTGTAAAGCAATCATGCTCCCCGTGCACGAAGGAGGGTATAATGTTCCCAGGTCATATTAAAACACAGTCGCCATACCCACTCCAATAGTCCCAATAGTCGGGCCAATATCCCGTGTAAACCCATGCCTACGCTCTAACCGGATCTGCAAAGCCACGCGCGGCCGCGGCCCTTCCCCCCCCGGTGCCGACTGCAACATCGGAGGCCCCACGACCGACTCGTAGGACCGCCAACCGAAGTCGAATTCGTCCACGCAGCCTTCATGTTGAATCGTGTCAAAGAGCGGCTCAGCGGACCAGCGGAACACCGGCTGGTCGTCAGAGGTGGGGCCATTGATGACATTTGTACGCCGCTCCTGGAAAGACTCCAATGTATCTGTAGCAGCGAGGAGCAGGCGTATTTAAAATGGTACGGCATGTACAATAGCCACTGATGTCCCAAGACGATTCCCCCGATGTTCCTTGCACCCTTACAGATACTGTGTACCTGGTCTCAGCCGAGCCGTGGTTGGCCCCTGTTTTGGTACACGGTGCTGTACTGAGTTTATGGTTGCGGGTCCAAAGAAGGCTTGAAGAAATTTTATTTGTCGGTATAGACCGTTGGCCAGCTTTTTCGGTTGTGCGTTCGTTAGCTGAGAGTCTTTTAGAGTCTTTAGCAGCTCTGCGTACTAGTCTAGAAGCCATTGCCGGAAGCTATCCCGTCTTCTGCCATTTGCGGAAACATGTTCCTAGCCGTGTCAAGCATTATTCCTATGCTGCGTGGATTCACGGCTGGTTTCGTAACCGCCAACTCGCAACTTACATGTTCTGTGTCGCGAGGTGAGAACGGTGTGAAGCTTGCGTCAAGGATTACACCGAGTTGGCAAGTTTTGATTCCAAAATAATCAGCCGTGCACTCCTGGGGAATATCGTCTGACAGCTCGGTGGCGCGGCTGCGCCTTATGCCTGGGCCCTATCATGGGGCCAGTGTTAGCTGGTCCGAAATATCAATTGAACATGAACTGACAAAATTAATTGTCATGTGTCACAGGCTGACGGGCCGCGAGCAACAGCTCGTGAATTAGTTGTCTTCAGCAATTGCATCCCATGTCAGCTATGACCCCGCCTGTGCGTGATGCAAGCAGCATCCTGCAAGATCCAGCTCTTCATATCCTCTCTTCCTACAACACGAACACGCTGAACTCATTATCAAATCTCGGCAATTTCAAATTGCGGAACCGATGGCTGGACATTGGCACCGACATTTTGAACGACCTGCGCGGTTATGGCTTCAGTCTGGCAAGGTGATGCTTGCGCTGCCTTCATCACTGTCCGAGCCACGTATGTTCCGTGCCTTTGGCTTGAATAACATCGACGGTGCACCAAGCATGCAGAAGCCGTCACAGCTTGAGCTCAACCTTGCCGACATGATGCACCGTCAAGCGCGTGTATTGGCGTCAGCGCTCTTGGCCGCAAATTCCAACATCCTCTGCAACGAGAAAGACTGTGCACTTCTGGAAGTTGCGCCCTACCATGCGCACCTAGGCGGTAGTCTACTGCGCATAAGCGTTTACAACGGAGGACTGGGCCCGAACCGCAAGCGGCCTGCCACGGCCCCCCTCGCGTACTCGTCCCATAAGGATAAGGGGCTGCTGAGTTTGGTTGTGTGCCACCGTGCCGATAGTGGCAGTGGGCTAGAGGTGCTTCAGGCTGACCAGACGTGGCTGCGTGTGCCACTTCAGGATGGAATCGTTGCCGTCCTGCCCGGCGGCGCCCTGCAGCATCACATTAATCCTGAGGGGCGAAGTGGCGACATCAACGCGTGCGAACACAAGGTCTTGGCACCTCGGGATGCGGCTGGCCGCCGCATCAGCATCACCTTCCACCTGCTGCCCAACCCGAGCGCAGAGGGGTTTGGGAATTTTTTGGAGCAATGGGACAACACTCACACAAGCATCAACGTCGGGAAACCAGTACTGCCGGCAGCCCTACCGGAGCCGGACATGAATTTGGTGATCAGGTTCAGGACCACACACGTGATTCCCGTGCGGTGTCATAGGACCTGGACGGTCGGTGATCTGATGGACGCCATATATATCCAAGAGGGCATCTGTCCGGGCCAGCAGCGACTTATGTACGCATGTAAGCAGCTGGTAGAGAATGTTACACTGGCCGAATGCAACATCCATGAAGGCTCCAACATCGAGCTAATGCTGAGGTTACGTGGCTCGTAAGCAGTAACGATGTTATACTGCTGCCGCCAAAGTGCTGTGTTTATATTTTACGGGGTATGCACTTGATTGGACCTGTACTTCATTGACGGGTCTAAGGTGCCATTGTCTTACGAATGGGTGGCAGGTGCCTGTCAGGAGGTCTGGCGCCCCCAGCATCTTCACTGTGCAACCAGTGCACATTGCAAAATGAAGTAGGTGTAGATCATCGACGTCTTTTTCCTCATCATGGTATGTTGGCGATGCATGGTTTGCGGCCTTCAACCATTTAAGGTGTTGGGACGGCAATAGCTTGGGACTGTTGGGCGCTTTGCCACCGCTCACGGCACCTGGATCTGCAGCCCTGGGGAGAGCTCCCATGTATTCATCCGTTTGTAGTACTTTTATTAGTGTCGCGGGATGCCTGTCTGGTGTTGAGAAGTTCAAACTATAGACAGTATTTGTCAGTCAGCACGTGATTGTACGGTCATTACTCGCAGGTTCCGTGGGATGTCAGGCCATTGTGTTTGTGCTAGTGGCTGATTGCTTCTACCAACTCGTGCTGTATTGTTTGGCCTTTTCGGGCTGGCCATGCTTGCTTGGCCGTCAGCCTATGAAGGTTGCATGCATGTCTTGGCTAAAAATAAGTCCGTTTTGTGTTTGGGGTCGCACCCTTACACATATAACATATATTTATATATTATATGTGTGTATTAAGGCGTTCGGGTGCGCTTAGATGCTAGCGGAGGGGAGTTCTGGGGTTCTAGGGTCAGAATCCGAGATGCCAACTACATGGAAAACTTCTGATCATGCCTTTGCTTTACGCGGATATAATTTAGGTACTATGTCGTGCTCCCATGTACGAGGTTTTTTTGTTTTGGTACATTAAGGTAAAAATGAAATGAGAGTGGCAGGAGTAGATGCCGAAGACGCTGCCTCTGTGCGTGCGTGTGTGTGTATGTTTTGCCCGCTGTACCCTGAGGGATGAGGGTACACAAGGGAAGGCGGCCGAAGGTAGCATCATCTCCTTGCCTGTATTCCACATGACGATGTGCACTGAGACACAGGGAGGATGCGCCGGTTAAAGTGGCGCTATGCAGCCCTAGCAACACTGACGTGAGGATGACTGTTGGAGTTAAGGCTGTTTGTGACTATTGTGCGCGCGTAGTCAGCAGTACGTCAGCATTGGATAGTTCATACTGATAGCAGGAAGATAAGGGGAGGAAGCTGTGTCCTCGACCCCTTTTTAGCCTGTAATACTTACGTTGTTACCTGTCGGGGGTATCCGCTGGTACTGTTGTGAGGCATCTGCGGCAGAATAAAAAGCTTGCTGTACAGCACACAATTCAACCTTATGACATACAACTGCGCTAATGACGTAGTCCCGAACATGGAACATCATCGAACTCATCTGCAATGATGTTAGTGCCAGGTCTTCAGTTTTAAAACTAGCTGCCTCCAGTCACCTTCCAGCTCCTGGTATGGTTGTAAGTACAATCAAGTTAGGACACCAGCTCTTACACCGGTCGGATACCGTCACCGCTCATTAATAGGTACCCAACTGTAAAGCAATCATGCTCCCCGTGCACGAAGGAGGGTATAATGTTCCCAGGTCATATTAAAACACAGTCGCCATACCCACTCCAATAGTCCCAATAGTCGGGCCAATATCCCGTGTAAACCCGTGCCTACGCTCTAACCGGATCTGCAAAGCCACGCGCGGCCGCATCTTCCCCCCCCGGTGCCGACTGCAACATCGGAGGCCCCACGACCGACTCGTAGGACCGCCAACCGAAGTCGAATTCGTCCACGCAGCCTTCATGTTGAATCGTGTCAAAGAGCGGCTCAGCGGACCAGCGGAACACCGGCTGGTCGTCAGAGGTGGGGCCATTGATGACATATGTACGCCGCTCCTGGAAAGACTCCAAGTCGACGACCTGAAGGCACAGATGGAACACAGGTGGTTGAGGTGATGGCGATGCGGCAGGCTGATCCAAAACGGCAACCGCCAGTAGAAGGGTTAGCGGCAGAGGGAAAGGATTGCTAGGTCCGGGTAAGTCGGTCCCATATTCGCATTCCCCGCTGGGGCAGCAGCTGATGTGTGGATCCCAATCTGAATAAGCTAACGATGTGGTGGAGGTGGAGATGATGTGGACGTGGTGATGGAGGCGACAGTGGCGGTGAGCCTTGCGTGTATAACGTCGGCCAGTGGTTGGGAAGAGGAAGATGGCAGTTCCGGAGGCGAGGATGCGCGTGGCGGCGGGTGCCTAACAGTGACTTCGTGAGGTGGCGGCAGCGAGCACACCGAGGCTGCGGATTCCGTGGGTGGTTGACGTCGGGGACGAAAGGCAACGAGGCCAGATATTGTCCCGCCGCCACGTCGCCCTTCAATCACCATATGTACCAATGTCACTTACGTTCATGTCCCCCTCTCAGCTGAATGCGGGCATAAATTCTTTCCCTCCCCATTACATCCCACCTTGGCGTCCACAGCGCCGTACGCCCTTTGAGTGAAATTTCGGGGTTGACCGTCGGCGTCCGGCACTGCTGGCAGGTCGTACCTGGTGGGAACGGGGAGAGGGGATTGATTCAGCGACGCAACCAATGGGGCGGTCCAGGGGGGGAGAGACGCAGGAGTCGGTGTGAGCCACAACAGCCGCAAGCGCCCAGCTGGATGTGACCTGGGGCTCGGAATCCGGTGAGACGAGGGTCGCTGCGGCCTAGGTGGTGCCGATAACGACAAGTGGTGAAATTCATTAAGTGGGGGACCTAGAGAGAGAGAGAGAGCAATGACAATATGGTGACGCATGATGTGCGGTCCGTGGCCACCCCGATACTCCCCGCCCCTCTTTTGGTGTGCTGCACCCCCTTCCTTACCTCCCTCTGACTGCCTGGCGCCTGCCACCGCCCTTTTCACCCCCTTCTCCCTTGACCCATTCACTTCCATCCCCCTTATCCGCACGTTAGCCCCCGTCTGCTGTGACTCGCTGTTACCGGGCAGCGATGGCGTTGTTTGGCAGCCCCAGGGACAGCGGGTCGTTGATGTAGCGGTTGAGGCGCATGAGGGACATGACGTCTGCTCGCGAGGAGAGCCCCACCTGCTCGCGACTGGGGTGGGTTGAAAAGGAAAGCGAGGGGAATTCGGAGGACGGGGCCAGGAACAAGGACGAGGGGGAAGGACGAGAACCCTACACATCTGGAAGGTGGTGGATGTAAGGCCGTACTCCTCGCACGTCATATGCGCTTAAGTCGTCTCCATCCCTCCTTAAGCACCAACCTGAAGATCCGGGCACGCGGACACGTGGAGTAGATGCTAGGTTGTGGATAGCCTGTGAGGTTGTAGATTTCCGGGAAGTACGGCACGTTGTACGACGCCCAGTAGCCTTGCTCTAAAAGAACCTGACCACCACGGCGGCAGTAGTGGGGATACACATGGTTTAGTTACGCAGTGGCGGTCCTGCCTCAGCGCGCTCTTGAGTTCATGGTGGACGGAGTGCACACCAGATGGCAGGCACGGCAGGGGCAGTGGGTGGAAAGCGAGGGCATGAGAGAACTCCGCCGTAGCTACCTTGGTGACGTCCTTGCTGATGGTGCGGCCGGGAACTTGCTCCAGAACCCACAGTACATCGGATCCGCACTGCTGCAGCCGCTGCACGTCGAGAACCATCCACTATGTGTGTGTTCCGGTGGGTTGGGGGTGGGGGGTGGGGGGTGGGGTGGGGGCCGAGAAGAACGGGGTAAAGGGGACGCCGGGAAAGTGCCACACCGGCTGGGGGATCAATGCGGATTAGCGGAGGGGGGCCCGGAACGTGCGACACGATAAGAAGCATATGCGGGGGAGAAAGGGGAGGGGAGTACAAGCAGCAGGACAGGATGAAAGCTCATGGAGAAGGCCCAGGCTTCAGTTAGGTCATGACAGCGGCTCCAACAAGAGCGGGAGGTATAACCCCTTGTACGATCATCACAGGGACTAGGGGGCCCCGAAGTGGATGTCTAGGTGAGGAGATAGGTAGTTAGGTAGTTAGGTAAGACGGTTAGGCTGAACGTACGCGCAGACAGGTGGATTAGGATAAGCGTCACGGGGCAGGAAACGGCGGGCAAGGGAGCCTAAGGAAGGAGAGAAAATAGGCGAGACATGTGGAAGTAAGTACGGTTATGTACGGCAATGCTGCACCTGATTGTTGTACGTGCCGCTGTTTTGTCGTCCGAAGAGGTCGACCCACTCGCTGCCCTCTCGCGCTCCGAAGTTGGCCACCTGAGGACGCGGGCGGGACGGGGGCGGAGGGAGGGCGCCTGAAGGGCGAAGGAACGAAACCTGGTACGGCTGTGGAGGTGGTGAGGAGCCCCGGGACAGCTGGAAGCCCTTCCCGCCCCCAACCCGCCTACCTGCGCCCTCTGCCACATCAGCACACACTTGGGTTGGATCAAGTCGTACAATTCCTTGTTGTAAATTCCGTTTGTGGTTTCCATTACAACAAACTTGTCGGTTGTATACCTGTCAAAGCGTGGGAGTCATCGGGCCGTCAGGGGAGATCTGAGCACTGGATGGGGATGGGGAGGCCGGATGGGAGGACCATGCAGCAGACGCAAAACGCCGATATGTGTGTGCATGGTCGCCACGGTCTCCCCTCATACCCGCGGCGGTCCCCCAGTGATCCTCCGGAACCACAATAACACTGCAAGATGTATCATTCCTTCGCCTTTTCCGGAGTCACTGACTCACAGTTGGACGTTCGCGCCATCACCATCAGTCCCTGAAGCCGCAACTTCCCCCTTCCCTGGGGCCCTCAGCCCTCAGCCTTCCCGACCATCCCGCTTACCCACCCCCAACCCCCCACCCACCAGTCGTCTTTGGAGTGAAGTAGCCCCGGGGAGGATGAGACGGTGACGGGGCCGGAGGCAGCCCACGGAAAATCATACACCTTCCACGTCCTGGGAGGGATTACCCCACGTGCGTGTGTGTGTGTGTGTGTGTGTGTGTGTGTGTGTGTGTGTGTGTGCCGGGGAGCGGGGAGCGGGGAGAGGACCGCGGGGGCAGAGAGGGAACCCGTGAAGAGCAGGTTTGCTTCTCCCCCCTGCCAATGCGGCGTTTATGTGAGGAAGATGGAGAGGGGGGGAGCGTTGGTGCATAGTGCAGATCCCCAGAGTCGAGTCGGAATGCGGACTGGGACCGGAGCGGAAAGAAAGGCGATTCCACAGATCCGCACCCACCTGACCATGTCGTAATACGGCCTCCACGTGTTATGAGACGCCCAAAAGTTCTTAACTCGTCGCGACGAGCTCGCCGGTGTCGCCTCCCCTTCCCTTCCTGCTGCTGTTCTCGCCCGCCCTCCCCCCCCCTGCTGCTGCTGCGGCTGCTGCTCCGCTGCAGTCCGCTGCAGCACCTTCCTCCGCCTCACACTCCGATGACCAGACCCCCGACTCCATAGGCCGCCATCCAGGCTCAGGCCCTCCGCAGCCCCGGAACCCCAAAACCCGGATCCGGATCTGCATCCAGATTCCGCACCATCTCCATCAATGTCGCCGTCCGCCTCCTCGTCGTTGCTGCCCCCCACTTCGAGCTTGATGAGGGCTGAGCAGTCCAACATCTCGCCGTACCCGTACTCGCCTACTTCGCCATGACCTGGAGTGTAGTGCCGCTTCGGTGCGGCGGCGGAGGTGGCGACCCCCGACGACCCGGCCTCCCGCGACGGTGTTTGAGCGGACGGCGGAAACAGTACATTGAGTTCGTACATATCTCCCACAGCATTCAGGGCGTACCTGTGCGTAAGGACCGTACGGCATAGGATGCTCGGCCAAAAATGTCGTAAAACCGGTAACTACATGAGTGCAGAATCCTGTACACGGCATTGAGTTCCTGTCTGTCTGTCTGTCTGTTGATCGGTCAGCGATCTGTAATAGAAGAAACCCAGTGGGGTACGATCTGCCACCCTACACCGTGCACTACGGACCGAGGGCCGTACGACAGCGGCAGCTGGCTATCTCTTCACGGCTGACTCCCAGTCGCTGTACTTAACTGCGGCCCAAACCTGTGACGCTGCCCCGCGCCCCTTTCAGTATCGACCCCTCCCTGTGAACGTGCGCAATGGAAGCATGAGTGCACTGACCCACCTTTCTGATCTCCTCCTCTCGACATAACCCTCTCCACCACCATCCCCGCTCACCTGACAATTCTCCCCTCCCCTTCACTCCCTCCCACTCCGTTCCCTCTCCCCCTCCAAAGTGCTCACAATTCGTGCCAGGTCATGTTGCGCTCCGAATCCGTTACAGAGGCCCAGAAGCCTGCAGTCAGACCCTCGAACTGGGCCGCCACCAACCCAACCAACATCCAGTACCGCCGGTCGACGGAGCCCACACTACCACCCCCGCCGCCGCCAGCAGTACCGGCAGCCGCCCCCCTGGAGCCTTCCAAATCCAGTTCCGGATCGTACGATTTGAAGGCTGTAGCCGAGGCTGTCGCCGCCGTCGTGGTGGTGGTGGCAGTATCGTCGATCGGCTGCTCGGCGCCGCGAAGCATCCCCAGACTCCATCCCGTCGCCCTCTCCACATGCCTCATCATCCAGTTGTACTGCTCATCAAACCATTCGTACAGCTCTTGTGACGGCATTCCCCCCCGGCCAAAGTACTCATTGGACCGGTAGTTTGTCCAGTACCTTTCAGGAGGGTGCATATGGGGGGGAGGCGGAGGTTCGGAGCGGGACCCAGGGGGCAGAGTCGTCGTGACTCCATCACGACAGTGGGCTCCAGTGTCAAGTCAAGAGGAGATGCAAAACCGCGAAGGAGGGAGGCAGGGGGCGTATTCCGAAAAGAGAGATGGGGTGATGATGGTGGTCGGAGGAAGGCGAACGGACGAGACCTGGTACCGACCGGGCAGTGGGACTGACTGCCAGAATTAGGTCCACGGGGGATGCCGGGCCGTACGGGCAGTGCCGGGGAATATTCTCAAGGAAGATTCAAATGGAGCACCCAATAGGGCGGTACGGCAGACACGGACCCAAAACACATCCACTTTGGTTAGCCTGGTTAGGACCTGTCGCGACAGTCGTGAGGTTGCCTGCTCAGGATCTTTACGTCACCATTGCGATTTGCCAAATCGAGAGAAGCTGGATCATGCGGCTGTGCAGGGACGAAAAAACGCCGAGTTTATTCGGTTCGCATTTGCGGAGGCCTGGACCAGACAGCGTTCCCTAGACACATGGCCACCAAGAAGGCCAAAAGACGGCCAAGAAGCCAAGACGGCCGTTTCGCTGGCTGGCTCACTTCGCATGTGTACTTCACCGCCGCGGCTCACATTGGGGAATGATAAGGCCACCCGTGTGCGGCGGCTGTCCTATCGGTCCCCCCTTACCGGTAGATGTGCTGCCCTTGCAAATTGCCCTCTACGAAGCCGGCGGCCCTGGCCTTGATCACGTCCGGGAAGGGGGCATCCTCGTCGATGCGGATCTCCAGACGGTACCAGCCGTCCTCCCAGTACGTGTCAGCGAACCAGGCCCAGCCGACGTTTTCACCGGGGTAGGAGGCGCGTAACGCAGCGGTGAACGAGGTCGCGGTCAGCGGATTCCGTGACAGCTGCAGGCGCGTCATGTCGATGGGCTCGAGCCGGAAGGTGCTGTCGCCGTTGACGTTGATGGCGTAGACGTTGCCCCGACGCAGAGTGACCAGGTCTAAAAGTCCCTCTTTGGACTCGACATGGCTTTGTGACACCGCGGATAACCGTCCGTTACCGCGGGTTCCGTGCCCACCCAGACGTACAGAAGACGTCACACGACTGGCTAGGATGCCTATAAAATGACATTGTAATGAGATCAGAAAGAGTAACAGTAGCGTAAGAGCGGCGAGGCCAGCGCATTGGGCGCCCAAGCGCGCCATTCAATTTTAAGCTCCAGTTGAATACTTGGCCAGTCAGAATCCGTGCAGCGTAACCCGCGTTTCCGGGTACCTGTAAAAAATTGACAAGCACGGTAATAATGCGTTGGATTTCACGTGGACGTCGATCGAGCAGCTGAGGAAGCTCGCTTAACCGTAATGCCAGGATGAGGTTTAGAGAGGCAGAAATAGCAGAATCAGCATCAAGACTTGTCATTTACTATTACTTAATAATAAATTATATTGAATTCGGTTAAAGCATTTACCGTGCATATACAATTTAGGCATGCATACGTTGTTCCAACATGCAATAGCGCATACAAACTTTATCACAATCAATAAATTCATATATTGTACTAAATGCCTCCAGCAACTCAGATGCCAAATCCCCAAGCCCCTCCTTGGATACTCTAACCGAATTTCAACTGCCATGCAGGCGCTCCAAGGTCCAAAATTCTGCCTTCAGCTTCAAGCCCGAAACGGCTCATAAACATGGTCTTCAGCACACTTCAATCACCCTTGCATTTATATGATGATGATTACAAACCATACGAGCCAGGAGGCTCAAAGGACCGAAAAACAAACAGAAACAAGGAAAAGGAAATCAAAAAGCTAGGATAAAAAAGATCAACAAATAACATGAGAGAAAATCACGAAAACGTTAAGTCCTATCCATCATAGAAAGCCGCTTTAGCCGGATGTTCGGGCAAGGCCTAGTTGATCCTTCATTTGGAGCATAGTAGCACCCTGCACAAACCCTAACCTAGCAAAATTTGCACGCGCTTCAGCATAACATTGCATAAGCATTGCATAAGCACATGATATTCATCTACAGAGCATTGTTGCACACACGACACGAACGCTTTTCCCTTGGACGACCGGTAGGTCGGTTGGCCTCAAACGCCCAAGCACCAAGCCGGAAACGAGGCAGAAAGGTGTACACAACCATCGGAATATAATTAGCGTTATGCTGTGGCATACCCATCCAATGGGTATGCCTACACATCTTCACGCCAGGTTTACTACCATCTGAAACAAACTCACGTTGTTGGACATGAAGCTTACATTTCTAGTTTACATATTATGTCCACTGCGATCTCATCGACCAACTATTACTTTAATTGAAATGCAAATGACGAGATTTAAATATTTATAGCTACGTATCATCAATAGAGCAAAAAATCGGCACGCTCTTGGGTCCTAGGCATGGAACCCACGGGAACCCGAAATCCACCGTCTGCAGGCTCATCACAGGACCGAGACAGAAGTTCGCCGAGTTCCCACGGGTGCGAGCCACAAAGGATACAGAAATGCGTTCATGGACGTGAACTGCACCCTCGTGGCCGTGAAAAGTAAAGTGAGCATAGCCACATTTTGCCTGAAAGGAGCTATATAACGACATGTGCTGCAATTTGAAAGACAAAACTCTGTTTTTGCAGAGCTAAAAATAATAATTTGTTTTGGGGAGCTGCGTTCCCTGGAACCCCTTTGTAGCCAAGGGATGCGGATGGAAGTTACACTTGCAGTCAAAATGCCACATTTATGGAGTAAATTCACCAATTTCCAATTAAGCTCAAAAATACTCTTACCCGTGGTTAAGCTACCATAGAAACCGATCTGCCGCCTAACCATAAACCGTTGTACAACAGCTTCATTGCAGTATCATCATTTCATTATTGATAAGCCTTTATCAGCTTATCAATTATCAAGCTTACTTCAGCGAAGATCGTTTAAATCTATAACCTTTAGCAAAGATTAACCGATGGGCAAGTTGAAAAAGAAGACGCGTAACCCAGGCGTAGGCGTAGACTTTAAGAAAGTAAAGCATAAAGTTGGCAAAAAACTACCCAGAGCTCAAAATGATACAGATACCAATTTCAAGTCGCGCAGCATCAATTTGCCGAACCAAGCAGTTCGGGAGGATCGCAGCAACATTGCAGTTAATTTCCAGAACCTTACATTGAAGGTATCACGCGTTTCATGCGTTAACGGAAATACAGGCTAGGACAGCCAGCGGCGGCGGCGGAAAAACTCGTGCACGGAACCCATGCACCGCAGGAGCTTTTGAACCAGACATCACACCATAATGACAAGTCGCGGAAGCACTCTCTTGTCGGCTTGGCCGACCTATTTGGCAGGCACCCGGAACAGCTACGTCTGCACGCAGCTCAGGTGCGCCGCCGGTCCACCTCCTGCCCGGCTCCATTCGGCACTCATGCTCCTTCATGACGCGATATAGCAGCGATTGACACAACGTAGCTAGTTGTGTGACAATCTGTCTTCGCACGAGCTTCTTTGGGCGCCTGCGGATAAGCATGGCATTCCACTCAGTATGACCCGCCGCCCTATGACCCCCCACCCTGATCTCTCGCAGGTGCTGGGCACGCTGTCTGAGCGCATTGTGGACGGCGACAGTGGCGTGCGGTCTGCACTCCGTGATCTGCTCAACAACAGCGTTCTGCCGATTCTAGGGTCGGACGTGTTGCGGCCTTTCATGCCAGTTGTTATGGCGCACGTGTGCGGGTGTGTATGTGGGTGTGGGGGGGCCCCCGACTGATGGAGTGTATATTTGCGTGGCTCCCGGGCAGACTGGACTGACAAAGGGAGTGGGCATGTGAGTTCATCCACGGCGGGGCCAAGTACGGGGCACTTATAAAGTTACGCAAAAGTTACTATTTTTGAAAAAGCAAGAGGAGCTGTTGGGCCAGTGCAGTCTGTGATGTGGACCCGCTTCCTGGCTGGCACTATAGTGACAGCGTATCGTGGTGCCCCGTGCGGCGATTGGCGGTGTTTGGAACCGGGTGCATCGCACGGGCCTTCTTGCAGCGTGTTGAGGTATTGACAACGGCGTTGCGCAGGCGGCCAAATCCCCAACAGCTTGCAGCCAATCGTAGGCATTAATCCTGGTCGGGGCTCTTTCATATCGTTAGTTCTTCGTCACCGCGCACCTCCTGCCATCGTAGCTTAATAGCCACTCCGTGCCGTGCATGCTGAGTCGTCGATTTACCGGTCTCTTTTTGTGCCCGCCTCCCCCCTATCCTACACGCCCTTTCCTCACAGCGCCATGACGCACTTGAGCCTGGACGTCCGCAATGACGCGCTACTGTTCCTGGACGTGATGGTGGGTGCAATGTTTATGTATCTCTGTTTGCAAAAAGCGCCTTTCTGCGCGCGTGTAGGCTCCCGAATGCGGCCCAGCCCAGTGGCACATTTCCACGGGAGTCCGCAGCCTAAGGAATACTGGACGTGTCGTCCTCGCCCTCAATTGTTGCAGCGTCACCAGCTCGTACACTTCTGAGAACCCAATAATGTCGGTGCACCCCGGTGGTCCTCTCCAACACACATCACACGCAACAGATGGACCACGTGCCGCAGCTGGTGTTGGACGGGTTCCTTGCGCCCTGCCTGGCGCACTTTTGCGATCTCTTCTCTGCGGCGCACCGCAGTCGAAGCATACGTGCACAGTCGCTCGCCGCGTTGACTAAGCTGCTGACTGCGCTTACCGGCTTCTTAAAGCGCGCCTTTCCGGAGGACGGGATACCCGCGTCGGCGGCAGCAGGAGCGCACGCTACCGTAGCAGGTGGTGGAGACGCACTTGCGGATATGGACATGGATTGCACGGCGCAATATGGACGTCATGGCGACGCGGCTGTGGGGCCAGGCCCCAGCAGTATACGCCAGCAGATGCAGTCGCTGGCAGCATATCCAGGCATGCCGCTGGGCGCGGACCGCATGCGGCAGCCGCAGCGCTTTGCCGGGGATCTGTTGCGGCAGCTGGACGGGCTGTTTCGGAATGCGGCTGCAGTGACAAGGTCGGGACGCAAGCAACGGAGGAAATTCGAGGGTGCCGATACTGCAGATAAGAACCGGCATAAAAAGGGTCGCGGCAGTGTTAGCACAACCGAGACAGCTGCTGCCGCCAGCGGTGGCAAGGGCGTTGCTGCGGCAGCGGCGGCACTGGCGGCGGTGACGACCCCGGCAGCCGCGAGTGCCGCAGGTGTGGGGCTATCGGCGGCTTCCGGTGCTGCTGCGGCTGGGTTGCTAGGAGCGCCGACGGCTATGGCGGCGGCTCTCGCGGCGGCATCCGACGCTCGCGCAAGTGCGTTGCGTTTGGTGTCCCTGCTCATGGATTGTTGGCTGGAATGCAACCCCACGCAGCTTGCAATCGCACCAGATCTTGAACAGGCAACCGCGTTGGCCATGATTGCCGCAGCATGCAACAGCCTTATAGAGCGGCTGCTACTGCCGCGGCAGGCCGCTGTCGGGGGCGCAGGGCAGCAGCATGGCGTGTGGCAACAGGGCCCGCCACCCTCGGCTGAGCAGCGGCTAGCTCTGACCCAGCAGCTGCACGACCTGGCAGCGCGGCGCGTGGCGGCGCATTTCCCCGCAGTCCTGCCCCCGGTGAAGCCCCCCCCTGCGGTGGTGGAGGCCCTGGTGCGGCTCAACTTGCAGTGCGCAGAGCTGCTTGGTCGTTTCCT
The DNA here is from genome assembly GCA_019650235.1 of Volvox reticuliferus. Taxonomy (NCBI): domain Eukaryota; kingdom Viridiplantae; phylum Chlorophyta; class Chlorophyceae; order Chlamydomonadales; family Volvocaceae; genus Volvox; species Volvox reticuliferus. The sequence goes on from BNCP01000003.1 coordinate 3,747,263, forward strand.
GCCTCTGCTCGCGGATTCTCGATCCCATCACCAGCCTCACAATTTCATGCCAGCGGGGTCCGGGGCTAGTGGCAGCGTCACGCTGTGGTGGGTACCGGCGCTGGTGTCGTACTACGTAGGCGCGCTAGAGCAGGGGTTATTGTTGCCGCCGGCGGCGAAGACGCTGTCGGATGCAAGCAGCGCTGCTGCGACGGCGGCTCAGGGCATGTCAGCGGCTGCCGCAGATGCGTTATTGATGGCGGTGTCGGTGGCGCTGGGGCAGCTTGACGACATGGCAGCGGCACGGCTGATGGCAGCTGTAGCGAACTTCGCCGCGCGGCAGTCTCCGAGATCCGGTGCACGTCTGGCGTGCATTCGCATGCAGCACTCATTACTCCTCGCGGCAGTGGGAGGTAGGTTCACCAAACGGACCTCCCTTTCTTCTTTGCTATTTCTTTGACTGTGTATTAGGAGATGGCGACATCTTGGCAGCGGAATGGGGCTGGGCCGGGGTTGTGGTATTTGCACTGCGTGCTGAACGGGCGACTAACACGGGGCTGTGGAAATGGCGTGCGTCCTGGCGGGCAGTACACGGTCATATCACAAGTTCTTGTTACCGTCCTGACTGTGGTGACCGCGGTCTTGTTTTGCTGGGTTAGCCTGGGTTAGCCCTGTAACCCCGCCCTCTGTATTTGCTTTGCTAAATTTTTATTAGGATTAATTATATTATTTAATGTTTTTGGAATTTTCTTTTTCGTTCCAAGAAATGGTGTGCATGTGCGTCCCCTTGCGCGCTGTTGGCCGCACAGGTCGGGTCTCCCTGGCGGAGGGGGCGGTGGCGAGCTGGCTGGAGCCCTTACCCAAGCTGCTGTGGGAGGTGGGAGGCGGTTCCCCGGAGATAGCAGCAGCAGCCCTGCTGCTGCTGCTAGACGCCGCACGCTTCGCAGCCCCGGGTGAGTTCGCGAATGGCACTGCCGATGTGCGTTTTAGGCATGGGGCGTTCGAGCCATGACGTGATTGCTGCTCGAGCGCCTTCCCTTAACGTGATACACCCAAACAAACAAATGCGGATTCCCCATCCCTAAGCTACGTAACGAAGTCCTGCTATTGTCATCCCGTCCTGTTCTCCTTAAGTCTAATGTAGTATGTACCGTAGTGGGCGTGCTGGTGGCCCCCAAATATACACAGCCACGCGGATTGTAATGGTCCTCAGCTGACATCGTCTTATCCGGGTCCGTGCTGTCTACTGGCCGCTGGCGCCACCACGGTCCCCACGACCCTGCGCCCACAGGCTCCTCCGCAAGTGAGTTCCTTTCCTCAACGCTGCAGCCCCAATTGGCGCCGCTCTTCGCTGTGCAGCTTCCCCCAAAAGCCGCAAAGGCCGCATGGGCCAAGTATACTAGTGCGTTGGCAGCGGCGTCACCTCTGTCGGGACCTGAACCTGGTTCTGCGCCTGGGTCTGTTTCGAGTGCGGGCTCGGATGAAGTGATGGTGCTGCTACCCGGGGCGGTTTCCAAGCTGCCTGAGCCCGTGGCCCGGCTCGCGGTGGACCTCATCTATCACACGGGTGAGTGAGTCGAGGTTCGCATTTTTCGCGCAATGGATCTTACTGCCAAAGACCTGATGTATATTGACAGTCTTTGCCGGATTGGCTAGCCGTTGACGGGGCCAAAACAGAGTCCCGCAACTGGCCCCCGCCACGGACTGCAAGGAAATAAAGTGCCATGGCCAACACTGTCCACATCTGTAATCCACTTTGGCTCGCCACCAGGTGCCCTAGGCGGCCCCCTGCTTAAGCCACTGGCTGCGGCCCTGTCCTCAGCCGCCCTGCCGTGTTCCGTATGCCTGCGCCTGCTCGACGTGGTCATGGCACGGCTACGTGACGCACCCGACCCAGCCCTCGCTGCAAGCTGGTTGCTAACGTTGCTCTTCGGGCCCCAGCACGGGCAACGGGTGCTGTCGCCGGACGGCGCTGACCTAACCGCCAGCTGGGATCGTCAGCGTGCCTTGGTGGACACAGCGTTGATGGGCCTCGGGCGCCTCGGGGGCATCGCACCGCTGTTAATGGTGCTGGCGCCTCAGTTGGCAGCGCTGCCGCTTGCAGAAGTTGTGACGGCGGGTGCTCGCGGTGCGCGGCTGCAGCGCTATAGCCTGGTGCGGTTGTGCGCTTTGGCATTAGGGGAGGCCGCCGGCGGAGATCGGTTACCGGCGGGGCTGATGGAGATAGTGCCGGCAGCGGCAGCAATCTGTGGCGTCGAGGCTGGTGTTGCGGTGGCGTTTGCGGAGGCAGGCTCAAACGGCCCGGCAGCAGTGCTGCCGCACAGTACGACCTTCGGACCCGTTGCACAGTTGCTTGCAGAACGGCCAGCGCTGGCTATGGCGGTGATACGGCACCTGTTAGCGTTGATAAGGCAGGCGGCGCAGGAGCAGCCACACCCGCACCAGGCCGCGCCGGCATGTGCGACACTGGGCTACTTGCCTCTCCACATATCAGCGTTGGCAGCACTGCAGCTCGCACAGACGCTCGTAAAGCTGCAGCCCGTGCGATTAGCGCTGGCGGCGTCTGTGGCCGATCGGGAATGCCTCGTAGGGCTGGTGAAGGAGCTGAGCGGTGCAACGCGCAACCTGCCTGTGGCCGCGGCAGGGACAACGGGGAGCGACCACGCTGCCGCCTGCGGCTTAGAAAGTCAGCGGCTCTTGCAGACGGTCGGCGACCTATACGGCAATGCTGCCGCTTCATGATGGATTGCTGTGGCATGGCGAAGCTGGCAATCGGTCGTGCTGGTGTATTTGGGAAGGACCTTCCTGCAGTGCCAAAGAAGCCCTCTGAGGCTATTGATGCTGTAGAACTTGGATTTTTGAAGGCGCGTCATTATTAGGGCTTTTAGGGCCCCGCCGCCGCTTCCCTGAAGATGGCGGCGGGGCTCTTAACTCAATCCGCTTCTTAAGAGCCATGCACGAGTTGGCGTAGAGATGAGAAACATGTAACATTCCTCAAGCAGTCATTCGTCGCTCGGTCTCACGTGGTCCCGACACGAGCTCTCTACTTTAATAGCAAGGAACGAGCATCCTAGATGCTCGTATAGTCGCGGGTGACGTGCACACAGGCCGCTTTGGCAAGCACGGAAAAGGCAAATCCACATCCGTTTAGTTCCCTACCCTTGTCTCTTTTCTGAGAGTTCCCCATGTTGCTAAGCAGATCGCGCAACAGGCTTAGCCCAATGAGCTGGGATTGATTATTGGGGGCGACCTCCCCGCATTTACGCAACGGTGGATTGGGGCCGCTACGGCCGGCTCCCGGTCCAAGGCCCATTTCACAAAACCTACTTCCCCGACAACATGGACGGAGACACTAGACATAGATCTTCATATCCAATGACACAGAGCGAGCGACAAGGGGCTTGGGCAAAAGCCCGTGCCGCCTTCGGCGGTGCTTGTCAAGCCTGTACCGCCTCTTACGCTTGTCCTTCAGTGGGACGAGCCTATAGAAGTGCGCAGGCGGCGCAGCTACGGAGCAATAACCTACACGGCGCATACAACGACCAACGATCCCGTTGTTGAACCTGCGAAAACCACCCACGTCAGACGAGTCGCAGTGTCACATTTCTGAGACGAGCTGTACAGCGAGCACCCCGCGGCCGCCACCATCCTGGGCAGCCCCGGGCACGTGCCCAGAATAGATAAAGATGAAATTTCCAGAGGCCATCCTTCAATCAAAGCCGCAGATGATGTGACCTAACACCACGGCCATTCTTAATGCTCGCTCCCCTCCAGCCAGCTTGCAGCCAGCGCGGCCATTGGATCAGTGAAACTAGCAAACAGCTTCAATTTGATCGGCTCGGTTCCCCGATGTACGGTGCGTGTCCCTACCGTATGTCTACAGGTTACAGACTGCAGCACGCTGCCATCCCAGCAGCAGGCTACTTGGCGAAGCGGGCGAAGAACATAACCTCCTTTCGTTACACAATTAACTCAACGCACGGAATATAGCCCACGGGCCGTGGCCCAGGCGCCAACACTGCTCTCAGCAGCATGTAAACGAGCAATCGCCTCTTCCAATACATCCTCCATCCTCCCCTAATCCTCCAAGCAAGCCTGCGTCCCTCCAATGCGTTATGTTTGATGCTGCATACCCGTTGCCGCTGCCGTGTCGGTTCTTCCCCACCGGCAACTATCGCCTTGCAGGACAGGGGCACGGGTAGGCCCGACGCAACTGTGGCGCAGCAGGCCACGGCGAGAAACACCGGCATCTGTCTATCCCAGGAAGCGCCGCAAAGCCGATCCACAATCCGCATGTGTATACACCTTTATGAGGCAACATGTACATGAAACCTCGAAGCGGTCGCATCGCGGCATGCACAGGGCGGACGGATACCGGGCGATGTGATTAAATCAACCTCGGGAGCACTGGACAGACACCGAGATGCTCGCGGCATGCGTATCCTGAAAGCTGGCAGGTAATTATCCGTAGCCCTCAAGTCATCACTACACCTCAGGTGGATAAGACTTCCCCTTTCAACCAGCCTCACCTAGCAGCAACCGTAAAATGGCCTTGCTCTGGCGTCCCATAATGGCCTCATAAGGGCCCAGCTCTGAACATATGGCCGCATAATCGCTTTGAGCCATGGGATGCGAATATCCTAACACCGCAAATCTCAGCGGCTTGTCGGCCTTGCCGGTGTGTCCCAAACCTGGGCAAGCCAGCCCTCTAAGCCATCCACTGCTTCGCGCTCGCCACTCTGCCGGGGTCCGGCCACATCAACACCTATGTGGAAGTACCCAATCGTCCTGAATGTTGTAATAGTCCATCCAGGATGAACATAAGCCACGAACTTTCCATTCCCGCCTAACCCCTAATGGCCTTCCCAACGCTGCTGTAAAAGAAGCGAAGGCCGGCAAGAGAAAAGCCCCTTAGTCCCAAGCCTGCCATTCGCCAACCTCCTCAACGCACAACATCTATGCCGATCGTGCCGGTTTCCCAATCAAGCGGCTCTAAGCTTCCGCTACCTGAGGCAACGCCTGAATCAGCTTTTGTAGGCCACTGTCACCATCGCTGCGGGGCTGTCTAGGCCCAGCGTTAAAATCCACGTCCATGTCCATGGCACAACCTGGGCCGCCACCGGCTTTCGTAAGGGCTGGGACCCCTGCTGGTGTTGCGAGTCCCAAATCGACACCAGTGAGCACCGAAATGGCTGCGACCTCCGCTGGCTCGAGATGAGCCAGTTCCTCGCGTTTCCGCCCTAGCTGCTGGAGCGCTGGATGCTGGCCAATGGTCCGGGGCTGCTGCGGCCGCATCTCAGTGACGTGGTCCCCAATGTCGCCATGCAGGACCGGCAAGCCAGAGCGCTGCATCTCAGTGAGGTTGCAACCCCTACCCGACACTGCGTTTGTGGGGCCAGCATTCGCGGGGCTGCTGTCCGACCTGGGGGGAGTGGGTATTGATGTGAATTGTTGACCCTGCTTGGTTATCTGCTGCTGCTTTGTCTCCTCCTGCTTTAACTGCGGCGGCAGAGCGTTCTGGGGCTCCTCTTGTTGCTGTTCCTCCTTCTGCTGCTGCTGCTGCTCCCGCAGCGGCAATGGCGGAGAGCAACACTCAGGGGCTGGCGACGGTTGAGTCCCAGTGCGCTGTTGCTGCAGCTGCTGCTCCAGCTGTTGCCGTTGCTGAGCTAGGAGCTGTACGTGTGCCTGCAGCAGCAACACGCGCTCGACCAGTTCCTCGTGAGTCAGCTGCAGCAGGGACTCCCGAGGGACCGGATCCAAGCTGAGTGCCAGTGGAACCTGAAGCATTTCCAACGGCATTAGTGCAAGGTCCGTTCCCCTCTCCTCCCTGTCACCCTCCCGTCCTTCATCTGCTTCCCCAGCCGCCTCTGGGGAAGTCAACCCTGCTCGCGGCGGCTGCCGTTTGCTCATGCTCTGCTTCTTGACTGCAGCCCCACTCACCCCTAAGCCCTTGCTACCTCGTCGCTGCCGCGCAGGGTACTGCTGTGTCCCCCCTCGCCGACCGCCACCCCGACCCATACCACCCCGGCTACTGCTGCTACGTCCGGATGGTCCCGCTTGTGTTTCCGTGTCTGTGCCGTCGTCGTCCTTGTCCGCCACCTCCCGTTCGCCCTGGAGCGCATCGACTTCGAATTCATGTCGTCGGCCCAACAGGCCCGGACCACGCTTGCGCTTGCCCCGCCCTAAGCTAGCCGCCTGCTGCGCCACTTGCTCCATGAAGTCTACAGTACCGGGACCATCCCCCTGCTCATCCTGCTCATCATCGTCCTCCATATGGCCGGTCGGCACGCCACTTGCCACGTCCTCGTCATTCCTGCGTCTGTACTGCCCTTCGTGATACAAATGCCGGTCGTCAGCATCCATTGCGGACACTAACCCGCCGTGCGGCTGCATTAGCGCGGCCGTTGCCGCTGTACGGCGTGGAAAACCCGTGAGACCCGAGATGCCTGCCACACGCGATAGCGCCATGTTCTGTGCGATGGCCGCGAGCGCCAGCTGCTGCTGGGCGTGTTGCTGGAGCTGCTGCTGGAGCGCCGCTTGCTGCAGCTGTTGCAACGTGAGGCCGGAGAGCAGATCGCCCTGATGCACCGCGTCAACCACCGTGGCTTGCTGTGCTGCAGACCACAGCGCAGCCGCCGCGGAGGGACCCAGAAGGGATTGCACTGCTGGAACACCGGGATTCAGTAGCTCCAGAGGTAGGCCTCCGACGGCGGCGCTGGCGGCGGTAGCAGCAGAGCTGCCGCCATGTCCGCGCAGCGTTGCGAGCTGGGCCAGGCTAGCTGCTGCTGCCGCCGCGGCAGTTGCGGAATCCCTGCCCAAGTACCCATCAATGTCAAGCCCCAGGCCCATTGCGTAACGGCCATCTGGATCTGCATCCATAGGATCGTGCTGATGCTGATCAAGATCGCGGCAGCTGTTCATGTCGTCATCGTCTTGGCCCTCCTCCCCTTCGTCGCCTTCCTCTTCGCCCTCCTCCCCTTCGTAGTCGTAATCCTCAACGGATGCCGTGGGGTCCTGCGGGAACGGTGTTGGTCAGTAGCGGCTCATGCGGTGGTAGAGCCAACCGCTCAACGACGTAAGCTGAGATACCGTGTACACTGTGTGTGCGCGTGCACATGGGTCGGGACCGCCACACACCTGTGAGAGTTTGCTGTCCGTTAGGCCCCTACGGCGTTGCCGGCTAGCTCCCACTCGCGCACCGATGGCGCGCTTTCTCGCACGGTAGCTGCACAGAAAGAGATGGAGGCACGGAAAATTGAGGCCGTGCCCCAAAAAATGTTAGGATACAACTCACAGTACGCACTTGCGGAAGTAGTCTCGAACCAGGGGTATGCTTCTGAGGCACTTGGCATGCACCCGCGTCTCCTCCAGCGATGGCGCGTCTTCCTTCCACAAGTCGTAAGCATGCAATTCATACCATCGGCCAATTTCCTCCTTGCTTGGGCGCCGTCCCAATCGATCGAGCTCATTGCGCCACCATTCATTAAAGGGCTGCCAAAAACCTAGACGACGGCGATCGGACCATTCGGGTCGAGACGGTGCAACACGGCCTTCCTTCAACTCCGCTAGAGCTTCTGCACCAAGCTGTTGCTTGGACCGTCTGCGTACGTTTTCCTTCATCGTCTACGTATTTGAGTTATGCGCCAGCTCCTCCTGCACATTTCCAAAGCAGCAGCAGCAGCAGCAGGGCGTTAGGTGGCACCTCACCTAGCTGAACCTGGCGAGGAGTAAAACATAGCAGGTAAAATGCACATTGGAGACACAGATATACCACGGACGGCCCTGAAATGGCGGTTTGAGATTGCAAATGTTGCGCGGCCGCTTCATTTGCGGGGCGCAGTAGCCACTGGCACAGCCCAAGCAAAATACTCCCAGCCTCGACGATATGGACAACGTAAAGACAGAAATGAATCTAGAATCAGGCGTACCGGGATGGCCTTGCACACCTACGCCTTCCAACCTGCGCAACTTGGCAGGCTGTTCCCTTGAAGACTGCTGGCCGAAAGCCACTCTCTCCAAGAAAGCACCCACAAAGAGTATAATACCAAAACTTAGGCAGCTACTTCAGAGCTATCGGGCAGATGTTATCGGACTTTACAGGGTTGTGTAGATGCTGCTGCCGCCAGCGGAAGCAAGGCACTAAAACGCGTCATGCAATGATATGGTGTGTTATATCCCAAGAAAGTAACAAGCTGGAAAGCATTGGGTAAGCTGTTTGTCCGTCGTAATGTCGACGAACACTTTCCGTTTCTGTATTGCATTGCCCCGAGTGCCGTAATGGGAGAAGTGACGCCATATTATAACACTTTCTGACAATTGCTTGATAGTTTTCCTAAAGTATAATCGGGCTTCTGTCCAGGTAGTGCTTGTTCCGCGCTTCCTTGTTGCTCTTCCTGCTACATGGGAAACCTTCGAAATTTCTAAAACGCGAACAACAAGAAGAAGGAAGCATCTGGCATTCAAGCTCAGTCGGAAAAGGGTGAAACAGCTGGGAGCTTGCCCAAGACGCCAAATTATGGTTTACGTATGCAACTGCCCTAAATTGTTCGATGTAATCATATGCATTTGGTAAAAGGAATGCAAGATTGTATGTAAACGTCTAGGAAGCAAGCTCCCCGGCTACCCCAAAAACCTTGCAAACACCATTGGGGGTTGGCGCACTAGGAGATTAAATGGAAACTGCCTTAGCACCCTGACACAATGGCAACGTCATGGCAACGTCTATCATGCGTTATGATGGTCCCTATGGTCCAACATGGCACCCCAGGGCTACAACTCCACAAACATCGGCCTTATCGACCGCAGCTGAGCGCGCCCTTCGGGCGCCGACGTATCAAAAACCTAGCCAAATTAGCATGGCCTGCTCTAGCCTCGCCCAGCCTACCCGCCACAATCTAAGTGTCCCGGCGGACCTTGGGGAGCTCCCTCCCTAGGTATATCTAGCCCATCTCCAATCACACTTGCCTGCTGCCCGTCCTCTCCGGTACTGCTTCCGAGCCCTTCCAGGCTACCTACGTCAGAAGCTTCTTGAAATCTACTCGACCTCCCGACCTCCATTGCGGGACCTCTTGAGGCCTGGTGTTCTCGATCCTCCTCCCGCTCAGGGAAGCAAGCCGCCCGTGTCCTGTTGCCGTGTCCCGTGCTCGCACCCTGCCTCCCGGTGGGACTCGGGTCCGCACCGGTCCAAACTCCTCTGCCAGAAGTCCCCACCTCGACCTCTCCCAAGGGCCGCACACTAAATGCAACGGAATCTGCTTCACCACTCGCACCTTCACTTTCGAAAAGTTCATACGTGCTCCCAACGGGCTCTTGCCAGTTCCCGAGCTCTTGTTGTGGCCGCGATGGCGACAGGAAATATGAGCCCTCCGTCTCGTACCCGCCCTCAACAAACTCCGCGCCGGAGCCCCCCGCCTCTCCAAGGGACCGTTCTGCTAACAACACCCCCACAAGCTCCTCTAGCTGGTCTACCTGCTGCCGCAACCCCGCATTCTCCGCTGCCAAGGAGGCCTTTTCACGTGCCAGTGCTTGCACCTGCAGGTCCAGACACAAGAGACCGCCCGTAACACGGCCGCACATGACAGACGGGCGCAGGAGAACGCGCCGCAGGGATAGTTGATGGGATTCATATCTAAGCAGGCAGGAGCAAAGTCAAGCAGATACACGGATGGACAGCTAGATATGTAGGTCTCTTACTTAAATTCCCACTCGGTCTCCCAGCATCCTTATGTGCTCCCTCCTGAACATGTACGATACGTCATTTGACGCCACATATGCTTTCGTGCCAGCAATGACAGCCGGCCCCATCTCGCAATTCTTAGTGCAGACATTTACCACCTTAACAGCACGTGCGGGTGTGGAGCTTACACCGATGGGGTAAAGTCTGGAAGCGTCCTTATGGGGGCAGCGGGGCCACTGTCCATGGCACCAACAGCCCCCACAGCCCTGCAGCCCAGGTCCTACCCTAGGCGGCGATGTCCAAGTACATACAGCCCAGCGTGAGAACATTCAAAAGTTCATTCCACGTCCCTGCTACAACCCTCGGCGCACACGTTCGCCTGTCCGGCCTGTTCCCCCCACCGTGCCTTCCAAACCACACCTGCATCAGCAGCATGTCCACGAACGGGTCCGCAGTGGCGGCGCTCCGGCTGCCGCTGCCACCAGCGCAAGGCACCAAGTCAGAGGCGGATAATTGTGCGTCATCCTTATCCACCGCGCCAGGCGATCTTCCTCCTAGGCCGAGATCCGGACCCACTGATAGGCCCTCACCAACACCTGGGCTTCCGCACGTGCTGTTGCCAGTGCCGATGCCTGCACTAGGCGCTGGCGTGGCAAACCCTGTGATGGTTGATGCCAGACTACTGACACTGGCGGCGCCACGGATGCCGGAGGTGATGGAGCATGGGGAAGAGGCGAATGGCGGCAGGCACGAACTGCCCGGGGGTAGGACCCCGACGGAGGTGCTGGCCATTGCCACTGCAGGCGTTAGCATGTGCAACTGAACCCACAAAAGAGGAGCGGGGAGGAACGGCACAAGCGTGTGGCAAGCTGGTGCGGGCGTGTGTGCTATCGGGTACTGGGGCTTGCGGTTTTGCAAGAAAACAACGATAGGGTTGCACCCCAAGCACATGCAGCTACGAGCCGACGCTCCTCTTTTTGTATGAGGAGGTACTTGCCAAGCCGATGAACGCAAGCCGTTTAGTCGCCTGCGGGCTTCACCCAATGTGTGCTGGTAGAAACGCATAGGTATCACAGTAGCCGCTGGCCGCATTTATGGGTGGGACGCACATCACCCACGCTCACCTCAGCTGGCTCATGCTGCTGGATAGGTCCCGCAGTGGCAGCTGCAGGCTGTGTCAGTACACGGAAAGTGGTTAACTCAACCGTCGGCAACCTGTCTGTGCTGTGGGCAGCCTTGACTTCCGTGCCAAGACCTGGTAAAGCTCCTCTGCTCCTGGCAGCTGCTCCCTTCTGCCGCCGAAACTCCTCAAGAGCTCGGCGCCCCGCCGCACGCATCCGCTCCTTGTACTCCTCGCGGTCAAGCGCCTGCTCCGGAACGGTTGACGACAAGGCATGAGCAATACATGCATCCATCTCGGCGACTCTAAATGAGATATAATCTCAGGATATGATGTCAGCACACGAACTCGGCATACCAACCGGCGCGCCGCATCAACGAAATGGACGCAAATGTGAAAGTTCCCACGCGTCGCACGATTCCATCGCAAAACGACGCCCTTGAATGTGGTCGAATTAATTCGTCATAATTCACAGCGACGCTCTAAACCCACAATTCGGATGCACAAACAAGGTAGGGTGCATAGGCACCAATGCCACGAAGCATTTGGGAATAACGCGACAAGCTATGGGCCCTCGAAGTGAACTGGCTTCTTACCTCCGCCATGGCAGCGGTTTCGATTCCCTCACCAGCGCCTCGGCCTTCCCCGGGCACCCAAGACACGCTGTTACCCAGTCTTTGACAACCTCAGAATTTCCGATGCTCAGCTTAAGCTCTTATGCTTTCCAAGGTACCTACCGTTTCCCTAAAGGGCCCAGCGTCTTAACGAACCCAGGACTGCTCCATAACGCAGTTGGTTAGACATGAAAAAATCTTCTAGTTGGAATGAATTTACATGAATGTCATTTAATATAATGATTCGTTTTTTTATGCAAAACAATCCTTCCCTGACTCTTTCCAACATATACATCTACACATGACGATACATACAGAAATTGCATAGGGCAAGGGCCCCAAGCACTGATCGAAACAATTGCCGGAAAATATACACCCGGGATATCTGTATCTATGTTCAGCGTCAGTTCATAAACTTGCCTAGATACATTCTGCCGTCTAAGCAAGCCCTTTGGCTTTAGTAAACCTCGACTGAATTGCACATTATCTGCTTCATTAACAATGTCTTTGCGGAGAAAACTCAAGAAGCCGCCAGAGGGCTGGGAGCTAATCGAGGAAGTCATAGAAGACTTTGAGCAACAGCTCAAGGAGGCTGTTAATGAAGAGCATGAGGGCAAACGCAAGACAGAGCTAACGTGGAAGATTCACCGGTTACACTGGGAAAAGAATCGGTTTATATATGACCTGATGTATCAACGCAAAGTGATGTCTAAGGAATTGGTGAGTAGATCAACCATGTGTGATTAATAATTATATTCACAGTGCTGAGGTGTCTGCTGATTTGGGATCTGGCCTTTTGGATGTGTGTGTCCTCCGTCCTGTCATCGCATGTTTGTCAAGTTTGTAATGTGAGGGAAGAATTATGTTAGGAGTAAGTCGTGTGCGTCACCGGTTGCCGGGGCGCGCTGGAAGACTCCAGCGATAGCTTGGGCTGGCTAGGGGGATAGGCTGGCCCGGTCGTCGCTAAGGTCATCACGTGGCCTTGCACTAGTTGCGAGGTATGATATTCTTAGGCCGCATACCCTTTCTGTAACCGCTGGGTATCGGCCTATGTATTTGCCATGTCTCCTTTTATCCCCCAAACCCCCTTGTATGCCCTCGCCTATTGCGGCCGCAGTTCGAGTGGCTTGTCCGTGAGAAGGTGGCTGACGGCCCGCTGATCGCTAAATGGCGAAAGCCGGGATACGAGATCCTATGCTCCATGCTAGCCATACAGAAGGGCAACCACAATTTTGGGACGACAAGTCATTGCCGTGTGCCATTACGCGCTCGCGCCAAGCAGCAAAGGATTACACCAGACGTGCAGACAGGCTGTATATCCTGCGCATCGGGCGATGGCAAGTGAGTCTGAGCAATGCGTGGTTGCATTTTAAGGACTAAGGGATAGGATGAATACACAGGGAAGCTGCTCTGGCAGCCGCAGAGGGTGAATGTAGGCGTACGATGGCATAAGCACGTCTATTACCTGCAATGCTTTTCGTGAGGAGCGCGAACTCCTACTCGAGGCGGCTCGTGGCTACACAGGTCACCGTGGCTGCCCTTCCATGCTGTGAGGTTCTCGGTGGCGTCCGTGACGATGATTGAATATTGGCAGCTTAGTATTCGGCTGGCCGTCACATGTCCATAAACCTCTTCAGTTGGGCCTCACCCGCACATGCGCACACTCGCGGGTGCTCTGTACACTCCCACAAATCGCCAAGGAGCATGTCAGGATGGCCGATGGAGGATGGTAGGCCGATTGCTGTCAAGCCAATGTACCTGGGCCCTAACTGCTTGTCATTTAACCTACGTCCTGTGGCAGATTTGGCGGCCCGGTGTGGTGGAACACTCCGCTGGACGAGGAGGACGGCGCCAAGCTGGAGGAAAACCGGACGACGTGGGGTCAAGGAGTGCCAGGCGAGGAGGTTGACGCGTCCGGGGATGGGCCGGCTGGAGGGGCGGGGCCCAGTGGTGGCGGTCGCAAGAGGCCGGCATCGGACTTCGACGGGGATGAAGACGATGACATGCCCGCGGAAGTGCGTGCGCGCTTGGAAGCCCTGAAGAAGGGTAACAAAGTACTTGATTGAGGTACTTGCACGGGGTGGCCTTGCCGGCTGGGAATGGCGCAAAGTGGGCGGATTAGCGCCGGCATGAGTGCACAAGTGGCAGATATTATGGCCATAGACGGGGTCATCGGTATATCCTTAAACCTCAGCGATGACCAGAGTTGTGTTGCACAGCTTCACAGGATAGCATCCCTGTCTGCAGGCCAGGGAGTAGACTAAAGGCATGACCACGGGCTTGAGTGCATGGAAGACGAGCTCTAGTCATACCCCACGGAAGGAGCGCATACACACGACGTTGCTTTCCTAGCATTTTCTCGAGCGTTAGTATGGAAATCCTGGAAGGCGTTTGGGCATCAGTCAGGACTTCAGTGACATAGTGAGGTATACTTCCCCGGTTCGGTCCGGGTTTCGCCCAAATGGTGGTTATTGTTATCGGTTGGAGTGTTTTTTTGCCGTTATGGCGGCTTTGACTGCTGCAACTCTGTAAAAGTCAATGTGCCTTCATCTGTAGAGGGAAGGGCGTAGGTGGCGCTGGAAAGTGCAGGGACCTATCCGGTAGGCTGCAGCCCGGCCCCCACCTCAGTGGCTGCTTCGCGATGAATATTAAACGTGTGCACAGGTCGATGGCAGTGGAGGGGGCCATCTGGAGGTCTGGAGAACGATGATAGCATATTGCAGATTATAGGAACCAGAACAAGGCGCCTGGGGTCTGAACTGCGATGCAGCGCCATCAGCAGCATGGATATCAGCATGTCACACCGACACTAAGACCGCCGATAGCTGCAATGTCCATTACGTGAGGCAGCCCGTAAGAAGCTAATGTGATGCAATGCCGCTGAGCCGAGCTCCCGGAATGCCTAGGAAGCACTGGCACATGCACAGCTTATATTGGCCCGAAGCCCCCCACAGTGCGACGGTTGAATGGAGTTGATGCGTTTGATTGCACGGGCAAGTGATGGTGGGGGAACGTGAATACCCGTAGGCACATGCTGGATAAGACTACCCGGTTTACTAACCCCAAAGGGCCGAATACACAAGATTACGTGTGTATTCGTTTATATTTCTGTGCTCTGTGCCCTGACGTACACTGCTCACTTTCCGGAAAAATATACGAGCGTTGTACAGGTTCCAGAAGTTGCCTGCAAACGCGTGTAAGCACCGATCTCACGATTATGTTAATATATATCGAGTCCTTTAATGAAGGTTACAGATGAGTTGATAGCTTACGGTAACCTACCTTAAGTTCGTCCTCAGGCACCGTCTGACATAGCCCAATCCCTTCGTACATCGACACGCTTAAATGCTAATATTTTTCTTTAGCTCGGGTCAAGGGAACTCGTGGTCAGTGGGTCCTCTTATCTTAACATTACTACCATTGCTCATTCAGCTTGGTCCGTACCTTCTGCAGGGATCCCTGGACACGGTAAGTAATGTGTGCAAACGGTTGTGTTATGACAAGGTCCTAACGAGTCAGTTTTCATCAGGGCTTGTCAAGGCAGCTGGTCTCAGGTAGTGACGCGCTTTGGCTGGTTATTGGATTAGCTTTGTGCGCTGTGGGCGCCGTATATGCTGTGAAATGGGTGAGCACATCATCAGGATTTCAGGCAGGATAAAAGTCTACAAGGTTGTTTTTGTTAGGCAGGGTTTCAGCTAACCCCCTGGTTGCAGCCAAACCCTGGATGCAGCCATGTAGCTCCTACGCAGGTGTCGATTGAAAGTGCAAGGTAGCTCAGGTTCTCATCGTACCTTCTGTAACGTTAAGTCAAGTTGAGGTTTGGGCAAGGCATGGCATAACCCGGGTCCAACCTATCCACGCCTTGCAGATTCGTCGGAATGGAGGGTGGCGTTTCCTATTGCAGCTGCTTCTGCAAGGCTATCACGGCGGCCATGATGCCAGGTTCGGCGGCGGCGCGGGGTTTCAGGGGGCTACAGGCAGAGCGGCACGGCATGGCCAGCCTCAGTCGCGAGTTACGTTGGAACAAGTTACCGAGGCACTAATGGAGCTACCGACAGAGCCATATATGACTGCTGAGCAACTGGCTGCTTTGCCCGTGCATGACCTTAAGGTGAGAGGGCGGGATGCATTAATATTTTTTCCATGCGCAATCCTTTGCAGCAATAATATTCATCCGTTATTTGGACAGAATGTTGAAGCCCATTTCCATTACAGGGTTCATCAGGGTTCTTGCCAAGGATGGCCAGCAGCACCATACGGGCCATGGTGTAGGTCGTTGCGGGCTTCGGGTTTTCCCGGGCTACCTGGTGCCAATCGACAATACAAACAACAGAAGCACCGCGTCTCCACTTTGCCATCTGAACAATTTGCAAAGCTGAGAGGGCTGAGGCTTCAGCAAGTACTGCGCACCACTGTGCACATCTTCTGCAGGAGCTGATTTACGGACGCGGCCTGGAACCCGTCAAGTGCCTTGAGAAACAGGACCTGGTGAACCAGCTTTTGGAGCACGGGGGCTCGAGCGCCCACTCGTGCAGTATATGCTGCGAGGAATATGCGGCAGCCCTTGGCGCTGGAAGCCCTGGAGAGAACGTGGAGGAGCCGCCTCAGGTGCTGCGTGTGCTGCGCTGCGGCCATCGATTTCATGTGGAATGTGTTGACCGTTGGTTCATGTCCTCGACAGATTACACACGGGAGCCAGCGTGTCCGTTGTGCAATGCGCCGCTGTTGCAGTTGAAGGGGAAATCGAGAAATCCAGGCTGCCCTTCTCCGGAAGAGGTGGGGCGATAGCTGGGAATGGGTTTGAGGCCGAATCTGTCTGGGGCAATGTGCATGTCTGCGACTTCTGGAGGCATTGGTTGATAGATAGAAGCGGCTTTTACTACCCATAACCCATACTTCTACACGATGGGCCGAAGTCAGATGAAGTCAATGGATAATGGTAAGGAGTTAACGAACGTGATCAAGTTGCGGTTGGAGGGTGCAACTCTCTGGCACCTTTTTGCTTCAATAGTTGCTGAGTTGCAGTGTAAACGCGTTGAATTGTAGGGTTGGAGAGGGGTTGTGTGGTTTATATGTCTAGGGCAGCCAAGGAAACAGCCTTCATGGCCAGACATCGAAATAGCTGCTTGGTCCGTACAGAGCATTAAAGTGCGAAGGTAGGAACATCGTTTGTTAGATTTTGGAGACAATCCTCCCGTCGCTGGCATTATTATCGTACATGAGTGAAGTTGGTATAACGCTTGTGTAAGATTTGCTCTACCGGCACTCATGTTCATACGTCTGGACAAAGAGCTCTGAGATGGAAGTTGACGCAAGAACGATCTTGGCAAGCGCTTTGTACTTCTTTTGAGGTAAAACGTAAGAACACCAAGATTCGATTAGTACATGACAGAAATCCATAAAATCTCGTTTGCAACAGGCAGACCATCAATAACAGTGCGAGCAGGGCATGTGAGCTATCCTCCCCCAACGCAGGGCGCTTATTTCCCGCAAAACCGCAACGTGGAGAACCGCAACGGTGTTCACAGATACAGTACCTTTCGCAGTAAACAACAAATGGTAGCCAGAGGTCAGCTCATCGCAGGGTGTACCAGGAAAAATCGTGTGACGTGCTGGGTTGTCGCCAAGGATGAACATTTTCTCCCCATCACGATGCCACAACCTCTATTCACCTCTAATCATCACTCTCCGAACCAGTAACCTTGCCAAACAAGACCAAGACCCGTACTTTACCCGTATCAAGCGCATAATCTCATTCGGTACACTCTTCCCCGAGGGCCGACAGTGTTCGTGATCCGTGGTCTTGATTAAGCTGCATCTTGCTCCGAACAAAGTGCCGAAACGCCGCATCATATGCCATATATTTATTGGGCCGCGTCTAGCTCCTTACCACAAACTGGGCACGCCTGGCATGGTGACCGGTGGATTATTCACAATTAGGATCTATGTACAGTATTCGCACATGGCGTGATGAACCGGAGAACTGTCCGATATTCTTAACACGGCAAATCAGATACTCAGAAGTGCACTCTAATTCCTTATATCTTGAGACGGGACACGACACATTGTACACACACCTTGCTTTGTTGTAGCCATTGCCTCACACATTCACTGTGGTAACAGTGCCTGCATGGCAGCGGTGTGGCGTCGTCGTCGTCCTCAAATTCCAGCTGGCAGATACAACAGCTGTTCAAAGGGGGAAGGGCAGCAATCAGCGCCGGAATACAAATATTCTGCAAGCCCAATATCACACAAAGTATAAAGTTTGTGCTCCAGTCCAATGGACTACCACCCATTAAAGGTGGGGCTGCAGAACGGCCCCGATAGTGCGCTGATAGAATCTCTATAGGCAACGTTCACGATCCTATCAGTGTGCGCCATTTGTGGTGTCCACTAAGTCATGCTTGTGCTCACGGGTGAAGTGCAGTTGTGTATGAAACGGGAAGCACCGATGGTGGGACATGCCGCGATCGTCAAGGTGTCTTGCTGTGTCTTTAATCGAGCTTCTGGACGTACCGCTCCAAGGAGAGCACGTCTGACTCTCCTCGTAATGTGCACACCCGCACTACCGGCAGCTGGCCGAGAGCCTCTTCCTTGAGGCCCTTGCTGACCTTGCCAGCCAGGTCACTCAGAGCCAGCATGTCCTCGTAGCTGAACGGCATGGCACTCTGCTCCTCCTGATCCTCCGCCACGGAGGGTACGTCATCAATGCCGTCGATGCCCGCGGCTTCAGCCTCTGGTGTGAGGTTTGCAAGCCCCGCTGCAAGAACGGGAGGTGCCCCAAGACTAGAAGTAATATCTAGGGGTCAAGACACACTCAACCTGTTGCACGGCGATGTAGTCGCTGATGATTGATACGGCTATATCGTAAGTATCACACCTGATTCGGCGTAAGCAAGCTCATACGCCGCTTGGTCTTCCTCCTCCTGCAACCGTCTAGCTATGTCTTCGTCGGTCAACCCTTCATCGTAAGCTTGATCGGCACTGCGTCGCAAGTGTGTCGACAGCTGCAGCTGTATCCATGTCGCGCATAACACCCTGTCAGGTGCTCTAGCGCTAACCTATTTGCACGACCAAGGAGATATAAGGCACGCTCTTGCTCCTGGAGCAGTTTTGCCAGCGCGACATCGTCGTCCTGTGGGGGGCATCAATTTGTCTGTCGCTGTTCACCAATATTGTAACTTGCAACGCCCAACCTAGGAGGATCCTTGCCTGAATGCTCCTGCAATCTGCTAAACACTTCATAATTTTTTATCTTATAGTGGAAGTGCTTTAATACAGTCTCTTAATGCACGTTGGCACAAATCAGGCGTTTGACAGGTGAGCTTAGGATGAGTGAAGGGATTAGAAAAGTGGAGTAATGATGTATAGCATTAAGAAGCTATCAATTGCATCATTCAATTGATTGTGACGATGTTAAATTTTCCGTACAATGCGTTGCGGCTGGATTCAGAGTTTCAGACAATCGCATAGATGCAATTTTACATCATTTCATCATAAACATTCATATTGAGGAACCAAAGTATCAAAATTATAACCAGATTGTACCGTGTACAATTCGAAACGCAACCTTAACATATCCGGAACGCTGCCCTGCAAATCCGCAGAAACTCCGTCAAGTGGACGTCTCCATTACTTCATCGTCGCCAGCCGGGACCTCGTTAAACATGTATTGTTCCTGGTACTCGATCAAGAATTGTGTGCTGCGCTTCACGTCAACAAACATGCTGTAGACCTTGCTGATGTCCTCAATGTCGACCTCAGCGCCCTTACGTCTTTGACAGACAATGGCCGCTGCCGTGATAAGCTGAATCGCATACCGCAAGCTGGTCTCGTAGCCGATCTTCGTCAGCAGCTCCTTGGCATCTTCCGACATTTCCACATCCTCCTCCTCACACCTATAATGAATAAGCCAGGCAGCGGCATAAATGTTGCTGACAGTGTTCGCATGCAGAATTTTTATGCTGGCGGTATGATTGTGTGACTGTTGCTCCACAACCTGGAAGGCATCACGCTTACTAATGGAAAATAAGGACAGTTAAAGACAGCCCATCCCCTTAGCCCCCTTGCCCTCCGCACCGGATATCCAGGATGAGACGGATCTCCTTCTCGCTGTACGGCTCCGTAGAAATGATCAGCAAGCGATCGAGCAAGTCAATCGGTACACCGTGCGGCGAGCGATATTGTGTGCCCCGGATGCGCGTGATACCGCGGTTGGTGGCCGTCACCAAAATAGGCGCCATGTCGTTCTCGAGAGCCCTATGTCACCGACGCCGCCATTTCCATGCCCCACACGGATATAACGGCGCGTTTCTCGTAAGCGTAATATATCCAAGTCCATGCAAAAGTATTTCATCTTAGTGCATGCCAGAGCCAAACATCACAGCGAGTTATCCCTGTAACACCCAAGGCGCAGTGGGGTGGTACCGATCTGCATTGCGCCAGTATGCAGCAAGGCTCATGCACAGGGCATACGCGCGTACACTCCCGGCCGCACCTGTTGAGGAATGAGAAGCACTCAATATCCAGCATGTGCACCTCGTCAATGAACAGCACGCCTGGCACTATCTCCGCCTTGCCCTCCTCCCGCCACTCCGCCACCTTGGCGTCAATTTGCTCACGAACTTCAGTCCGAATTTCGCCTGTGTCGCCCGAGAACAGAGCCAAAAAGCCCTGAGACACAGGTCGAAAGCAACGGGGGCAACGACATCGGCAGGTAGGCGGGAGAGGGCCGCTGTACGGACAAAACAGAATAACAAGCAGGCCCGATGGCGGAGGCAGGCGGATGGGCCCAGGCCCTTGGTTGGGCATGTGAAGGGGACATAGATGGTGGCATACTGCACAGAAGCTGTCAATTCAAGGCAAGCTGGGAACGACGGTCCATCCCTTATCCACCCGGCACCAAATCCAAGTATCGGCAGGCTTAGTGTCAGTGCGCATTAGGCCCCATTAGGCATGTCAGGCCGCATTAGGCCCCATCAGGCATCCGTAGAGGGCGCCCTAAATACATCCTTTGCCGGGCAACGATACCCTTGTCAAGCCATTTACAGAAATCCCAAGGTAACATCCAGGCCTGACAGCGACGCCGGCCGGAGCACAGCAGGAGTCTGAACTGCCATCCGCCGAGCCGCACTGACCTGCGTACGGCTGTTGATGACGTCGATCT
This sequence comes from Volvox reticuliferus, assembly GCA_019650235.1. Lineage (NCBI taxonomy): Eukaryota > Viridiplantae > Chlorophyta > Chlorophyceae > Chlamydomonadales > Volvocaceae > Volvox > Volvox reticuliferus. The sequence goes on from BNCP01000003.1 coordinate 3,767,818, forward strand.
CGTGCAGTGTAACCACATGCACCACCTCCTTCCGCTTCTGGAGCTCACCTTCGGGGCACTGCACGAACTTGGTCGAAGGACCTGCGTGTGGTGGTCGAGGCAGTGGAAGGGCAGTACCCCTTCACCCACGCGCTGTAATCAGCCACGCCTAACCGCGTCGCAATGGCATTCACCAAATGCGACTCCATCTGCGATATGCGACCACCCGATCCCTCAATGCTTTCTCACCTATACAGCTGTTTTGTGCAATGTCTGATGATCACGGCGAGAAAGCTTATGACAACCCTGGACCACTTTATTGTGGACCTTGCGAAAGACAGGGATCGCTGCAGCAACTACCCCACTGGAAGCTTTGTAGCTGTTAACACATGCAACATCCGCATTTAGTTGCCACCAGGCTCCAAATATTCCTCAAAACAACGCGAATAGCTGCTGGAGTCCTTACCCATGGCGTCGTAGTCTCTTGAACGCGCGAACGAACGACCCAATCGCGTGATACGACCTACAGGCGCGGAAGAGGTTTGGAGCAGCAACTTAACGGGCTATGAGTCGGGCGCCGTGCAGATCCGACATGCCATCGTTTCGCACTCGGAGCCACGCTGTCCACTCACCTGCGCGAGAGTGATACGGTTCCTGCATGCAAAAAGCCTGTCCAACTCCGTGCGCACCTGATGCCTTATCGATGGTGATGACATCTCCCGACGTGACCTTCTCCTTCGTTAGCGACTCAATCATCTTCTGCCCCAGGTCATAAATCGTCTCCATCTCGGTGGTCTTGAGCGTCAGACGCCCCTGCAAACAACGGTTAGCACGCGGCTATTCAAGCGGGTATGGTCAGAACAAGCTTGCCGCGTTAGGTCACCAAACTCTCCTACATCCCCCTAAGTCACTCCACTCCCCACCCTACTCCGCACAGGCCGATGGGCAAAGCCACGTTGGCGCGGAAGGTTCATACGGCGCGAATAAGATGTCCTCAGGGTGAGCTTCATTTGTCATGCCATACATTGCACGAAACTAATGGCTAGGACAAGCGTACCGTCTTTGCCATGTTGCCACCCTCTGGTCGGTCGATCTCAATTTCGACGACCTCGCCCTCAATGATCTCTGTCTCCTCCTTGATCCGCACACCAATAGCTTTACGGAACGCCTGTGCAAGTGATTTGGAGCGCAGGTAAGGATTACGGACGTATGACCCAAAAGCCACATGCTGATTTAGAGTGCTGGGAATTTTCAGCTGGGAAGGCTAACAAGAGTGTCCCCATGGGTGCTGAAACAGCCAGGTTTATCCATGGCCCTGCTTTGGCGGGGAAAAAGTACTTTGGCCTCATGTAGCTGTGTTTTAAACGTGCTTGTGCAGTACGTTTTCGCTGCTTGTCGATCCAGCCTAACGCAGCTAATCTGTGGAAGTTATCGACCTCTATCATGCTAATGACGGACGAGTTGATCCACCACTAACAGTGACGCGTTCCAGTTAAGCTCCAGGTATGAGGACTAACAATGTGCTACGGAGTAGCACATGGACACATTGACGGCTACTATCGCTTGACAACCATAATGTTCTTTGAGATAACCTGAACTAGGGTCCTGTCACATGGACCCTTCTTCAGCACCAGCGGAAGACTCATGCCCGGCACTGCTTGGCTGTCGGCTTAGGGATGTAACTGATATCACTGCGGGAAATACGCCCGACGGATCTCGCCTTTTTAAGCAGCATCTGAAGGCAGGGTTCCCAGTCATTTCCATACTGGAACCATGCACCTACCTGGGTAAGGGCCTCCGTCTTCGACATCTCAAGAGAAAAAATTTCGGAACCCGTCATCATGGCAAACGGCGTTTCCTCGCCCAAAGCCTTAGCCATGCCCATGGCGATTGCTGTCTTTCCCGTACCCGGCTGGCCGGCCAGTAGCATTGCCCGTCCAGCAATTTTCCCCTCCTTAATCATTTGCAGAATAATACCCGCAGCCTGGTAGGGAGCAACGATGACATGATATTGCCTCGTGACAAACATTAACCCTGACACCACTGCCGCTCCGATACCGCGTACCTTCCGCGCCTTAGCCTGCCCAACCATGCCTTGTGATACAGCACGTGCCTCCAGCGCATCATCCAGACCCAGGCCGCGGATGTGTGAATGCGCACCGATGCGCTCTATGCGCGTTAAGTCGCGCACTTCCGCGTTAACCTTAACATCAGCAGCAGCCATGGCGCCGAATAACTGATTGTAATGTTATTAATACACTTAAGCACACTTGAACTGTGACCGGCAAAGATGTAAGTTCACGATCGCACTTCGAAATCGTAGAAGTGCCTTAACTTCAAGGATAATCGTGACAAAGGTGAACACATTCATGCCTTAAACGTATCTAAACATCCGTCACAGGTCAAAGCTTCCAGTCGCAGACAGTCGTACCCGTACCGTGGTATCTATTCTTACTTAATGTACCATGTGGCAAAACAAAAATAGCTTTTTCTGGAAATTAGTATAATTGCGTTTCATCTACTGGGCATTTTCTTTCTGCAAAAAACTAATTGTCATGGTAATCAATTGCACGATTACGTGCAGATCAGAAATCAAGCCTGAAGGCAGGGCCACGGCAAAAGGATTACTACGAGGCGAACCGTATACACCGATTTTTTCCAGTTCAGCTCGACAAGCTATGTGTTACGGCAGGGTAGCGCACATGTTTGGGCAAAGCTAGTTTTTCTGTCGGAAGACCAATGCAGATGCGACAAAGATTGGCCAGCCAATGGTCCAGTATCCACACCAATGACTACGTACGTACGCAGCTCGAAAAGTTGACCAAGAACGTACCACCGCCTACTTACATCCCATCATCCGGAACCACGATCCTATGTACCTGGAGTGAAGCAGAAAACCGTAGTTTTCTTCGCTTCGCTTCGCAAAACTGATCTAGCTTAAGGTCTTGAAAGATTTTCATAGATTTGCTGGAAACACTCGGTTGGGAGTTACATTATTTGTACGCATGATTATACGTTATGTTAGGGTTTCTTATCTATCCTTACTAATACATTACTCTTACACTCCCAACCCTACCGATGATGAAGTCATAACAGATTGAAATGGCTGTCTTACATGGAAAGAAGTTTCACACCAAACAATCAAGCCCATGTAATTTGGGTTACTGGATTAAGCCAACTCCAGGAACTGGTTATTGCCAAACAGACAGCTCTCAGCCCAACAAAAATTACCGGCATCGTTATACGCCTGCACACCTACGCATCGGGCACCAACTCTGCCGCAGAGCTGTACTCTCCATGTGCAGTGAAATAGTTCACAAGGCGCTTAAGGAAAGGGTCACGGGAAACCGTGTCGCTATCGCATACAATGGCACAGTGCCGCCGGGCTCTTGTTACGGCCACATTCATACGACGCCGGTCGGACAAAAAGCCAACCTCTCCTGACTCATTGCTTCGCACCATGGAAATGATTATAGCTTCCTTTTCTCTTCCCTGGAAGCCATCGACACTGCTGACCTCCAGTGCTGCCATCGAATGCTCTTGTCGCAGCTCCTTGAGAAGAGCCACCTGCAATCAGAACATGCACCTTGGAGGGTGTAATGAGTGCGACCTTTGGGTCTAGTAAGTGCGATGTGGGGATATGCGGTTTCTGAGGCATCAGCTGGAAGGTTGTCAACCAATTGGCTGACGCAAATTACCCATTGTGACAATTATCATCTGCCTCCGCAAAACCACATCAGATTAATGCCATCGTAATACACATGGTCAGTCAAATCGTGCAGGAGGTCGCATCAGGATTAAAAAGCTCGTTTTTCATTCCTCACAGATTTCTCAGCGATGGATTTCGGTAAATTCATCACATGCAACCATGGCTGCCAATGCCGTGCAAGATAACTAGTATGCCAAGACTCCTTTAGTCTAATAACGCATACGATACTAAAACCTCCACGCCCATCGTTGACCAGTCCCGATTGCCACATCAGGATTAAAAAGCTCGTTTAGTGTTCCTCACTGGTTATCAGCGATGGATTTCGGTTAAAATCATCATGTGCGCGGCCAGGTCAACGACAGCACAGCTCATGTCATTTTCGCATGCAAAGATCTTATCCTATACAAGCCGTTCAGTCCGCGCACCTGGGCATTGTACGGCGTAATGACTCCGATGTCTTGTGCCGCAATTCCGTGATGGACCAGACGCTTCACATGCACCATCACGGCCTTCGCCTCTCCTAGGTTAGAGTAGCTGCTACCCTCTGCTTCTTGTTGCTCTTCAAACCCGCAGCCCGCCGTATCAACCAAGAGTAGAACTGCAAGCGGCCCTTCAGGCTCAGCTTGCACACCGCCGGAACTTTTGGGTGCCACAGCGTGTGCAGCCACTTTCCCAGTTTTCCCCTTAGCCTTTTTACCGCCAGCAGCTTTCAACGAAGTTAAGCCACCCTTTCGATCGGCAGTAGTTGATTGCACAGGCGGGGCTCCTAATATGTCCAGTAATGTGTGTTCGGCAACAGAGTCGTGAGCCGTCAGGCGACCCTGCGTGCATCCACATTCAGTGGCCCTTGGCATTTGATGCCAGCACACATTTCCAACTATAAATGCCGACAGATCCCAACCGAGAATATCAATGTTATAGGACATGAATTTGGATGGTTCATTTTTTGCACCAGTTGCGTACGAGCATACCTCATAGAGCTCATCGCTGGACCACTGCATGATGGCCTTGTTCATGCGGTATTGAACCGTCAGCATCGCGCTTGCCGCTGGAAGGGTGAGTTGAAGCCGCTCAAAGAGCGTCCTTGCCATGCCCTGTGCATGGCACGGAAAGAGAGAAAGGCTAAGGACCCAAGGATGCTCTCAACCTCACATTCCTTAGTAACACGCTTTCGAACAACGGTGGGTGGCTCGGGGAATTGTAGTCTATTGATGTAAAAATCAAAGCTCAGGAGCTCATCGAATTTTCGTCGTCACTGCCAGCACCACCTTGTTCGTGCACTCTGTATGATGCGTATAAGACAAACGAAAGAGAACACAGCCCGGGGGTTCCTCATGGGCCTGGAACCAGAACACCAAGCACCCAAAGAGCATGCCAAATGAAAGCTTAAATTGGCTTACCATCCTCGCCGCCTCATCGCTCACTATCGTTGGCGGCAATTGCAAGTGATCTCCGGCCAGCACTGCCCGCCGCGCTCGTAGCAGAACACTCCACGTTGCTGCCTCTAGCGCCTGCGCCGCCTCGTCCACCACCGCCACATCAAAAAGCTCCGACTCCAGCTGGCGATGTGCAGCCCCGGTCAGCGTGCAACATACTACCCGTGCGCCTTTAATTACCTCCACAACTGCCGCTTCCTGCCGCTGGCGCTCCTCCTTCACAAGTCGACGCAGATCCGCACGCAGAGCCCGACGTTCTGCACGGTCCCTAGGTCCCAGCTTCAGAAGTCGGCAGTTGATATCCTTGATCTCGGCACGGCAGTCGCGAGCTAAAGCGCTGTTGTCCGAGCGAAGCACATGAGCCTCAAGGCTGCTATCTAAAACTTGGGGAAGGAGTCGCGCAGGATGGCCTAGGCGAACGAGCTTGAGCTTTGGCTCTGTCCGTACTAGGCGCTCCACCAAATTGTCCACCTGTAAATCATAAGTGTTCATAGAAGCCCCTATTAAATGGGGTAAAGGATAGAGAGCCCAGTGACAAGTGGGCTCGAGTACGCGTTGCAATCACAGTTTGTAGGCAATGATTGCGCTCTCGACTCAAGTCAAATTGACATGATCATGCCCATGACAAAAAACTTCTATTTCCAAATGCTCAACGCACCGCAATATTTGAAGCAGCTGCGGCCAATACACGCGATCCCCTTGCAACTTCTTGTAAAATGATCTCAACAACCGCAGTTGTCTTTCCAGTGCCTGCATCATCCACACGAAAAAGCAAGAGGATTTATGTACCAGAAGGCACTAGCTAAAGCACAGGCGTGCAAGTACTGCGATCCATAGTGATGTGGCTTCACGATTGACACACAACCGCCACAATATGGACGGAATGTCTATAGGGGAGCACTTGTTCTTATAGCAAACGACTTAAGCAAGCACAGACCGCTTCACGCCATGCTCACTCCATTGATGTTGCCTGTGTAGACTTGGCATTCACATGCATAAAAGCGTAACAGGTGGGAGGATAACAGGTGCAAAACCGTGCATGCAGCCATGTAGAGCATATACCTAACGAAAGCGGCACGGATGTGGGGCCGCATCCGCCTCAAATACAGCACCACAGTTTTTTCGCAGCTTTGTAGAGACCAGACAACATTGATTAGATTGCAGGGTCTGCTGAAAGCTGCACAATATGCACTGCGGCGGAATGAACCGTAACCGTACCTGGCGGCCCATGAACCAGCGCGACGTCCTGGCTCCCAAGCGCCAATGTCACTGCAGCACGCTGAGAGGCATCAAGACCGCGGTTGAGCGGCTCCCAGACGGGCATAGCGGCAGCCAGCCGTGGCTCTCGCCGGCTAAACACTACGTCCACTATCGAACCACCTGGCAACTGCCGGCCATCAGGGGTTAGCGCTGTGCCGTTCCGTACCCGTAGCAAAACATCCAGGGTCCCCCGCATGCGTTGATATGTGACCTCATTTGCGAGCTTATCTAGTCGCAACGGCTGATCAAGACCGTCCTCAGGAGTTTCATCGACAGCAACAACTATGGCGGTTTCCCGAATGCGATATATCACACCCGAGACGAGAGGATGGCCATCCGCAGGCCCGCGGCTTGGCCGAAGGGCCACAACATCGTGAGGACCCAACTTGTGCGGTGGCAATTCAGCATGAGCTCCGCCAGCACCGTAGCCTTTATTCGAGACAAGGGTCAGAAGCGTACGCCCAAGAAGACCACCCTCGACATCGTCAAGCCGCAGGTTGAGAAGAGCCCGGCCCCGAGACTGGACAGAGACGATGTACGATAGGTGCAAAAAGACCGTCAGATCAGTGGCAACCTAAAGTTTATTGCAGCATGAAGGAACAAATGAATGCTTGGAGTCTACAACAACGGAATCGCTTACATTGGCTAACAGGATGCCATACACTAGCATCACGCTTTTTAAAACCCACCTGCGCTGCCTCTGGGGAGCAAATCGATGTCTCCGCGTTAGCCTGCTCGATTTCGGCCTCTCGCTCCATATCAATAAGGCGGCGGCTCAGATCAACGAAAGCCTCCACAGTTTCTGGTTCGTCTTGGTTGAGGACTGCAGCACCAACATTGCAGCGACCTGACCTTGCAGACGAAGCGGACACACTGGGAAGGTGGTCCACTGCGTCAAGGCCGAGGTGCTTGGATAGAGCTTCACATAAGTCCGTGTGAGAAAACGACCCGCTGGCTGGCGGCGCAACCATGACCTGCGGCACGTAGAAAAATGTAGCATATAGCCCTTCGAGCCAAAAATCATGAATACATGCCAATCTGTGAGCAAATCGCCTACCTTCCGCGCCCCAATCCGCCGCGAACCAATGACAATGAAGCGCCCTTCGCCGCTGCCCTCGCTGGCATGATGGAGTCCCGCCGATTCAGCAACTTCATGAAGGAAGGCCCTTTGACGCGCACTTAGACAAGGCGGAAAGGACACCTGCACATATGTGTCCAGTCCGACAGCATACAGCTCACGGCGAGGTCGTGGGAATATGGAACCAATAGTAAAGTTTCCCGTGTGCAGAACGTCATTAAGATAAGCGAGTCAAGTACTCACCAGCGTTTCGCTAGCCGCCGTCGTCGGCTGAGCCTGGGCGGGCAGCAGAGGTCAGGAGGGGCGTCGCTCCGCATGCTGAGGACCTCAGCACGCACGCTCCTATAGCCCAACACCAGGATGTCATGGCCGTTTCCCATGTGACCATGGCGAATGCACACCTGGCTGCCGTGCTTGGGAGCCATTCACGCCGACAGTGTAAGCGGAAATTAAGGATGATAATCTTGACTATTGAGCATACGTAGACTAAATTTGGAGGAGCTTTAAATAGAGAAAGGGGAGGCGGCTGCTAACTTCGTGCGGTTAGCTCCAGAGCCGGCTTCTGGAGCTCATCAGTCCCGACCAGAGCAATCTGCTCTTGCCCCGGCGTACTATCAACTAAGATGTTATTTTTGTTCGCATGGAGTCGGGTTTTACTTATTTGATGGGATTTTTGATGGGATAAGTGGCTTTTAAAGAACTGGAAGAAATCACGGGGACAAGTGTTGTCCTTGGCCTTTATTCTGAAGAATTGACTCCAGGTATCAGGGCCTTTCGGATTAAACTCCAAGCATGGAGTAATCTGTAGGATAACTTACTGGACACAATGCGCTTCTTTGCTCCTCGCACTTTCTGAAGGATTACGTCTGCAAATTTCGCGCGTGCTACTTAAAATTTCTAACTCCTTGGTATTGAGTTCAGCAAAAAAATGTTTATATCGTGCCGTAAAGGTCGAACATGTAAATTGTGTACAAATGATTTCCTTGCTTGAGGATTTGGTTTACAGCGAACATTCATTGATGCTAAAAGCCTCGTACCACCGTCCTCTTTTCCTTACTCTGTAGACAGACGCTCGCACGCCCTCGGTCGAGCACCAGGGGACAACAGTGGCTCCTCGCGCCCTCTTTTAACGTTTCAGGGTGCATAAGCCATTTGTGCATGCGTGGGTCCCTTAACGCATCGTCACTTGCCTGTATAGGCATGTATACCATAACCGCGTGCGTCTGTGTGACCGAGGCAGCCGACATGTACGTAAGCACCCGGCACCCAGTATCTCACCTATAGCTTACATGGACCTCATGCCCGCCCGGCGGCACCTAACGTTGCTCAACCAGCCGGTGCACCGGTTCCCTTCTATCAATTCCTTCCTGTTTGCATCCTATTAAAAAGCCTTCATGTGGAATCCTGTAGCGTTAAACAAGCTGCCATGCCCTCCCTCGCACCTTGCGCTGTGTGACGTACACTTGTGTGGACGGGTGGGGGAGAAGGCGGGAAAGACGTCGCTCAGTGGAGTCAGTTTACTGTGTATTGGTGGAAGGAAGCCATCGTCTTGAAAGTGAGTGGGTGCTAAGTGCGTTGGGGCCACACAACCATCCAGCCTTACTGACGCCATCAGTTCCCACGCAAATGACGAATGAGGACTCCATCTGCAGGCCGCTCAACAGGTCTGCCATCTTCACAGCTACTGCTGCCTATGATGCTGAACTCGCGTGGTTCACTTGGCATTTATTTGAGCCCGTGTGGGGTCCTAACGATCACTTTCATCAATGTTAAACACCGAGCGGTAGGGAGGCTGCAAGAGGCCAAGTGCATAACTTGTTGCATCATATTATTTATTGGCTCCTGGAGTATTCCATTGCAAGCTGAACTCCAAGGAAACAAAGAAAGGATGGACGGCCGGTGGTTATTGACAGCGAAACAGCATCGGCATTGGTATCGGTTAGCGGAAGAGGCTTCAGGCCCGGCTAGCTATGACCTAGCTGCAGACAGGTCCAATAGGATTAATGCCCGGCGGAGAAGATGGTCGTGAAATGTATTGTCGAAAGCCCAGGGAGAGGTGAAGTTCCAGTGGTCCAGAAGGACAGGGGGTCTTTCGTGGGGGACCTCGGGTGTGTTTGTGCAGCGGCCCGAATTCAGCTGATACCTGGTTTCAAGTGTGTGTTCGCTTTTTGAGCGTTCAAACCGCGTGGTATGCATAGTCGGCAGATCTGTATCCCCCGGTGTCTCTCTTATCGTCCCTCATGCACACGGTGCTTCGGCCTGCCTTCCGAAAATATCCTTTGCGAGTTTTAGCCCTATCAACCTGATCCTTTTCTCCTAGCGGCCCTGCCTTTGCACAAAGATAAAAGCTGCCAGATTGCGTGGATGGACCTCATGCATTTCGTCACACCGACATTCCTAACTGACACTAACCGTCATTAACGGAATCAACGGTCACTACGCCCTATATGCTGTAAACCTACGAGGGCTTTCCAGTTTTCAGATGTCTGCACCACTCTTTAAACCTCTCTTCTCATTGACAACTCGATCTGGTGTTAATCTCAGTTTGAGCCGCTGCAATTTCAGCCAACGAGCCAAGCCCTTATTACTGAGACGGAGCGACTTCTGTCCTGTATTCAGACACCATGGGAGCTAGGAAACGGGTCGTTGCGAAATGATTATGGAGTTTGGCCAGGCCCAAGCCTAGTGCGTCTGAACTTATCAATATTGAGACCGTGCTTGCTTCGTCGGCGACGTTGCCCTCTCGCAGCGTGTAGGAGAGTTCCACGCAGGAACCCCTATATATTCCTGATGCTGCGATTATTGTTTATGGTAAATGGTATATAAAGATGGAAAATGGACTGCCACAGCAACCTGCGTTTGGCGACGACCCCGCACGCGGACCGGGCCCAAACGTACTCGTCCCTTCTGCCACGTCCACCTCACCCATAGCCTCTGCCACATCCAAATTCGAAGAGACCGACAGCTCCACAGCGCCGCGCGGAGGCCATCGCCCTCTGCTTTCCGTCGCGCAGGCACTCTTCCTCGCCCGAGAGTGCTATGGCATCCGTAGCTTAGCCAACGGCGATTGCGCCACAGATGTTGAACCAAGCGACGGAACTGTCCCGAACAGTGCCATCGGTGTCGAAGCCTCGTGCGTTGAACTTCCCAGCTACGACGACCGGAACTTCCGCATCACTGGAACGCAGCTGGTTCCGGAGCATCAACAAGCTAGTCCAGGCAAGGAGTTGCGGAGCGGCCTTGAGGAGACCCAGCGAGACGGCAAACGGCAATTGCAATATTGTGCCGTCCATCACACTCCGTCGCAATCAGGATTGCCGCCGCATCTCTCCGCACAGCCCCCGAATGACGTTGGAGTTAATCAGGATATGGAGGCAGCACCGGATAAGAGGGCCGTGGTGACTGTAGTGCTCAAGGTCCACAATACACAGGATAACGGCAGCATCTCTCAGCTCCAGGTAGGGGGGACCCAGGTTCGCGCGCACACCCGCCCGCCTGGAAGGTACTGGTAGCAAGGAAGGGCCACACACGGCGCAGGGAAAGCGTGGGGCCCGATGGCGGCGCGGGGCCTTATGGCGGCGCGGGGCTGAATTGGATATTTCGGATAGGTATGCATGCACCCGAACTCCAGCGCAAAAGTATTTGTTCCAATGTGGGAGGGAGGGGTATTGCATGTAGATCGTACGCGCTGGTTTTCGTGCAACAGAGCCAGAGACATGTAAAACCGCACCACGTCGCGGGGTAGACGGTCAGGCTATTGGCAGTGTGTGTTGCCATGTCCGCTGCCCTCCGCAACGATGTGTCGGCCCCCTTGTTTTCGGGGCGTCCCCTGCACTCGCTGGCCTGCGTGGTGGTTACTGCAAGTAACACGGACATCAGCAGCAACACGAATCGGACACAACGTATATGCCCATGGTCACCTGCTCGTACGTTCCGGTGCACAGGCCATGGATGAAGCGATGTTGCGGCTGCAAGCTGGAGGCGTCCTCACGAACACACCGCTGCGACCCATGGTCCTGTCGCGCAAGACATCGGCTGAATGGGCAGTTGGCATACCCGGGGACAGCGGCAGCAGGAGCAGCAGTGCGTATTCAAAGGTTATCATACCTTATCGTGTAATGCCGGTGGCGGAGGGAGTGCAGCTCTCAGATAGTAAGCACTATGAGCGAGGAAGGTCGTGGAGGAAGGGTCGTGCTTTGGTGTTTGAGGTGGGCGGGATTGGGCAGGGACCTTTTCGCCGCTGAAACGTGATGGGCCCCTCTGACCACGGTTACAGCGGTATGTACAGTGCCGTGCCAGGGAAGGGAGCTTGCGTAAGGCAGTCATCAGGGCGCTCTGTGTACGTCTTTACGGCAGAGCCCCGTGTTAGCTGCTTTGTATAAAGATATGAATGAGCTGGCGTCCTCTGGCCTGACCTGTGAGCAGGAGGCTGGCACGCGGAGACCTTCCTTACAGTACGGGGGCATCAGCCCGCCCTCCCCTCGCCCCTACCCCGCCCTCAAACCCAACGTTTAACCGGTAACGCCCCCTACCCGCACGGCCTGCTCCCGTCGGGGTGCTCCTGGTTCCCAATCCGCTTCATAGCACCGGCGTTGTTTTGCTCGGCCTACCTACCCTGCACTTGCCATGTCCCCGCCGTGGCGCCAGTTGAGCGGGCCATGGCTGCTAAGCCCGCGGGGAATAGTGCGTCTACTTTTGCGGAAGGTGGGAGAGAGTGGGTATCGGAGCACGCTGCTGCTGGACCCATCTCAACCCCCGGGAAGGTGGATGATTGTCTGGCGAAGAGGGAAGGACACCAAAACGTAAGTGGCAGCCTCCGGGGAGACGGACACGACATAGTGGCGCTGATGGAAACAGGGGCTGCACCGGCAGTGGCAGAGGCAGCGGCGGATGGCGATTTGCAGCCGGAGGCTGGAGTCGCACCAGATGGGGAGCGACGGTGGTGTCATTGGCACGTCGTCCGCTGCCTGACGTACGTGCGGGGCCGGATGCTGTCGAGTGTGGCTCACCTGGTAGGTGAAACATCGCTGAAGTTGCGGGCAGCTGCCGGCCATGATGGTATTCATTCATTCAAGGGCTTCCGCCCGCGGGTTCGGATCATGTGGTATTTGAACATCAAAATTCCCTCAGTCCTTACCTCGACATCCTCTGCCGCGGGGGCGTCAGGTGTGGGAGCTGTGCGATGGGGTTCTGCGGTGTGGACTGTGCGGTGTGCTTTTCCTGGAAACAGATGGCAAAACGTTTCCATCAGGTACACGGAGGGGTCCTAAAACCCTACTGCTTGGATAACCACACGTGTCCTTGTGCTGTTGCTATAGCTAGGAACAGAGACTACTGCCCAGCACCCACCGGTGTTGTTAGGCTCCCACCCAGGGCGTTGGCCATCCCACTCTGGTTACTTCCACACCTTCACAGCCTGCTGATCCCGGGCGAGCACCTCCAGAGATCCGACCACTCCCCAGCGGCCGCTCTCCCTTGTAACAATATGCCCCGCAACTCTGGCTGGTTCATGTCACCCGGTGATGTGCCGCCTGGTGTCCCGGCCTGCTGCCAATCCCGCATGGCCACAGACCTCGGACCTGCTGCTGTCTCTGGGACGCATGATGGGCCAGGTGACCAGCGGCCTAGCGGGATGGGAGCCACCCGCGCTGCGGCGCTGCAGCCACGACTGGTATCCAGAAAACGGCGGCGTGGTGCTGAGGCGGCTTGTGCCGGGCATTCAAGCCTTCAACTCCGATCAAAAGTGAGGGGGCGCGATGTAATGGGCCGGCTTCCAGAGTGGTGGTTAAAGGTGGCCAGCTGCGGTGTTAATGCCGGTCTGTGGGAAGAGATGGGTGCTCTGTGGATCGGATGGGAAATGACTCCGTAGGCGGATACGTGGACATGTACGTGGCCTTGCTTCAGCCTGACTCGGATTGAGCGAGCTGGGATGGTGGACCGAATAGGGGCTGTAGGACAAACCGCAACTCCCTGGAACTTGCCAAGGGAGTTGGTCTCTGGCTTCCATAGCAAAGAAAGGAAACGCTCCAGCAGGGGAATGCCACCCCAGTGACCCCAGATGGAGCCCCTGCCTCCGGTAGGGGCATTTGGAAGTGATGGGGTCCCCGCGGAGTGCCCCGTGCTTCCTGAACCTACAACCTTTCACTCTCCCTCCACGGCAACTGCCAGGTCACTGCTGCTAAGAGTGGCTGATGAGCTGCTCGCGGTGGGCCCCCAACTATCCGACCCACGGGTCCTTCCACGTCAGGTTTGCCATGCTGACGCCAATGACGATAACTGTGTGGTGGGTGACCTTGTGTGGGCCAATGGGCATGGAGAAGGGATATATATATATATATATATATATATATATATATATATATATATATATATATATATATATAAGCTGGCAGCGGAAAGTATGCCGGAGTGTATGGTGGGTGCTTGCGTGTGGATTTGGCAGCTCGCTGTGGCATTTCTCTTGGTTCGGGGCAGAGTGCATATGAAAGGGAGGCCCAGCCCCGTACTCGCAGATCTCCTCACTCTCCTCACTCCTGTCATGAAAACAAAACACGACCCTGGGGATGAGGCGCGGAGGGACGGTGTCGCAAACTGACATGTAGCTCCCAGTTGACCTGCGCCTCTCTCTGTGTGCAGGTTGGCGATGACAGCGAGGAGGTGATTGGCCTCATCGACTTCGGCGACATGGCCATTATGCCCAGGGTAAGTGACATCGGATACGCACCTCCACATTGCCGCACGCCGTCCCCTTCCGCTTCCTGAATGCTAGATAACCTTCTATCTTGTCCTGGTGTCATGTGCCGTTCACCGTGAACCTTTCAGGTGTGCGAGGTGGCCATTACAATGTTGTATGCATTGCTTCTTGCCTTGAGCCGACCCATGGGTCCACCGGCGGCTGCCACGACACGACATCCAGTTACCGGTGATGGCAATGGCTCCACGACGAAGGCGACGGAAGATCAGTGCTTTGCTAATGCTGCTGGCACTGCTGAAGCTGAAACAGCAGCAGCAGTGACGTCAACGGATGCCGAGTCAGACAGGAAGACCCTTCAGCGACTGCTGGGTGTCGCGGGGTTGGTGCTGGTGGGTGGGGGAGGGGGAGGGGAGGGTGGACAAGGGCATGCACGTTCATGCATGCACCTGGGTGGGTGCTAAGCGACATGAACACATTTCGATCTCTGTGTTCCCACTAGCGCCTCTCGGAGCGCGCGAAGTTCCGGTATCGAAGTTCTAGGGTTCCGTCTCTTTTATTTGGGTCCTCGTTCTCAACTCTTACCAGGACTTCTTGCGCCGCGAAGAGCAACCTGAGTCTACCGGTAGTCTGTCCATGGCGCTGTCTGTCTGTTTGTCTATCTGTCTGCTGCCTGCTGTCTGTTTGCTGTCGTTTCGACACGTAACCCGGACCTGCTTGGCCACTTGACCGCTTCTGACCACTGCTATCTATATTTAGATTCCCGCGTTCGGCCCCCAGTGTGGATACCAGCGGGTTGTCCCTCTGCGACCCGAGGAGCTGGAGATGATTCCGCTGCTGCTGCGGGGTCGGCTGGCGCAGAGCCTTGCACTGGGCGCGGCGTCCGTTGTGGCGGACCCGGGGAATGCGGCCTACCTGCTGGCGACGCAGAGGTGTGTGGCACATGGGAAACCTATGCAAAGCGGTCACGGTGCAAGGGCGTGTTTCTGAGGGTTATAGGCTGCGTGCCTGCGGCGCAATGCGGCCCCGTGCGGTCGGTTGACAATGCGGGATTTCTGCAAGACCGGTTCGATGTGGGTATCCTGGAACCGCGCAGTTGCTGCGCGGGATCTTCCTTCACCGTTGTAGGTCCCTTACTGGCCCCTTTGGGCTACAGGAAGCTTGGCGTACTTGTACCTCGCTTTCCCTCATAGACCGCACTCTGGAATGTCGCCTCGAGTCAGCCCCTAGAGGCCCTGGCACAGTGGCACCCCGTCCCCGGGGCCGTTCCCCAGCCCCTTGCAGAGTGACATAATGATGCACTTGTCATTGTGTAAGAAGCCCCGTGGGCCACACCCCTTTCTTCGCCGCTCACAGGCCCGGTTGGCGTGTGATCCGGTTGTTGGTCCCGGGATCGGTCATGACGGATGAGGAGATGCTGCGGAATATGCTGGCAGTGGCGGAGGGTCTTGGCGTTGGCGACGGAGTATGTTAGCAACTCTGTATTTAACAACTCTTTGGAGTTGATCACTAGCAGTCGTAGAGGCAGTTGGATCGCAAACCGGGCCACATCTGTGTCCTTGGGAAGCGGGCCCAAGGTGCAAGGCTTCATGCAACACGATGGCTTGCACCCAAGCAGGCGTTATAGCAGCTGGCAAATGAATCCGTGCTCATTACGGGGAACATTTGCGAACTGATGCCAAGGCGGCTGCAGCAACACAGTACATGATGGTACGGTACAGTATAATAAGGCACAGTTCAGTATAATATGGTACCGCAGTGCAGTACAGAAACTGCAGGAACTGTGTTTGGATGCCGCCCTACGGGTTGTAAGACGCCGGCTCGCACAGCGTGCGTAGAGGGTATGCAACGCGGCATGCAGCAAGCGCCATGCACATGGGCCCAACCGCCAGACTTGCGTCCTGCACTCCTGCTCCTGCCAACACCACAAGTAGCCAGGCCTGGTCAAAGTAAAATATTTAAAGTCATAGGATAGTTCTTGACGCTCAGAGCTTCCATAAGACCTGGTATAAACTTGAAGTTTGCCATTTTTATGCAGGGGTGATCCCTGCTTTTATGTTGTTCGGTGTTGACGGCATTTGTACTTCCATTTCTGGCCTGAGGGGTAAACGGCCCCTTCAAAGTATGCATTCAGGTATTCTAACATATTATTATTATTTTATTCAAAACAACTTTCTGTATTTAGCGAGATCCAGGTCAAGGTTTTTGACTGTCGGGACTCCCAATAGTTGGCTAACTGCCACATTGCATACCCCTCTCCCCTGCCCCAAGCTATGGATTTCCCCTCTCAGCTCTCCCCTAGGCCCTCATCATTTTGTTGCACTGCAGAGTCCCCGCCTAGTGACCACTATTGTTCGGAATAGCCCATGGTATTCAGCCCAGCCGAACGGCAGATTCCTTAGGCGCTATGCAGGTCGGCATTATTCCTAACCCTAAAACCATAACCTAAGCACATTGCAATACCCGCAGACCACGTGCGCAATGGCATCCCTGGTGCCAGCTAACCCGCACCCGCGGAATCAGCTTTAACCTACTGCTGTTCAGATGGGTAGCTTCCGCCCGAACGGGACTCGGGCGACAGCATTAGCCGGTTGCCGGGCGTCCGTTTGCACTTCCACTGATCTACTGAACCTTAGCATGGAACCTGCGGAACTTACGCTCTGGCGCTGCAAACAACTTGCAAATGCGTTTGCGTCCTAAATATGAGGATGGGGAAACCGTGGCCATACACAACCTTATCTGCACCGCCACATGCATCCGCCGATCGCTACTTTTTGGGGTTTGTATTTGCATCAGTCAAAAATGTAAAGCCGATGTTGACAGAGACCTTTCAGCAGAATTGTGATGCCAGCAGATGAAACACTCTTTCTTTGCAAGAGGACACAAAGTACGTCATGAAAGGCACCGCGGGAGTTCATCGAAGATACTAGGCAACCCGAGTAACCTGGGTAACTTCAAGATGAGACAGTTGGGCGGTCGTGCGCGTACGCGGATGGTGCACAGCGGATGCAGTTCCATAGGATGTATCATAAGAAGATTGCACAAAGCTGCAAATTTGCCGTAAGTCCAATCTACCTCAAAATGCATCGGGTTCCTCGCAGTGTGGCAGTACGGCATCGCCCACTAGCCAGCTGCCGGCAGTAGCTGTGACCGATTTAGCTATGATGAGTAGCTCTGGGACAAGCCAGGGACAATTTTGGTATTCGTTTGATTGCAGCAATCCCATGGCGGGAGGACGCACAATGTCTAGACCCTTGAGCTGGCCTCCTATCGGGAATTGTTCGAATCTTCAATAATCTCTAGCCGCAAATAATTATAAAAAAAGTATCGAGATGCACGCCTAATCGCATAGTTTCGATTTGTTCGTACTATTTTCTATCGTTGACTCGCCCGTCTGGAATTTCTTCTGGAAAACAGGAAGCGACATAATTTACCGATACAACAGAAACACACGGAAATATTAATCATGCATTAGATGTTTCCAGAGCTCTGGGAGTTTCCTTAAAGTTTTGGATTCAGCAACTGTATAAGGTGATCTATTGATCTGATCTGGCTCCATGCGCAAAGCGACCATTAGTCAAGAAACTCCAACAATAAGAATGAAACGTTCCTATAACGCCTTAAATAATGCTGATCCCAGCAGGTTTATGTTCCGGAATATTACGGAAACCTCTAGACATCTAAGTATGACGCGATCGCGCCGGCCCGCTGAAAAAGCAGCTACCTAGATCTTCTAGCTTCTTATTCTTTCGAAATTCTGTTAGTTACTTTCTTATCGGCCAGCGTCATCCGTTAAAACGTCTTGCCTTACCATGAACATACTTCGGGAAAAAATTTCAACAGATCTAGCGTGTCATACTTTGAGATACTGCATGACTACATCGTTGTCATCGACGTTTGGCCTTCAAGCCAACAGTCTGTCACATTTGATGATAAGGGTACTACCAGCCGCACTTCATCGCTTAAATTATAGCATGATTCTACCAGGTGAGTTTAAACAACAAATTAATGTCCGCGAACCTGTTTATCTGACGACCTGCGTAACCACTGCGGACATCCGACACTGACCTGGCATTCGCCCTGGGACTGTCATCGCGTCAGGCCAAGTCAATCTGCATACCCCGGTTGCTCCTGGTGTGTGTGATGGACCCCGCGCTCCACCACCCTTCATTACCGAGCCTCGGCGGTTGAGCGTCGCTTGCAGAGCACATGCCAGCATCTCGCTACCCTTCGGCTTGCGACCTTTAGGAAGGAGCTCATTAGTGGGAGCACATAATCTTCCCAATACGAACGTTTTTACCAGGTCAGTAGTCATTAAGGTCTCGGATGTAAGATTGGCCACACTGCCGCAAAAGTAGCCTGGCCGTTAGGTGTGTACGGAGTACGGAGTCAGTAAAGAGTGAGCGTCAGTATGGAGCAAGCGTCAGTATGGAGTCACTGCGGGCGCCATTGCTTCCATGGCATACCTTTTAGCCTGACGGCCATCAAGCACGTCGTTCTTATAAAACTAGTAACTGGGACAGTCGGGGGCAATATAAGGCCGGCGCGGTACCTTAGTGCTACGCACCTAAATGGTCAGTGTACTTGCATGCTGGGATTTGGTACGGCAAACGAGGTAGGAAGCCGAATCTGCATGCCTTCGTCCCTGGTGTCGCACCCTGGAGGGGAATCCGTAGCAGGTGCGGCCCCATTAACTATGGAACATATATTTGGAGGCGGCTGGCTGGCTTGATCAAATGCCGTCAACCATAGCCGTTGAGGGTTCATTGCACCTTGGGCATTGCCGCGCTGCTTGGCTTTCATAAACAAGAAAGCCTTCTCCTTGCACTCTTGTCCCTATGTGTACATCAAGTCCCGCATCTTTGTTGAAATTCTCTCGCCAAACCCCAGGCCTGACCGCCGCTGCCTGGCCACGCACGCCAGCCAGGTTGGTAGCCCGGGATCTGGTGGCGGAAAGCGCATCTCACAGAACCAGTTCACGGAGAAGGCATGGCAGGTGGGCTTTTCCTCTTCAGGTGGGAAGTGCTGCTGGTCTTTGAACGCATGTTTGCTGCTGCCTGGTTAGAGCCAGCTGCACGCCTTGTTTGAGGATGAGATGGCCGGCCACGAAACAACTGCATGCCGAGAGAGTTGTGCTCCTCGCCACCAACACCACTGGCACCGCAACGGAATCGCTTGTGTGTATGTATGTCTGCGGTCACAGGCCATTATCGCGGCTCCGGAGGTCTGCCAGGAGTACTCGCAACAGATCGTGGAGACCGAGCACTTGATGAAAGCGATGCTGGAGCAGCCCAACGGCCTGGCGCGTCGCATCTTCGCCAAGGCGGGATCCGAACCCACGCACCTGCTGGAGCGTACCGACGAGTTCATCCGGCGCCAGCCCAGGGTCACGGGGGACGCGTCACAGGTATGGTGAAAGTGAATTATAACCCGGTTATGTGGTTTCGGAGACCAACTGACTTGACCCTGGAGGATGCGGACTGTTTGATCGGGTGCAGACATGCATCCACCATAGAGTATCGTTGTTGTATCCTGGGGCGCTGTGTGGAAATCGTTGGGGTCCGGCATTTATGAAGTGAATGCCTGATTGGATTTGGGCTTTGTTCCGCCTAACAGGCCCTGGGCCGCAACCTGGAGGCGCTGGTGAACCGGGCCATGGAGCTCCAGAGCAAGTGGGGCGATCAGTTTGTGTCCATTGAGCACTTGGTCATGGCGATGGCGGAAGACAGCCGCTTCGGAGAGGCGCTGTACAAGGCGGAGAAGCTCACTAAGGACAAGATCGAACAGGTGCGGGCAGGACTGGGCTGCGGTTGTGCGAGCTCTGCTTAGCTCGTGTGTAGAGGCCTCTGCTGTGCATCCTCTCTGGAAGAATACCCTCGTTTACCCGGCGTGGTGTCTGCCCGCCTACTGCTGCCCCGTTGCTCAGGCAGTGAAGGACGTCCGCGGCAGCAATAAGGTTGTTGACCAAGACCCCGAGGGCAAATACGAGGCACTAAGCAAGTACGCCCGCGACCTGACCGCCGCCGCGCGGGACGGAAAGTTGGACCCCGTCATTGGCCGTGACGATGAGGTCCGGCGCACTATCCAAATCCTCAGTCGCAGGACTAAGAACAACCCGGTAAGCGGAAGTCGCTAAGCGAGGTCACGTCACGACTATCACTACGAAGTGGATGGTGACCATGGCTGCATCCGTCATCCGACATCTGTCGCCCCTTTGATGCGCAGGTCTTGATCGGCGAGCCCGGTGTGGGCAAGACGGCGGTGGTGGAGGGCCTGGCGCAACGCATCGTTGCGGGGGACGTACCTGAGGCCCTCAAGGTGAGCGGAAGGGTGTCTCCCGGGTCAGTGGGGGAAGGAAGAGCGGCTAGGAACGTTCCTAGCATTAAGACCTGCAAACCAACCCAGCTTTTGTGAGAGGAGTGTCCGGCAGCCCGTCCCTTTGGGCTCAGCCACTTCAGTGTGATGCGCCCAGCACCGATTTGCCCCTCAATTCGGGAGAGTCTCGCAGTCGGTGCGGACTCCGCTGAGAGCCTGTACTAACTGGATGACTGTTTTCCCACTCCCTGCCCCCTCGCCGAACCGGCCATAGGGCCGTACCCTGATGGCTCTCGACATGGGCGCCCTTATCGCTGGTGCCAAGTACCGCGGCGAGTTTGAGGATCGACTCAAGGCGGTGGGTTTCACGATGGGCCGTGTAGGCTGGGTGTTGGGACGCAGCGTCAGAACCGCACCACGAGCTGCAAAGGCAGTAAAGCCGGCTGGTCATCCGAACTGGAAGCCTTCAGGTTCATCACAAATGATGACGGCCGTCTGTTGCTTGATGAGGCTACATTCCAGGCGTCCTCGCATGCTGTCTCCTACGGGAAGGCTCCTCTATTACAGGCTCCTCTGTTTCTCCTCCTCACCGCCACACGCCTTCCATCCAATGCCTCTGTAGGTCATCAAAGAGGTCACCGACAGCGCGGGGAAATTCGTGCTCTTCATTGATGAGATCCACACTATCGTGGGAGCGGGCGCGGCAGGGGTAAGGGGGCGAAAAAGAGTAATCCGTTTGCGTACGTGTGTGTTTGTGTCTCTGGTGGGGTGGGGTATGATTGGGGATGTGAGGGTAGTGGAAAATAGGCGAACTCGGGGGAGGGGTATTGTGGTCTTGAACGTGGAGGAAAGAGCGGTTCCTTAGGTGCTTCTTGACACGCTTGTGGAATAGCGGTACACCACCGTTGGTACGATGACCAGAAAGTGAGCAGCTGCACCTGAGGTTACGCCATACCTGCGTGCTGCTACGGCGTTTCCATTAATTGGCCCATAGAGCGTTTCGAGAGGGTCTGTAACTCTTTCCGGATTGCATGTGACCTTCCGTCTCCCGTGCTTCCCTCCCTGCCCTGCTGCATGCAGGGTTCCATGGACGCCTCCAACCTGCTGAAGCCCATGTTGGCTCGCGGGGAGCTGCGCTGCATTGGCGCCACCACCCTGGACGAGTACCGCAAATACATCGAAAAGGACGCCGCACTGGAGCGCAGGTTCCAGCAGGTGGGGAACATGAAGGCTGCCACCACACGCACGCGATGGCGCAATCACGTGTGCAACCTACGTCAGTCTGATGGTAGTGGCTGTGCAAGCATCAGAAACCTCCCGCGCCTGGCCCAACGCCGTGCCATGCGACGTAGGTATACGTGGACCAGCCTACGGTGGCGCAGACCGTTTCCATCCTCCGAGGCCTTCGCGAGCGCTATGAGGTGCACCACGGCGTGCGCATCAGCGACAGCGCGCTGGTGGAGGCGGCAGTGCTCAGCGACCGCTACATCGCCGACCGCTTCCTGCCCGACAAGGCCATTGACCTAGTGGACGAGGCAGCAGCGAAGCTGAAGATGGAGATCACTTCAAAGCCGCTTGCCCTAGACGAGATCGACCGCAAGGTGCTGCAGCTCGAGATGGAGAGGCTGAGTCTGGATAAGGTAAGAGGAGGAGGAAGTCATTCCTGTGGTGGGAAGATACGGTGTGTCATCTACGTTGTGATTTATATGGGTCTCTTCGGGATGCCTTGTGCCGCATGGCCGCAACAGCATATGCGGAGGCGCGCCTTCCTACCTGTCACAACCTCCTATTCCGCTTCACCTGCAGGCCGCTGGCTCGGACCGTGGCGCTGCCGCTCGGCTTTCTGCCCTGGATGACGAGCTGTCACGTCTCAAGGCGGAGCAGCAGGTCATCACGGGGCAGTGGCAGCGAGAGAAGGCCGACATGAGCCGCGTGCAGGACCTCAAGGAGGAGATTGAGCGGGTCAACATAGAGATCGCGCAGGCGGAGAGGGACTACGACCTGAACAGGTATCTGGCGTTTCCATGATATGACGAAGTGTGTGTGTGGGGGGGAGAGCGAGGCGGCGGGCGCATGGCATGGGCTTTCGTTTTTGTCAGCGACTAATACATTCACCTCTTTCTTGACGACTTGACGTGCGGCCGTGTGCAGGGCCGCCGAGCTTAAGTACGGCACTCTGCACAACTTGCAGAAACAGCTCAGTGCCGCTGAGGAGACACTAGCCAGCAAAGCCAGGGAGCCAGGGAGCGGCGCGTCGAAGATGCTCAAGGAGGAGGTTACGGAGCAGGACATTGCGGAGATTATTTCCAAATGGACAGGTAGGCTCCTGGAAGGCGGGGGCATGCTTGCTTCGCAGTAGCAGCAGCAGCAGCAGTGTGTCCTTGGCACAGCTGCCGCGAATCAGCGTCCTGATGCGTTCTGCCGCACACCGGGCTGAACTCCCAACCCGCATCCCCGCTGTCTTCCTAACGGTCCTCCACAGGTATACCCGTGGCCAAGCTGGTGGAGTCGGAGCGCGAGAAGCTGCTTCACCTTGCTGGGGAGCTGCACAAACGCGTCATCGGACAGGATGATGCGGTGGAGGCGGTGGCGGACGCCATTCAGCGGTCGCGGGCGGGGCTGTCGGATCCCAACCGCCCCATCGCCTCTTTCATGTTCCTGGGACCCACGGGTGGGTAGTTTAAGGACCGCCGCATTGCATAGGAGTGGAGTTATTCCGTGTGTGGCCGAGAAGCGCTACTGCGCGATTGCTTTCATTCACTGTTCCGTTTGTTGGTGCGCGGCTTCCAACCAGGACAGAATTTGCAAGCTACTAATCGCGTTCACTTCTCCCGGCGCTTACCCGCAGGTGTTGGCAAGACCGAGTTGGCCAAGGCGCTTGCCCAGTTCCTGTTCAACACCGAGGACGCCATGGTGCGGATCGACATGTCCGAGTACATGGAGAAGCACAGCGTGTCCAGGCTCATCGGAGCGCCCCCGGGTAGGCAATAAGGAAAGGAGGCAAGAGGAGTGAGGAATGGGGAAGGTCTTCAGCGGGCGCCAACCCTGTGAGCTCGGGGAAACGTAGTCCGGGCTTCTTGGCTGGTAGGAGCTGCCTCTGAGGGTCTTTACGCAAGACGGACCACTGTTGCTGTATCTGTTCATCTAATTATGTTTTATGCAATTTATTAATATATTTTGGTGTTTTTATCTAATTAATTCTCGTGTTCGTTTCCGTTCTAGGCTACGTCGGCTATGAGGAGGGTGGCCAGCTGACGGAGGCGGTTCGGCGGCGGCCCTATGCCGTCATCCTGTTCGATGAAGTGGAGAAGGCTCACGCGGACGTCTTCAACGTGCTGCTGCAGATCCTGGACGACGGACGGGTCACGGACTCGCAGGTGGGCGTGAGGCGCGACTGAGCCCTGGCCAGTACGTCTTCGACATGTCCTTCACCGGATTGCCACCTTACCCGGTCCTGAACCCATGTAATGTCCGGCCCCGTCTCCCCCGCTGCAGGGCCGTGTGGTGTCGTTCAAGAACGCAATCATCATCCTCACGTCCAACCTGGGGTCAGCAAACATTCTGGAAATGGCATCTCTTCTGAAGGGTGACGAACGGGCCTCGAAGACAGCCATCAAAGACCTGGTCATGGGGCAGGTCAGTGGGGGCAAGTACACGTCGGAAGAGCATACGCGTTAATGGCCGCCAGGGAGGTTCCCATATGGCCTGTAGGGGACATTTATCACCATATAGCTCAATGCCCTGCGGCGTGACGCCCCTCAGACTCGCACGCAGATGCAGATGCGGACAAGGCAAGCCGTCGTGGGTGAAATCGGCCATCATCATCTCAACTGCGGGAATAGCGGAGGTATCGAAGGGCGGGTAGAAGCCTGCGGAGGAAATCGGCTCGCCGGGACTCAATTTGCCGCCTTGTTTCGTGACCTACGCAGTCCGCTTCGGCGCCTCCTCCGCACGTCTCCTTCCCGCCGTGCAGGTGCGCACCCACTTCCGGCCCGAGTTCGTGAACCGCATCGACGAGTTCATCATCTTCGACCCGCTGAGCCAGGACCAAATCGCGTCCATCGTGCGGCTCCAGGCTCGCCGCGTTGCGGAACGCCTGGCCGACAAGAAGATCGGCCTGGAGCTCACGGACGCGGCAGTGCGGCACCTGGCGTCCGTTGGGTACGACCCTGTGTACGGCGCTCGGCCAGTCAAGCGGGCCGTGCAGCGGGAGTTGGAAACGAATATCGCGAAGGCGCTGCTGCGGGGTGAGTTCGTGGAGGACGACACCATCGTGGTGGAGGCGGACGAGCTGCACGGCGGGCTGGTGCTCAAGCATGGGCCCAAGCGGTTGGAAGGGGCGTCCGAAAATGAGGTCGCTGCGCCGGTGCAGATGGATTTGGCGCGGGCGGCAGCCTAAGGCATTGATTTGCAGTTTCCGCAGCCCGCCGAAGGAAGCGGAGGTGAATGGCGGCATCGTGGAGCCCCTGCCCTGGAGGAAAGGGGTTATTGGATTGAAGGGCGCATGGCCGAACGTATGTTACCTCCGTTGGGAGCGGCATGGTCATTTGTTGTTGGAAAGCAATCCATGCGCTCATAATGTATTCTCGTTCGGCACCACCGTTGGGACGGGGCTATAGGCAGCGGGTCTAGAAGCAGTTGAGTGCTCGGATGTCATCGCATGGTGCCATGGGTATGCGAGGGGCGCCCCGGGGATTTGGCCGGGAAACATAGGTAGGAAGTGCCGTACTCCCCTTGCAGAGGGATGGTTAGGCCTAATGACATGGAGTTCGTTAGCTGCTGGTATTGTTGTGCAAAATATGTATGTGCGCAGTCGCGATGAGGGCGTTTGGTTTTCAGCGCCAGCTACCGTTCCCTCTCCATTCTTTTCGGGATACTTGCCGATGCTGACCTAGGTAGCATTTCTTCGTTGCTGGTTGCATGTCGGTTTTGTCGGTTACTGGCTCGGGGATCTTTCTTCGGACAGCTGTCCATCCTTGCACAGAAGATGTTTCAGTTCGGTTCCGTTCGGTTTGTTTCGGCTCCAAATGACTGTATCCGTGGTGGGGTGTTAGGCGATATCAGCAGTAAATGTCTAGCATCGTACCATATATGATGTACGACGTTTGCTTTTCGTGAGGTCGAAGTCGATGGCCTGCTGGAATGCTGGCCGGTTTGGGCGTTAATGGGAGCAGCAAGGAAGCTACTAAGGAGTTTTTACGCGGCACTGTAGAAGTGTCCCCAAGTTTGTGTATTAAAAGAATACCATTTTTTTACTGAAGACATCGTAGGCACGCTGCAGTTCCTGCATCGCAATGATTCGAAGAAGAGACTTGTTGTTGGACTGGTACCTCCCACGATGTAAGCTCAACTTGGTTGCCTTCTGTCAGCGAAGGCCAGCGCTGGTATACTGTCATCCTAGTAGCCTAAATCCACGTGTTTCTGGATACCCTCGGTTAAAAGCATGTTGTGCTTGCGCGTGGCTGAGGAGGCCAGTTGAGCTGACGGTGCTGTTGTAGCAACGCTTGCAACGGGGCCTGGTTCGCAACCAGCCGCTCAGGCCGACGACACGTCCTCCAACCGCTGAGGTTGAAAAGCGAACCTATTGGCGTTTTTGTTGTCTGCAAGCCAGTGAATCCGGATGTGTAAAAAAAGGTCATATACTGCCAGCAGGTTTCATCTATGGATACGCAACACACGCGTTGATCACACATCCACAAGCCATCGTGGCCGGTCAAAACCGTGCCGCCCTAGCCATGTGCGGCAAACCAATCCTTCACTGTCCACTTCATGAGGGCGTCTATGCACACGTGTTGGTCTTCCTCCATAAGCCTGTCGTACGAAGCGCTGTGAAGTGTGCTCATACGGTGACGGAAACAGGGCACGCTAGCGTCCGCCGGGGGTTACTTAAGCTCTACTTCGCTTTTACATGGCGATGACAGTACGCCAAACATTCGAAGTACAGACCACGGACATGGGAAGGCGGCACCCGGTTATATGCGTATATCTCGCACAAGCCACCGCCATCGCTCCGCCCTGGCCCGACCTGGTTGAAAGTCGCAAGCACCAGAAAAGTTTAGGCCAAGCAGCTCACCTTCGAATTTCCGGCAACCAATTTCCGGCATTCCCGGCGCACCAGCACTCCAAGGCATCACTGTTATCTAGGAAGACCCTTGTTACAAATACATAGACCGAACCAGGGCTGCCGAACCCCAGCACTACGCAACGGCCCATGATATGATCATCCACATCGATGTCGAAAATCACACACCCAGCCTTTAAAAGGTAGCCCCCAACTTACCCCTACCGCCGCCGCGAAATAGACTGCGGTGAGAAGTGACAATATCGTTCAAGATAATGGTACATCAAACGTAAAAATCCTTCGGTTAATCGTACAATATGGTAATACGAAATAAAATTAAAATCCGTACCGGTGCTGTTTCGCCGAAGCCCAAATATACTGAGGACCTGGCTAGGCAAGCAACCGCTAGAACAAGCGGGCATGAAATCATCATGACATTTGCATTTGACAGCAAGCAGCAATCTTCGTTGCCATAACGAGTACACAGCCAAGAGCGATGTCGGCATGCCCAGATATATGTAAAGAACACACCGCCACGGGACCGAGACCGGGCCGTCCTCGCAGCCGTCCATAGCTCAGCCACGTGTCACGGTAGTAACCTGACAACAGCGCTGTACATCACAGGCATGCGCTTGGCGAGGAAATGCAGCTTGAGATGAACGTGTTATCAAAATGAACTTATCGTCGTAACATTATGCAGGCATACGTCTATCTACATGTACCCATTTGGCGACGCAAGCCTCCTGGTGGCCCTCTGGCGCCCTATCTGCTTGCTTGGACCGATCGGGTACTTCTCCACGGCGAGTGCTGAACCCCATGCAGTAAAATGTCACACTCGTTCGTTCTGGACCCTCACGCGCACCGCAAGCCTCTTCAACCACTGTACCAAAGTACATTTCTGACCTAATCCATTAACGGGCATCCTTCTTCGTAAAACCGGATGCCGGACGGCGACTAACCTCACACGGGGCTGCACAAGAGAAGATCGCGCCAAGCTCGTAAGCCCATCGCCTATCTATTCTTCCGATGCGAAATCAGCACCTCCTATAACATGTCCTATCAGTGTCGGGGAGGGTGAGGCCCTTCTTCTGCTGCATATCCTCCATTTAGCCCTCAGAAATTGACCACCCCCCGCACCGCCTCCATCACTCGGGCCACTCCAGGCAAGTATACCGGCTCCAGGATGAGCGGGAAGGGCGTGTCCGCTCCACAACACCGCACCGGCGGGGACTCAAGTCGCGTGAAGCACCTGCAGCGGCAGCGACACAAGACATCGCCACGGAGGTACCCCCACGGACAGGGAGAACGGACGACAAGGCACGAACCTCAGAACGCGGACAGCTCGGTAGCGGCCACTTACTCATTACTTTCCACACGGGTAGCGCGGGCGTACACAAGGTACAAAACGTACAGGCTCACTTCATTGCCCTCCACTCATCAGATAACTCAGTAATTTATGAACGGGACAGCAATGTGGATCGATTAAAACACGGCCGGAAGGTCCACACTATACGTAGTGTGGAATTACCCATACCCGGCATCTGAGACACGTGTCATTCTCAAAACTGACATGGAGCCCAGGTGCGTGCCGGCGACGAATATCATCAGTTTGCCATTCCCTTCCCCTGCTCATCCATGCCGCCGCAACACAGCCCTCCCTGATGCCCAAGGCTAGCTACCGCTATTTCACCTTTCCGCAACGGTCGCTGCTACCTCTGCCCCGAAGCCGCCCGTCAGCGGCGCCTCGTGCGCCACCACCAGCCGACCCGTCTTGTTCACTGAGGCGCACACCATCTCGGAATCCTGGAGGGTAACGTCAGCGTTGGTTCAGCGGGAAACCAAGGACAAGATCCATCAACACGGATTCGGCCTAGCCGAAGGCACCAACCCCAACGCGGGATGATAGCCACGTGACTCACCCAGGGCAAGAGCGTCCTCAAATCGATCACCTCGCAGCTGATGCCATCAGCTTTCCGCAGCTGCGCTGCTGCTTGCTGGAGGACCAACACCTGACACATCCGGTGTACGGATGGAGAATTAAAGGAACAGACGGGCAAGCACATCCACATAATACACAGGCGCGATGATGATGGCCACCGGCACTCACGAAAGCAAAGAATACGGCAACGAAGGGAACTCAAGCACGGGGCATGCGTTACAAGGGTTATTGAGAGGGTGAGGGAAGACTGCAAGCATTTCAAACGCAAAAGCCACCAGGGCTACTGGTTGGTGGCGACATGGCTGTTCGCCAAACATCCAGGCTGGAAACACGGAGGCATGCAAGGGGTCAATTCTAGTGGTCCCGTGACCGTTGCCTAGCCCGTAGTGCCGCAGCGGGGAGCTCACCAGTCATACGCCACACCCTCCTTCCGTTATCATCAGCTAAGAAATTACTGCTCCACATCACCTCATGCGTTCCCCAATACCCCACGTTGAGCAACGGCACGGAGAGCAAAACCCCACCCCCTCAGAGCGTTGCATGTCCAGCCCCACCAATATCGGCACCACTCTTTCCACCCCGTTCTTCGCTCTTCACACCTGCTGGCCCCAGCCCACCAGCGTCACGTCGCTGCCCTCCATTACCAATCGTGCCACGCCCAATGGCAGCATGTAGTCATCCTGAGGGTGGAGGAGCCATGGTACCGCAAGAGTCGAGGAGTGGAGATCGAAGTTGGCAAGTTGAGAAGAGGAGAGGCGGAAAACGCAGCCGTGGAGAGGACGAGGGCAGACCGACAGCAAATCCACCTTGTGGCATAATGGGGCAGGGCTTGAATGCCTACTGCGCAAAGTCCAATCTCAGCTGTGTGTAAGTGCACCTGAGACATGCAAGATACAGCTGTATCCAGCAACCGCTTTATTACAAAATAAAATCTGACGATATCAGATCCGCGGGTCAGCCCTCCCCTCCCTTCCCCCTCCCCCGGTCAGTGACCCACCTCGGGGACATCCTCGACAGCGGTCCGATACCTAGTTGTGCGTAAGGAGAACGGGAAGAAAAGTGTGACTTGTAATAAACATCCGAACTAATATCATCTGGAGGAGTGTGGAATGACCCGCGCAGGAGGGCGCAGGTCCCGGCTTGCACGAAATCTTTCCATCCTACAAAGATAGGTTTGTTGCTACGCAGTAGCCCAGCGGGGCAAAGCCTCCCAGGGAGATATGACACCAAATACTGTATGTCGAAAAATTAAGCAGAGATTGCGGGGAAACTTTGTGGTGAGAAGAGCTTTCTGGTTCCCTCGGAGGCTTTGGAATACCTAGCATCCGTGCAGCTATAATGACTATGTGCATGTAAAGGGAAGCCTTGACCTATCCCCCTCCTTCCCCCCCTCCTCCCTCTTTCCCTCCTTCCCCTCCTCCTGCCAGGAAGAGGATTACAGCAACTTATCCCTCCTGCCCCGTCCTCTCTTTAACGCATGCATTTCCGATATCAAGCATCATTGCTGTTACTCCCAAACTCACAGCATCTTGGGTTCGAAGAACACGACAGGGTTGGGATCACGAATGGATGCCAGGAGCAGACCTGAGCACGTGTGTACGTGCATGCGTACATGTTCAGAGGAACATGGAAACAAGGACGAAGGAAACAAGGAATCAATAAATTAGGGACATAGGTCAGGAGTGGAGAGCCAGGAGGAACGGGTTGAACAAAGAATGACAACGCAAACGGCGGCTGTGAACCGGGAAGGTGCTTAGCACCGCCTGGTCTGATTTCACTATCAAACCACACACCTCGTACAAACACTCACTACCCACCTTTCGCTTCTGCAGGACTGCTGGGCATCACCACCTTGAGCCCCGGCACCTAAAGCAGTTGGTGAGCGGCAACATGAGGGATGAGGGATGCAGGGCATAATAGGTGAAGGTGGACCCGACCATGGGCTCAGGATCCGAACACATCATCTTCCACTTCTTCTGTCTTTTGGCTTTCCCGATGCACCTGAACCCCCGAGACATATGTCCCCATTGCTACTGCTCTTGCTGCTGTGTTCGGTAGCCTCTCGCTCGTTACGCACGTGTGTGAAGAAAGCCTCGGGGCTTTGGCTGTGGTAGTGACCTCCATGACCCACGGCACCTGAGGGAAGGCAAGAGAGCACCGGGTTAAGCGTCAAGTACCATGTCGGCAGACGCTCCGATGTACGTAGGGAATGTTGACATAGGGGGCCATGTGCTCATTCAGCAGAATTTATACGGGGAAGGGTCGGGGAGGACCGGGAAGAGGGGCGAAAGTGCGTGAGGGTTGGATGTGTCCTTCAAACGAAGTTGACTTAGACAATACACAGCATCATCAATTGCTGCATCCTCGGCAGTATCCGGTCGCCTGCCAAACCGATCCCGATCCTGACCAATGGATACCATTGTATTCGAAACTCTGAACCGCACATAATTTTACGGAAGATTCATCCCCATTTCGCCCCTCATGGGCTAAAAGCTCTTGCCACATCCCTGCAGGCCCATAGCAGGTCCTGATCCTCACCATATGGCGCCCGTACGGTTAACCCGCCGCAGTGGAAGCTCCCTCCGCTGCGGTAGCGGTACTTGGCCGCCTGCAGTGAACCGAAATTTGGGCGGCGCGGCGAATAGTGGTAACCCAAGAAACCTGACAACCGGCGCAACTAAGGTGGCGTTCGATAGTAGGAGGATGGACTATGGACTGACCAGGGACCAAGGACCGGCTAGCGGCGGCAACTGCACACAAATTGCCACAACTACGTGCGCCGGTGGTGTTGGGGGTAAAGCTAATAAGTGCCATATTGCTGCGCCACCGGCATTCAGCTCAGCGTAAAGGCCGGCAGCCTTCCCGTCCCACGTTCGCCCTCAAATTCCTCCTAACCGCCTGGCGCTGTCCTCCAATCCACAAGCACCTCATTGACAAGCTGATCGAAGGCTGGGAAGATGTAGTCGGCGAACTGGATCTCCGCCACCGCCGTGTGGCCCATGGCAGCCAGTCCAATGCCGAACCCCACAATGCCCTGAGCGTCCAGACCAATAGGTGATGGGATAGTTGCAATGGGAAAGCTGAAATGCGCGGGAGGGACGACCCGTGCCGTCCGCAGCGGAGCGTAAGCAAGGCGGGCCGAAGCAAGCTGCCAAAACAGGTAATATAAGGAATTCAATTATATAGCTATGCTAATTTGTTCGTGTCCATGCCGCAAACAACACCTAGAGGAGAATAGCTTGCTGGGTGTTGCATAATGTCGAGTTGTCATAACCTGGGAAACCGGACGAGGCTAGAGCATGCGCTAAGACTAGCAAAACGTTGGATTACATACAAATTGAGCACATGTGGGCTGGCTCCGTCGTTGCCTACCTGCTCTGACAACGGTGTATTGAATACGCGTTCCTTCCCAAACCGCTCCAAAAGCCCAACCGTGCATCGAAATACACCTCCAAAAGATACATCCTCGCCAAACACATATGCTCTGCGCTCGGATAGGCGCAAGTAAGTTGGGACAGTCCATGTCAGGTTATCATATGCCAACCGCATGGCATAATTGCTAACGAAGCGTGCCTGTAATTGGTATCTAATGCAGTAACGAGCGCATCATTCACTGCATTGCATAGGTTCAGCCGCTTGAAACCAGGCAACGGCTCCGGTGCTAAAGTGTTACTCTGGTCTGCCTGCACCATCGTGGCACCTGACAAAGATGACAAAGCTGCAGTAAGATTGTTACCCACGTAAACTGTCAATCGCTGCAGGCGTGGCCTGCATTGGGAAATTGCAGACTGCATTCCGGGTTCACGTCTAAGTAATAAAAATAACAGTTAGCACCAAGCCGAAGAACTATACAGCATTACAAAAACGTTCTATATTCGTCTGTCCTGTCGGGTGTGTAGCATTTATGAAGTGTGGTAACGACCCGTGGTCCACTGTACAGGATGATGTCGTACGAACACGCACACGGCACTCCACAGGGCGGTCTCATTCTCTAATCCCCCTTCTTATTCAACTTTTCGCCCCTTCCGACAACGTGACATAAAACTCCAGCACGGCGATTGTGTTCTAGATAAATAAGGACACCCTAACTCGTAATGCGCACGAATGCTTTTGGCGAAATGCGTTGGGACGTGCGCGGCAGCTTATGTCAGCCTGCCCAGGACTTAGCAGGCAATAGCATCCGTATCTGCAAGATAATGAGAAACGTGTTAGATTGCTGATGCGACCTCTACAGGAGCGCTCACACAAGCCTAGACCCTTCAAGCGCATCAGGTGGATCCTGGTAGATGCCTTCCCTGACAGCATATACCCCAGCCCACTGCAGCACACCGCTGGTTCATACAAGAACTGACAGTCGTGAACAATCACACCTTGCGTCCATCCTTACCTGCACCGACGGCCTCAAGCTGTTATGTGTCTTATGCAGTACTTCAAAATGCAGCAGACATAAATTTGTTGAAAATGTAGATCACGTTGGGTAACTGGCGCGTGATGATAAGTGATGCTATTGGCGGGCCGGAAGAGCCGATAGCGGCCATCAAGGGAGGCGGCCAAAGAAGCAGCCAGGTCTAACAAGTCATCCTGCCTGATGACAGCTAGTGAAGTCCAACGGAACACAGAACCCGTCGTGCGCCATATCCATCAAGATTGGGATATACCTAGCCTATCGAAAACATGGGAGACGGCCCATCCGCGGCCCCACGATACGTTGTGTCGACGACCTTCCGGGAGCTTTATGTATCACGTCCTGCGTCCACGGTGTTAAAGACACGCAGTTCGCTACACCATATGTTATAGTCACAGGCAGTATGAAATCCTCCTACACGCTGAGAGAGGGCAACGTCACTGACGAAGCAAGCACAGCAAGATCGAAGTCCTCATCATCATTTCCACGAACATTTCGACAGTCCGGCTCGCAGTTCAGTAAAAACGATGTGGCCACAGGTTAGGGGTTCGGAATGCAGGCTACATAGGGCTACATACCAACACACACTGGTATGGGAATCATAACAGCATCGCTTGAAGGCTGACTTGACCATACTAAGCCTGCCCCCGTGCTGGTGTCCTTTAGCTCAGTGCTGCACCATAGATACCTACCAAGCTAGGCAGGTGCTTGGTGCGCTGATCTTGGCACGCGGGTTATGGATTTTCCGTAGTTGGAGATTAAAGCTGGGGGTTGGGCAACGGAGCTGAAATCGTTCGTGAAATAGTTCGTGAGCTGAAATCCGCTCACGTGGTTTGGCTGTTTAGTGGTCATGTTTATCCGGTTTCTCAAGGAGTGGAGACATGTGTGGCTACTGTTATACTCGCTCTGTCACCTTCTTGATCCTCCGCAGCGCAGATAGGGGCGGGATAGTTGCTTCTTGTGTTGAGAATTGCATGCGGCTGTGCATTATCACCCATGGTAGGGGGGGCATGGCGGAATATTTCATCGTAACAGTATGTTTTCGGGTGGCCCTATCGTCCTGGGATCCTGTTTGCATAATTTGTTTTCCCACATCGCCGGAACCTGGCGCCAGAAAGCAGCTCCTGAATAAGATTACGTTTCCGGAAGCCATGTTACCTTGCGGCGCTGAATCAGGTATAGCTCCAGTCCCGTATAGAGTAAGCTAGAGTCCCCTACCTGCGAATGGTAACATGTACCTTTGGTAACATGTACCGTTGCTGATGGTTTAGCAGAGCAGCATGACGAAACCTAGTCTGGGAACCAGAGTAGCGAAGGAATAGTTGTCTATTTTGGGGCGTGGACGTGACCAACAGCATAGCGCGTGGGACACAGGATGTATCACAGACATGAGAACTCAATCGACATCATTGGCACAACCTCCATTTGGACGGGATTTTGATTATTGTTATAACGATGCACGAGAAGCAGCATGCGCTGGAAAATCCTATTCCGTCAAAGCCGCAAGGATTAACGGTCGGTTGAGGCTTAGGGCAACCTAACTCGCCCTGCGTGAACGTGCAACAGCAAGTTTGGGACTCAGGGGAGGGATCGAAACTGAGCTACCCACTTACCGAAAGCCTACCTTGAATATATGACCAAATGTAGCTGTAGACGCTTTCCGTTTCCGCATGCCTCTGGAATTTGCCTACCCTTGGTGCGCTCGATAGCTAGTCAGGTTACACAACCTTGCATAACAAAGGAATTTGCCATTCGCCAAGCCGTACTCCACCCACCCACCACGCCCCACACAGCTGGCGTACCCCACCAGGGGAAGCCTCCCTTGCTTACCAGCATCCCATTTCTTCCGTCTATGATATATTCCTTCATTCGAACTTTGTACATCACTTACGCGTCATTTCTATTAGGTAGGAAAACCACTAAGCCCGTGGCAGCGCTTTAGCGTCCGGAGGGCAAGAAGGATGCGGGGACATCACAGCCTGCGGAGACGTATTGCAATGACCCGATGTCTGGGCCATGAATTACTGACACGCATCCGAGCTAGGAGCGACATCTGCTTGTGTAATCGCCAAATCCGAGCTGACTAATGTTAACCATCAGCAAGCATTCAGCATGGCCTTTAAGTGCCTACTATGCCATGTGCAAGCCCGTCTTCATATGACAGACACGTCACAAACATGCAGCAGGATGCAACCAGATCGTATCGCACCGCTTTAGGGAGCACGTACCGAGAACCCGCCATCACCCCAGCTTCACAGCTCGGCAAAGCTCTTCATCACAAATTCACAACTCCTATCCTGCGGAACCGATGTCGCATTATCCATCTCCCCGCCGACTTTAGACGGGGTCAGGTGTCATGACATCGTAGTGAAAATCGTACACATTACGTGCTAACTCGCTTCCAACACCTCATTTGCAGATTTCCATGAAAAGAAAAGCACATTGCCATGTCTGCATCAATTTTACTCAGTAGTTCCATTACGCCGCTGAAGGCTTCCTGACCCAGCATATTACGCGAGGACTAACCGTCGCGTGTAGGGACCCACATCGCTGACTACCGTGACATTTCCTCACCTGGGCATGCAAACATCATCTGATTTCTAAAATCTATATTTCTTGACAAAGCGACAGTATGTGGCAATGACCCCCACGTCAAACTCCCCATACTGTAAACAAATGAAAGAATGCCGCTGCACTGCGAATTCCGCGCCCCAGCGGCTCCAATCTGTGCCGAAATGCCGACGGCGAGCTCCGCTGCACTGCCAGTTCGAAGACAAGAAATCAACCCCCCATGTATCTAATCACCAGCAGCTTATAACCATAACTGCAACCAATGTCAGGCTATCCCATCAAGAACCCTCTGCACCGAGATTGCCAAAATCACAGACCCTGGCGCCCCTTGTCAGTTCCTCGTCTGCCACTGTACCCTACACGAAGCCATACCCAGTAACCACCCTCGCATGCTCATGTAGCTTATTCGCCACTTCGGCATCTCCTCTTTGATGTGTATTGATACTCTGTTTTATCCCCCTTCCGCCTGCCGCATAATCTAGTCTCCTAGTCCACCCACAGTTCGCACAGATCCTTCGCAACACCAAACACGCAACGCAGCCTTGGTTAGTCGACCTTCGCATGTCCCGACCCCGTTACCCCCCCAGCACCTAGCCCAGACAGCGACGCCAGCAAGGAGGAAGTGTGCGCCAACCCGGCTCCACCAGCAATCCCCTGCACGAGGCCAGTCGTGGCAGTACCCAAGCCCACTGCAGGTCCACTCAGCCGTCGCGGCGTCAGACCCACCAAGGATAGAGGTGCATATCCGCGTGAGCCGCCGTGCCCTGATGCAGCCGCCTCAGGCGGCTCCCCAAGGGGCTTCGAGTTGGTGTCATCCGAGGGTCCAAGGCCTGACGCGTGCGGTGGCGCCACGGCCACTGCCGCTGCAGCAGCCGCCGCCGGAGCTGGCGAAGGGGGCTGGTGAGGTATTGTCGTGTTCGTTGACAGCCCATTGTGAGCCGTACCCGTAAAGCTCAACGGAGAGGGCGGTACTGGAGCAACGTATTGCGGCATCGGAGCGCTGACGACAGGGCCGCACGCAAGGCCTCCTGCCGGCGTTGGCGGCACCACCGTGTGCCCGATGGCCGATACCCCTGCTATGCGAGATACAGGCGCCGGCCTGGCACCGTACGCTTTAGTGCCATACTTCCGGTTGTAGTATCGACTATGATAGTGCGCCAACACCTTGATGCAATAGCCGAAGAGCAGCTTAACGCCGCACAGGGCGCCGTACAAAGCACCGACAATCAGTAGGCGAGGCCACACCTGTGCGCGTGTCTCCACGCGCAGCCAAAACAGTGTCACCATGATGCGCATGGACAGTGCGGCCGGCGCCAGGTGGTGGAAGTTGAGCAGCCGAGGAGCCGAGTGACTCTGAGCAGCCAGCGCCTTCGCGCATAGGTCCTACCGGTGTAATATTAAAGAGCCGGCGGAAAGGGAAAAAAAGACAAAAAGTGGCAGAAAGTTGGTGGTGGTACACCGTGTGCGAATCCGGAAGATGGTGGCGACAAGCACGACGCAACGACGGACTTTATGGTCACCCCTCACGGTGTCATGTGGGTGGATACAGAATAGGAAAATGATTAAGCAGGGCTCCCGCCTCCGCCCTCACTGCGCTTGTCATTTAACCCACCTGGTGAAACTCTCTGTAGAGCCCCGGCCGCACTTCGTTGAATTTGCCCAGGACTGCGTGCTTGATGACATCAATAACCACCTCGGCCGCGACCATGAGTCCACACACACGCAGGTAATCGTGCGGCGGGGACCATGAGGCGGCACTGTCCATCTCCTCCACCACAACGAAAGATAGAACCACCAGAAGGTGGAACCGCTCCACAGCGTCCTGGGAGAGGATTCAAGGAGGTTCAACAATCAAGCTGCTGATGAACACGATAAATTGACTGAAGGCATAGTGTCCACAAGATTCATTGCATGAGTAGTTTGGAAGAGCGAGGGCACCGGTTATGTGGAAGGGACAATCAAATGGGTCCGTGCACGATGCCTGCGCAGCAAACCGTCAAGGAGGGGTCAAGAAAAAGGCAACAGCGTTGGAATCATACATAGGATTCACACCAGCTGTGACGCGTGCAGTGCAACGTGTTCGCCACCTCCGCATGTGCATGTGCCGTAATCGGCCGCAAAGTGCCAATGCTTAGTCCGTTGTACGCCTCGACAACCCGTTGCCATGAAATAAATTCCACCTCTTGCATATTCATCTATACCCTTTCCAAATCGGCTCACGGTCTTGCCACAACGGGCTTCCAACCCCCTTCCTCACCGCGCAAACCAGCGCCCAGATCCGGGTGCTGTCCCACTTCTTAAACACCGTGCTCTTGATCTCCACGAAGTTGTTGGCAATAAGCAGCGCGACCAAGCCATTGCGAGATGAATTGAGCGCCACTGCCACAATGAGAGCCTGAGGTTGAGATTATCCCGAAGAAAGGCCGAAAGGGAATGCCACATTACGGAGATATGGCGCAGATCGATACGAGGTGCATTGTTCACTGCTTGCCTGATTCAACCAACCCCAGGCAATAAAACCAACTCCATCGCCCTCAACATTTCTCCCCCACCTACGGAGCGTACTCAAGAGTTAAAAGGTGTCATCCCATGGAAAATTGTCAAGCGGAATCCGTGCATCACCAGAATTGCAAAGGCCCGCAGCACGCGTGTCTACGTTTATTGGATCCACAATCGTGCTATGTATTACCCCCAGGAAGGCCACCCCAGCTTTCGTAATTCCTTTCCTTCGCGCACCTGGCACATGAGGGTCAGCGCGTGGAGCGTCACGATGATGCCAGCTACCAGCGCATCGGATGCCAGCTGCCATAACCGCTTCTTGCCAGCTAGCCATTGCGTACATGTCCCCGATAACGCCTCCAACACATCGTTGCCGAAGTTGGACAGAATCTACAAACGGGACACCGAAGGTTGTTTGGGGAAGGAAAGGGCATTGTATAACGGCAGAGCAGAGGCGTTGGATAAACCAGACATCAATTTCATTGCGTCGCCGCCAGCCCCGCACGTGCTGCACACACACACACACACACACACACACACAGACACACACACACACACACGGCGCCAACAATCACAATATTGACAGCGCATCAGTTACTACCCTGTTCACCTACCCCGTCAACCCGGCCCCGTGTCGCTTCGCCAAGTGTGCGGGAACGTCTCCATGTGCCATCCTGGACCGCCATCCCGTTTCCCCCCGTTGACCAGTTCCCACCCTCCACTACCTAACCCGCGCTTAGACACTAGCTCACCTTGTCCAGCATGTCAAATGCAGTGGACAGCACTGACATCTTGAGGAACTCGGAGGTGATGTCCTTGAGCCAGTAGTAGATGGAGCCAGGCCGCACCGCCCGTAGCGCGGCTGTGGCAAGGAACAGAATAGCCAGGCACACCATGTCATACACCTGGCTGCCGCTTAGCCTTGGCGTGTGCAGGTCCCCACGGGTCTTGCCGTCCGCCACGGCAGCGACCGCCGTCGCGGCTACTCCGCCATTGATACTTGAGGTCGTCCGAAAAGAAGTTGTGGCGGCGGGCGGCTCGGAGAAGGATGCGGCTAAGGAGGACGAGGCCCAGGAGAAGCTAGGGTTGCTTCTGTCGGCCCCGGGAACAGGTGTGCCTGTGTCGCTGGGCGCCTCGGTCGCCGCAGACGAGGAGGCAGCGTCACAAGGATCCTGCAGCCAACCTGGCATTAACACTGCCGCCGTTCCCCGGGCGAGTTGCGCCAGAGCGAGAACACAGCGGAGCGGTAGGAGTGTGAAGACGCCCTGCAATGGGAAAAAGAGATTGGGTTCGCGGGTCAAGCGGCATCTCTCGCAGGAGTCGGGTCCCGTATCCAATTGGGTCGATATGGACGGCACCGAGCCACAGCCACTAGTAACTTAAGGTTATATAACTTGACAGCGAATACCTGAATGCATAAATGAATGGATCGAGAAGGAACCCTTAGGACATTATTTACGCGGCAGTTTGTAGTTGGTGTGGTAAGGCGACGCGGTGAGGTCACGGTTCAAAGCGTCATATCCCTGCTCCCATCTAGGCCGCTCGCTTTCCTGCAGCAGGCCAGTGTCGTCTCACCAGAAACGAGTCCACCAGCAGCAACGACCCGAACAAAATCAACCGCTCCAGCTGGTACGGCACGTACAGTAGAAAATTGTACCTGCAATACCGCCAACATGTGGGACCGCACCCGGGTAAGGGTGTATGCGGAAAGAACCCGTGTACCCGTGTCGTAGCCCCGCTCGGATACTATAAAATTGTTGCAATTGGCTGGAAAAGGAGTAAAGCGCCCGAGTCGCGCAGTCTTCCTTGATTTGAACGGAAGTTGAATATTCAATTGAAACATTGCCTGCCCTGTCTGGCATAATCCTTTCAGGCGCGCTCGCCTGTCTCTCATCCTGGATTTCGCTTTGACCCCTCCTGAGCATCGTGTTCTTCCGTGGACCGCAATACAGTTTCTGATCCTTTCTGCCGGACGTGCTCTGGCAAGTTGGTGCTCTTCTGTAGATGACCTGAAAATGTTTAGGAGCGTCTCCTCTTACTCCCCAACCCCATAAGCTTCGCCCGTACTCACACTCGTTCCCGCTCCGTCTGGCCCCATACCACGTCCGCCGTCGGCGTCTTCTCTGCCGGATGCGTTTCTGCCGACACATAAGCCGCCAGCGTCTGCAATTGTTCCTCGCCTGCGCCCAAGCTGTGGATCATAGCATGACGGGTAGGAGGGTACGGCGGTAGTGGTGTTGCGCCTGTGCTTGCCGTACAAAGACCTATGCCGCCCCCACCGCCGGGCCCGTGATGGGTAATGGGGACCTGCGCTCCAACTGACCCAGGGGTTGTTAAGCCCACGGGCATTACCGCGCCCACGGCAGTTGTAGTGACGATGGTGCCTGCTGCTGTTACAGCGGCACTCGCCGCGAGTCCTGGAGGATTTACGCCATGGGGTGTTGACACCACAGAGGGTGCGACCTGGTTCTGGGCTGTTGGCCACACATGCAAGGGCGGGAGGTCTGCAGCAAAAAGGACAGCGGCAGGTGCAGTGAGAGCTTCATCCCTTCCCCAACACAAAAATATTGGGGGCTCACAGGCCTTCATCAAGCCATGCCGTGCCCGATGCAGCATGCATAACTTGACATCTGGGGTTAACCCACGCGCCCAACCCAAAGTGAGCAGGGCCAGGAGCATCTAGCTCTCGCTGCACAATAAGTAGAAAGAGCCTGCCTGTGTCCAGAACAATATTGTAAAACTTTCGGTGTGTCCAGGCGGTTACCCTCCCGCGGGGACTCGCCGTACCATGTGTTGTTGGGACGGCCGGCACTGTGGCCCCGACCGGCAGACCGCCATCGGAGTTAGACGCTGCCGCGTCCGGAACCTGTGAGCTAGATGCAGTCAACAGGTACGCTGTCGAAAGGGATTTTGGAAGCCGCGAGGCTTGCGTGTCTTCCGAACGCCGAGGCACGACGGAGGTTGCGAGATGGCTGTGTACATTTGCATGGATAGCATGTTCAGGCAACGTTTCATTTAAAGGGTTTCCTGTGCCGGATCCAATTATAGGCGCAGATGACCGACAAAGCAAATCCGTCGAAGATATTTGTAACTTGGGTGGCAGCGGTGGCCGCATATCCAGCTGAGTATCTGGAAGGATAGGTTCAGGCTCTTCTGCATCGGTTGTCGCCTCGTGTGAACCCAGCGAACTGCTCCTTGCGTCGTCATCGGCGCACAGATGCCCTTCCTTATCTGGACACATGGAAAACATTTATTATGGAAGAATTTATCACATAGGAAACTTCTTGGATGCCAAAATTTTGTACCATGATGCAAACGAACGAAAAACAGTACGGCATCTGTGCCCGTTCCAAGACAAACTTTGTATAACTTTATGTATAATCGCTGAAAACTGAAGTTGCTCGAACATAGATCATTATGTGCGTATGATTGATGCATAAAGCTTGGCTTGCACTCTTTTCGTAGTGAGGACTCAAGTATAATTAGCCTGGTTTCTTCGCAAGCTAGTCCAATTTAAGAGAGCTGATGATATAGGGTTCGCCTAATTAAATGCGCTGGCGCGACAAGTGGAATGTGACTGTTACGTCAAATTGGTAGCGCATATCCTACCCTCTCAGGAGTCGATATGCGACATAATTCCAAGATAATTTTATTCAAAGCCTATATCTGGTACAAATTTGGGGTTACTATTACCTTCATCATACGTTCCTTACAAGTGCGATCCGATCTGGTACCGTTGAATTTCCTGAGGGCAGTGGGTCCACTACCAGTTTGTTTTGGAATATGACTTAGGTTCATTCCGCAAGGGCAGCAGTAGTGCAGCACGAGGTACCCTGATCTCAACTTGCATCTGCCATCACGGCGATACTGCAGCATCTCTGCCTACGTTTCAGTATCTCCGGGGCCTTATTCATGCCAAAGGCAGCTCCCATGTTTGGGGCGCAGCGGCTCCAGACCTAAGTGGGACCGAAGGAAGTTGACCAACCTGCGCGCTAAATCCGATTCTGAGCCCTTGCTTTGTGGGTGTAGAATGCGTAGAGGCGTTTATTAGCTAACGGATGGCCGTCCCATATCCATGCGAGTACTAGTGCCGCAGCTGAGCACGGGGGGCGGGTAAGAGTTGTAATCCTTGTTTGCATGCGCAGGACTGCTGAATAATGCTGATTGCCAAACGCTGTGGCAACCGTCAATAACTCCTTTGTGCGGCGACGCTTACGCTTAGCTGGGCATGCGTGATTTTACGTAACCTCGTACTCAGAAAGAAACCCGAGAAGGTTTGCATGATGCTCAAAAATCGGCACTCCAGGCAGACATCCCGCTTGCGTGTGCCCCAAAGATGTTCTTACCACAAATTGAGTTCCCTGTGAGCCGCTGCTGCTTACCCGGG
Source organism: Volvox reticuliferus (assembly GCA_019650235.1). Lineage (NCBI taxonomy): Eukaryota > Viridiplantae > Chlorophyta > Chlorophyceae > Chlamydomonadales > Volvocaceae > Volvox > Volvox reticuliferus. The sequence continues at coordinate 3,810,148 of BNCP01000003.1, forward strand.
ACATCGACCAAACACCTGAACAGTCTCGCAACTTTTTTTGCATGTCCCAGCAATGTCCGCTTGCGCACTGCGAAGCCTAGCACATATCTGAAAGATCACACCACCACGGTGTTTGCCCGGTATTAAAATTGGTCAAGCCCTTTCCGATCACACAGCAGAGTGAGGAGCTCAGTCAGCCAGCCACGTCGTGCCATAATGAAAAGACGCATACCACAACCGCCGGGAAGCCCAGGTGCAAAGATGGCTCCTGAACTTGCTGTATTCCTCGGGATATCATGCAGCTATGCATTTGAGGACCCAAGTACTTTCTTGATGGGTTCGTAGACCACCCAGGACAAAGCGGTACCTGCAAAGCGAAGGGGACAGCCAAACAGGAAGTGGCCCTGAGAAGTCATCGCATGGTGCTGCTAGTGGGACATAAGTCAACAGCAATCGTGATCTACCTCAGGCACTGCCCGTAGGGCGAAAGGTGTAGGTGTAGGAAAGGTGTATCATCCGTACAAGGGTAGGGTGAGGTCGCACTTTGCAGCTCCTATTTTAAGCACTTCAGCCGCTGAGCTTTTGGGACAGAGCTTCACCAGCCTACCGCCCGCCCGTACACACAGGAGCAGATATACCTGGCGCAAGCTGAAGGATGCGGGCGCCTAGCCCCGTGAAGAAAGCCTGCAGATATCGGCGTGACATGATGTCCGGGGGCGGAAATGCCTCTCAACACACCCTGTTTCTACGAAAGGCTGACCCGGAATGAAGCATGCGAGAGCTCCGTTCCGTCCCACCTTAATGGGCAGAATAACGCAGCATGGACTACTTGAAGACATTCCTAAGGCGCCGCACTGCTGCTATAGACACACACGTACGTGCTGGCCCGAGCCCAAGAACCACACCTTGGGCCCCTCCGTCCTCCACATGTTGCAGGCTAAAGACCAAGCAGTAGCACGCGCGTGGGCTTTGCATGCCGACAGCACCTGCATGCAACATGGACGATCATGGCGGTGGCAAAGATGGGGTTCAGGCAGTGGTAATCGTTTGTGGTGAGCGCTCATCCTCACAGCCGGTATTCCAGCGGCATCAAGGCATTTCGTGAGCATGCGATGGGCATGTCGGAGGTCACCGTTCGTGGGTTGAGAGCAGCTGGCGATGAATGATCCCAGATCCACCTGGATATTTCAAGCTGTATGTCCAAGTAGCTGAAGCGAAGTGCTCTGGTGTGTCTGCTTTCCTGAGGTGGTGAAGATTCCAGCGCTGACCTGGCTAACATACACCAAGCAACACAAAACGGCTAACATCCACCAGCTGCGTGTATCCCGAGTTCCAATGTCCGAAAGGATTTGCAAGGGACGCATTCAAGTGCCGCAATGGCGACCTGGAAACGACTCATACTGACTGCTGCCATCCCGATCGATCATCTTGCAGTGCAGGCCCATGTCACGTCGCCATGGCCACCTGGAGACTCCAAAAATATGCTGCAATCGCTATTAAGCCCTACACACGCCTGGCACGCAGGGAAGCTGCGTCGTTTCATACCTGCAAGCGGGTCTTCACGACATCTGCCGGGTGAGTCAAGATGCCTGCCAAGCTGGCACTGCCTGCGAAGCAAAGGCGGGGCGAGGCCCAAGGCGGGAACGCCGGCGTTAACACCAAGGTGCCTTAGCATCAAGACCGAGACCGTGCCGCCGGCCCCCCTCTCAGAGTTGACAAGTGGGCTTGGCGTTATGTAACAAAAGGACGCCCTCTTCACGACCATGCACCGCTTCGGTCTAAAGTATGGGAGGCGTCTCGTGAGGATACGTTCTTTCAGGCACGAAGCAATGCAGCATGCCAACCGCAAAAAGCTTCCAGCACATCGCCAGCAGGAGCGCCGAGCCCGGATCCCTACCTGCTGAGCATAATCCTAGCACGAGAGGCGACAGCCCCGAGTCGTCAGCTGAGCGGCTGCTGCTGCTGCTGCTGGTTGCAGCGTGGTCCTCGACGGCAGCCTGCGTCTTCGCCTCACCTGCAGCTGCGACCGCGTCGTTCCCACCGATAAGGTCTGCGGGTCTCGATGCTGCCGCAGCTGCTGCCGCCCGCTTTGAGCCCTCATACATTCCAATAAAGAGAATGTTCCACGGCAACCAAACTGCGTTGGTTGCCTAAGCGGTAAAGGATGGGGGTTAGGTACTTTTGTAAGCCCCCAAGTGGCGGCTCAATTTAAAGAAATGCAGGGGCTCTTGGTGCTAGGGCGGCTCGCATCGGCAACCCTATCCAAATTAAAGGCAGGAATCGCGACAGCATAGAGAACCGTTTAGGCATAGCTGCCGGCCAACTATGAGTTAGGTGTGCTGCACTGTTACGCGATCTTTATGCGGCACTCGACCGCTCCGTATCAGGACAGGCCTGGTGGCCATCCAGCGGACCAACTCACCCAGTAGCCTTTCAGTAGTCCCCGAAACCCATTCTGCCGTACCTGTGCGGGTAAGGAGCGAAGCAAGGACCCACAGGAATGCGTGCACGATGCCCTTAGGCTCATGAGCAGCAGTGCGTTCATTCCCACCCATCAGCATCAGATGACAGGAATAAAGGAAATGAATGATCTGGATGGATGCAAGCTGCGAAGAAGAAGGAAACACATAAAGCACCCCGCGTTCTTACAGTGCACATCAACAGTCGACCTTATGGACAGCTGTAATGGATTCCATGGCCATGGTCACTGTTCACGTACTCTGCTGCATGTCCATATATACACTCCGCATGCCTTGATTTGTACCTGGCCTATCCACCACAAATAGATCTCCAAAATCAGCACCCTGACTCAAATCACGCACATTTAGTCACCACATTTCCCAGACCCTTCTGGCGGCGTCAACCAATCTCTCATTTTTAACTCCAGCTGCCTCTTTCCAGTCCCCATGCCTCTTATCCCTTCCACCCTGCTTCCCATCCAGGAGCCACATCCCCTCACCAAATCCCGGACCGCCTCGCCGGGGCCCGCATATGAGTAGACCCCGCGCATCAGCGGGGCAACCTGCATTCGCTCCTTGATGATGTCCACCGGGGTGAACACCAATCCTGCAAGCAGCTGTGCCCCGGCGCCAACCGTCATGTCGCCCAAGATACCCCAGCTGGCTGAACCAGTGCGAGGGCGTGCCGCGCAGGTCAAGTCATGGGGAATGAGATCCGTAAGGAGTTGGAATCAGGTCAGATGAGATCAGGCCCCAGGTGGCTCCCAAGTGATCCCCTACTGAAACACATCTGCTTCCGTCCATACTTTTTGCGTATCATGTCCAGAATGGCTCGTGGTGGCACGGGTTTGTGTGTGTATGTGTGTGTGTGTGTGTGTGTGACACCTCTTTGACAGGGCGAGGCCACCATAACTGTGCCAAAGCAGCTATGCAAGTTCCTGGCCTCCAGAGGCTCGTGGCCAAATATTCACAGAAGAGAGCAGATGCAGGAGAAGCGTCACAAAAGTCTGCACTTGGCACCCCGTTAATTGTTTCATCAAGACAAAAAAATTAGATGATAACCCCCAGCATACCTGGCACCATCGCCTTGGCTACCTCATAGCCGCTGAAGTAGGCCAGGTTAGCAGGCACACTGCCAATGGCCACAGCGCCGAAACCGGAATAGAAACCAAGTAGTCCCTCCTTCCTAGCTACCTGCAGTGGGTCAGTGGACGTTGAACGAGCCTGCCTGTCATCAGCAACACCTGGAAGCCAAGAGCTTGACCCTACCCTTGTAGAACCGTTTATTCTCAGTTTTACTTGCACACGCAATAAATTTAACCATGATTTGTGTAGACCGGGGACCTTGTGTCGTGTCGCGGAAAGATGATAATGACATGCATACAGCACGAACCCCCGCCGCACTAATAATCCTCGTTTGTCACCTGAGCCACAGCATTCCAAGATCCAGAGTATAGTTTCCGTCCTTCGTTCATAGCCACATTCTGAACTTGAAGCCGCGCCTTAATTGTGTCTGCCGGGTCTACACGGTGTGTCCCGATACAGCAGCTGACTCGGTCGGGTCAACCTGACGAGTATGCCATCATATTTCTACTTACATGTTATCAGTCTAGAACACATTCCGGCAATTGGTCCAGCTAATGCGGCCCGTATTACAGGAATCATTCCATATGCGGCATTGCTGGATCCATCAGTGGAACTGATATCCATTGTGCGCCTCTAACCTTACAACTTAGTAAATCTTCATTTGATAAAGATATATCAGTAACAGTAGCTCACAAATAAGCCAGAACGCCACAGGCCTACAGCCCACAGGCATTGACCGTTGCATTGACCGTTTTCCGTTTCATAATTGGTTTTACTTTAATTTGGTAGTATCCGCGCACCCGCGATCCGTGGATCCGTCTATCGATCACTAGTCCACTATAGAAATCGTGAAGTTGTGTTTACATTATCGACTCGTGGCAACTTTGATTATGTATGTTTGGTGGCATACTGGGCTCCTGCAGGTTGACCTGGGCTATGCAGCAAACACAAAAGTAGGGTACATATGAGTAAGATATAATCGGTGGCCAGATGCTAAGGATTTGCCGGCGGAGAACCTTACCCCAAGAGGATTTTCTCTGATCGGCATTCGTGTCGTGCTTAGCCTCATTGGACCTGTTTCCTCCCTATCTGGCTCTGAATTCATTCTTCAGACATACGGCCAAAACGATGAACTCTCAGTTTGCAACTTGGGTTCAACAGTGCATAGCACAGAGACGATAATCATTTTCACACCACCCCACTACATCACTGGTGGGAAACCTCAAGTTGGCATATATGCCCCAAGTCGGTGACTGAGCAGCACTGAGCTATTGACAAGTCGCAGCTCGAACTCGGACTATCCAGGCTACCGGCCCGTCCGTACGCAAACACTTTGCGGGCTACTCGTGGCTAAGCCCCAGTGGTGCGTGACCAGAAGCTCAAACATCCTTGAATTGGGGTTATGACAGCCACAGGGGCTCTCCTCAGCGGCCACTGTCCTAGAGCGAGGCACTTTCCAAAGAGTCAGCGATGCTAGTCCTTATTTGCCTCATTAACACATTCAAGGTGCCGGTACTAAACTGCGTAACAGAATCAAAACCACTGTCCTGCGAGCGATGCAGCTGTCAGTATGACCCAACAACTGTGAGCAAAGAAGCCGCGCCCGTACGTGGGCACGTCGCCACGGATGACTGTGCGCCGGCCACCTTCCACTTCCCTTTCCACCAAGCACCATGCCAGCGTGTAATCATTCCCGAGACAGTAGACGGCTACGCACTGCAGCTCACCAAGCGCCATGCTCCCATGGTCAAGCCTTTGAACGGCCCGGCCCACTGCCATGCAGCTCTTTCGTCATTGCCCTGTCCTAGAGCTGCCTAGCCTTACAGTCCACACTGTGTGCGCAATCACAGCGCCCTTTGTACACCGCATATTGTGACACCCACGTCATCCGCAGTCCCTGGGCTTCCAAGTACAGTGGACAACAGAGTCTGTTTGTCGCGTCATGTTAGCCACGGTTTGCACTGAACTGAAATCCTATCTAGGCCTACCTATGAACGGTTAAACTTGCGGCGTCCGCAATGGATCTAACCTAAATCTGCCTACCTGCGCAGTGCACCTCATTCGTTCGCACCGGTCATCGCGGCGCACCATGCCTCCGTATTGCCCAAGCCTCATACCAGGTAATGTCCGTAGTTTGCACCTGCTGTCTCCAATGCCCCTTAGTAACCAAGTGATATCCCACAACCCAACCCACACTTCCCTCTTCCCGCTACAATTTATGCGACACTCAAATTTTAACCTTCATCTTCTCAAGCTCAGCCCGGTATTTCGCTGGCACGCCCGCCTGTTCGAGCTCCCCAAGTTTTCGCTCCTTGATCTGTACCAGCAATTGCTTTTCCTTGTCAGCCGTCTCTCGCAGCCGTGCACCGTCCTCCAGGTACGCCTGGCGCTCGCGCTTGCGCCGCTCGTCGTTGGCCTGGATCTGGGCCAGGAGCTCCTCCTTGTACTTTGAGTTGAGGGTCATAGCGTTAACCGTCTGTGGATGCGGGTGCAGGCCGACATGATAGGGTTATGGAGGCCGGTTGAATGGAATGTGTGTGAAATTAGTAGAAGGTAAGCTGCAAAATTCGTATACAGTCATGCTGCCTCAAACAGACACATCTGCGATGCACTCTCCCGTGACCGTAACGGAATCTCCTCGACCGACCCGCGAAGCCAACTGCGTAGGTGTGCTTACCTGCTGGAGCTCTTCATACTCTTTTTGCCGGTTGACTGCCAGAACGCGCATGAACTCATCTTGCTCCAGCTTCGCCATCTCCGCCTTCTGTTTAATCTTAGCCGCCTGTTGGGCAGTGCGGGCCTGTGCCAGCTCCTGCTGCATGGCCGCTTGGCGCTCTGCGAATGCCCGCTCCTTAGAGCGCCACTCTCTCTCCTTCGCCTCCTGGTACCGCCGTGCGCGCAGCTCGTCCAGCTCCGCCTGTTTGTCGGCCGCCCGTTCCTGCATCGCGCGTAACCGTGCCACCTCCAGCTCCTTCTCCTTCGCTATCCGCTCCTTTTCCGCGGCAAGGGCCTGACGCGCATGGATGAGAGGTAGCGCCAACATTATCAGGGAGGTTTGCGCTCACCAGCAACAATCTTTAACAGGCCGTGGATATGCCATTCAGCCGGGCAGGCGTATGTGCAGGGAATCCATGCATGAGGTTCAGCATGCATAATGCGAACTTACAACGCACATCTGCAGGTAGGCATGGGAAACGGCATGCATATCTCCAACCTGCGCCTGGCCTCTTTAGTATGATGCGGCATGGCACATCACCCCGAAGCCATAGCCCAGTAAGCTAAAAAGGCGGTAATTTAGCTCGCAAGACCCAAATTCAGGCTTCAGCCTAAGCCTATGGCGTCGCTTCCCCACTTCCGCAGGTTTCACCTGCGTTAACCCCAGAATGTGCGCACCTGCTCGCGAAGCTCCTTATGGAGGAGGTAATCGGCGATGCGCATGTCCTCCTCCTTCTCGCGAACCTTCATCTGCTCCTTGCGCCGAATCTGCTCCGCGTTTGCTGCAGACACCTCCTCCATGAGGTATTTGGCCTGCAGCTTTTTCTCAATCTGCGCCTGCATCTCCTCCTCCTTCAGCCGCTCCATCTCCTTGAGCATATGCACCCGCTCCTGGTCACGCAGCTCCTCTTGCCGAATGCGTTCACGCTCCCTCTCTTTTATCTGTTCGTTAAGCACAGCAGCGCCACGGCGTCGCTCATCTGCTCGCTGTCGTTCACGTGACTCGTATTGCTCAAGGGCCTTGACACGCTCAATCTCCATCATGAGGTCCAGCCGTCGCTGCTCTTCTTCCTCCTCCGCGAGCATCTGCTTTTTTTCTTCTATCTGCGCGTCGCGGATAGTGACGCACTTGGAGTACAGCATCATCTGGTTCATGTTCTTGACGGCATCCTTCTGCTCCAGTAACAGATGCGTCGCACGGGAGCGAGTGGCATCGTTAAGCTGCCGCTGTAAAATCTCCGTCTCTGTGGGAGGAGCCTGCTTCTTGGCCTCCTCCTCTAGCTTCAGCATCTTCTCCTTGCGTGCCTTCGAGACAGCCTGGAGTTGCTCGCGCCTGGCCTCCGCTTCCTTCTTGGCAGCGGCGACGTCCTCAGCAGTCATGATGGGCGAGGGTTTCAGCATGCGCGCGAGGTCGCCCTTAGTTACAGTTATGACGTCGCGGTCATTGGGGCTGATTGTCCGCGTCGCTGCCGTCAGCTTCAGGGAGCCGGCCTCGGCTGTCTGGCTCTGCGGAGGGCCGCGGGACAAGTGCGCCCCAAGCATGGCATTCAGTCCACGACATCCTTGTGTTTTCCTAAGGCATAATTACTACCTATCCAAGCTTGCCCATTACCTGAGTGCGTTCTGGCTTCTTGCCCCCGAATAAGGACTCATCGACGAAAGTCGCCTTGCCCGAGCGGTACCTGCAAACGGATGGAGCGTTTCGCAAGATCTTGGTGCAGCTTAAATTGTAATTTGTGGGCAAATATTGTCACTTACCCCGAGCGCGGCGGGGTCTGGGGCGGCATGGCAGCGTTGGTACCCACACCGAAAAGGGATAGTTTAAAGTGCTCCGCAGTAAGACCTCAGTTGCCGAGCTCTAAGGGCAAATTAATCGCTGCTGGTATGAAAGTTATGCTGAAATAATTAAGCAGCAACACCTTTGCAATGTAATCAAAACTTCATACAGAAGAGACGAAGATATTCAATTTCAATAAAACCTTGTATATTCATGGGCGGCCATGGTACCCATAGAAGCCCCGGTGGTCTTAGATTTCGTCCATTTCCGTACCAAGTACGGAGGTGACGAAAATATGCATGTTGTAACCGAAAACTGAAGGTAGATGCGTTTGGGATTAGAGATAGGATGAAATCTGGCATCATCACATTGGAGGCATCTAGGCGTGTTGTTAATTAGAAAACTATTACTAGGACAATTGCACCGTGTGCCTTGGACGGTTTCCACTTCAATACTGCATTTGTCACTGCGAGGATAAGGTATCGTAGCCGTCTATTGTACTTGCATAGGTCCATTTAATATGGGCAACTGCTGCGGTTGCTGTGGTGACGGAGATGAACAGAAGAACGGTGGGCAAGGCGGATACGCGACTTTTTCGGGGTAAATGCAAGGCAAAAGCTAGCGCTCTCGATCCTTGAAGGCGCGTGACGTTTGGCAACACCCCTTCGGCCCCAAGGAACGCTCAGGGAGGATCTAGTGGAGCTCGCGAGTCCGAAAAGGACAGAGAGGCTCGGCTTCTAGCAGCAGAGCGGGTGAGCTTGCGTTGCCGCAACAGGAATACCTGTTTGTGAGGTTGTGACCGTGCCTAACACCCTGTCGTGGGCGCTGCAAATACCCCACAGGCAGAGCAGAGGCAAAAGCAGTTTGAGCAGAGCGCTGTTGGTAAAGCTGCTTACAGGCGAGGATTGGGGCCCTGGTTGAAACATTGGCCCGTTCTTGTGCTTCCAGGGCACAGGCGGCTGCGGTCAAACTCACTACGCAGCCTTGGGGCTTGTGATATGTGTAGCACGCTGCATCAGGGATAATGCCGTATGAGCTTGCATGTCCGTGCCCGATCGTTTCCGTCGTCGCTGCTGCTTAACACCCGTATATATGAATACACAGGTCCGTTCAAGAAGTCAAGGACTCGCGAAAAGCGGGCGGGGGTAATGCCGGTCAGCCTACAGCAGCCGACTGGCGGGACTAACACCAAGGGAACAAGCTGCACATTACGAGAGTTAGTTGGGGTGCTTGAAGGGAGTCCCTGCAGTCCATGGAAAGGAATAGGGACCGCAAAAGCACACAGCGTCCTGGTGCACTAGAGTAACAGTTTAGCTGGCGCCAAAAAATATCGACAGCAGCAGGTGCAGTTGCTCATGGAGGCAGCGACCAGTTTCGCTTTCGTAAAATCGTAACAGCATATTGATTGTCCTTCTCGTGAGCTGGTGTCTGTTGGAGCTGTAGATGATCGCTAAATTGATAGCGCTTCCCCAATCGGGCTGACTATCGGCCACGTGCATGTGGCTAGATCAGGGAGTTTTAATTGCGAGTACATGAACAAGTTGCAGAGAAGTATGCGCGGGAAGTGGATACATGAGCGCGGGCTAACCGATTGAGTTTTGGTTGGTATCCGTACAGAGGAGGGTGTTGGTCTTGCTCGGAAATCCCGGTTTGGGGCAGATATGGGTAGAAGCATGAAATGCCGGTGCCATTTCTGGCAGTTCTGGCTGCATTAAGGAGTAAACATTTCAGTCTCCAATGAACTTGAGGACTGCGAGGTTCAAAACCTGACTGCACATGCATCGGTCCATGCCGAGGATTAACCATAATCAAAGTTGTTGATGAGCTTATTCGCACCTGCGGCTTGCTGATACGTAATGCGTCGATGGGGAAGCGCTTTCCTGCTAATAAGAGATGTGTTGTTAAATTTTGCAATTTCGGGGGAAATTGTACAGATGCTCGAGCATGAGAAACACCGAGAGCCAAGTGGCTCATGTTCTTGTGTCTTGCCAACAAATAGCGTATGCGGCATCGTACGCTCAAGTACGTTGCGCGTGCAAGGACTAACCTCAGGATGTGGTTTCACCTGTTGTCTGTCCGTTGCACTAGAGCATTCGTCGAGGAACATCTTCTCGAAATGGCCCCAAGGATGTTGCCGCTGGTGGATGCTGGGGTAGCTAACGACAAGTCCATGTCAGAGACCAAGCACTTATGCAAATGTTCCATGTAAGGCGGCGAGAAATGCAATATTGTGGCATGTTGGGGGACGGCAACATATACGCGCAATCTGTAATTTCTGGTTGTGGCCCCGGTGCTGTAGGACACCGCACTGACGCACCACTTAGTAGATAATCAGACAGCCAGTCGTAGTATGTTTGGACAGTTCATATGATGAAATGCACCGAGGCCCTACCGCACCCAGCCACACAACATTTCACCACATATCCTTCATGTCAACACCTGAAGTGCCATTCCGTGCAAGCGTCAGAGTCGTATGCACCAGGTACCGTTATCTTAAACAGCCTGTGCTCGTGGCTCCTTACCAGGCAAACGGCGGGGACGATCTCTTGCGTTTCAGAGACGTCCGCGCCAGCAACACAGCCCACTTCTATGCACGCACGTGTTCCAATCACACGTGCCGGTTGAAGCAATCGACCCTCATGGGCCCCAGCCATCCAATGACTTCCCCAATCCCTGCACATACGACGCAGCCGCCCTCTAATGCCAGGTACGCGGCTGCTGCAACACCTTGAGGATTTCCTCCTCGGGACTGCCATGCTCCGGAACCACATTGTATTTCCATGCGATCAGTGGCGGCGCCGAAACCATAATACTTTCAATGCGGCCGCCGTCGAGCCCAAACTTGATGCCACGGTCGTAGAGCAGGTTGAACTCTGCAGGCACAAGCGGCGATTGCGGTGTGGGGATGACGTGTGTTCACTGCAGACATCGGTACACTGAATACAGAACAAAGCACAAGCCGAGCAAGCTGGAAGGCCTAACTGCAGCTGCAGGCAACAAAAGTGGCGCCTCACCTATGTACCGGCCACGCCGTAGCAGTTGCCACTGGCGCTGTGCGTCCGTGAAGGGCTCATCCCGGTGATGCGCGACAACTGGTAACCAGCTAGGCAGGATGCCATCGCCAACTTCGCGCACAAAGGCCTCCACGTCAAAGCCCGCCTCCGCGCTGCTCAGATCATCAAAGAAGATCCCACCTACACCGCGGTGCTCCTTCCGTGCTGGAATGTAGAAGTACCTGTCGAAAGAAATGAACATAGCGACACACAACACGACAAACATCCCCAACTTGGGACAACAAAATGAAACATGAAAGCGGCCTATCAGCGGATGATGGAGTTGAGGACCAGGGCCGCCCCCTACCTTTTTCAGCCACATGCTGCCATGGAAGGGCGACGTACTGCTAGTAGTAGTTACTTGGCCCACACATCCTCTGTTGGCGTAAAATCTTGGAAGAATCATTTCCACGCACACACGTGGAATGCAACCACACGTAATTGCACGTAATTGCATTTGCACCCGCTCTTCCCTGCCTGCCCACCTGTAGCCTTCCAGAGACACTCACTTGTCACACCACTCCTTCAGCTCGCTGTGCAATCCCGGCTTGTACTTGTCGCATATTGCCTTCCAGAAGCGGTGGAACGCTTGCGTATCCGCTATGTCCAGGTAACTGGGCGTCAGGTCGCAGCCGCCTCCGTACCAGGCCTCCTCGCCCACCTGGAATTAGCAGCGCGACGAAGTGCGATCTTCACACGCCTCTGAGGGACGGCGGCATCACCGCTGCGCTGTCTGCGATACCGCCAAGGCCGCCTTGATTGCCGCTTTGAGCTACTACCAGAGATGGCCCATGCAGGCCCCACCAGGGTTCTTCAAGGGTGTTGGTGATTGTTCCGGGTTTCCCCGGAGGCCTAAAACCTCTTTCAAGGGAGCCACCCCCCGAACTCTTTCTTGCTAGGCCCTAAACCTTTCCAGGGCTACCCGGAACTTACGTACAAGTTTCTAGGGGCGCAGAACCTGTGTTTGTTGTTGTATGGTAAATTCTTATTCTGTATACGTCTTCTTATAAATATAGATACAATAAATAAATAAGTCTAAGTAATAGCTTGCCTTTCTGAAAGCTGCCTTTTTTTTGCTACCCGATACCCAGCATGAGTAGCTCCGTGGCTTACAAACCAGCTTCCCTACCTACCTCTTCCTACCTCTGCTTCCTTCTCATCCTCTACGTCCGATATTTTCACTTAACTCCATTTCCACCTCTCCCTTAAATAGAGCCACCCATCCCCAACAAACATGCTTTTCAGTTTTGTCAGGCATAGGCTTGTGCGTGGTGCATAGTGCGTGGTTGTATGTACTAACTTGTTCTAGGCAAAAGCAGTGTCACTGCTAAAATCTGTTGAAAATTTCGTTTCCTAAACCGCTTACAAAATAGTTTCATAAAGTCTTTTCAGTATTTCCTAAGCTTTAACTGTCAAGCATAAGCCAAATCGTAATAGCTCTGGAGCCAGTCACCCCCGGAACGTGACCTTGCTTCCCGCAAAATGTTTCCGGGTACAGCCGGAAAAAACCGTGTTTCTTCAGGGGGCCCTTGTATTCTGCCCCCGGAAAGCAGTATTTCACACGTCCTAAATTTCCCGGGGATCCCCGGAGCAGAGCCAGCACTTTTACGGGCGTCTTCCTAAAAATACAAAAATTTCCGGGTCCCGTCCGGGGTGAAGTACGCTGGGCCCAACCCCATCTTTTACAATGGGAGAGGGAGGTTAAACTAAGCTCCCTCCCCGGCCTAACAGCCTGAGCATCCTCACAATGATTGCCCTTTGCCGATATGGCCATGGGCTATACGATACGTGACATGATCGGATCCTCAGGTCCCGTGCATTCCTTTGGTTGTGATTGACGCCCCCTTACTCCTCTGGTTGCCGGCCCCACCTGGAATAACCGCACGTCGGCACGCAGGGTTGGGATGTACGGGTGCGCGCTGTGGAACACCAACGACATAGCGGCCGCCGCGTAGGGCTGGCCGCCCCGAGGATCAATGTTGCTGCGCCCGCGTGAGCTCATCGCCTGCGCACGCTGCGCCGAAAGGGTGCCCCGCACCACACTGATGTTGGCGGCGGCCTTCTCCAGTACCTCACCGTCTTCCAGCACACATGTGATGCCATAGCCTGACACGAAGACGGAACAAATATTTGGGTGCTCTAAGGCCTTCAGCTACATTAATTGATGCAGGCCTTTTCATATGGACAAGAACGGGCGTCTTGCAGCTGCAGGATAATTAAGGCATGCAAATACTCGGCATAGTGGCACGGAGGGGGTCTCTATAACTGTCCGAAGTAAGCAGCCCGTGATGAAGGCGTAGGCAGGTGCGTGCATGCGGGTGGGCTTATCGGACGCAGAGGAAAAGATTTGGCATTATGCCTTGCAGCCGTGGGGCAATAATGGCGATACAAGATGCTGAAGGGGGCTCTCCTAGTGCCTCAAAAGTGCTGGACAGGCGGGCACCGATGGACACATAATTGTAAAGAACGTGTGTAGATGCTGCGCGTCGACCAGGACCTGTGAGACAAAGCAGAACAAAGCAGTGGATGTTGCTGCATCTGGGTGTCCGCTCGCCTGCGCTCATGACCACATACCAGCATTGGGATTGGCTGCGTCCCTTTCCCACCGGTCGACAACAAATTTCCGACCGCGATTGATCTCCAGATCCTGCGCTGCAGGCACACAAGCCATGAGTTACGAGAGAGTCACCAAAATAAAAGGCAAGTACTGACTTCTGCGGTTTTAAGGAGGTTCTTTTGAAGCAATAAGATATAATCCACGAAATCCTCGAACGTGGTTGACGTCGTCGGTGGCGGGACAGCAGTGGCCACACGGCGTGGAGTGACTCGGCCCACGGTTCGAGTGCTTGCCCCTCGATGAATTGAGCAACGAGACGGACCTCTAATCAACATGTTGCCGTTCCCTCCTTAAAGAAGTGCAAGGTGGTTTTGATCGCAGACTGGTACCTGCATTATGTATGTAAACTCCTTCCTTTTGTCACAGCGTATTCACACAGAGACATCGTGCCATGTTATGCGTTGTTGCAAGGGTGAGCTATCGTATACCATGTGATTTTCGGATGGGTCTTTTGCAATCACGACGTCCGAATGCGAACGGACAGATCCAATACCTACTTACAACATTCCGCGGAATTAGCAGTGATTTTTTCTGATATGTTTGTAATATATTATAACTATATTCCGATCCTTGTTGCATAACAGGTTATCCAGAAGCTTGCCGGCGCCCTTTGGCTGATAGTCATATGCGTTAGAAGTGTAATTCTTAAGCTTGCATCTTGCCTGATCGCGTAATTTTACCAGTGGTGGTAAGGAACCCCTCCAAGGACCAGTAGCTCCTACTTCACGCGCCGCCTGGTGCCTTGTAAGAGGAAAATGGATGCAAATATGATGAAACTCGCCATGGAACAAATGGTTGGTAACCATGTCTTCTAAAAAAATGTTTCAGATAGGTGAAGCTTCCCTGTGCGCTTACCTCACCCACATGCTGTTACCCGCATTTCCAGCGTAAGATGAGTCCAGAGCAGCTACAAGCCATGATGCGGAACATGCCGCCTGATGCGATGAACCAAGCAATGGCACAGATGAAAGATATGAAACCCGAGGACTGGGAGCTTGCCAAGCAGCAAATGGCGTCCATGGATCCTGATACTATTGCGCGACAGGCAGCACAGGTGCAAGCGCAGGCTTCAAGTAGTACTCAATATATTTTGAACGTGCGTAGGTCGGGCAGTTCATAATATGGGCGTGTATGTAGGGGGCCCCCCTGAAAGCGCGGGTTTAGGGATGTGTTGATGGGTGCCGTTTGATGGTGCTAATAACAATGCGAAGACCGTGCAACGCACAGTTGGCCTGTCCTGCTCTGCATGCAAGAGGCCCCACACAAACATAACGCCTGGTTGCCCGGCTGGTTACTGGGTTCAGGCCAGCAACCAGCTCAAAAACGAAGGCAACCAGCTGCACGGGCGCGGCGCCTATAAGGACGCGGCGGAGAAGTACGAGCGGGCAAAATCAAACGTGGAGTCTTTTACAAGCAAGGAGGCGCGAGACCTCGTGCGCGCCTGCACTCTCAACCTAAGCAGCTGCTACCTAAATTTAAAGCAGTTCGACAATTGCGTGGAGCAATGCAACCAGGTGTTGACAGGTACGGAGGTTAGCCGGACGAGAACACAATCGCGGGAGAAGTAACTGAAACCGGTTGGTATTCCCGAAGCGAACACGTTAGGACGAGTCATACCGTGCACAATTTCAATCTCCGGAGTCACCTCGTCCCAATTATTCCCTTCCACTGCACGGGTAGGGGAGCCTGACAACCTAAAAGCGCTGTACCGGCGCGGCCAGGCTTATCTGGGCTCCTGCAACTGCATCGCCGCAGCTGCCGACCTCGATCGAGCACTGCGATTGGCGCTGCAGACGGATCCTTCGCAAGCACAGCCAATTCGGGAGAAGCTTCAGGAGGCTAAGGATCAAATTGGTGCGCTGCGGGCTGCCGGGAAACTACCTCCAGCGGAGCCTAAAGGGGTGGCAGCAGCGGCGCCAGCAGTGCCGGGGCCTCTCGTACCAGAGTCCGCTTCGGCGTCTACTTCAATGTCGGCGCCGGGGTCAGGTGGCAGCGGCAGCAGCGGGCGCCCAGCTCCAAATCCGGAGGACCTCGCTAGAGTATCTGACATGCTGCGCTCAAATCCAGACATGGTGAAACAGGTAACAGCCCGGTCGTCGATGGATTGAGGGATGTTTTACCTGGCATCATGGATGGGCTGTGTACGGATTATTCGCGAGCCAAGTACTTGCGCTCACAATTGGCGTATCGAACACAGACGTCCTGTGGACGTCTGTTGGGCAGGATTGATCGGCCATCGGCTGCAGTCGTACTCAATCCTGCTGCATGCAGCCACTCTGACGCAATAATTCTGCATAAATGTGCACTCAGCCTTATTGAAGTTTGATCTGTGATGCGGATGCGCCCCGGGTAGTGCTACTGAGATGTTGTCAAGAATCTTGCATCCGGCACTGCTGCAATGTGCGGCGGCTCCTGCTCCTTGTCTCCTGCCCAGTTCGTTTAGTTCCTTGCCGTCTTCTACTGGCAGGCTCAAGACATGATGGGCGGGATGAGCGATGAAGACCTGCGAGGCATGGCCCGCCAGATGGGTATGGATGTAGATCCTGGGATTTTGCGCAACGGGCTCGGAAACATGGACATGGACCTCATGGCCAAGGTGTCCCGGATGCAGGTGCGCTGTATATGCTGGTTGCATGGAGCATTTGGTCGCTGGGCTCTTCGCCAGGGCGGAAGGGCATGCATACTGCGGGATTTTGCTGCATGCACCATGCCGAGGGTAGATGGGGCGGCATCGAACGTAAAAATCATTGCCCCGTCCAAGCGCATCTAGCGATATCGCGTGTCAACCCGGTTTATGATCCCAATGCCACAGGCCGAGTTGCCACCGGACTTGCGGGGCCCCGACGCAATTCGGAACCCGGAGAGTATGAAGCGTCTGGCGGAGGTGATGGCCCAGAAGCCAGAGATGGCGGCTAGCATGGGGCAGGTAGGAGCACAACATAGTCCTATTAATTTTAGTCCCGTTTAAAGTGTGAACAGTGGAACCTTTCCGCGCACGGGGTGTTGCAAGGCCCTTCTCCCTGGAATAGCGGATGGGCCCTCGCACTGGGGGCAAGCAAAAGCGGCGCTGCTTTTAAGCTATATAATGTCCTTGTCCTTTTAATTATGTTGGTTACGGTTACCCTTCGTGACCATTGCGCCATTATCGCCCTGCTGCAGGTGCTTTCATCATTAGACCCTGAAAAGCTTCAAGAGATGTCCCGGGCCGTCGGCCTGCCCCCTGGTGTCACGATTACCCCTGAGATGGCAAAGGCGGCGGCGGAAAGCTTCAAGCAAATGTCACCCCAGGAGGTGCAGGCGGCCATCCAAACTGTATCTAAGATGCAGCAGCAGCAGCAGCCGGCGCCCCCAAGCTCCTCGGCCGAAAGCTCTGGCAATACAGGAGTGGAGAGCCGCGTGGCCAGCTCCGGTACAGCGAGCACCAGCGGGCGGAATGCCACAGCTGCCGTTAGGTCGCCGGGTGTAGCAGGCATGCCACCGGTAGACCCACGTATGGCGGCGGAAATGCTTTCAGCAATGAGCCCAGAGCAGCTCGCATCCATGTCCAAAATGGTGCCGGGTATGGACAAGATTCAGTTGACGCCGGAGATGGCCAAGATGGCGGCAGAAATGATGAAAAATATGACGGCTGAGGACATTTCGCACGTGCACGAGATGGCAGCGGCGATGCAAGGCGATGCTGCGGCCAGTGAGGCCCCGGCGACGAACAATCAGTCTGCAGTGGCAGCGGCAATCCCAGCTGCTGGCGGCTTTCCACCGGAGATGGTGACGGCGGCGGCGGCGATGATGAAGAACATGGGCCCTGAGGACATCGCCCGCATGCAGGAGATGGCGGCAAAGATGGGCATGACGAGCGGCGGTCCTGCCGGCCCGAGTATGGGGCTCAGCCCAGGCGCAGGCATGGCAGCCATGTTTTCTAACCCTGAAATGATGGAATCAGCAGTTCGCATGATGAAGAATATGGATCCCGAGGCACTCACAACCATGATGATGTCCTCTGGCATGTGCAAGGATCGCGCTCAAGCTGAAGTAATGGCGCGCCAGATGTCCAGCCTGAGTGACACGCAGCTGCGCATGATGATGAAGGCGGCCGGCACAGTGCAGAATGCGCGAGAGGCCGGGGCACGGGCGTTGGCTTGGGCACGGGCCAATATGTGGTTGGTCCTGGCACTGATTGTGCTGCTGCTAGCGTTGGTGTTAAAGTGGTTAGGGTACATGTGATGTTGCAGTTGGACTGGACACTGGATGGGATACCATGGGGACAAATGCAAATGTGTAAGAACTGCCTATTTTACCATGGTGGGTCGATTGCAAAAGGGGCGGGCGTTGAGCATAGGGTTCCGCCAACCGAGGAAAGCTATTTTTGCGTCTAAGGGGCAACGACAATAGGGAATTATTGCTTTGTTTAACGTGGCGGCTGCGTGGCGAGGCAGCTTCTTTTCGTGGTTCCGGCATGCCATCGCGAGCGGTTTTTCAGATAACTATTTTCCCAGAGCGCTTCCCAGACACGTAACCAGTGAGAACCAGGTTCTCCGGAACTTTTAACGAAGGAAGTGTTTCAATATGTCGGCCACATGACTTCTGGGTCCCGGGCATGGAAATCGGCTCAAAGACTTCAGCACAACAGCACCCCGAACTCCAAAGCCACATTTACGGTTGGTTACCAATCAACAACCATAGCACCACCACGCATGAAAGCACATTTGAGTTAGAAATTGCAATCATAGATGGATTGCTCTGCGAAATAATACATTATGGAATGTACCTCCAATTCCAACTTGCCAATCCAAGCCCGTGATTTGCCGGCAGATGTCCAATTCCCCTAAGAGCTTGGGAGAGATGCATGCGTGTCCGTACACTCAGAAGTGGCGTTAAGTATTACGCGTGCCGATTCCACCAGCAGTATGCTGATATGAAGTGCAGGAAGTGGCCAATAAGACTTTAACCTGTCGGACCGTGGATGGGTATGGCTGTGTAACCTGAGCATGCCGAGTAAAGGCAGAGCCGTGACCGTACAGCCAGGAGAGCTGGGACCGTGTAGTGGCTGTCATAGCTGCTCTTGCAACGGCGCTAGTGTTGCCACAGCTGCTGTGAAAACCAACTTAGCAAATGGCAATTCAATGGCCAACGCGAGTCCCTTCTGGAGGGAACACTTGCAGCTATTTGCTCCCCCAAATGCCAGACAGCAAGGACAGCAAGCAACTCACGCTGGTGACCGCGCCAGATGGGGCCACAGATTAGCAGCAGCGCAGATGCGGGGGTATTTGCTGTCCCTATTCTACCCACACGATCACTGGATCGTGTTAAATGGGTTGTATGTCGCCCGAGAGGAGGAGGCACCTATTGTGTATTGCCCGCAAAGCATAGAAAACAGCGGTTGCTTTCCACTGTTGCGGTCAACTGCACTGGTGGCACCAATGCTCTGAAAGGCGGGCTAGGCGAAGCGGACTAAAAGCTTCCTCACGGCAGTTACTCGTTAAGAAACGCCTGCACCACGGCATCCTCGAGACGAGTATCAACCGACGATAAGAAGCCGCAGATGGGATGAAGGCAGAGGTTCGGGCGCAAAACCCTTGAAATGCCATTGGTACCCCCGTGCCCGGCGTTTCGGGCCATGCTCTTGGATTCGATGGCCAGCAGCAGGGCTTGGTCGTATGCATCGAAGGTACAGCAGCCCTTTGGCATCGCAACCCACGTAACCAAGCCGCAGGTGGAGTGTTTGTGGATGGAGAGAAGGACCGGGCCGTGCCTGAGTGTTGGCCGCCCGTCATTTAGAGCAGGCTTCATCCCATGGCTCAGGCCAGCCGTGCCGCCGCCTTGTCGATACCCTGTTCTCATGGAATAGTTCACCGGTCCTGCGGTGTATGCCACACAGGAGATGCGGCAACAGCAGACAATCCTTAGGTAAGGGTCCTATACGACTCCGGGCCCTTACCACACACAGGATAGGTGCACGTACGCCCAAAGCATGCGTCCATGCCCCGGACCCGCTCCCCAGTCCCGGAAAGAGGTCCAGCATACTTTCCCTAGTCAAAAAGCTCGCGCGGCCGTGGCGCCAGGGAACTGTGGGTGCTTTGTTTTCGTCACAATAAGTCACAGGTAAGCCGATGCCGCACAACGAACATGATTCTCCGGCCGCACTGCGCAAATCATACGTCATCCTCAAGCCTGCCCTGCGCCGATGCACCATCCCACCTGCGTGGCTGTCCCGAAGCCGCCGTAGTACTCCCCGGTCGCCGCATCTAGGAACTGCGTCTCATTAAAGCCCTGACTTAGCAGAAAGCTGTCCATTTGGCTATTAAAGTCGTCCGCACCGCCACCCAGCCCGTAGCTGGTCTGGCTGAACTCCGCCGTAAAGCCATACGGCAGACCCGTCGGCCGGACACCAGCACCGCTTCCTACAGCCACGCCTCCGGCGCCGGGTAACTGAGACGCCAGCTGGGTGGCAGGTAGGTCCTGGGTAGCGCTTCCAGCGCCACCAGCCGGCTGCGTGTAGAGCTGACCGGGCAAGGAGAGGTCGGCGGAGGCCTGAGAGGCACCGGCGGAAGTATCTGTTCTGCTGCTGACGGCGCCCTGCTGGATACGTAAGGGTGTGGAAGGGCATCAGGAAGGAAATTTATCCGCACTGACATCGCGATAATGGCAGATAAACGGCAGGAATACGTGCGGGTAGATAGACGGATCGATTAACTACGAGAGGTATAAAGTGCCCATCAGCGCGTAAATAGCCCACGGATATGGCGTGAGACGCCCATATATTGATGAGACGCCATTGCGGGTACGTCGCAAACATTTTCCCCTAAGCCACCCATTTTCTGTTTTTACCCCAAATACCGTTACCCAGTCTATCAGTTACCTTCGCGCGGCCGCTGGCCGTCGGGATACTGTATGTGGGCATGGCAAACGGCATGAATGCCTGCGTCGAACCTTTCCCGGCCCCCAGAGATGGTACCGCAGTAGCGACTCCGTTCGACCGGCCTGAAGAGGACGCAGACGCCACCGCCGCCCCGATGGCGCCATTCGCGACGCGCCCTGAATACCGCATGCTGCCGCTAGCCCCGGTTCCACCGCTGTTGCCTGCACTTCCCGCGGCGCCTGCAGCTGCCGCAGCCCCGGCCTGCCTGATAGCCCCCATTTGGAGGCCCAGTTGCTGCGAGGGGCCACTGGACTGCGCCGGCTGAGATGATGATGCGGTGACCTTGCTGGGCAGAGGATCTCCCACCTTCTCTGGCGGCTGGTACCGGTTGGTGGTTAGGGCGCCAACACCGAAGGAGCCCCGGTCAAAGACCTGCACGGCCAGGGGGCAACAGACATTTTAGCAGGGTGGCAACCCCACCGGCGTACGAGGCGTCTATATGCACAGTTGCATAATGCAGCAGGGGAGCCAGGCGTAAAATGCCGAGAACAACGCACAGTAACCATACACCACTGCTGGGCACTCAAGATGCATCCCTTCAGCGCCCGGACTTCAGAAGCTGGGCCGCATGGCCGCATGGCCAGGGTTCCCGAATCCTCCCCGCTTGGCTCCCGATGCGGCACCACTCTCCAGCCGCAACACTAAGGTGCATCCTTCCCATCCTCATTCCTCCACTCGCCTGCATCGCCATGCCGCTTACCCGTTTGGGCTTGTGAAGCTGGACCATCGAGGGCTTGAGATTGGTGAGCGGCCCCTCCACTAGGCAGCCGCTCTCTTTGAAGTACTGCAGCAGGCTGTTCCAAAGGGGCTGCCGCGACAGCACCCGCGGGTTGCCTAGCACCACTAGGCCATAGCGTGCACGTGTGAGCGCCACGTTTAGGCGCCGTGGATCGGACAGAAAGCCAATAGATGAGTGCTCGTTAGACCGTACGCATGACAGCACGATGATATCCTTTTCACGGCCCTGAAACGCATCCACGCTAGATACCTGCGCATGATTCCGGTCATTGGTTCGGCCAAGAATTGGACGAGTAGAGCTGAAACCACACAAATGACTTCGAGATGGTTATGTAGGATGATTGGCACATAACGCGGCAAAATATACGCATGGACGTGATGTTCTGGCAACGATTGAAAGACTGGGATGGCGGCAAGCAATCTGGCAAGTTGGTGGCAGGCGCAACGGGGCCCAAAAGGTTAGTACAGGCCTCAGAAGGGCAAGCCGGGTGGATCTGACCAGCCGGCTTGCACTGGCAAGGCAGCATCAAAACCTAATACCCTGCCCTTTCTCCTTGTACCTCGATCTCCTTATAAAGGTCCTGCCGCACTGCTCCGTTGCGCACCATTACCGAGACCACGTGGGCGCGTTGCCCCTCGTATGGCGTAATGACGCCAATCTGCGGTCATATACGAGAGGATTCCACGGATTATGTGTGAGCATATACGGTACCGTAAGCCAGGGGATGATAGAAGTCCATGCGTTGACCCTGGCGGGAGGCGCGTTGCCCATGGCCGACTGGGCCATGAGGCGTTGCTTGCTACGGCAGCATGTCCGTTTCCGTTAACAGCGGCCATTTGTCCGCACCTGATGGTGCCATGCTGAGGATGTGCCTCCCTGGTCGGAATACACACAAATATCTTGGGCTAGAATCATATCAGAGCTATGCCATTCAACAGGTGAGGAGCTAAAAATGGAGAAGGAACTTTAAATCCTGTGTAAAGCAACCCGATCGTCACGGCCGCGCATCTGTTCCATAACCTCAGCTCGCCTGTGACGGCGACATGCCATTCTGCAGGAAGCGGGTCACCACTTTCTCCACCGCTGCCGCCTCCGTCCGGTTCAGGTAGGACGTGCCTAGGGATCATGGCGGCCGGGAGAAATGGAAACAGATGAACAGGACAACAAGAAGACAGCCTGCCAGGAGACGGGTGTATGCCCCCCCAGAAGACAAAAAGAACACGACATGTGTAACGTCGGTGCAAGACAAACATCCTTCACACGGCTGTATAAGATTGCCATTTACAATCATTCCTTACCGTGCAACGAGTGCATCAGCTTCGCCCTACCCCATTCATCCCCCAACGCCATCCTTCCCGCTCACCGCTTGCGCTGATCTCCTCAGCCCCCAGATGTACCCAGAACATCATCGGTTTGTCGGGATTGTGCCATGGGAAGTCCACGCCCGCAAGGCGGCGCTCGCCCATGCCCGTGCCATTTTGCAGTGTACCCTCGTAAAACGTGTTCGATGGGAACTCCGACAGGCAGGGGTGCATGCGGTACTGCACCTGCAGCCGAATAGGTTTAACACCCAGTAGGCGCAGCCGCTCGAATAACGACTGGCAAAGTCCCGCTTCCGCAGCCTTCTTGCACATTATGACGGGGCCCAGCTGGCAGTGGTCGCCCACCAGGATCACCTGTGGAACAGGCAGCGGTGGACGGGCAAGGAAACACAATCTGCCATGCACACTCAAAGAGGAAGCGCCACAAAAACGTATTTGCAAAACCGAAGATAGTTGGGAGCAATTGAGAGGCAGCCAAGAACCCGTTTCGATGAGCAAAACGGGCACAATGAGCAGGGGGAAGCAGTTGGGCCAAGGCAGCAGACCGCGCGGTAAAGAGCACAATGACCAAAGAGTGCAAAAATGAAATGGCGATAACAGTGATCAAGCTTAACACTGAGGTAAACGCGTAATGTGCCTTAGTTGTAAGATAACTTTCATGTAAAGGAGGTGCCTATGGCTCGAAACTCACCTGCTTAGCTCCCAGCACCATGGGGATGAGACACTCAGGCTCCGCCGCCTGCGTGCTCTCATCAATAAGAACCTGCGCATGTGGATGCCGACATTCGCGGACACAAAGCAATGTACTTTGGTTTCCAAGCGAAAATCAAAGGGACACGGCGGCCGACCAATCCGTATGGACCGGGTGTGTAAGGTACGGCGCATAATGCCCAAGCGCCTCATGGCGTCATGTTCTCAATCAGCTATCCGGAACGGCTCGGTCTCACCCCACGCATAAGCACAATCTACGCATGAAGGCTGAGGTATGTAAGATGCGGACGGCTTTCCTTCACGTTTGAATTCCTAGCGCTTCTTGGGCCACGTTTCAGCCCCGGGCGTCCCGCCGGCCATGGCCCACTCACGTGTTGGAACCGGAAATTGGAGAGGCGCGGGTCGCCCGCACCCACGCAGGTTGTGCACACTACGTCTGCGTTCTCCAACACCTCCATCTCCAGCCGCCGCCGCAGGCTCTTAAGCTCCTTCTCGTCCGATGCATTCAGGCCGCCTTGCGCACCTCGCAATGCAAGGAGCTTTCGCAGCCGCTCGCCTTCAGGCACCGCCATATGGGTCACCTAGGCAGGGAGTATGCGCCCAGGTCAGCGAGGCTTGTACGGATCAAGTGTTGTTCATAACAACAGATGGAGTACAAATTGATGCTCCGGCGGTCGCACAGCGCTTCTGAGATGCTTTTTACATGATTGTGCATGCAGTCATTCTGGTCCATGGCCTGCAACCATACACACCAGACAATGAAGCTTGCCATGTATTCGCAGATGGCCAGCGTGTCGCTACCGTAACCCAAGACATGCACTCGAAAGGGCACGCGACCCTGCACAACCCTTTCATCGCACGACATCAGCAATTCGGCAGCATCGAACTGCCGTCCGGGTGCCTACAGCCGTGCTGCACCACGAACCTGGTAATGCAGCGTCAGGTGTTCCACGGGTGACGCGACCGCCTCGCGGGTCTTGGCGCACAGCCGCACTACCTTCAGACCCGTCCGATCCATCTGAGGTGAAGGAGAAAACATAAACATGAAACATCTCGTTCCCACGGGAGGTTTGCATTGTTTCCCATTCCAGCAACGCACCTTGTGTGCTAGTTGATCTACTGCAACATTCGAGGGCGCCGCCACTAGCACCTGCCCAGTACCCGAATGGGCCAGGTGGTATACGATGGCTGCGCTGGTCACAGTCTTGCCCGTACCAGGAGGTCCCTGCAGCCGTGGGGGAAGGAAAGTATTACAAGGGTCTCGTGTCCCATTTTACTCGTGCTGCTACTGAGACCTCCTGGTAGGATTACTGTAAAATTCTTCTCTCTTACTGCAACTCTTCCGTTCCTGACATTGCCCGTTTTGTCTGTTGGGAATCAGCTGGGCGTCACCTGCAAGGTTCGAGTCCTGGCTTAGCTAGCCATCAACCCGTTTATCGGCTCCTCAGGGATATAAATGACGCGCTTCAAGAGGACTATCTAATGGTTGAAAAGCGTGCGTTCATGCGTAGCCCATACCCTTCGCCGTTTCTCACCCTGTTTACCTGAATGAGCGAAAGCGGCTGCTGCAGCACCGACTTAACGGCATGCAGCTGGCTGTGGTTTAGTTCTGGCAAGGTAGGAACTCCTAATCCAGCCTTGGGCAGCGGAATCTTTAGCGTCACAGGCTCCACTGGGTGCCCCAGGATCAGGTGATATAGATAGCCTGCGCAAACACTCCATACTATCAAGACTTTGGATCGGCCCAAACAGCCAAGCCCTCAATGCTGCCATTAACTGGAACCAACGCCCCAGCAGGGGTAGGAGTAGCCCACGCCGTAGGTGCAGGTGCACCGTGGAATTGGCACAGCCTCTATGCTATCAGTGGCTTATGTAATTTAAATGCCCGTCACTTATAGTCTCATCCTTAACCCCGGCACGTGCATAGCCGCGCAGCACCTTGGCTTCTGTAGGCCCCTACAGCCCATCCGCAGCGCACCCGAAATGGAGGCCGAGTATTTGCGGAATGTGTTGAGCGCGTTGCGCATGCGATCATATGAGGTGCCACGCCACACGAAATCCACCGAATAACCCACGGTGCAGTCCTCGGGGACGTCCTGGGCAAAGGGCATATAGCGGATAACAAATACCCTTATGAGGAAGCGTGCCATCACCAGAAAGCGTTACAAAACAAGCGTAGTGAGAAAGACATATCCTGACGCAAATGCGATTTCAACCACAGCTGCAGACCCGGTAGCATTCCATCCTCATTGAAATCAAGCTGCACACGATTGTGCACGCACTCACATTCGTAAAAAGCTCCAGACAAACCTCCTCGCTTTGCTGGTAAGTTAGCACGTGGCCCAATGCCTCCCACGGGCCCCTGTTGCCTGCGTTTTTATGCCTCAGCTTTAGCTCGTCTCCCTGCATCCACAGCCGTGACGACACCAGTACGGTACGCATCTTCACCAGGACACTCTCCAGCAAGAACGTATTTAATGCTTATGCCGGAGCATGCGGGCCGACAATGCCAACATGCCATTGCGAACGCAACTAGTTTGCAATTAAGGCAATGTACAACGGAGGCGTAGCGCCGCACGGCTCCAGCTGCTTGGGAAATGTTTACTGGGGCCGAACTGAGGACCCACCGTGCAGCAACAGGTAGCTGCAACGCAGGAAATTCAGATGAGGCGCTGTTTACATCGCACCCCGCAATCCAGGTGACAAGAACCCAGAGCACGGCCCCGCTCTTGCATTTTCCATATCATTGCAAATGCTACCTAGACCGCGCTAGAGCACCTCTGGCGTCGAGCTTCACCTGCATAAGTTTCAGCTCGTTGTCGTCACGGGGAAAGTAAAAGTACGCCACGCGTTTGTTGTTGAGGCCCCAGTCCCAGCGCAGGGAGATGTCATCGCGCGACTGGCTCTCCTTTATGGCGCGGTCATAGTCGGCCTCTAATTTCACAAGCGGCTCGAACACGGCCTTCATGGCCGCAGGAACGAGGAGGACCAGGAAATGATGCAACGACAGATTACAGGAACACAGGGCTTAAATAAAGGAGAGGGTGCAGCTCCACTGTCAACAGTGTTTCTCTGGTAGGCCCTTAAAGGAATTGGCGATAGAGCGAAATGAACCGAGGAAGATCTTGCGTGTTTCTGGAGAATTTGCACGGCTAGAATCCGTGCACGCAAGGATCACCCTATCGTATCAATCCTGCCGTCTGTTGACTATGCTGCGTCCACAGCAGGACCGTAGCGGTTAAAAAGCCGTAAGTACAAGTGGAAGCAAGTCCCTAATTGGTCAACTGTCCCTCCAGACAAGCGTTGGTACTAGTCCGAAGAATCAGATACAATATGTAATATTGGTCCGCCATACCGGTCTCCCATCTGGAGGGACTGAGTCAATCAAACAGGCTTGAAAACAGGCCATGCGGAATTGCAATGCACCTGGTATTGGGCCGAGTCCTCATATTTAAGCGCAACCGGCTGCACTGCGCCATCCTCAGGACCTGCTGCTTCATCCAGATCATCCACTCCCGCGTTGGGCCGCGTCTTCCACAGCTCCTCCAGCTTGTTCACCTTCGTTACCCATGAGGTTCGGCATGAAGACTAAGACTTTGATCAACGGAAGAAATTAGCCATTATGGGCATCATGGTGACTTTAATCACACCACATTCCACACCCAGTGTCTGTTGCAAGCGGCAAATAATTTGTCCGATTAAAATGTCCCCTCTCAGAACCGGCATTGCTCCCAACCGGTTCCTTCCCAACCACCATAAGCAACACCCATAACAACTATCCACCACAACAGTAAAGCCAGAAACTAACCTGTGCCAACGTCAGGTGTCTGGCACGGAGTATCTCCTGTTCGCCGGGCTGCTTCACCAGCCATGGCACCAGCCCGCGGTCCTCCACAATGGGCTGCCACTGAGACATGTCCAGATTCAGGTCGCGAATGGTGGGGTGATTGGGCGGTATATCGCGCGCCAAAAGCACCACCGTATTCTCGCTCTTGACGGGCACGAAGCCGAGCACGAACAGATTACGGCTGCCTGACGCGTAGCACTCCAGCACGGTGTCTCCCAGCGGCGAGTCCTTATGCAGCTGCACCTCCTTATTCTTGCTCTTCACCTAATGTTATTGGCCAAGATGCAGGAAACAT
Source organism: Volvox reticuliferus (assembly GCA_019650235.1). Taxonomy (NCBI): domain Eukaryota; kingdom Viridiplantae; phylum Chlorophyta; class Chlorophyceae; order Chlamydomonadales; family Volvocaceae; genus Volvox; species Volvox reticuliferus. The sequence goes on from BNCP01000003.1 coordinate 3,837,664, forward strand.
AGAGTGCACGGAGAAGCAGAAATCTCTGAGGCACAGCAAGACACTGGTCCATCGTGGGAGCAGGATACTTAGGAGAACCCTAACCATACCTCGGAAGGGCAGAACGGTGTGTTCTTTTCGCGTGAGGGTGGCTTTAGTAACTGTCCTACCAATAGGGAACTTCCTTTGAAAATGATGACGGGATGATATTTAAGCAAGGTAAGGTGAGGTTCAATCCGGCAACCGCCTTGAGGGCTGCGCGTACTTGCGCGTGTACGTTCTGGCTATAAAAGCGTGAGCCCTATAGTGTGGATCTGATACCGTGGCAAATAACACTGATGTGTGGGATATGCATCGCCAGTAACCTCCACAGATCGACAAAAGGGTTAGCCTAGCTGTTTCGGTCCTCATCTGCGTCAATGCAACGTTCCGTTCTACCACATTATCCAGCATTGGCAATTTGCAAACCTGGAGGTCACAGGCCCGATCCCAAATAACCCCCATGTCCCCTGACCCTGTGGCCTCACCAGGTGCAAAATGATGCAAGAACCCGAACCATGAACACGCCCGTTGCAGAACCACTTATTGGTGCTCAAGCATTTGGCCACACACGCCGGATTGTGCACGCCGCAATACCTGCGTAAGAGCAGGACCGTGGGACTCAAGAAAAGTCCAATGCAATGGAAGTCCTCGGCGCCTCACAACAAGGCCACCCCATCCGCAACACATTGTGGCGTTTTGCATTGTTGAATACGTCGTTCACCGTAGGATATAAAGAATGAAAAGGAATGCATTAGCTTATCCCCACTCGGAAGATCAGCGTCAAAACACACTTACGCGCAGGCCCACTCCGGGGCTTTTTCCGGCGCCGCCACCATAGACTCCTCCTCAACTTCATCAAAGGCCTCCTGGAACCGAAGCTGCGTCGCGAAAGCACACATGAACACATCACGATATATCCCCAGTTACAGGCTTCTGCGGTCTACAACAAGAGTATCGGCAAATTATGCTTATCATGACAGATTAGGCACGCCCAGCAAATGACTAAATCCTGCAATGCCAATCATATAACCGCCACGCCTATGCACACTGCACGTGATACAATGCCTACGGCCAACGCACCTGTTGAAAGCTGGTTGCCAGTCCATCTAGCTGCGCGTCAAAGGCGGACTGTGGAGCCTGGCGAGGGTATTCAAAAACACCGACGAACGATCTACTTCAACCATGGCGTTGGTGGACGTTCCATAGACAGGATTACGTGGTCCATTCTGGACCTCCGTTGTAACACAAATCCACCTCTCGTGGTAACGCAGCTGGCTTACCTGCTGCGCAACCCGCTGAGCTGCACTTGCTATGCCGACGGGGGCACCCCAGTTGAGCGCCTGGCTTACTCCCTGCGATGGGGACGGTTAAGGCCAGCGACAAAACCCACCTTCGCAACAATTTTGGGATCGCCAATCATCATTCCCCAGATAGAATGCATACCTGTGTGAAGTCGTTAAACTGAAGCGTCCCGGGGTGCACGTCTTGTGTTTCCCCGTAATCTTGGAAAGTCAAACCAAGAGCACCTCCATCTGAATAACCAAAAGGAAAGTCCATCGCTTGAGAGGACTGAGTGTGGAAAGGCTCTGCCATAGTTCGCGGCTGCGCTCGATTTCAAACTAGCTTGTCGCAAGTCCACTGGCACCCTTGCGGCACACACGACTGTTAGTTGAGCTTGAAAGCAAAAATTATGAAAACGAGTTGGCGTCCGTTTAGCGCAAATCTCTACAAAGATGCGATACTGTGTTAACAGGTGTGCTTATCCAGCCCATAAAGAAGATATTCGTTCCATTCATGCTATGTGGAAAATCATCATGGACCTATGATAGTAAAACATTGCATGGATGCGCGGCCGATGAAAGCAGGGAAATTTGCCTCGTACACGTGCAGATTCCTTTTGCTTAAGCCTATTGAGGACGCATACAATCCAGAATGTCCATGTAGTAAAAAGTGCTTAGCTAAAAATAGTTGCATCCGACTTGGGTATTGTGGCAGCTTGTTATTAACTTTTCTACAGAATTTTTTCGAGTACTATTTCATATGGTTGGAATCCGCTTTTCGTGCCCTCTTAAGAGATATGAGAAATTTGGTGAGGTGAAGTCTTTGCGAGCGTTTGTTGCATCCTGGGTTCCTTCTTCGTACCGCTGCCGACCCTTCTTCTGTAAACAGGATATTCCCTGTACTTGCTGTTGTAAGTGACCGCAGGGCTGTCAGCCCATCACGTGCGATGCCTCTCACCACCGTTGCGTTGCCCGGCTGCCGTTGGTGGGGTTAGGCCAACCGACAACCAGTCTTTGGAGATAACAAAGCTCACAGACGACATCCGCCAGGCAGAGGCGAGGCTTGCAGCTCTCTTTGAGCCCGGCAGGCCTATGCCCCGGGTAAGCGTTTGTTGCAACGTGGGGGGGGAGGGACTACGTCTTTGGTTCACTGCATGGACGCAGCATCTTGCATCTAACATTGCAGGCTGGCATGGTTGCTGCCATGCGGCAAGAAGTATCGGAACTTAAGGCAAACCTTGCAGCGATCATGAGCGGCAGCAGCTCCGAGGTCATGGTGGACGCACAGCCGGAGAGCGATGATGAACTAGCAGAACGTGCACGCCAAGCTTTCTTAGAGGTTTGTTGCACGTTCACGTGGAAATGGGGGCACGATATGAATAAGGCCCGCACGGCTGTATGATATTTGCTTTTATGACATGTAGGGTAGGGTACCCATAACTCCAAAACGACTGTCTGATTTGCTTACGAACGCAGATTGAGAGGCTCGTGGGACCGAAGAGCGGCGGATTATATGCACAAGACGACGCTGCGGGTATTGCAGTCCTCGAAGCGGAGAATGAGCGCCTGAGGTCAGAACGACAGTTTAGCTGCAAGAGCTGCTTCTTATAATGTGCATATCACTGTTCATGACAATCTTACATCTATGGATGCATGCAGTCTCATTTCACGATGGTCCTTGCTTGCACAGGCTGGAGGCAACAGCGCTCCTATTGAGGCAGCAGCAATTAGAGGAACTTGTCGAGCGGCACAACCTGGGACGGCAATGAGGTTGAAAATGTGAAACGAGTGGATATGGGAGAATTGACCTATGTTATCTGCCTTGGAAGAAAGCGCCTCAGGCTCCTCATCATGCTAACGACTCAGTAAAAATTCCTGTTAGGTTCTATTGGTGTTCAGATCAAGAACACACCATACGCCTGCTATATCCGGCGTCACATTGCTACTCTTGCCTACGACCAGCAGTCCTGTGTAATACTATGCAAGTGGCGTTGATTGAAAATCGGAAAGTCTCTGATTGAGACTTGCACCCCTGCCGTCGCCTGCAGTATGTCATGCACGTCATGTCACGTCACATCAGGTCTCCAAAACGGCCTTTCACGGCAACGAATGTCCTGGTGCTGTCAACTCCCATCATGGTCACAAGCATAAGTTGCCACACGAGCCTAAGACCACTCGGTAGCCTGAAACGTTCGTTCTCCGTATCAGCGCAGCACTGCAGCAGCATATGCAAAAGATTGCGACTGCCAACTCCAGACACTACCTTGAATGAAGGTCTCCGTACGTCAACCTCAGGAAGATGTATCAAGCAACGCCTGCCCCCTTTCTCGAAATCTGAATCGCTCGCCTGCCTTCCCGCCTAAAGAACACATCTTGTAAGCCAGTCGCCCCCTAGACCATCGCACGAACACCATGCCACTATCCCATGTCTCTAGTTTCCGCGTCCATCTGGTTTGGCTGCACGTATGAATCCTGCGACGGACGCACACGCCATGCCTCTTAAACGAATGATGCTCAATCTCGACCATGATTTCATCTGAAGGTCTACCATGGACTTCCCCTAGGTGGTTCCCAAATGAAGAAAATCCCATTGCCAAGCTTCACCTGGGCTCATCAAAACATTACATACGAAATAGATGTTACCTAACAAGTTCATCTCCCTGTCTGAGCTCTAGGCTGGCATTCGACTACCTCTATAAACCCACTCGCATGACTTGGCGGCAGTCACAATTCATGACTGCTTCGGTCCCGCAGGTCCACTGTTCACGTCGCGAGGGCCACGCCCGGAGCCTCCGCCTCGCCCACCACGATCGCCGCCACGTCCACCGCGTCCACCAGGGCCACCCATTTGCCGCTCACCACGACCGCTCTCACTACGGCCGCCACGGCCGCGGTTGCCGTCGAAGCCCCCTGCAGCGTGCGCAAAACGAACCATCAACAAGGAAATATTTCCCGAGAATGCCCCCGGTTGCTTGCAAATTACTTTCTTGCAGATGCAGAGTTCAAAACACATCCGCTGTCATAAATTTGTGTACGGAATGAATCCCTCGACAAAATTGTTTGCCGCAGTCCATGCCGAAATAAATGAGTCCACAACGAAGAAGATATACAGCTCCGTAGATACACATGCGACTCACCGCGACCTCCACGATAGCCGCTCCCCATTCCACTGCCACGGCCCCGCTCTCCGCGGCCACCGCCGCGCGGTGCAAAACCTCGTTCAAACTCCGGCAACATGCCCAGAATCTTCACAGGCTTGTCGCTGTCAGGAAGCCGCAACTTGCCACTGGCCTCCCGTGCAGCGTTGCGGGACTTCTCGTCCTGATAAAAGATGTAAGCCACCATGCCGAAGCGCGGCGACCGGATGACGTTAACGCCCCCTGGACCAAAGGGACCAAACTGAGCAAACTCGTCGCTAAGCAGCTTTTTCAGATCACCCGTCTGTGGGATGCCCTGCACATAAACACCAAAGCCCGGATCATTGCCGGCAGCTGCTGGCACGGGCTCCAAGACCTCAGGGGCCCGGGTGTCCACGTCAACGTCGCCCTGGCTTTCGGCCGGAGCGTCTGTGTCACTAGGTGCGATTTCTGAGGAAGCTGCCGGCAACACCGTAGCTTCCATGGCTGGCACCTCCGGCACGGCCAGAGGCGGCGCTTTAGCCGGCGTTACTGGTTTAGAGGCCGATGCTTGTGCCACCGATGCAGCGGGCGCTAATCTTGCCCGCTCTGCCCAGCTTAAATTTGCAGATAGCGGCAGAGCAACGGAAGCGCTCGGGGCACTCCCCACCGAAGCAGATGGCGTGGTCTGTTGTGGGGCCGTCTGCTTCGGTGCCACAGCAGCTGTGGGGGCAGGCTGCGCTGTCGCTGTGGGCGCCGGGGTCGGAGCCGCAGATGGCGCCACCGTGGGTGGGGCCGGCGACGAAACCGCAGGAACCAGGATCGGAACAGCAGCAGGTGCCGGCGGTGGCGCTACCACTGGAGCTATCGTCGGCCCTGACACCATGGCTGGGGCCGCTGCGGGTTTTTCCTGCACCATAGCCTCAGCCTCTGTTACAGGTAGGGGTTGCACAACAGCTGGGGGCAGAGGTACGGCCAGCACAGGCGCCATGCCAGGTGCAATGTCGGCACGCGGTTGCAGCTGCGGTGTTAGCTGCGTACACACACCAAAGTGGACGGTCAGCCAAAGCTCGTAGCCGAAAGGAGTACAATGCATATGGATTGATATCCCACCTGTGATGGCGCTAGCCCATACGTAGGCGCCGCGAGGGCAGGTGGAGCAACGAAGCCATTCTCCACCGGGCGCATGTCACGCGCAGGCTCCGGAGGAAAGATGCGTAGCATGTCATTAAGGACGTAATAACCCTTTTCCTGAGTCGCCAAAAAGAAGACCTGGACAAATTTCCTGTCCACACCCTGCAAGCCGTTCCGCATACCGGTCTTTTTAAGTCGGATCCCCGCGCGCTCGGAGTCTTCGTCACAGCAGAACTCATACCTGAAGGTTCATTGTACCCGACACCTGCAACAGGACGCCATTTCCCTGGGAAAACTGGGCATCCAGGGACATGTCGCTTGCGACCACCGCGTTCGCAATGGTGCTCATCACCTTCTCCTGGATATCCTGCAGGAGGAAAACACTTGGGTTGAATCCAGCAAATCATTTTCTATGCACCACTATATGTACGCACCTCGAGGGTGCCAGTCGCGGTTCCCACAACGGCGTGACCGCCGGGCTGCACATCTGCGACACTGAACGTACTGTTCTCCTTGTAAAAGCGATGTAGGTGCTTAGGCAGCTTTGCCAATACGTCATAGTACTTGCTGATAAATTGTTCGCCAACCTGCAAGTAGAAAGGCGTGTCGACTCAGCCAGCAGGGCGGCGCCTCCCGAAGTGACGCAGGAACGTATCCTAAGTAAAACAAGAGGTCAGCAACCTCTGACCTAAATATTTAAATCACCCTAGAATGCAAACTGAACGAACGCACCCAGGTTGGGCTTGGTGGCTGCGCCATCTCGGTTAGATCTCTCAAACACCCACACCAATTCACAGTAACAATCAAAATCCCAGAGAATGCTATGAATAGATATGCAGATATATCTGCAATTGCTTTTCCGTAATCCTGGTTGCGAAGCCGCAAGATGAAGTTAGCACCGTCACCGGATGAGTGCACCCTTCTTGTGCCAATAAAACTTTTGATCTCCCTAACAAGGCATCAAGCCGTGGTTTGCAACCTTGGCAGCACAAAAACGCGCCAAAGTCTTTATCCGTACACGTACAACAATTCTTTTCCCACAGAGGTATACATTTTCGACGGCTTTATCAAGCACTTGTTTTGCACATCGTCGTCCGAGACTCAAAGTACTTAGTCAAATACCCATCATTGATTATGACCACAAAATAGCTAAGAACTGTACTATTGTCCAACACTGATAGCCTTGTTTATCTCACATGCAGTTGGCCTACTGGTCTAAGGAAGCCTGGAAATCTATGCGTATGTGTTTTGGGTCCTTAGTGGCGTCCTGGCGGCGTGGATATGCTTGTAGAAACCCTCCCTCCGGTATGCGCCACATTGCACACGGATAAGCAAGATGCATGATACCTTAATGGCATGGTTACGCGCGTAAGGTTATGAAGCCTCTATGCACAGCTAGGTCCGGTACTAAGCTTGCTGCTGGTTACAAGTAAACGTCTCTTAGCATCCTGTGCATATGCTATTTCCGATACCAGACCTGGCCACGGGCGTGGCATGGACTTACACGACAACAGACGCGCCTCTTACCGTTGCAGCCGGTTTCGTTGATGGCCATTCCTCTGCCGAGTACAACTTCCGTTGGATGTGCAATCGCTTCCAGTATGGCCCCTTACCTGCTGGAGTGCACGTGAATGGGTTACCTTATTTTATATCATTAGGCACAAGGCGCAGTCGCGAGATTCGGAGGTCCCAACAAGGCCGCTTTAGTGTTCCCCAGCGTGTCGAGTCTAATGGTGTAGACTGCACCGAAAACGTGACACGCCTGGTTTAAATTCCAGGGGTTTGGCTGGGGGATACAGGCTATAATACTTAACTATTCATGAATACAAGCTACAGCCATTTGGCCATTGCCATGCTGCCTTGGTCTCTGTTTAGGGATGGATTATGCTTTCCAAGGACGGGCGCACACCCGAGGGACGCTGTCAAGACGCATTCTATGGTGTTACAATATCAGCTCCCCTAAGTTTCCAGTTTCTTGCATTACAATAATTCATCTATTTAAGAACTAGTAACACCTGCCTGCATCAGTTTACATCCCAATAGCAATTTTACCAGGATGCGTATATGCACTTATCGAAACCGTCTTGTCCCTTCAGTACACTTGCTGTAGCATCCACACCGATGACTACGTACATAACTCGAAAAGTAAGGCCAATAACACGACGACGCCTATATACCTCCCCTGCTCCAGAATTTGGCGCTGCTCACCAATACTGGAGGATGGGTTGTGCAGTTCAAGTTTTTGACATACGATGCATTTGCCTGACTCCAGTGTGCCTACGCAATTGATTTGTCAACATCCGCCAGGCTATTCCAGCCGCTTTCCAGCCCACTCGTCGGCCGTATGCTTTGTGTATGTGTGCGTCTCCTCCCTGTAGGATTCCCTGGATTCATGGCAGGCAGTACGTTTGGGTGTGATCATGCATGCGTCAGTATGGTAGAATGCTTGGGGTAAAACACTTGCCCAATTACGGAGTGGCTCTGTGCAGGACTTCTTGTAAGGGTAAATAATACAGTCGAAACAATGTGTGCCGGGGTTGTGGCACGCGATCACCCTTCAGCCGGATTTGGGAGTTCGGTACAGGTTGCAGGAGCAACGGGGCCACTTGGCTCCAAGCAATTAATACATTGACCTGGCGGGGGCTAGATTGTACTGCTCGCTAGTTAATACTGCCAAAGCATAAAATCTGGCGACCAACCCCATCCCATAAGTCGCGCTCACAGCCGTTATTTCTGCCGTACAGTACCATTTATTGTTCTGCAAGGATCCATGAACGCGGCTGTACATCGTCTCTTAACCACCCAAATTACCCATCGCAGGAAGGCAATGTCGATATGAAGGCATTGAATCTATGCAGGCTCACCTCGATATCCTTCTCTCCGGTGGCACATGGACCACCCCTGTCAGCTGATCACCTTAACAAAGCGTCCAATACAAGTAATACCAGCGTGGTGCCGTTCCATTTGGCAACCCGGAAGGAAAACTTCGGTTTCCCGTGCACTTCATGGTCCTGTGGCGTTACCGTTCCCGTCTGGTGCCCAGTGTGAGTTGTGAGCAAGGCTAATTCGGGAGGGGGCCATTCACAATTATGAGCTAAAATTGGAACTCCCGTGCGGCGTGGGACAAAAGTGAAAAACGCTTCCGCAACGAGAGTTCTAAGCATCACAATCCGAACATTAGAAGGCGCCTCATTTCACGATGTGTTCGGTCCTTAGGGCCATACATTAGCAGGCCGTAGTTCACTTGCGCTGCCAGACGCCACAGGCCATAGCAAAACGCCCAACCGTACTAGTTGACTGCACTAGTTGTGCACTCTGCTGCAGGCCGAGCACCTCGAGAGGTTCAGCCCGTGGAATGAAGCTTTTCCGCCAGGAATCTTTCTAACCACGCCTTCCTCAGCTGTGCAGCAATCGGTACCAGATGACTTCCTGAGCGCGTGCTGCTCAACAGCCAGATGGCAGCCATGGCAATTCTGCAGGCCCCCCACAATACTGCGCACGTACAACACTCGCAGCTCCTGGACCCCCTTGCGTGGAAGATAACCTGCCGCGCGCAGAAGTCCACAAATTCGATCCCAGCAATAATTAACCGCCGAGCAACGTTCACCCTCTTCCATATCCCCCGACTTTGAGCCACTTCAGCGGGATTATGTCGCAACTCCCTTCCGAACACGTAGCGACATCGATCCTGTGTGTCAATAATTATTATATTTTATCGCACAGTTTGCCGTCAGCGATAACCCAGCAGGCCGCACGGACGCCCAAGCCGCTTGTTACAGCAGCTTTCGGCGAGTGAATTTGACGCGACAGCTCTTCGGACCAATGACCATCGACTCGTAATCAGCATCTGGCACTGGGTCCAGTAGCTCGAACTCGAAATTACGCAACAGCACCGACCAGATCGACTTGATCTGCAGATACGCGAAGTTCTGGCCAATGCAAGCGTGGCGGCCTGCACCGAAGCCGATGAACGAATAGGGCCGATTTTGCTCCTCTCGTGGCGGCGCAAACCGGTCAGGGTCGTACTTCTCCGGGTTCTTGAAGATTTGCGGCAGCATGTGCGAAAAGTTGGGCGAAGCCGCCACGACGTCACCCTAGAGAATGGGTATTGCATAGGGAAGTTTTTTCAGCATGCAAACCATTTTAGTTCCAAGGACCATGGTCTATCCATAGGTAGAAAGTTGAACCCTTGAGGCAACGCGGTCACCTTGGTGTTCCCAGATAATGCAGAGCGGAGAGCTTCGTTACCCCATGGAACCTAAGAAGCCGGGATATACCTACCTTGGGGATGACATACGTCTTTCCGTTGCTAGTTGTGACCGAGAAAGGCTTCTTGGCGTATCGCATGACGAGCAGCAGCGGCGGATGCATGCGCAGCGCCTCGGTAATGTTGCGGTGGAGCACCTCCATGTCAGACAGCGCCTCGAAGCTCAGATCGGTGCCGTGCTTGGCCACAATTGCCTTCTGTTCCTCCACAGCTGGAAGCCAGGCCTTCTCCTGAAGACGGAAAGAATCAAGGAAACGTCAGGCATCCAAAAACTGTAAGATTTGATGTTTACTGCTGCACGCAATTGCGCATGGGGATAAATTTGGACCTGAACCTAAACAAACATCCTTCGGAGAAGCATATTTGATGACCTGACAACTTTAAAAAAAACACTCGCAAGTGGAACTTCGGAAAGGTGGTGGTATCCACCACACGCTCATTAGCTTCCCCCGGCGCTACATCATCACGAAATATTGGACAGCACCTTGTTGGCCGCCATGAAAATACCAGTCCAGGACGTAGTGATTGAGCTAGTGTGCTGGCCTGCGAAAAGCACTGCGATCAGCAAGCCCGTGATCTCCTCCTCCGTCAGAGCGCGACCACCATTCACGTTTTGGTACCTGCGTCAACGCACAAAGATGGCGAGTTACTATATATGGACGTATGCCGTATCATGCATCACAGACTGACTAAATCTAGCGTCACCTGTCATCTGTCCATTGGCACATACGGGGACCATAGCATGACTCAACCCAGAAAATTTCCGTACATTCATTTATAAAATAGCGTTTGAATGCCATCATCGCACCTGGCGTCGATGAACTGCTGCAGCACGTCCTCCTCACGATGGCCCGACTCGCGGCGATGGCGGATGACCTTGCCAAAGATTGTGGACAACTCCTTACGGCACCTGAACAAATCCACAAAGAGCAGCAAGGCAGCCCACCACAGCGTCGGGACAACGTGCAAGCTCTAGCGTTGATGTCAATTGATATCTTAGTACCGTAAACCAAGCTGTCGTTTGTACACCCCCCGATGTAGGGGAGTCGGGTGTGCGAGGTGTGGCTTATTAAGTTGCCACAATGAAAATGAAATGCAATGGCTGCTCGTGCTTCCGGGGACCATACATTAAACATGCTGACGTGAGCCTGGGTCATCTTCATATGTCCGTGCATTTGGCACTAGTGAACCGGGTACTACCCCGTTATTGCGCCAGCTCGATTGACAGCTTCTAAAAATTACCATCGCCATACGCTTCAGCAATCTGCGGCCGCCGATGACAAAACTCCACTAAAAGTGGGCCGAGGGAGCGCACTGTGCATATATAACGAAGGAGATCTTGCCCAGCGCATATTCCCTACCACAGCATTTAATACTGCAATGAAAAAGGTAATGGCGCCCGACATACCTGTCACGCTTCAGGTGAACGGGAATGGGCAGGTAGGGGAAGAAGACCGAGATGGGGACCATGCCCTCGTCCAATCCGTGCAGGAGGTCAGCCACTTGCTCGAAGAGCTGCTCACGAACCTCACGGCCTGTTGCCAGCGGACATGAAACATGGCAGCATTAGGTCAGATGCGGGGGCTAGCCGATGAACTTAAGTGCATCACCACTGAACTCTACCGAAAGTGCGGCTCCATATTGGTACTCCGACAGCTCCAGTCCGACCCTAGCAGCTATGGGCGTTGGGCCCCCAAGGACCAGGACTACGGTGTTGGCACATCGAAAGCACATACAGCAGCCAAATGTCATAATATAACCTCAATCTGCCACGTGCCTCAAACTGGAATTGCGAGCTATCCTTCTGTGCCCACTGGTGCATGGGGTAACTCACCCAGCAGCGTCCTTGCAGCCGTCAGCGTGACAAGCTTGCTGAACTCGTCCCTGAAATCGATGATGCCCTCATCACCCCATTTAGCAAAGTATTCCTAGGGACGCAGGGAAGCAAAATTGGCAGCGTCCCGTAATATGGACGGATGGGATGTGCCACCTGCCGTACGATGAGGATGTGATGCCTACTGTAGCCTGCAACATCTAACAAAAACACAATAAACAAAACTAAGGCATGTCCTGACACCGACAGTGTTTGTTCTCGAGACCTGAAGCCACGGAATTCTCCAGGACCGCATGATAGGTTCGCCCTTACCTCGGCCTCCTTATTGAACTGTGGCACGTAAGCCTTGAGGCGGTTCTTCGTTAGCGCCTCCGTGAACATGCGAAACTGCTCGGTGCGAATTTTCTGCTCCACATCAAACACAACACCTGGACCGAACGTCGGAACGTTGAAATCGTACACCTGTGCGGTACAACGGCCCGGTAATGATCAAGCATATAAGAATGTGGCATCTATCCACAAGGTTTTGGAGCATGTCCCACTTGCAAGGTTCGATGGGGAAAACCGTGAAGGCGTACCTCTGACTGGCTCATCTCATCGTCGCCCGCCTTGAAGAAGTGCGGCGACACATCCGGGCCAATCAGAAATGTCACACGTTTGTGGGCTACAGGAACGGTGAACACCTCGCCGAAATTGGCGTAACCATCGTGCAGCAGTTTCCAAGGCCCCTGTGACCATACAGATGGCGCGGGCCGCGGCGATCAGACCCCAACCACACAGAACGACAGCGCCAAGCGATAACTTGCCTTTGCAAACTTAATGAGGCCGCCCACGTACGGAATACCCTCATAGACAGGTGGACGCTTGCCAGGGAAATTGTTGAACAGAAGGCGCCCGATGACAAGGGCCAGTAAAAGCACCGCGCTGGCTCCCAGCATCAGCTGAGGTATGTTAATCTTTTCCAGCAACACTGACAACTCGGCCGTCAATTCGGCCATTGTTGCAGGTTTGTGGGCTGCCCCAGGCAGGATGCGCGGGCGTTATATACTAGGGACTTCAGAGGGAAATTATGTGTCTAATGTTTGGCGTCATAGATTAGTCGTGAAGATATGTTTAACAATAGGATGTCGGACATTCAAATAAGTACATGTGAGACAGCACTACTAAGCATGGTACCAAATACCTCGCGCACAAGGCCCAAAACGCACTTGTCGGTATTTTTTGTATCCACACCTTCAATACCCTATCATTTGCAAGTAGGAATAATTCTGTAGACATCTTTTCTATTTATGCCCCCACTTTACCATGAAAATCGCGCACCAGCCTTGAGTCCAGCTGTCTCGGAGAAGCTGCCGGCTGGCAACCCGCGCGACATCCTCAACGACGGCAATACTATTTTAATGTATATTAGATCAAGATAAAGTCCTTAAGGGGTCCCAACGGCAGCCACCTTACCGTGGGGCCCCGCCCGCGCAAGGCGCGTTTGCCGTCGGAGCGAAAGGGTTATTCCCTGTGGGGCTTTCGCGATCAAATTTAGTCGATCACTGGACACATGCTGCCTCTCCCGCAACCTCTCCCGCTTCGTCTGACCAACTCAGTGTTGCGGTTGCGGGGGTGCACAGGAGTGACGAACCAGGCGTGCACAGCAGCACGCTCTCTCCGCCAGCATGTCAGCATGCACTCCAACGGGGCCGTGGCTGGAAGCCAATCCACTGGTCAACAAACAAGCGGATCTAGGCTGCAGGACTTCTTCACTGCCGCACGGCGTGCAGTGCTGCACGGCTCGGTGAACGAGTATAATCCTCAAACCGTCACGCAGTTGGCCAACATGATGGGTAAGCTGTTGTGCAGGCTACGATGCGAGCGTTGGAGGGTACTTAGTGGACTCTATTTCAGCCAGGGGCTCAACCTGGGGGCCGGGGCCCCATTTAGGATTGCGGTCTTAAACTAAGGTAATGCAGATGGTACGGATACAATTTACGGCAATGTTTGACGTCCAGAAAGCGCTTCGGCGAACGGGTGCGCCTTCCTTTGGTTCCCTGCGTGAACGGATTGCCAGACGTGGCGCAGGATGATCCAGGTCCCATACCCTCCACCTGCCGCGGTCCGCCTCGTTCTCTGCCCGTTATCTTGCCCTTCAGTATCTAAACCCCTCCTCCCGTTCATATCTTCATCACCCTGTGGCCTTCTTCAAAAGTTGTTCCTGTTTCACTTAGACATCACAAATTCGTTTCTGTTCTTCCATTGCAGGTGCAATCAGTCTGGAGGAGCTAGGCCTGGACGAGGACATGGTGTCCGACCCCTTCCTTGGGGCGCTCAAACTGCACCTGCGGGACAGGTAGGCAGCCAGATGAGCGGGGCTGGGACATGGTTGCTGGGAGGATTGGCCATGTACTCCCCATATGAGAAAGTCAGGAAGGGGTTCATGAAACGTTAGCTGGAAAGGTGATGTATTCTGTCGTCGTGGGCAACGTCTGATGATGATGCGCTCGTGAGAGGATGTTTCGGAGCCAGGAACCGAACAACGTGCAGAAATCATTTACGCTGGCTGCACGTGGTAAAGGGGCATGGTCTGAGGGCCGGATGCAGTTTGCATTATTTTGGGTACACCCCCATTGGAATCACCTCTCCGTCCCGGTTTCATCCACCCCATCCGGCTTCCTCCGCCTGGGGGCTCCGGCCCACGTCATTGCACGGTCGTCTCCACACATGAGCCTGACCTCCAGTGACGCGTCCTGTAGATGAGTCGCTGGGCGGCTAAGGCACAGCTGGGGCGCGTGGCTCTAGTAATGGATTTCAGTTGGCAATGAAGGTGTGGTATGGGAATTGGCTTTTCATGCCCACTGTCCCGCGATGCGAGGACGCACATGAGGCATTCCACCTGCAGCTACTCCGTCCCTTTCGCCGAACCTCATGTCTGTAGCCGTATCAAGTACATGCGCATCTACGAGGATCAACACCTGACCTTCGGCCTGTTTTGCTTCCCGGCGGGCGCGATGATCCCCCTGCACAACCACCCGGGTATGACAGTCTTTTCAAGGTATGCCTGGCGAGGCCATGTGAAGGGAGATGCAATGGGTTGGTTTGGAGTCGAGTGGAGTGGCCCGCGTTCTGCGCATGGGGAATATCGTACACGGATCTGGGGCTGTTCGCGGCGGTGGCAGGGGAGTGGGGATGGTGAGGCGATGGCAGTGGGGGGCCGCAAATGTGTCAGGGAACGATAGACGGGGTGTGTCCTAAGTGGGGCGAATGTGCCTTCGCTTGTGGACACAAGCGGAATCCTGCCAGAAATATTGAGAGGGGAAAGTGGGTAACGTTGGCGGCTCCTTCCATAACCGCCAAACGCTGTCCAACTCAATAACCCGAGTCCCAGCCAAGACCTTGTCATTCTCGTTCAACTGTTTTTAAGGCTAACTAAGTATCCGACCCGATCCATCCAAGTCGAGTTCCCCAACAACCCACACGAACACCCTCCCACTTCCGCCCAAAGCGCATCCCATGTGAGAGAGCACCAACGTTGCTACGCACCCATGCCCAACCCAGCTCAACATCAGCTGTCCCAAGCCGTTTCCTGCCCCTGCAGGTTGTTGTTTGGGCAACTGCGGGTGAGCGCATACGACTGGGTGGTGCAGCCGGCGGCGCCCATCACATCCGGCTCTGCGCGTGCCCGGCTCGTATGCGACGCGGTTGTTGAGCCCGCGAACCCGCCGCTGGTGCTGTTCCCGGCGTCAGGTGCGTCAGCATCGCCACTAGGTAGGCGGTGGTAAGATTGTGGGAAGGGGCCTGTAGCGGCTGTTGCCCGTTGCGCTTGTATGTAGGTGTGCAAGCGAAGCGTCTACGTGCATTCCTTGGAGTTGTTGATGCCCGGATAGGGGTGGAGGGGAGGGGGCAGACCGGTGCGGCGGGTAAGATGGGGCGGGACGAATGTGGCGGAGGATGAGAGGAATCAAGCTTGCATGCAACCGGCGCACGTTGGATCCAGCGCGTGACGGGGCGGGGAAAAAGGGGGTGGGGAACTCTTTCCCTGTTGGGCTTCTCGAAGGGTCTTTTGGGTCTCTGAAAACGGATGCTTCGAGTTTAGGGCTGTGAAGTGAGTCAACGGGCGCAGGGAAGCGCGCGGCTGTTGCTGATCCTCCTGCCCATGCTGCTGTGGAGCTTGGGGTTAGGCTCGGGTGTTGATCATCATTATTGAATGATACGTGTTGCGGGGTTGCCTTGATGTTTTGCTGGTTATGCCGGCCACTAGCGGCAGCTGATGGGCCCTTATCATGTATGTAACCCGGTGCGAGCGACAACCGCTGTTTTCCCGTAGCGGTGCTGGATGGAACCAGTGCTGAATCGATGGCCTTCCTGGGACTTCTCTCGTCGAACCCGATGTCTTCTCTGCTGCCGTTCCCATTGACCTCGTTCATGCTGTGCTCTTGGACCAGGCCATTGATTCGGGCCTGTAAGTTGGGTAGGGATCAGTTCCTTTGCACGACAGCATACCACCACTGTGTGCGCAATTTCGTTATGTTTGGTTCTTTTCAGGCTCGCAGCTTAGGTATGTCACCCTTTCCTGCCTCAGGCGGGAATCTGCACGAGTTCACAGCGGAGACACCCTGCGCCGTGTTGGACCTGCTGACTCCGCCGTACGAGCCCCCCAAGCGGAACTGCACCTACTACCGAGTACAACGCCAGGCGATGGGTTGGCCAGTGAGTCTCCAAGGCTCGCGTAGGCCGGTGGCATCTCAGAAGATGCGTGTTGGAGACGAGGTAGAGCTCGAGGTGGGTGTTGAAGGAAGATCAACACACAGGCTTCGGCAATGAACGCGAAGTAATGCGGGGTCCCTGGAGTGGTGGTGGGAACCGGCTGCGTTTTTCTTAAACCATGCTGTTTGGGGTCCGGTGATGCTGCCTGTGCGGCCGGAGTTCAGTCGGCATTGCCTACTGTGATACGATGGTCCGATGTGACTCGCGATCTGGCCTGCGCCGCTGCACTTCAAACTTCCCAGCATTTGTATCCGTCGTTGTGTCCATTCCGTACTTACATGCTGGAGCATTGGACCTGAACCATTCCGGCGCTGATGCCGCAGGTGTTCGAGCCGCCTGACAGCTTTGAGGTGGTGTCTGGATGCTACCCCGGTGATCCCGTATCATGAAGGGGTCCCGCACCGCAGCGTCGTACCTGGCTGTGATGAATGGCCCGATCGGGAAGAACTATAGCGAACTCTTGCAGCATCCCTCTGTGGGTCAACCGCCGGGAAACGGCTTCATGCTTGACACCGTGGCCGACTGTTACGTAGGGCCCAATAGGCACTTTCGGCTTGCCAAGGCGGGTGATTCTTCGTGATTGGCGCTATCTTACGTCATGTGGGTATGTGGTACTGGTGCTCCACTCGGAGGGTTAGTTAAGTCCTGGTGAAGCTGCTGTGACGAGGCATGCGCAGCAGGGCTCTGGATTAGCCCCTCTGGCAACGCCAGCCCGGAGCCTGACTGAAATAAATTGCGCTGTTGGGTATGAGTAAGATTCGGTCTAGGGGTGGTGGGGCTGCGTTGTGAGGCTGCAGACAAAGAAAAGTCTTATGAATGCCGTACGTAAAACTCAATGTTGTGTTTGTCCAAAGCAAGGTCTGGAATGCTGGTGCGGTGAGCCGTCCAGAAAACATGGTGCATCTGCAAGACTGTCGTGCAGGCAATTTGTCCGCAGGTGGATACAATAGTTACCCACCGCGTGTGGCACGTGATCTATGTATGGATCGGAGTTTTATACGGGCTGCTGGGGAAGCACTGTGTATAGACCCGGTGTCCCGATTCCGGGCCTCTCCAATGTGACCTTGGTGCGTCGTTTCGTTGCAGCGGACCAGAACGCCTCAAGAGGCCGGGCATCAGCGTAACTAGCTAGGTGCTCCACCGAATACATGCCAAAGCCGCACCGCTGCTCAAGAAAGGTTGAATGCAAAGTATCCTGGGCAAGCCCTCATGCCACTACCAACACGGCTATTACCAAACCCAGTCGCGCCCACTGTCGGCCCCGTCACCCGGCCCTGACAAGCCCCTATGGCCCCGCTCTGCCTCAATCAACTCCAGTTCCAGCGCCCCCTCTTTTTCCTGTGCTGTCCCAGGACCCATGCCTCCGTGTACGAGCTTCACCCGCGCAATCCACTGCCGTCGCTGGCCACCAGATTCGGGTTTTACTTCACCCGCACCCGCGGCCTCCACTGCATGCCCCGAGAAGGCCTGCCCTGCTTCCGTACCATTTACATTGCACGCCTCCGCATTCTCCAGCAGCATCTCCGCCAGGGGCTCCAGGATCTGCCGCCGGAGCACCTCCGCACTACCCAACATGCCACCGCCACAGCCGATGCCCTGGTGGTTGTCAGTCGGCGCTCGCGACAGCGCCCAAGGGAACGGTGACGTGGAAACCGCCGTTCGTGCGAGCCACGCCGCAGCTGCGGGCTCCAGGTCTATGCCCGCCAGGCCCGCTGGCCGCAATTGGGCAGCTAGCTCTCGTACCTGCCGTTTAATAATCTCACTGCGCTGCCCTTCGTCCAGAGGGTGGAAATGCACGATGCGATCGACACTCGTCCACAACTCGGGGAGGAGCGCCGACCAGCTGCCGCCCAAAAGGTTGCCATCACTGGCCTTCCACGAAACGCCCGATGAGACAGGTGTACCCGGGGACGGCGCAGCGTCGCCAGTCTGGTGCTCTGCCGTGGGTGCTTGCGAGGGAGTAGAGCCGGGACCAGGGGAGGAGCTCCTGGTCATGGTGGTGGTAAACACGATGATTGTGTTCCTGAGGGATGCCCGGCGACCCTGACCATCCCGGATATCGCCCTCTTGCAACCCCCGGAGGAGGAGCTCCTGGACCTGCGGCACCGGGAGGGTGGTATGCATTTCGTCCTCGAAGTGAGCAAGGTGATAAAACGGTGCCGGAAAGCGGGCGAAACGAACTGAAAATATCTGTGCGTGTCAAGAATACACGTGGCCATGATAGCGTCAAATTTTCTCCGGGATCAATTTAAAATTGAAAGATTGAGGCAGGGCACCTTCGGCACACTGCCGCTGCGCTAGGCGTGGTCGTGTAGTCATTTGGCACGCGGCAGTGTAAGCCCCGTGCCCATACTTCCAGCTATTGGGTCCATTACCTTCCTCTTTCAACTCTCACCACACCAGATGCATGCCGAACAAAGACATACCTCGTAATGTGCCTTGTCCAAACCCTGCACCATCAGCACGCAGTGGGGCCGCCGCCGCAGGGCCTCTGTGAGCATACCGCCACTGCCATACCCGACGTAGCCGGGAGCCGCGCCCACTAGACGAGCAAGTGATGTACGACTGCTGTACTCGCCGCCATATAACACCAGCAGCGCCGCCGGGTCGTGAAACAATTCCTCCGCGAGCGCCTATCGAATGCCCCAAAAGAACAACGGATATGGCATACGTCAACAAGCCAGGGTGTGGCCAGCAGCGTGGCCAGTACCATTCGTGATAATGAATGCGAGAACGTTAAACATATTCCACGTCAGATTTCGGGGGTTGAGGATATTGGACCGTTGTGTTTCCTGCTCTCATCTAAGTTGCCAAGCTGTTGTATCCAGCGAACAACAGAATCATACCCTGGACACTTGGCCAGCCCCCCCACCTTGCAAAGAGTGGTCTTGCCACAGCCCGCCGGTCCAACCAGCAGAAAGCTGGCCACGGGACGAGAGGCAGAGCGCGGGGAAGGCACGGATAAGGAGAAGCCCCCTACTGGAGCCTCCAAGCCCGCTGCGGCGGTCATTCCGGCCGCTGCCAGCCCCAGCCGGTGCAGCTGTATGGCATTGCACACCGCGCGTATGGCTTCGCGCTGACCAACTAATCGGACCTCCAGGGCGGTGCGCAGATGCCGTACGGGCGCTCCAAAGTGGTCTCGGAGCACGGCATCCAGCGCCAGCCCCGTGGTGCGTGACACCACATCCAGGACGGCTGCTTCGGTCACCACGAGCCCAGTCCTGCAGCCCTCATCAATTTCTTTGGATCTTCCATTCGTGCTTCCGCTGATTCTGCTACCATTACTGCTACTTGCGGCGGGGCCCATAGTGCCGTCCTCCTGCCCAGTTTGGCAGGTCGAATCTTGACCGCAGTGCACACCGCTTGCGCAACCGGTGACCACCCCGCATTTGGCATGCTGGGTTTGAGGAGATTGATGCTGCTCCTGGTGGCACTCTTCGAGCTGTACATTATGATCGTGTGCGGGGTGATGGTGCTGATGTTGATTATAATGGTGCACCTTCTGTCCCAGCTGCTGCTGCTGCTGCTGCTGCTGCATCAAGAAGACGCTGGTTCCCAGCTGCAGTTTCTCGGGTGCGATATTGAGGAAGCGGGTACGGCAGCTGGGGCAGCGCAGCCGCATGTCCTCTGTGCAACCGAGAGTGGGAGGAGCGGCCAGGGGTTTCTAAGAGGTTCCACCGACATAGTTTTTATCCGAAACGGGATTGTGACGGGACAAGCAGCAGTCGCATTTGTCCGGATGTGGAAGAACATGCATACGAAGGACTAGTAAAAGGTCAATATTTTTAGGATATGGCCGTGAGGTTACGGGTTATCCCCGGCCAAGAACCACCCCTATGGGAAACTTTGGTACGATAATCTACAGCCGTCGTTCGCTCAGCTGGCCGGCTGTGGAGCTACGCTCTCCGGAACCCATGCCACCAGGGTCCGAGGGCCCCAGCCAAGGAGATACGTACCCGGCTGGGCGGTCACGGTGGTGCCGCAATGCGGACAAACCTTGGGGTGTGCCCGCTCAGCCGCCAGTGCTGCGTCATCACTGCTGGCCGAAGCTTCCACATCTGTTCCGAACTTGCCGAAAATCTCCATGTGGCACCGCTGCCGCTCCCGTGCCATCTCTAAGTGACCTGCGGACAGGAAGGACAGGAAGGGAAGAGGGGAAGAAGAAATAGATTGCGCAGGTCAGACCGTTCCATGCGATCAGCGCTTGGTGGGGTCCAGGAAGCTTAGATGTGGCGGGGAAATGGAGCGGCTGCGGGCTGCCGATTATTTATGAGTCGAGGAGGAGGGCAGACAGGGGACGGCGAATATAAGAAAACTGCAACGGAAGGCCAGAACTGTAATGTACCAAGCAAGTTAAGAGTCCCCAGGAGGAGAGCACGGGGACTATCATGGGTGCATCACTCGGGAACGATAACCAGGAAGAGGAAGAAACGTTTTGAATCTAGGAACGGTGCTGGCGGCCTGCTGACGTCTCTGAGCATTTCGAATGCGAACTGGGAGGCGAGGAAGCTATCCCTCCCTGTTCCCTGGCTGGTCCACTGCTATGGCGGGATCAAACAGCGAACGAGGTGTAATGCATAATGCGATTCAACCTCATATGGGGTCACACAATGGGAAGGAGCCCGCCTCCATTCTCCAGCAAGGCACACGTGCTGAGAGCCAGCCTCTGCAAGCCTCGAGGCATCGGAGGCGCCACGCACCCTCCACGCCGCACTTGGGCTCTGACGGGGTTGCCCCGAACCATTCCAGGAGCTGCTGCTGCCGCACCTCCTCGCTGGATTGCCGCCCCTGGGAAGATACCCAGCTACGCCAGTCGCGAACCACCGCCCCTTGCCCGGGCTCGGGCTGCTGCGGTGAGTCCGCTTGCTGATTTCGCGTCTCCAGCGTCGTCTCCAGCGGTCGCAAAACCCGCGCCGCATCCTCCCGCAGAGACCTGCGGAGCTCGTCTTCCAACGTACTGAAGCCGCTGGTGGGGACTTCAACGCCGCCGTACAACTCAGCTTGACGACCTGCGCTGGGTCCGCTGTGCCCGCAGCCATAGACGTCCCCACGGCTGCTCCCGCCGTCGTCCCCTTGCAGCAATGCCAGGTGTGGCTTGTGTGGTGGCGAGTGCTTCTCCACATGCAGGTCCATCTGATGCGTCCCTGGTTCATCACCCGCTGGAAGTGGTACCTGGCGGAGCGTCGCTTCACCTCCCCGTTCGCTGCCGCCGCGCCGGAGAGACGACTCAATCGCTTGACTCTGATCCTGCCCTTGGAGCTGCCATTCCTGTTGCCACTGCTGCACCAACTCCCGCTGTCGATCGTCATGGTAGTGAAGTTCAGTTGGATACCCCTGCCGCTTGTGTTGCAGTTGCTGAAGATGATGATGTGATGATCGATAGACGGACTGCGGCCGAGTGCTAGTACCAGAGTCTGTATCTGGTGCGGGCCCTGCGCGGCTGAGCGCTGCGTTCAAAGCTCTCGGACCCGCGTTTCCCTCCTCCCGCCGCTGCCCAGGGATGTCCAAACTCCCCAAGGGTTCCCGAGCAACCTCTCGGACCCGCTCCCTGTTCAACACCACATGAGCTGCCGCCTCGTCCATCAGGTCTATGGCGCTATCGGGGAGGCGCCGCTCAATCACGTACCTGCGTGCGACAATCAGGGCGGGAGTCCTTGTGTAAAGGACTATGAAGATGCTATCACGGCAAGCGGTGCCCAAAATACACAAAAGCGCGACTTCTAAACCTGCACCCCTAGCCTGCCGGCTAACACCATGTGGCAGGACCCCTACAGCTGCAATCACCTGAGGGTTAAAGGGCCAGGCGCCAGCAAGCATAGGCGCGAGAGGTGTGCCAAAGGTGTGCACCGTCGCGGCCCCCATTCACACTTCGACCTGCCGCAGGTCGAGAATCCCCCAACTCACCGTTTCGCGCATCTCGCCGCTGCCTGCAGTGCCCCCTCCGTGAAGGTCAGTCCGTGGTGCTGCTCGTAGCGGGGCGCGAGGCCACGCAGCCAGGCCACCACCTCCACCTCCTCGGGCTCCTCCACAAGTACACTCTGGAAATGAAAGGGGCCCACGGGGCGGAGGCTAAGCATGATATGCATCGGCTGCGAAGACGGCGGCAGCAGCATACTTGAGGCGTCATGAGCTTTATTTTTTGCCGATGATAAAGGCAGGACTGCGCGCACTCGAGATAACCAGGCGCCCGAACGCACACCCGTCCTGTTGAATACCAGGACTTTAGGGGCACGCAATCTTGCCCCTTCATACACACCGCACAATTTGGAATGCACCGGGGATTTACTTGGAAGCGGCGGGCGAAGGCCGGGTCCTGCTCCACGTGTTTGCGATATTCGTCCAGAGTGGTAGCGCCGATGCAGCGGAGGGAACCCCGGGCTAGTGCGGGCTTGAGGATGTTGGCCGCGTCGAGACCGCCCTCCGCACTGCCCGCACCGACTACGCACGTGAACAGCGATAGTCCGGAATTCGGAAAGAGCTTGGCCGAGAGAACGTGACTGCGCCGCGTACTCCTATAGGCGACGATGTAAATGTGGACATCTCTCTCCCTCACCCGGGCCCACAAACGCTAGTCTGTCGCACCGAGATGCGTTCCGTTTTGCTTCCTCTCGTATCAGAGGCTGCTGACAGGTCCGTAGGATTTCAGTTGCCGCCAACCATCAGGCGCCTAGTGCAGAATGCCTGGCCTGATCAGAGGCGCACACACACACATACGGAAAGACACACACACACACGCACACACGCACAGTTTCATCCGCCATTGGGGCCCCTACGCACCCAGCATGTGCATCTCATCGACAAACAGGATGATGTTGCCCCGAGCCGCCCCCACGTCCGCCACCACTGCCTGTAGCCGCTCCTCAAACTCTCCACGGTACGATGAGCCCGCCAGAACCGCCGTAACGTCCAAACTGATTAACCGTTTACCCGATAGCCTGCCATGGCCAAAACAGTGCGGAGCGGAGCGGCACCAGCAACCACCGGAAGCGGCCACCACCGGAAGAGGGAGATCGGACGGCGCTAAGTATAACTCCCAATGCTTCATTTGCAATACGGCCCTTGCGTGACAGCAACCCGCTCGGATCAAAATACGAGGGCACAAGAACACCGCGGCGCAGGGCCTGCTTCAAGACGCGTCATTAAGTGGGGGCACTCGCCCAGTGGTGGCCCCTACTTGTCACCAACACCCGCCCAGCACAAACATTGAACAAGTTCATTAAATCGAAGGGCAAATGTCACACGAGCCGCCAAAGTCCCATCTGTTCCTTCCTAGAATCCTTACCCCGGCGGCGCATGCGGCGATGCAATGAGCTGTGCGACCCCCTCCACCAGGGCTGTCTTGCCCACACCGGGCTCGCCAACCAGCACCGGGTTGTTCTTGGTTCGACGGAGCAGGATCTGCGGGTGGCCAGAGTGCTCGGGCGGGAGAGACCGGGGTGACGGGGACACCAAAAACACATTACGTGGGTAATGTGTTCGGCCGCCTAATGACGGGGGCGAGCCAGCGGGTTGCATTCTTAAGACCGCAGAAAAGGGGCAGAGGACAGCACGGCTGGCATTGCTCGGATGCGGGAAAAGTGGATGTGAAGAACCGGCACTCCTAAGCGATAGAGGTAAGATCCAAACAATCAGTAATTGTTAAAAAGGAGGGGTGTCACACGTATCCAGAATGTAGTGGCCATGTGGGTTCATGTCAGGTGTTCCTGGATATCCGTGTAAGACTGGCAAGAAGGCACGTGCGGATAGTGCGGATCTGGTTATAACCGCGGTGAAAGCGGTTGGGAAACTTGGCTGGTGCACTTGACCCTCACCGCCCTTAACACACGAGGGAACGGAGGCGTGTACAGGTACCCTTCCCCTTTTGGGACAAATCAGTACAATGCGCGTAGGTCCTACGGAAACCCGTTCAGCTCGATCCCAGTAGTTATGCGAGCTACACACGCCGCACATGGCGCTCGCCAGAAGCTGAGCCCCGAGCCCCGGCCGTGCAAATGCAATGCACGGACCCGCGGGTCATCCTCCTCTCGCCGTTCGCACCTGCAAAATGCGCGTCATGACATGCTCCCGGCCCAAAACTGGATCCAGCAGCCCCCGCCTGGCCTCCTCCGTCAGGTCCCGACCAAACCGCTGCAGCGCCGCACCGGGGACGCGCCTGTGCTGAAACACATTCATGCGGCGCCGCCGGGGATGCGGCCGAAATAAGTTTGCAGTGTTGAACGCTGCAAGAGAGAGGCAGCCATAGTGCTAATGAAAGGAACACCGTGTCTGCAAATGGATGATAGGAGGACCCTAAAATGCATTAGGGAATGTTGGCAGGAGCCAGGGGTGTTTGGCGATGGCAACTGCCCTGCTGAATTTCGCTGGTCCCCGCTCCCCTCGTTTAGCAGTCACGAGGGGGAGTAGCCGTTGGTATGAATGCGACATGCCTGCGGTTTTCCGACCGCTGCTCAAGCCGACCGTCGTCGGCAGGTTCGGATCCCCCGTCCGCTGCAGCGCTCAAATGGCGTGATATCCAATGGTACAGTTGCGAACGAAACAGCACCTGACTGGCTGACTCCTGCATTATAGGCCAGCGTGAGGACCAGGATGACGACAGCGCGTGAGCGGTTAGGGCCAAATTAGATAGGATCAGTCGCTCGATGCCAAGTCACCTGACGGCGAAGCCATAAAAATTGCGCCATCATCGCGACTGAAGAGCGCGTGCCGTTCACTCCGGCTTATTTGCACGCGTCAAGCACAGGTACCCATGCTCCCTAAAAACATACTTAAAGGTATGGCGCGACCGGGCATGCACTATTTTCGTACGATATAAATCTACTTTGCACCTTGCGCTTGACAAAACTCCATCACATCTTGCACGGCATCTGCCGAACGACCAATGGGGCATCCGTAGTCCATTACGTACCTTCATACCTGCTCTACTGCGCACGTAATAAAATTTCAACTTGAGTGATCTGAATTATGCATAAATGTTACAAGAACAAAGGTGTTGTCTGACTTTATATTCGGCGCCATAATCCTTGCGACTAAACGGGGACAAGACATGGTCACTTATAAGAAAATGTTTGAGAAATAATTTAAGCATAATATTGGCCTTAACTTTACATAAGCATAAGGCTGCAGAGCCCTCGCTGCGATGCAGCGGTCGCTGCGAGCACTGGTGAGGCGATGGGGACGGCGCGTGGAAGCTTCAATGGGATTAACCTTGATATAGATATGACGGTTTGCCACTTGCGGCATACAGGTGTCGCGTTGTGTCGGCGCCGGTTGCGGGAGCCTCAGCAGGGTTGGACAGGTGCAGGATGCAGGGGCGACGCAGGCTTGGGATGCGTGCCTTGAGGCGAGGTTCGTGACCAGCAATGATGACGCTTGTAATCACTGTATTCGTTGCATTTGTTCGTCCCCCTCCAGTGTGTTTGGGGCTTTTAGCTGCGGTTTCCCCAACACGTGAAACAACGTGCAAGGAGCGCACACTTAAGGGCCGCGGTCATGTTCAATCTCTGAGGCACAAGGGTTCAGATCCGCTTTAGCCCCCGTTCGGCAGGTCCTCCGGGCATGACACCTGTAGCCGGACTCGTTTTAACCAGAGTCACCTTACCATCTGCCAACGCCCATTACCCAACATTTATGATTTATGATATCAGTTTCCACTGGCAACAGTAGCGCATTGCGTATCGCTGCAAAAGCCCATCTCGTGTCCTTTCCCCCATCTTGCACCTACCCCTTCCCCGTAACTCCCTTCTCACCGCAGTCGCTTTAGCTGCTCTGCCTCAGTGCCTTCGAGACATCTGCTGACCGCCGCCACCTCATCAGCTGGTGCTGCCGGTGGTGGTGGTCTCGCTGCCGGGTTCGCAGCACCTAGGGACCTAACACGGCCCTTCCGCATGGCAGCATCCTTATGGATGCTGAAGCTCGCACAGACACCCAACACCGCACAGTTGCCGCTTCTTCCCCACGCGATGCGCACCTACGCCAAAGCCGCCAAAGCCGCCAAGGCTGCTGGGGCGACGGCGCCCGTCGCCGCCAGCGGCCCGAAGAAGCCCCGCGTCAGCTGGACCAAACTGTATTCATGCCGCAACGACCGTCTGCGCCATACACACGAACAGATTTGGCCTACGATGCAACTGACGGAGGCTGAATTGGCGATGTTCCGCCGCAACAGCCGGTTATTTGTGGTTGAGATGGGTAAATCAATCAGCCTGCAGACCAAATACCGTATGGGCCTGCAGGTACAGAACCCCGAGGAGGTAATGGATGCGGCGTCAGGGATGACAGGCGATGGGGCGCAGGCGAGTGCGGGGTCGTCGCGCAGGGTGCCCTACCAACAGGCTCGCAGCCTGCTGCATGAGTCGCAGTTGCACCTGGATGCGCTGGGCGAGAACCCCCGGTGAGTTCACAGCTTGCTGGGGGAGCGTGTCTAAATGCTGTGTTTTTTATTTTTGTATCGAGAAGGATTTGGGGTCCTACAATGGGCGCCTTGGTGGTTCACACCTGTGTACGTGTATTTGATAGGCCCCACAGACGGCGCACAGTTTTTCAAAAATGAGAACGGGGCAAAGCCATAATATCCTTTGACTGACTGTTCTGCTGTCTGCTTCTCACACAACGGTTGTCACACCAGCTGCTGTTGCCTCAGCGACCTTGATCTCCCGACCCCTCCCGGGGCTTCTCTCATCCACCCCCCACCAACTGCACCTCATCGCGCCGCGCGCCAGGTACCTCAAGGTGCGGCGAGTGCGCTCCTTGTACGCCGCCAAGTTGCAGAACCTGCGTAAGTTGCGGCTGCTGCTGGGCTTCCGACGGCGGCATTTCGTGCAGCGTATGTATGAGCATGCGCTGGTCTGTCGCGGCTCACACCGCATGTGGAAGCTCGTGTGTGCCATGGAGGCCAACACCGCCATGTTCCTCACCCGCATGGGCCTTGCCGATGACTCCGTGGCGGCGGTGCGCGCGCTGCGAGATGGTAAGGTGTACGTGAACGGTCGGCGGCCGGACATGCCGCACCGCGGCTACCTGCTGCCGGGCGACGTGGTGAGCCCCGCGGCGGGTGCGGTCTCATACTTTCGGCAGCGCGTGGCAAAGAGCTTGTTGCCACTGGAGGCGGACGTGGTTCGATATGTCATGTGATTGGATTTGATAAAGTCCTTCGAAGCGCGAGGACGGAAGGTGGTTCAGGCTGGCTAGCGAGTAGGGTAGTATGATGATGCGAGATGGGCTCTTGGAAGTGGGAGCTCTTTAGGGTCCTCGATGTGGGGAGTGTGGCCCCCTGGACTTCCCCAGCAGTCCAGCCAAGCCTCTACTGATTTGGCAGATCGCCAAAGAACCTTCCCTCACGATGTCTCCCATTCGGCTTTCTGTGGTACTCGCGTGCCTTCGAGTGGCAATGGTTGCTAAGGCGCGTGTGCAATGCATTGTTTGAGCGCACACGACTTGCATGCCGGCTGTTGCTCTTGTTCAATAGGTTCTTATGCAGCTTGTTCCTTGGCTCGGAACCCCTTTCATCTCATACAGTTTCGGATGAAAGCTCATGTTCGCCGTTGCTCACATCCGTCAGTCCCACGGCAGCCATAGGGGAAATTGTTGTGAACTGTTGGTGAACACGTGGACTCGGGAGTAGTAGAACTGGCTAAAAGCTACGACGCAGATGGGGTGGGCGATCGGTTGGGGACCTTTCCCTGAAGACTGTATGTTTGGATGTGCAAGCCGAAGAAATACGGCTGGTGCACAGGATGATGATGATCATGTAATGGTGGTGGTGGGAACGATGGTAGGAGCTCTCTGTTGTGGACTCGCAGACCATTGCTTGCAATGGTGGATGCATTATATCCACCGCTGCTTGGGATGGCGAAACATTCTCCGATTGGATGCTCCTGTTGAATCTGATGTTTGCTGTAAAAATCACTTTACTCGAGATGATGATGGTGGGCGCACCACTAGATGCAGCGCAGTCGTGCAGTCCTGTTCACGCGCATGCATACGACGTTCCCTCTTTCACAAGGGCTCCAGCCTGCTGATTGGGTCACATTACCCACAAGCCTTTCATGTGAGAAAAGGAGGGGATCCGTATTCCGCAGCCGCGTCACAGATAAATGACCCATGGGTCATTACAGCCTGTTCCAGTGCATTTGTGCCATTGGAGGAACAAAATAGCACATTAGCGCGCTTCAAGATGGCTGACGCATAACGATACATGGGAGCAGTCATCCAGG
This sequence comes from Volvox reticuliferus, assembly GCA_019650235.1. NCBI lineage: Eukaryota > Viridiplantae > Chlorophyta > Chlorophyceae > Chlamydomonadales > Volvocaceae > Volvox > Volvox reticuliferus. The sequence continues at coordinate 3,866,277 of BNCP01000003.1, forward strand.
ATAGGTAGCGTCCCTGTATTAAGCAGCTGACCATATTTCGCGAGTTGGTGGGCCGGTGTAGCTTACTGCACCGCGCCGTTCGCTTGATCACTAGAAGCAAAATGGCAATATACAATGTGCACGGGAGGCTCTGCCTATAATACTTTATTTTCGCATGCTGGGCGTGGCCCTATCGCGCTTCCGTCGTATAAGTCACCCCGAGAATCAAGTAACGCATTAAGCAGGCGATCTGCATCGTATGCTCTGGGCTCAAAGGTACGTAATGATATATCAAAGGCAACTGAAGGTGTAAGGCCTGCTTTGTAAGGGGGTTAACCCGCCCTTTTGCTTGGCTGTATGATTGCGTGACAGCCTGGATGCCATCACATGGCTGGCCGCAAAACCATATGCGCAGCATGAATGCGCATGCGGGGCAAATTTCCCCACCCCGTTCCAGGATCCATATGGCTGTACGAGCGGAGTACTAAGCGGCGGGACTGCAAAGGTACTTAAGCAGGGGGCGGCTAATGGCTTCTTCAGCCCTTGGCCGCCGCTTAAATACCCAATTCTTTACGACTTAGGTCCCCCCGCGCCTCCGCGCGCTTCGTGATTACAACACTGCGAGCCCTTATCAGGTTAGCTTATTTGGCGGCCAAGCTGGCCACTCCTTTCCACGTGATTGCCGTCTGTTATCAGCTGTTTCTCTCTTCCTGATCTGGTCGTGTGCTTGATTTCCTTGCACCTATTGAACTCGTTCCCCTAACGTCAAAATGTACGCTCCCGTCGCCTGCCGCTCTGCAGCCCCTGCAGCTAGAGTCTGCGCGTCCACTGCGTCACGACTCACGCCAGTCATATTAGGTTTCCCTCCATTCCGGATTGCCCGCTCGCTGCCGTCCTTGGGCCGAGACCCAGCCGTCTTCTCGTCGTTTTCTGCACTCGCGACTTTTGAGCTTCGCAGCATCCAGGTCGACCGCGCCCGCGATAACTTTCCGAGCAACAGCAGCTGCTGTTCTTCCTTTGAGCTTGAAGAAAACTCAAAAAACATGGCGTCTTCTGCTTCACCGAACCGCGCATACATGCCAAATAATGAGCAGCAACGTCAAGATGGTGTCTTCCTGACCCGAAACTCGATTGCCGTCGTCCCGCCCAGCCCCACCAAGCGTCCTCGCACCGAGTCCTTCGCCAACTTGGAGCGCCAGCAAGTCAATCTCCCACCAAATGCTGGTGTCATCAGCTGCCCCGACAAGAACAGCAAGGACACTGCCGCGCGGCACCTGGGCAAAGCGCTTCGCAGCGTGGTCAAGATCTTCTGCACCAGTGCCAAGTAAGTGGGAGACTTCCACCTGCTCCATCCCCTTAAGACGTGATCTATGTTTACCCGTTTTTGTACATCTTGAGCCTGGATGTATCTACCACGTACACGCGCGCGCGGCGACCCGGCGAGCTGTGGTGACCCATATCAGCCCGTTGGTCTTTCATGTGTGCCAGGACCCACATCAGATTTTCTTACCTGACAGACCGACACATATCGAGAATTGGATTCAGCAATCCAATGTCCCAGGCTGTCGTATGTGCTGTGCATATGCCAATTCACTGCCTGCGCGCATTTACCGTCTTCCGCAATATCCGCATGCGCTGTCATTAACGTGCGTGTCCTCTGCCCTGCAGCCCCAACTTCAGCCTGCCATGGCAAATGATGACACAGACAAAGTCTACTGCTTCAGGCTTCGTTGTGGCGCCCCTGTCTTCCCGGCGCATCCTCACCAATGCGCACGCCGTCGCCAACCAGGTGCAGGTGATGCTGCGTAAGCACGGCAACGCGCGCAAGTACCCTGCGCGGGTGCTGGCGGTGGGACACGAGTGCGATATCGCAATGCTGACTGTGGATGACAACGAGGTGGGCCTGGTGTAAGAACAGGAACCAGTATTTAGCTTATGTTGTCAGGTCGTGCGATCTTACAACGGGAGGGATACGTTAGCTATGTTGTATTTGGCTCTCGCCTCTTCCTATATCTTACGGAAAGCTGGTCCTCCAAAATTGGAGTTCTGTGCCGCTTTGCTGTTCTTTTTCGACATGTATGCGTGCCCCGTTCCGACCCTATCGTCCCCTGCGCTGTAGTTCTGGGAAGGCGACAGCGGTGTGGAAGCTCTGGAGGTGGGCGGCTTGCCCCCCATGCAGGAAAGCGTCACGGTGGTCGGCTTCCCGCAGGGCGGCGACAACGTGTGCGTCACCAAGGGGGTCGCCTCCCGCTTGGACCGTCAACAGTACTCGCACGGCCGTTGCGCCCTGCTGACCGTGCAGACAGATGCGCCCATCAACAGGTGCGTGCTGGTTGCCCGGGTGGACGTTCGGGTAGAAATTGTATCTCGCTACTGTGCTACGATGCAGCAAAAAAGTGCCAATTTTGAGAGCACGATGTGCACCGTCTCGTTGGCTCGTTGGCTAGAGCAGCTTGCAGCCTGGCTGGTATGCTGCTAGCGAGCATGGTCTTCGTCACCCGGGTCGATGATGTGTTTAGTACCATTCGCATGGTAATTGGGTCCAAAACGAACCATTGACAAATTCCCCTGCTATAATGCAGCTTTGTTAGCCGGTGGCATAAGAAAATACCCATTTCTGGTCATGACCAGCTGGATACTCGTTAGCAGTTTCGCCTCGTTATGAGTTCGTATACCTCGTATATCGCCCGTATTCCCAGCTTCTTTCCTTGCCTTGACTTGATGCCAACCGGCAGCGGGAACAGCGGCGGCCCAGTGCTTCAGGGAGATCAGGTGGTGGGTCTGGCCTTCCAGTCGCTGGTCGGTGCTGAGAACACCGGTTATGTGATTCCTACGCCAGTGGTGCACCATTTCCTCAACGACCTGGACCGTCACGGCGGCAAGTACACAGGTGCGTTGGGAATTCCAGTCGACAGTAAATACTGCAGGGTTCTGAATCTCACTGCCTTACCCCGAAAAGCGCATCATGGCGTCATCTGCAATTTGTACTTGTGTGTTCCTCTTTAACCTCGGCTTTGCGGCGTGCGATAGCAGATCCAGCCTACTATTGTTGCGGCTGCCAACTGCTGCTCGCGTATTTTTTTAGGCTTTCCCGAAATGGGCATCAGCTGGCAGTGCCTCGAGTCCGTCGACATGAAGCGCTCGCTGAGTATGCCCAATGGTGCCACCGGCGTGTACATCACCGGCACCGAGCCCGTGTACGACTCGTCTAAGGTACTCGACATGCGTCGTGCCTTCGCGCATTGGAGGGAAGAGTGAAGGCTATTGCGCGGGCAGTGAAAGTCTGCATTATAACCTGTTGCCATTTTTAGTTTAAATTGCGAACATCCGATCCAGATTCCGTTGACGCTGGGCTGAAGCGGTTACCTTAATTATGATTGCCACACCGCAGGTCCTGCGCGCGGGTGACGTGCTGACCAGTGTGGACGGTCATCGAATTGCGGACGACGGCACCTTTCTGTTTCCAGACCAGTCGGTGCGCATCGACTTCCGCCACCTGCCTTCCATGGCATACGACGGGGACAGCATCAAGGTGAATTGCGCGAAATGCGGAATGCAAGAGTGAGTGGATTGGTGCTGGTCGCACGCAGGCAGAAATTGTATGTGCAGAGGGGTTTGCTCTTCCCCTCGAAGCCTTCTGTCTGTGGAGTTTGTGCAGAGGGAAGAAATGGTGTGTGTAATGTCCCATGGGGATCATGTGAGCCGCGATAAAGAGTACTCTTTAGCCCGATGGAGGCGTGCAATCGACAACCCAAGGCCGTTGCTAATCCGCTGCCCTGCCATGTTGCATTTATTACCGACAGGTCGGCATTTGGCGTGATGGTGCAGCTCTGGAGCTGCCACTGCGCGTCCACGTGCCCCGGCACCTGGTGCCGACCCACTCCCATGACCAGAAGCCAAAGTAAGTGTCGTCGGATGCGCATGTTGCCCCATGATAGGCTGGGGACATAGGTTGGATAACTGGCTGATGTTTAGTAAACGTAGCGGGTGTAATTCTCAACCATTGTCAGGTTCACACGTTTATGGCTTCGTTCAGCAGCGTTCGTCTGTAGCCAGGTGCTCCCATCGAACCCCATAAACTGGCTGTGTCCGCATCAATTGACACGTAATGCGTGGTTTGTGAGCGAGATGTGGAGAGGAGGGCATTCCCAACGACAATGTACCGCTGTGCCATCTGGCTCAGATACTACATCTTCGCGGGCTTGGTGTTCACACGCCTGACAAACTTCTACCTGAGGCACCAGTATGGCGCTGACTGGGCCACCCGGGCGCCTATCAAGCTGTGTGACCGGTCTTTCAGCGGCTCCATGGAGGCACCCGGACAGGAAGTGGTGCTACTCAGCAAGGTGCGCCCCGGGAAATGGGGAATAACGGAAATAGAATGAGGGCGGTTGAAAAGCTCCCCGGACACTTCTGTAAGCTTGCGGGTTATTTTTTAAAGCCTCTTTATGCTATACGTCCTTGGTCCATATTTGGTCATCGTCCCAATTCCCTTCCGCCACTGTCCACCACAGGTACTATCGGCGAACGTTAACCAGGGCTTTCAGGAGATCCAAAACGTCCAGGTACGGTATGACGGTGTTTTTCCAGGCCAGCGCAGGGACACGGCAAGAGCCCAGCTGAGCCTTAATGCAGCGTTTTAGCGTTATGTGCAATTCCCGTCGCCTTGCCTGTTTCACATGTGGCAGGCAGTCGTCGAATGATTCCACGGATTGAGCCATCATAGCAGAAACCAGTGAGCTGCCCCCCCATCATTCCCGGTGCAAGAGATATTTCATGCGCCAGGTATGTGTGGATTGATCCCCGCTGCAGGTGTACAAGGTGAACGGCGTCAAGGTTCACAACCTGGCCCACCTGGCTCGCCTAGTTGAGCAGTGCGATTCTGATTACATCCGCTTCGATCTCGAGTGGAAGAAGGTGAGCTGCTGCCGACTGCGTCCGGCTTCAGCGTCCGGCTTTATGGGGCTTTGAAGTTGTTCGCATACCGCCAGCAACGTCAGATGCCGGCGATGGAGTATGGATATGTCGCGCGCGCTACGGAAATGCATGACATGCGAGCATTATTAAAAATGCGCTTGCTGTATCTGCCCATACACGGGCTTTCGTACTAAGTATCCTCGGCCATGGCAAACATGTGCATCGACAAAGCAGTATTCGATCATCTACCGCTTATAGCATGTTGTCTGCCCTACTTGCACCTCTCTTCCGCTTGCCCTGCTGTCATTAGGTTATTGTCCTGCATACCTCGAGTGGTCGCGCAGCTACACCAGACATCCTGAGCATCAACTGCATCCCAGCGGCTGCCAGCCAAGGCCTCCTGGAGGAAGATCCGCAGCTACCGGCCGACCTGACGCTACTCTGCCAGCCAAGTATGGCGGACAGCGAGATCGTGGGCGACGACGAGGCGGTGGCCGTGGGAGAGCGCCAGGCACGATTGTGAATTAGATTCCTTTCACTCCACGTGAAAGTGGAAGCTTAGTGGCGGGGTTGGGGTTAGGAGCAGTTCAACTTGGGCGAGGCAAGGAAAGCCAAGTGGAAAATTCCTGCGGAGTTCAGGCTGGTCTCCGGAGAAATCGAGATTATTATAATGTCCTTCAGTTTATTGTGCGGGGCGCTGGGGCCGGGTCTGGACGGGTGGGGGCCTGATGACGGCTGCTGATGTATAGCGTGCAGCGCCTTTGTACTATAATGACTTTTCCTCTAGCCATTTCACATTGCGACGACGTAGGTTAGGCTAGGAGGCTAGGATCAGCTGATGAATGCGTGCGCTGCAATTGCGTTTTGCACGCGTCAGCATGTTGGCGCGCAGGATGTGTCTTCCTTCACGTGGAAAACCGTTACGCAATCAGCAGCTCGATACGTACGGTATTTAAGGTTTCGTGCAAGGCATAACTATGCATACCTGAATGGACATTATGGTCAGGCAGGGATGTGCCGTCTATGTGCATGGGACGCCGACATGTGCACGCACTTGCCGGAAAGTTACCATGTGCAGGTAATTGTTCGGTTGGTCTGATGTGGTTGCGGAGAAGACTGTAATGTTCTAACTTTCCAGCTCCGCAGATGCACTTCATATCGCGTTATTCGCGTTGCTCTGTGCCTGTGTACGGCAAAGAGGTCTTCCATTCCTTCGGCGACCTAGCAAATACAGATACTTGTCGTAGGTGAAGTTGGTCCGCATCTGATGCCACAATCAAATTGATTATCCACCGTTTGGAGGAAATGGAAATCAGCGGTGAATTATACACCATGTAAGTGGTTCGGGATTTTGACAGTAGGCTTAACGGTACCGCGTTTCCAACGCTACGCTTCTTCACATCATCATTGTTAAAGCCGATTAGATACCATCCCTGGAAAATTTGCTTCGACGGAGCGCTACAGTGGGTATTGCCCAAGCAAACTTCATAACGTGCTATACTGCGTAGCATGTTAAGTAAAGGACACGATGAAAATGTTTAGCTAGGCTTACACGAGTGGTGGCTGTTTTCCCCATGCACACAATTCTCCATCACCTGGCCCAACATTTCGAGCGGCAAGTTGTACCTGGTGAGAGTCTGACGGTTGGTGGCTAGTACAGGCATCCCAATATTACGTAATCCCCAAAAGAAAAAATGGTCACGCTGAGAGGCCCGACATTCAGCCAAGCTGCTGCTTTTACAGAGCTCGTAGACCCCAATTTTGGGGCCGGGCACCCTCCACACCGGGCAACTATACAAGCCGTTAAGAGTCATTTGTCCCACTCCGTGCATGACGGCACGAGATAGCCCGGAGTCGCCGGGATCCTAACTTATACCGCTGCTGTCCAAGACGGATATAGCTGGGCGCATACATACCCCACGGTTCCCGCATCTAGAACATGAATATACTTGCCTGACTATGTACATCCTGCCTACGTAAAAGTTCATGCCTAGCGTGCCTAGAGGCCGACCTAAAACACGTGTCCTCTCTGTTGCTCGGGTCATTGCAGCACTTCGCAAACCGCCATCATCCGCTGCCTGCACCACGGTGCGCTCTCAGACCGTCGATGGTTTTGAATCTTAGTGCCAAGGCCAGAGGTATCAATTACGTGACGGCGTGCAATCGCTCCGCCATACCCTAGTCACGATGCTATGTATACCAGTAGTATACCAGTAGTCGAATAACCAGCATGCATCCGTCAAGGGAAACGCTCGATCCGCTGCGCTGCATGCATAACAAGAGATTGAACCCACGCCACACTGCGGTGCCGCACTACAGCCCACGCCCGCAGCCCCATGCAGGCACGCTTTTGAGAAACCCCTTTCGTTGAGCTGCCAGCCGGACCGGCCCCAAACTAACCCTTAGATCCCCAGCAACCCCAGAAATTCCTCAATGCTGATTGTCCCCGTCTTGTTCTTGTCCAAGCGCCGCTTTAGGCTGATCGCCTGGTGCCGCGTGAACTTTAGGCCAGCTGCGAGCAGACCTGCCTCCAGGTCCTCGCCGCCCAATGCACCCGTTCCTGCCTTGTCCGCCGCAATGAGCGCTGCACGTACCGCGTCCTCCTTACCGCTGACCTGCGCCTTTATTGAGCGAATCATCACGTCCGTGTCCGCCATTACAAAAATATCCTTGTAGTTCTCCATGTACGTGAGCGTGTACTCGTCGGCCTCCAGCAGCTCAAAGCTGCGATTGAAAACTTCGATGACGCTGCCCACGTACAGGTCCAGGTACGTATAGATTTCCTCGCTGCGCGGCTTGTAGATCCGCTGACGCTCCAGGAACTTGCCTCCCGCAATACCCGTATTACGCACTGGCGGCTCGAAGATGAGCAGCGTATCGTCCATCATGAAATATGAAAGGATAAAGCGACGAGCGAGATCTGTGCCCGAATGTTTGTGCGTCTCCGTGTCCACCATCTTAACGACGAAGCGTAAAATGATTTTGTCCTTGTTCATGAGTTTGTGCAGGTCGCGCTTGGGTGGCTTGGGCACAAGGCTGAGGCAGTTTTGCAGGCTGTCCTCCAGGGTGCCGTAGCCGTTGTAGGGCGGTAGCGCAGCCTTGGGCTTCGGTAGGATGGGCTCCTTAATATCCACAGGCGTCATCTCCTCGTCCCCGAAGCCCAGGTTGTCCATGTACCAGTTCTTGGTGAACGTGTCGGCATCATGCAGGTAAAAGTCACGGCCAAGGACTGAAATGAAGGTGCCCAGACGGAAGTCACCCGGCCCGTAGCACTGATCCTTACGGAACTTAGGGTTCAGCGTTGTGTTCGTTTTGACGGGCACCTTGGGCAGCGGACCGCGCTTCAAGAAAACGGGAAAGGGATCGCGGCCACTGTTGCTCTCGTTAATTTCCAGGATCTCCACTGTGTCATCCTCCAGGAAGTAATGCAGAACGTACGGCCGGCGATCACCGTACATTGACTGACGCTCATCCCAGACGCACCAGAAGCGCAAAACCTTCTTGTTATTTTCCAAAAACTGGCGCAGCTTGTCACCGTCCAGCAGATGGCTGGGCTTGCCAAGGCGGGCCTCGACGTACGCCTTAAAGTCGTTCATACGGCGCGTTAATGTGCCAGCGCTTGCTGCTCGGATAGCACAAGGGGGACACGGGCAGTTCCGGCTTTCAAATCCCTCGCACTAAGCCAAGCTGTAGTTGCAAAGTACGACACGGTCATGCGACATGTGCCGAACGACTTCCATACCAAATAACCGCATTCTAATGTGCCCAATACCCGAGCTGAGGCTCAGATAGCTTTATTTAATAAGCCACACCCGGACCACGGGAGAATGCGTAGAATTTCAATAACTCCGTAAAACTGAAATCGAGCCTTTTCGCTTGAAGTTGAAGGCACTGGAATTAGGTTTTTGAGGGAGGGCTATATTATTGATATGCTGCTTAACACACTCGGCTATAAGATAGAAATGCAGTTGTATCAATACTATCCATATATCTTTCACTGATAGCCGGGAGAAGTGTACCGATCTGGCGCAACGTCCTGGTCCCGTTAAAATCACCTCCCGGATTAACTTAGACATCACCACATGCCCGCCCACGCACAGATTCCCCCACTCCACCCACGTGAAAACACCATGACAATGCTTACCATCGTCAGCGCGACCCCGATTCATGCCGAACGCCGTGCGGTAGCCGTCCACAGGGTCATCCGGGTATGGCAGAGCTGCAGGCTGCTCCTTGCCTTTGCCGGCCAGGTACTCACGCGTGAAGCTGTCCGCGTCCACAAGGAAGAATGTGCGACCATAGATAGTTGCACTTTGGCCGACACTGAAATCGTTCGGGGTGAAAAAGCTGCCGTCCTCGCGGGTCACGCGATGGCGCTTTATGAAAACGCCCTGTGCGACAACAGATCCGCCACGAGGGTGAAACAGTAAGAAACGAAACATGACCGCCGCGCCCAACATCACCGCTATTAACCATTACACCTCAGTAATAAAATTTCACACCATTTTAAAGAAGCCCACCTGCGGAATGCCACTGTTATCCTGGCGCGGCTCGGCAACGTGCATGCTATCGTCCTCCAAGTAATAGTAGAGGATAACCTTGCGGATGCGGTGGTTCTCCATGTTGCTCTCAACGACAGACTCCTTGAAGTACCCGAAAAAGCGCAAGACCTGTCCGAAATTGCAAACGATTGAGTTCCGAGTCTCACAAACGTACTCCTCGAAGGCGCGGCCCGCCAGATCACCAGCCAACCACGCACCTTGCGATCGTTCTCGACCCACTGGGGAAGTTTGCCGGCAGCATCCGGTGCCAACATGCTCGCGGACAAGGTCGCCGAGGTGGCCCCAGTAACGGCATCCGTAGCGGCACGCTCGGGCAGGTCCTTAACAACAGCCAAAGTCTCCTCCCGCTGGTAACCATTTACGTAGTTGAGGGTTTGGTGCTTCTTGAACCCCTTATCGCTCAGGGATTGCTGCAGAATGGAAAGCAAGCTAACGGTTCAGTGGATGATGCCATAAGTCTAATGCTGAACAAAATGAGCATACAAACTCACCGGCATGCATACTGAATAGCCAGGGAGCTTGGGAATCGGTGGCGCGGACATCTTGATAGGGATTCGGCAAAGATGTCACACAGTAAAATGAAAAACGGGTAGATAGGTGCGTATGATAAGCTAATCTTGAGTTAACTATACATACTATTAACCTTTAATGGTGCAAGATTGTGTTATTTGTAAGTCCGAAGGTTCGAAGGGCAACCACCCAAGCCTCCAGGGAACCCAATGGAAGCTCGTGAGGCTATAGAAGTGAAGATAATTTAATTAAAAAGATATTTCCTGCCCTTTCGGGTTGTTTCCGGTAACTGGCGCAGGGCACTCCGACCCACCTGTGAACCTGTTTCAGTGTGTTCCATACCGAAAAACCCACATCAAAAACCTCTCAGGAGTTCTGAGACCGTGCGCAGTATCCACCCGGGTGCCGGACACGTAAAGCTCATGGCCGAACCCAGAGGGCTGCGTAGGGCTGCTGGGTTTAACCTCATCCGTCGCACACCCCATCCCGCCTAACATTACCGACTTAACATAATGAAACCCGGCGTTGAATACCAGAAGCAACCCCACAGAGTTTGCATGCGGACTAAGTTACAAACGTTATGACGCCACCATGGGTCAGGATGCGTCCTGCTTCTGCATAGGCAAGTTTAAGGCCTGTTTAAGGCAACACCGCGTCACCTGGTCGTGGGGATTGATCCACGGAGGCTTACCAGGTTGCTGGTCCGTACCTCGTACCTTGAGTTTGCTATTGGCTGTGTGGACCTCTGGGTCATGAGCCTCCATATATGCCATATATGACCCGCATCACCACGATAACTCAAGAGGCGCATGACCTACCCACTTGACTGCACTCCCTTGGTAACGATTATGGCACACATCATCTCCAGTCCTGCACCACATTCTGAAGTCCGATAATGTATGTTTGTGTAGGAGGCTCCTCTGCAAAACAGCGAGGCTGTCTTCCTATGAGCACCCTTTGGTCTGTCAGAAGCGATGCCTGCTTTTGATGTCGCCATTTCCTCACTGAGATTTATGGAGAGAGCGGATTCGATTCTTCTATTACATTACGCGCAGTTTCGGAACTGCTATCTCCCTCAGTCTACCGGCGCGACAGTTTAGTGAACGGATGTCTTCCGCCTGCGCATTTTGCATCACGTAGCTATTCACAGTTCGTTGAGTGGTGACCCCATGGCGTGAGGATGCCCACGTCATGTCACATGCCATGGGGTCCACAAAAAGAATTTGACATGCGTCATGCACGGCCAACACACAACACTCCTGCGCCGTGGCCCCAAGAAGCGATAAAGGTTGTTATGTACCGCATGGGGTGAAAAGCGCTACACGCTCTGTACGCGGCCATTAGTCCAAACTACATTAAGTAAACCGTTTTTCGCTGGCAAGTCAGATACGTGCCGCAGTTGATCGTACATCGAGGCAACCTGCGGGCTTCGAGCACCATATTGACATTCCATATCTCACCTCTCAACGTAACCACAACGCATTACAAACTGCACGGATAGGACCCTGAGAAGAAAGATCAAAACAGAGAACTGGCGCTCGTACGCAGTGCACACGCACTATGTCTGCGGCCATCTGGTCAAGCAAAAACGGCTAGGCAAGAACCCCTGCACGATAACTGCACACTAAACTGCCTAGCGAATGCTAGGCTCCTAAGCCCATGCATGCCAGCACTGCGAGCAATATGTCCGGTTCAGAGCGAGTCAGAAGCCCCACCAGCACCCTGAATCTTACAACTACTTATCAACATCTGCGGTGGCTTCCTTGGGCGCGCTTGCAGAAGGAGGAAGTCGGTTGTAATCCTGCACTGCCTTGAGCGCCTTGTTGTATGCGACCTGTGGAAAGCAGAAGCATATAACATTACAGGTGCGCACAGATACAGCTAAACGGTTGTGGGTGTTGCGCCTTGGAAAGGAGTCCGGGAGGTCACATCCTTCCCTATTGAGAGCTTACCACTCGATTATTTGCTGCTGCGACAATGCGGTCGGCCACAATAATTTCTACAGCTGCGGGATCTGCGCAACACCAGACAAGAGAGCTTGGTTAGCCGTTACGGTTCATAGCGGTTGCGTAACCATGCTGATTCGTACGCTTTGCGCATCACATCCGCAATGCAGCATTCGTTGGTTCTATGAGCACAAGGTTTATTACGTGCCCTAATGCCCTGATACCGACGTACCCCTCTTGTCACCCGGGGCGATGCCCGACAGGTGCCCCCTACCAGTACGTCCGCGCGGTTACAGCAGTTTTGTCAAACCACCTTATGATTAAGTAAGCTATCAAAGTGATCACTCGTTCCAAGAATCCACGAAGTCACACCTAAGCACAAACAACTATAATAAGGTTTTCCACCAGGACGTATCATGCTTTCGCGTTTTGTCTCGTGCTTCCAATGCAGCACGGAGGATATGACGGGCACCACGTTTATTCATACGACGCCTATGCATCACGTCCTCTGGGAATTTTGATAAAATAGCCTCACGCAACAGTTGTATTATATACCAAGATAACCGTGCACATGCAGTGCCCTTACGCACAAGTCGACACCAGGCGCGTACCATCAATTTGCTCCCGCAGCTGCTGGTGCTTGTCCATCTGAGCCTGGAGGTCTTCCAACGAGTTCCGCACCTGCCACGCGCAGATCCGAACCTTTGGTTAGTAACTGACGAGTAATTGGCTATACCAGCTACAAAATTGCTCCCTTCATGTAGTAGTGCACGCTGCCGATGTACAACATAGAGAGTGAGGTAATCAACTGATCTTAGTTTTCTTAGCTTCGGTGCCTTCTGTATACCGCCCGACTGACCTCCAGCCTGCAGAACTTACCCCGTCTTCAAGGCGCTCCTGTTCCGCTAGAAGCGATGGATGGATCACTGGAATAGTCGTTACAGCTGCAAAATTCGCGGGAACTGTCCGCGGAGACGTGGCACGTGGCGGATTGCTCCCGAAAGGCGGCTTCCCTGTCCCTAAGGGTTGTGGTGCCGTGGATTGCCATACGTCCTGCGTGCCTGCAGCTGCAGATGTCTGTGATAGTGGCGCTGTGCCGTTACCGGACACCTTTGCTTCAGCCTCTGATGGTGACTGTGCCACTGGAGGTGGCTGTGAAATGGGCCGTGGTGACACCGGCGGTGGAGGTGCAATTGGGATCGATGGTGATATCGGAGAGGCCACTGGCGGAGGCGCTGCAGCCGGCACAGAAGCCGGCACAGTTACCGAGGGCTGCTGTGATCCATGCTGCCTGGTATCCACCTGTAGCTGCTGCGGCGGCGCTGCAAGGGGTTGGCCGGTGGCAACCAAACCGTTACCGCTGGGTGTACCAGCCTGAACCTCGGCCTCCTCTACGTCCACTTTTTTAAAGGAGTCATCCCAAGCATCCGCAACTTTGACCCGTTTTGGCATTTTTGCGCCACTTGGTTGAAGAGGAAGGGTAACACGATAATTGCTGCCGGGCTTCCAGTATCCAATACTCCCATCTGGATTGACAACAACGTACTTATACTCCAGATCCAGACTGCCCCTGTCAGCCAGAGTCCACCGTAACGATATGCGCCAGGTACCGTGGGTCACAGTACAATAAATAGCTTGGTATCTATAAAGCGGCAGCAACAATAAAGATAATTAGGAGAACGGCTTACCCGGGGGAAACACTTAGTTCCACCGTCCACCAGTCGCCATCCGTCCATTTCATCTGCACCGTCCGCTTGGGGTCCCAGTTGCCAAGCAAATCATCAGAGCCCACCAAGCCCAACGATTGTCCATAGTTCACACGGTATGGAATTTTAAAGTTCAGTCGAAGCGTGGAGCTCGGCTTGTTGCCTGGAAAAAGCCAAAAAGCGCACTAATACTCGACGAGGAAAGGCTTGTAAGCCAAAAACAACTACAAGAGTCTTACTTAATTCGTCAGCGCCACCCTTAAAGCAACGAACGGCTGTCGACCGGACGCAAGACCTGGTCCCCTGCGGCCGAAAACGAGTCATTATGATGAGTAAGCTGCTATTGCTGATATAAAGAAGTATCATCGACCAATATCTTTCGGATTAGCCGCAACGCACCCTGCACAGCGGAACGTTCTTTTGGGCGGTTCCACAGGACTGGTGACTCCATAGGCTGAGATGAACCATCCCAGCAGCAAGAGTCTAAGCACTAATGATAACCTGGATATTGTGCCGCCCCAGGCAGGCGGGTTGGCCAAGGGTCCAGTGGCACAAAGTTTTGCCCGAAATTCCGAAATTTCGCGTTATTCTGGAAGCTCGCCTAACAGGTCTTCAAAATAAGTGATAAAATGATCACACCCACAGCAGTTCTTCAGCTAATAGCTGATATGGGTTCCAACGTGCCGAAAGGATGGAACGACGACCAGGACCTGCGGTACACCGAAGTACGACTTGTTGCCCCCTGCCAAGCTTTTTGGGGTTGTCCTTCTGCTCTTTACCCTTAGGGTAAACGACCACGTCTGACATGAAATCCAAGAAGCAAGACCAAGATCCCACGGTTGATAATGCGATTCGCTATGTGCCCAACCCGTGTGCTTCAGAGTGCAACTTCATGTCACGCCTTCTGGTATGCAACGTGTTTTGCTTGCTTACCCCAACCCCTTCGCTCTCCCGCATCAAAATGAATAATTCGGTGCAATTAACGCAATGTGATTTTATTTATGGTGCCGTTGTCACAGCCTGACCGCGCTTCGTGACACTTGTCCCACTTCATCAATGTCCCATGCGCGCGAGCAGTGACAATTAAACCACAACCACAGCAAGAATTCGTACGTCAAGGTATTGTGACATGATTGTTGATGGGTTTATGGTAGCGGCAGCGTCGTTGTATGTTGGCCTTTCCAAGGCGCGAGGGACTCAAGTACAATTTGATGCCGGTGGTTATTTTATACTGTGTTGTGAATACATTTCACTATAAGTATTTATACTATTGTAGCCTCTTACCCGTCCTAGTAAACCTGCGGCAGGATCGACTGCATCTCTCTTACCGTTTCAGCCTGCAACATAGGCCAGATCATTATCAAAGTTGCTCAAAGGTTTCGGGCTGTAGCTCGAGGCGAATAATAAGCGAATGCCTGTGAGTTTTCTAGTGCGGTTGGTGTCGATATCCTTTGCTCAGCGGTCTAAAGTCCTTTCCTTGGCCCGACTTTGTACGCAACGGCAGGTCCGCGCGTTGCTAGAAGTCCAACCGCCTGGTGCGTTTACGCCTCTTGGATAGCTGTAGGTTTGAGCTCACAAATCAGCTTCCTCACCTTTCGTCAGCCTGCATCACCCGTGCAGGAGCAGTTCGGTACATCCTTGGGCTCATTGTCATGCTTATTGGAGTGGTACGGTTTTGAATTCTGGCGGAATCATGCGCCATCACGTAAACCCACCATCCGGGCTTCGCCACCCCCGGACAGCTGGCCCAGTCAGTGCTGTTGCGCTGCTGTCCTGTGATCAGTGGCAGTGCCGCTGGAAAGCCCCACCATTCCACTTGCTTTTGCACTTACCTCTTACGTTGACTGACCGGGACTTCCCGCTGTTTCTTCTTGATACAGATCCTCCCGCTTGCATACGCGTTCCTAAAGCGCAAGAACCCGCTGGCATCTAACTTCCGCCCGCTTCGCACGTCAGCCTGAGGCAGTCGTGCCGATTCGACACATCATTCTTGCATAGGAGAAGCTCGCCTTCAGCGTCATTTGTGTCGCTGTAGTCAGGGCGTACCATAGCTGGTTGAGCGATTGAGCCGCTGCGCCGTCCTCGCCGCGAGTTTCGATACACTACAAACGATAAGGGTCATGCAAGCCGTACTGCTCTGCCGTGGCGCGCACGCCACCTCGACGTGGGCGGCTGCGGCCAGCCTCCCCGCCCTGCTTGTTGCAACTGCCAATCGGGCGTCTGGGCTCGCCCTCACGACGCTTACCCCGGCCAGTGATGTCCTTCGAAGGCTGTCCACATCGGCGTCCTGTAGTAGCCAAAGCCATGGCCATAGTCATAGCAGCACCACTGCCTCCATGAACGTTGGCACTGTTAGCGATGGCGCGGACAGCGGCCAGCTGCATGTGACGGTGGAGCCACTGTCGGGCGTGCATGAGGGCGTCTCGGTCATTAGCCTGAGCCGCCCTGCTGCACGGAACGCGATTGGACGGCAACTGCTTCGGGAGCTGGCGGAGGCGCTCGACACGGTGCGCCAGGAGCGTACCACGCGCTGTGTACTGGTGCGCAGCGTAGTTCCAGGTGCGGGTCCCCATGGGCGTGTATGGCATTAACATGCGCAACGAGGGCGGGCTGCGGCTGGGGCAACTAGGGGCTATATACTTCGGCTGGGCTGGGGCATCTTGGGGGCATAGATAAGACTGATGAGGGGAGTCCATCGCAGCAGCTGAGAGGATGGAAGCTGGAGCAGACAGTGCCCTGTACAAAGAGCCATGCGAGCATGAAGGTTGTCAACGCCTGTGCGTTGGTGGGCATGTAGCGGCAGCGCATTAGGCTAGGTGTTTTCCGTGGCAAATTGTTAGCTAATGGAGTCTGTGCCATCACATCTTATGAGGAGGCAACAGATGCATCGCGTAGCGCACAAAGATCGTGCGCTGCCTTATACTATGGCGATTTCCCGATGCCCTGCGCCCCGGCTGATCACCCCAACCAGGTGTGTTCTGCGCGGGTGCCGACCTTAAGGAAAGAGCCACCATGAGTCAGAGCGAGGCGGCTGAGTTTGTGTCACGCATTCGTCGCACCTTCACTGAGTTGCAGGTGGGCGTGGTTGGGGACGGATTGAGAAAACAATGCATTTGGAGCACATGAACTGGACCGGAGTGCAGGTGTGCACCGGGCGCGGCAAGCAGCCACGATTGTGATATGTGCACACGCTGGCTATCGCAACTAGACTGCGGAGGCGAAGCTTCGGTGGTTTATAAGGGCACACGTTTTCACCCTGTGCCCTTGTGCCTGGAACCCTTCCCGTGTTAAGCTTGACAATGTAGCTGTTTTGTTGTTAACTCTTGTGTTTTTTCCACTTGAACTGGGTCCTCGTAATCTTAATGTGGACTTTGGAATTGAACATATTCAATCTTGCTGTGGGCGTGGTGGTTGCTGCTGCATAGGACTTACCCATGCCCACGGTGGCTATTGTGGAAGGTCTGGCACTGGGAGGCGGCGCGGAGCTGGCGCTGGCCTGCGACATCCGCATTATGGGCACCGGAGCATTAATTTCGTTCCCAGAAGCACAGCTGGGCATCATCCCCGGCGCTGGGGGCACCCAGGTGGGTGGATTCGGCGCGAAGGGGCAGGTGCGGGGGTCGCATATTGCAGAGATGGGGACTCTTTGGGCATTATCGGGTTTCCTCAGAACGCGGACTAAAATGTAACCTCGGAGCTGGAGAGTGTTGACTGCGTAACACGGCTTGTGAAGTGAGGTCCACGTGTTGACTCAATGATTGTATTTGCATCCCAGGGACGCCGATGTGGGATTCTATTGGTGACCTTGCCAATGACACATCAAGCGTGGTCTGGAACGAGGCGTGTCTCTGCAAATGTATTCCTCTGCAATCGTCCTTTATGATGATGTGTGTAGTGTGTTGACAGCAACGGCTCTCCTGCTGACAGGGCATTGCAGCACTGCCGGTGGAGATGGCGTGTCGACGAAATGTGCCTTGTTGTGCCTTACTATGGTCTGACACCTTCTGTATGCTGCATTCCTCTGCTGACCCTGGCACGGCCATTTGAGCTCCCCGTGCCTTCACGGTGTTCCCTGCTCGTCTGCCTCCGCCTTTCCGTATCCTCCTTACACTTCGGACGCTTATTAAACATCTCTATCTCCATCCTGCATCGCCCCGTGTGCCGTATCCCTAGCGCCTACCTCGTATCGTGGGCGCCAGTCGCGCCAAGGAGCTTATCTTCACGGGTCGACGGGTGGCAGGCCCAGAGGCCCTGGACCTGCAGCTGGCAGATCATGTGGTACCGGACGATCAGGTATGTGGGCCGTGCGGTGTCAGCCGCTGCTGAGTCTCTTATCTTTGATCATAAGCATGGAGGATTATCACACAACTGTTTTGATTCATAGTGCAGCTGGGAAGGAATTCGCACGTCCTGCGAAGGGCTGCGGAGTACGATGAAGAGAAAGCCGTGAAGCCCAAGGAGGGCGTCGACTTCATTTGGGGTCTTACATGAGGACATACGCTGACAAAGATCACTGTGGTCGTGCTGGCGTTGGTGCAGTCGCTCTGTGTCTCAGGCAAATTAGCTAAGCAACCAATAAGTAACCCAAAGTGATCGGCCGGTTATCATTGTTGTGGTTATTATTACTGCTACTACCGATTATTCGCGCTGGCATCTGTGTATCCCCCCATGCTGCGTGTGTCTTTGGGACCTGTGGATGCGTGCTGCAACTGGATGGGAATGTCCTACACACCTGATGAGGCGCTTTCTCGCCCCGCAACATGCACATTGACCTTCTTGTCTTAATCCCTGATGGCAGGTGTACAACCGGGCGCTGCAGCTCGCAGAGCAAATTGTCCGCAGCGCACCGCTCTCATTGCGGCAAGCCAAGGTGCGTCTGATGCTGGCATGCGTGTACACCTTGTTACGAGTCTTGAAATGCGTCAAGTGGCCATAGGTCGCTGCATGGCTCTTGGTTTGGTGCCCGACGAGGTGGAACATATTGAAGCGCATTCTATTTTTACGCTTCCTGCTTCCCCGTGTTGTTTCTGATGCTTGCCCGATGCTTGCCCGATAAATGAGGTTCTATCCCCGGACTTTGCATATCCCCTCCGCACATACGTCCGTATGTGGCATGTAATACGGTTATAGGGTACATCTGGACTGCCTTGCAACTGCCGGGCAGCTGTTTAGCAACCTGGGATATTGCCATGTCTCCTGGCCTCCTCGTGGCCTCCTCGTAATTCTTTCCCATCCTGTACCTAGACCGTGCTGCTGGCCGTGCGGTGGGATGTCCGTGGACGTAACGGGTCGAATATCACTGCTGGGTGGCGTGTACTCTTCATACATCCCCGTTTGTATGCAGCCATCTGAAATGGTGCAATGCTTTTCTATTCGTGCCCACCGCGCCACAGGCTGCCGTCAACCGGGGCCTGGATGTAGACCTGCATACTGGGCTGGCCATGGAGGAGGCGATGTATGCTCAGCTGCTGCCAACGCGCGACAGGCTGGAGGGGCTCAAGGCCTTTGCGGAGAAGCGCAAGCCGGAGTACAAGGGCGAATGAGGCCGGGAGATAGGCGACCGGGCAGGCAGCCTGCCTGGGAGAGGAAGGTGCAGACGCCGATGGCATAGCCGCCAGTTATCACCTGCTCATCGATCCGCATAAGTGGCGGACGTCATAACGCGTGGGAGACGACGGAACTTTGGGCTTTACCTAGTTTCGGTCTATTTCGGCATGACTTGTGTGAAATTCAGGCCTTCCAGGCACGTGCTGCGGCTTGAGGTCACCCGTGTTTGGCGAATCTCGCCAAGTGCCTTCATCGGGGATGTAACTGCTTTAGTTGCGGAAATGCTTGCATGTCTGTTTTGGGATGCTAGCATCAATCTTCGTGCCACTTTGGTGATGTGTTGTTCAAGTACATCAAGTACCTGCGCTGAGGTTGGCGGCTTGAGCTTTTTGTCTTCATGTCGTTGTTGCTCAGGCACCGTACAGTGGATGGGGCGTTACAGACGAGATTGCGGTGGGGACAAGGTGCGGTCCTTTGGCTGATTGCGCCACTTGCGGGCCCATGCGCGTATGGCACATGCACGCATCACCACTTGTGATGCCGAAGTCACAGGTGACCGGGAAGCGTCAGGAAATGTTTGGTAGTGCAGGGACAACTTACAGGCTCAAAAGGCTGGGAGGGCATACGTGCCTGCTTATGCGCCACTTTGATTTCCGGAGCCACGCTGATTCAGCGGGTGTCGGTCTGAATTGAAATCGTCGGTTCACATACTCTAATTCGTCTATACACGGCACGAGTATTTCCCGGATGTACCGGCATCATTGATTGTCGTGCATCAGCTGGAAACATCTTGTTCAGCTGGACAATGCAGCTTCTACATACAAGCCCTTATAGGAAAGAATGGTTGCACCGGGGCAGTCAAAGCCCCCACACAAAGCGCTTCGATAACGCCCTATCGACGAAAACGTTTCAACATGCCGCATCATGGAGACACCGTTACGATCGTCAGTGTTCGCTCACATTCCGCATGCGCATGGCCCCCTGGACAAAAACGCAGAAAACTGTCAGTTCAATACACTGTCAGTTCAACACGGGTGTATGTACGGTATACACAGGCTTCAGGGTGCCGGCTAGACGAGCACGAGAGAACCCCGCAAAATATACTTCCAGAGAAGGCGCGCAGGCATAACCCCCCGCTGCCCGCTCTCTGCATCGAAAGACCCTCACACTTGCCCTAGCCTGCTGGCCTTCCCCGTCATGGCACACATAAGCACGCAATGTTATTTGATGACTTGTCACGCCCGATTACCGCCCAGCAAACATACTATATGCGAAACACTCACTTTGTTTGGTTGGGCTAGGGCCTTGAAAGGTACTCGACTTGACTCCGCGATGCGTCCAGTCCAGCCTGTAACTCGTCCGCGGGTTGTAGGAAGGGATCCTACCAACCAAGGGCTTGAATAGCTGATCTAAGCTCCAGGACACGGCTCGGCAAAGGGCTTGGCAGGACTAATCCGTTACAAATCGGTAAGGAAAGCGAAAGAAAGTTTGATTCAAAGTTCGGTCGGTTACGCTCAAGAAGTACTAAACGCTTCTAGAGCCAAGTGACAAAGTTCACTTGCTCTATTAGCCATAATATACCTATTCGACTGCTGATGCCGTACACGTCATCGCGACAGTCGAAAGGTCCAAAGCGCATCACAACGAAATCCGAAAACTACATCAGGTAGAATATGCGAAATTGATCCACACGAAATAAACAATTGGGAAACAACGGCCAAATTGATACTGTCGTTCTACCTGCCATATTATCCTGTCGTACAACTAATTCGCTATAAAGACCAGGCCCGGCCCGGCCATTTCCCAAACATTCTTGATTCAGCCGTTCCGAGTGGGCCAATTGTCTGGTCCCCTAAGCCCCAATTACTTCGTTATGCTGCGTCATTCTTACTATGGCCTGAGCACCGCATGCCGCCGGCCACCATGTTACCTATCATGTTCGGTTACTTAATCCGTCGTGACAGCTGTCACGCCCGATTACCGCCCAGCAAACATACTATATGCGAAACACTCACTCCCCCCCCCAGCTCTGGGTGCTGTGTCAGCTCCCGTGAGCTGGCTAAGGCGAAAAACTCTTAGGCTAACTCATGCAGACTGCCCTCATCCTGCAGCAGTGCATGCTTCCACAGGGCGTTGCTAAACACCATGACCCACATGCGTTCCCCCATCTTCAAGATAGCCAACCTGCCTTGCTTACGCAAACCCAGCAACCACCGCATCCTAGCATAATCCGCGGCCGACAGGTAGCTATAAGAGACGCACACAAGAGCTACAACCCCAGCGAACTGCACAATGGCTGGAAACGCTAAATCCAAAACCTCAGCCCCAACATCTACTGCGATGACATTCATGCCCAAACCGTCCTTTTGCGCCTGCTCCAAGGCTCTCGGCTCTAGCGCCTTCAGGCCCGGCTTTCCTGGCAGAAACTTAAACACACAAGCTGCTTCCCTGAGCTGCTGTAGCACCTCCTCATGCCACTTGAACGGCAGGAATATTGCACCTGCAACCTCCAGCGCCAATGCCCCTAAAAGCACGTCAACCTCCTGCACGGTCACAGGGCATGGACGGATCCGACCTAGTGACAGTGCCGTGCTGAGCGCGGAAAGCTTGTAGACCTCATGCTCTCCGGGCATGCCCTGCACAACCGCCGTCTCCACCTGCTGTGGGCTGTCCAGCCCCCAGCTCGACGAGACCTGAGATGTACTCGCCCTCACTGATTTCGGCGCACGCTGCTTAGGAGCCAGGCGATTTCTCAGCTCTGTGACCCCCAGCACCTCCACCACGCCGTCATCATAGGTGACTTGAAACCGATGCGCACGTCCTTGCCGCCCCACGTACGACGCCACCCCGAGGTGGGCCGTGCTGCGGCGTCCACGTCCTCGTGCCTCCCTCATAATCGCGGCTCCTTGAAGCTCCCGCAGGTGTTTGGGCGGCTGCAGCGGCTTGCCAGACGAGGGGTCAGGACCCAACGCCTGCAAATCGCTGACCTGAATCCCCTTGGCCTCACACCTGGGGCAAACCCATTCGCCTTCAGGGATATGACTCAGCGGGGGTCGTAGGCAGTAGGTGTGCCACCCCGTGCCACAACCATCGCACAGCAGCATCCACTCCTCTCCATCGGGAAAGCTGCAAACCTCACACGGTAAACTGGGCGAGGGCCTAGCAAGCCTGGGGTCCACCTGATGGTCACTAATGGGCAGATGACACGGCGCACAATGGGTCACGTGTGCCGTAATGGTGTTGCCGCAACGACCTTCCAGGACAAGTACGCCCGTAGGACGAACCTCAGTGACGCGCAGGATCTCGGGTCGCGCCTGTGGGTCCAACGTAGTTCTCGCCGTTGTGTTCCTGTAATACACGTAATCGCCGATATCAAACCGGCGCAGGCGTGGCAGCACGGCACCCCCCCTCATCCGGGCGTATCGTAGGGTGTCCCGATGCTGCGCTATTAGCAGATTGCTGCCTGCCACCGCCATGTGTCGACGAAGCACAGCCGCACGCTGCATGACTGAGCTGGCTGCCATCTCTTGATCGTCCAGATTTACCTCCTCCGAAAACCGCTCCTTAATGGCTGGTGGTATCGTGGGTTCCACGGCATGCATGACATGGTAAGGCGCAAGGCGAGAAGACGACTGAACCGAGCAGTTGTAACCCAGCATGATGTAGGCCAGCTGCTTGTCCCACTCCTGATTGCCTCCTCCTGCCTGCGCAATGCGTCGGAGCGCATTTTTGCAGGTTTGAACCGCGCGCTCCGTTAGCCCATTAGCCTGGGGATGACTGGCCGACGTCTGACGGTGATCGATGAACGAATCTACCAGCATCTGCGCAAACTCCCCCTTCCACTCGCTGCCTTGATCCGAGCACACCTCTGCGCATGCCCCGTATCTCCCCAGCACGTGCTGCTGAAAGGCGAAGGCCGTGTGCTCCGCTTGCTTGTCCGGCAGCGGAATCATGACCACGTACTTGGAGAAATGTTCGATGCAGATCATGGTGTACACGTTGCCCCTGGAGGTGCGGTCAAACGGCCCACACAGGTCCACGCCCCAACGATAGAAAAGTCCCGAGATAGGCAGGGGGTTGAGCTCGGGGGCCCTGCTGTTGAAGCTGGCGCTGACACGGTCACAGGCTGAGCAGTGCCTTACGACGGCTGCCACATCCTCCGACATCCCACGCCACCAGTAGCTCGTTAAGATAAGTCCTGTGGTCCGTCGCACCCCAAAGTGACCAGTGT
The DNA here is from genome assembly GCA_019650235.1 of Volvox reticuliferus. Taxonomy (NCBI): domain Eukaryota; kingdom Viridiplantae; phylum Chlorophyta; class Chlorophyceae; order Chlamydomonadales; family Volvocaceae; genus Volvox; species Volvox reticuliferus. The sequence continues at coordinate 3,889,675 of BNCP01000003.1, forward strand.
CCTCATGAGTCCGCTTGATGATGTCAGTACGCTCGGCCGGCCGAGGTACGACACGTGCCTTGGCATCTCCCTCGATGCGGTACAAGGTGTCCCCCTGGAAGCGGTACAACCGTGCCCTACGCGAGCACCGCTTCTGTGCCGGAGTGGATAGGCCCTGCGGCATAACTCCGTGACGCAGCAGGTGTAGGGTCTGTTCGTCATCCCAAATATCCCTGCCCTTGGCGTCCTCCACCTGCGCTGCCGGTGTCTGAGCTGAGGCCATCGCGATCACTGCGCCGCCATGTTTGCTGAGGGCAGAATCGGCGAGGGATCGGGCTAAGCCATTGCTGCAGGCCTGGGTCGCCGCTGCGTGGGACCTCATGGGGACCACTCCCTTGACCTGCCCAGCCATGACCCGATAAATCGCCAGCACACTGGACAAGTAGGTGACGTCGGTGGCGCGAGCCAGCAGGGTCCGCCGCTCATCCGGGGACAAGCTAGCGACCTCAGTGCTGTCCTCCTCCAATCCTAATGCGCGCTCACACTCCACGACTGACGGGGCTTCGTACTTTCCCGTGTGGCTGTTGAACAAGGGCGTGCTGATGCCCTGCCTCTCCGAGACGTCCGTGCAACCCACTGCACCCGGATAGAAGGCCACAGCTGGCATGCCGCCATGGTCACAGGGGTAGTACGGGGCCCTCATCTGCTTCCCCATGATCGGCACTGCGTGGTCCGATGTCAGAATATCCCCCAATCGCCGACCTGCAGGCCGTGCTGCGTTCTTCACCACGCTGCTAACGTGCTCCGGAGCACTTAAGTTGCTCCAGCTCTGGTACATCCGATGCGCATAGGATCCGAATCTAGCCGCGTCAGCTAGTACGGACCCCCCCAGCATAAGGCTAACTTCTGTTGCCACCTGCTCCTCCTTGTCCGACTCAGCCGCATGGATGGGGGCGCAGCGACCAAGGATGCATGCAGGGCGTGGCTCTGTGACAAGCTCCTGCAGCAATTCCACCACTCGTAGCACTGAAGGCACCGCCTGCACTGATTCTTCGTCCCAGAATGCCACCGTCATCCAGGCGTCGCCGTCCTGCGCTCCCACTGCCCTCAATTGCTCCCGGGTCACCTCCTTTACATCCGCTGGCAGGCTGGAGAAGGCGTCTCTCCAGGCCTCCGGGGGTAGCAGCTCCGGGTGTGCAGCCGTCAGCGCGGCCAGCCTGACTGCTGCAACTCCACGGGCCTCAGGGCTGGTGTCAGAGTACAGGTACCGGTTCACCCGGATCCCATTGCGAAGGCAGGACTCTAGGCCGGTACAGGCACCACCCAGGGGTTCGTACAGGGTAATACCGCGCTGCATGGCATACTGGAAGAAGGGTGATCCCACGTTGTGCAACCTGGTGTCGCCCTCACAGTGATCGCGCAGCCCCCCCAGCCGCTTGGCGGTTGAGAACCACTCCTGAGCCGCGCTGTGCAGCTGCCTCCTCTCACGCACCTTGACGGGGTTCGTCGGCTCGGGTGGTGGCGCCCGTTCCTCAAAACGCCACCCGTTCCAGCCCAAGATTGCCTCCTCCGGTGACGGGCAGAAGTCCTCACTGAACGGTGCCACCGCTGCCGTCAGGTGCACAGATGCGCTCGCCAGCTGGTTATCCGCCCATGCCGCCCGGACCGTAGCCAAAGCCTCCCTGGGTGCCGGCCCCAGTTCAGCTGCATGCTCCAAGTCCTCGTCCAGTCTGGCGCCCGTGTTGTCTGCACTGCATGCACGGGGGTTACGGGAGAGTGTGTCCGCGTTCTGATGTCGTATGCCCGGACGGTGCTCGATGGTGAAGTTGTACTCCTGCAGCACCAGAGCGAACCGCGCATACTGACCCGTCAGGCCCTCAGCGCTCATGAGGTAGGTGAGCGGCTGATGATCCGTGACGAGCTTGAAAGGTGGCCCACCAATGAGATGATGCCTAAACATCTTCACTGCCCAGACCGCCGCCAGCATCTCCCCCTTGTAGCTGCTGTACTGTGCCTCGTGCTTGTTGAGTGACCGGCTGATGCAGGCGCACATGTATTCATTCCCCTCATCATCCAGCTGGCCCAGCACTGCGCCAATGCCCCTGTTGGAGAAGTCCGTGTGCAGAATCAACGGCCGGCTGTAGTCAATGCGACGAAGGACCATACCCTCTCGGAGGAAGGCGGCCTTAATCGCATCGTGAGCCTCCTGCTGCGCCGGTCCCCAGCTCCAAGGCACGTCCTTCTTGAGCAGCTTATTCAGCTCCACCACCGTCTGGCTCATGTTGGGCACGTAGCAGCGGTAGTAGTTGACAAAGCCAAGCTGCGTGCGTAGCTCGGAGACGTTCTTGGGCGGTTGGAGTGCCATGATGGCGGCGACCTTGGCTTGATGCGGACTGATGCCGAACGGGCTGAGATTATGGCCCAGGTACTCAATGACGTCCGCGCCGAAGATGGATTTGTCCGGGTGGGCCCGTAGGCCACACGCAGACAAGGCATCCAGCACACGCTCCACGTCACGCACATGCTGCTCCGGGGTTTCTGACCAGATTAGCACGTCATCAATGAAGGCTACGCTGATGTCGTCAAGCCCCGCCTTCGCCAGCTCGTAGTCCATAACTCGCTGGAACTTGGCGCTGGCGTTCTTGAGTCCATACGGCATCCTGGTGTACATCATTAGCTTATTGCCGACCCAGTAGGCTGTCTTGGGCTGATCCTCGGGCTTGATTGGGATCTGAAGGAAGCCCTGCCGTAGGTCCAGCTTGGAGAAAATGACGGCCTTGCCCACCCGTTGGAAGATCTCCTCCGGACGGTGCAGCCCGTATCTGTCTGACAAGGTATGCTGATTGACCGGCCTGTAGTCTTGAGCCATGCGGTGATCCGTCCACATGCCAGTCTGCGGATCCTTCTTGGCTGCCAGCACTGGGTTCACCGCACACATGGTCGGACCGACGTACTCCTTGACGATGCCAGGCTTCATCAGTTCCGCTGTCTTGGCAGCGATGACCTCCTTTTCCTTGGGGCTGTAACGTCGCGGGGGCTGCACCACCGGCTTATCTGTGTCGAGGTCCAGGGAGAATGGGCCTTGATCACCCGAGTAGCCCGGGAGCTCCTCCATGCTATACGCAAAGGCGGAATGCTTGCGTACCCGCACGGCCTCCTTCAGTGCTGCATTGGTCGTGGTATCCAGGGTGATGCTGTTGCCCCAGATCCAGCCACCCTCCGCATCCTTCTGATACCGCTCGTAGGCGGTTGCCGCCGAGTTTCCCTCCGGTGTGAATGATGCCACGCTTGCCAGGGCTGATGACGGGTCGCTGTCCCAGCGCACTTGCCTTCCAGCATCCACCGCTGCTTGACCGTGTGGGACTGCGCGGTTCGGGGCCGTACAATCCCACCCGGTTTGACGCAGCATGTAGCCTCCGGTGGCTGCTGCATGTGTGGCTAACTCAACACCATGGCTCCCGGTGACGTGGCCCTGCATAGCTCCTGCCCCCACCGTGAGAGAGATGAGGATGAGGGCCAGCAGGCTCGCAGAGACGGAGGTCCACCATGTGCGGCGCTTGACCCGCAGGTACTTTGAATCTAGCCGCGTCAGCTAGTACGGACCCCCCCAGCATAAGGCTAACTTCTGTTGCCACCTGCTCCTCCTTGTCCGACTCAGCCGCATGGATGGGGGCGCAGCGACCAAGGATGCATGCAGGGCGTGGCTCTGTGACAAGCTCCTGCAGCAATTCCACCACTCGTAGCACTGAAGGCACCGCCTGCACTGATTCTTCGTCCCAGAATGCCACCGTCATCCAGGCGTCGCCGTCCTGCGCTCCCACTGCCCTCAATTGCTCCCGGGTCACCTCCTTTACATCCGCTGGCAGGCTGGAGAAGGCGTCTCTCCAGGCCTCCGGGGGTAGCAGCTCCGGGTGTGCAGCCGTCAGCGCGGCCAGCCTGACTGCTGCAACTCCACGGGCCTCAGGGCTGGTGTCAGAGTACAGGTACCGGTTCACCCGGATCCCATTGCGAAGGCAGGACTCTAGGCCGGTACAGGCACCACCCAGGGGTTCGTACAGGGTAATACCGCGCTGCATGGCATACTGGAAGAAGGGTGATCCCACGTTGTGCAACCTGGTGTCGCCCTCACAGTGATCGCGCAGCCCCCCCAGCCGCTTGGCGGTTGAGAACCACTCCTGAGCCGCGCTGTGCAGCTGCCTCCTCTCGCGCACCTTGACGGGGTTCGTCGGCTCGGGTGGTGGCGCCCGTTCCTCAAAACGCCACCCGTTCCAGCCCAAGATTGCCTCCTCCGGTGACGGGCAGAAGTCCTCACTGAACGGTGCCACCGCTGCCGTCAGGTGCACAGATGCGCTCGCCAGCTGGTTATCCGCCCATGCCGCCCGGACCGTAGCCAAAGCCTCCCTGGGTGCCGGCCCCAGTTCAGCTGCATGCTCCAAGTCCTCGTCCAGTCTGGCGCCCGTGTTGTCTGCACTGCATGCACGGGGGTTACGGGAGAGTGTGTCCGCGTTCTGATGTCGTATGCCCGGATGGTGCTCGATGGTGAAGTTGTACTCCTGCAGCACCAGAGCGAACCGCGCATACTGACCCGTCAGGCCCTCAGCGCTCATGAGGTAGGTGAGCGGCTGATGATCCGTGACGAGCTTGAAAGGTGGCCCACCAATGAGATGATGCCTAAACATCTTCACTGCCCAGACCGCCGCCAGCATCTCCCCCTTGTAGCTGCTGTACTGTGCCTCGTGCTTGTTGAGTGACCGGCTGATGCAGGCGCACATGTATTCATTCCCCTCATCATCCAGCTGGCCCAGCACTGCGCCAATGCCCCTGTTGGAGAAGTCCGTGTGCAGAATCAACGGCCGGCTGTAGTCAATGCGACGAAGGACCATACCCTCTCGGAGGAAGGCGGCCTTAATCGCATCGTGAGCCTCCTGCTGCGCCGGTCCCCAGCTCCAAGGCACGTCCTTCTTGAGCAGCTTGTTCAGCTCCACCACCGTCTGGGTTAGGCCCAACTGTACCTCATGCGCCGTACCCGGCAATATTGTAACCCTGATTCCTTGGGTTTCCACTTCCCCGATGACTTCAGCGTCCTGGTCCGCGGAGGTGTTTAGGCCCGTGGACGTCCTACGAATCGGTAAACCCAGCAAGGCTGCTGCACGCCTCGTGATCAGGTTCACGTCGGCGCAATGGTCCCTCAAATAGCGCAGCTGTGGGGCCGCTGTAGCCCCTACCTGCATGGCTGCCTCAGGGTAGTAGAACATTAGCTGCTTGCGGTCAAAGTAGCTCGCAGCTTGCTGATCCTGTTTCAGCAGCATGCCCATCACGCTCGAAGGTATGTCCTCGATGCCGCGCACACGTCCCCCTGCAGCCCCAGCAACACAGTACGGCACCCCCGAGGGCGTCGTCCGTGTGTAGATGGCGGCACTGGCTGCCGCATGCTGAGCCTGGCCTGCTGCTGCGTCCTGATCCACCCCCTTCACTTGCGGCGGGGCAGGCTGCACAGCTGGCTGGACACCTCTGGCCGCCGGAGCCGCCGAGGCTATCCGCGCAACTGTTTCTGGCTTGGCTCCTTCCTCCTCCTCCTGCAGCAGGTTCATGACACGACACATGCGGTTCAGCCCTGCGGTGATGTCCAGGCGCAGATGCAGCGCGTCATCTGGCTGGATGCGTGGCTGCGGGCGTGTCCGTGGCGCTACCCTGGGAAGTGGATACACGTCGGACTTGATTTCCACCGGTTCAAATGATAGGGGTGGTGCCTGATGGGTCAGCGTGGCGCACACCCCTCCATGGGCCTCCACCTCTGCGACACCCGTTTGCTCCAACACCTCCTTGCTCCAGTGGACCCGCAGTTTCTTCTTGGCCCCTGCCGCCCGTGTCGTGGAGACGTTGGCATTGCGGCGCTGTGGCACGTACACCTCCTCCTCATCGTCATCACTTTGCACCGCCGCTGCCACCGCCGCCGCACGTTGGGGTCTTGCCTGCTGCTGCCGCTGTGGCTGCGCCTGCAGCTTCTCCTTATTCTGCTGGAACAGGCGACGTAGCAGCAGTGATCTCGGCTCCCAGCCCGGTTCCGCCTGGTCCGGGTGAAGGATGTGACAACGACGCTCGTCATGGCCGTGGCGTCCGCAGTATTCACACGTTTGGCCCTCCTGCCTCCTTGGCCCCGCCTGCTGCGCTGGCTTGGGTTGTGCTGGGGCAGCTTCATGCTGAGTCGCCAGCACGGCCCGGACCGCCCTGGCGATCTTTTCGTCGAGTGACTCCTCCTGCTTGTCTTGACGTTGCGCGGACGTGGATGCTGCCGACTTGCGCCCACTCAGCACCCTGCAATCCTTGGTGTCGTGGGTGGAGTTTTGGCCGTGATGGGAGCAGTAGTGCCTGCCTTCCTGGACCTTCGGCGAGGCCCTCCTGGTGCTGTCTCGCTGAGCCGACCCTGACCTCTCCTGCGCCCGCGCGGGAGCGGTTGCAGGCTTGTAGTCTTCGTCTTCGGCCTTGATCTGTACCAGGTTCTGCCAGTACCGCTCCGCATAGTCAGCAATCTCCCCCAAGCGCTCGTACCACAGCTTGTTGTCCTCCGACCCATACTTGCCCAGGACGTGGTCCCGGACGCGAGGCTCGAGGCGCATGACATAGCGCCGCGCTATCGTCGACAGGGGGTAGTGCTCCTTAATGTACGGCACCAGCTCCCGCACTTGCCTCAGATAGGACTTGGGAGAGCTGGAGGTCTGCCGGAGAGGGATGTACTGAGACACCTTGCTGCTGATCATCTCCGGCTCGAAATGCTTCTCCAGCTTGTTGATGTAGAAGTCCATAAGGGCTTCACCGTCGAACCTGGCCGTAGGGTCCTTGGCCGCCAGCCACGCTTCAGCATCCTGTTCTAAGGTCGGAAGCTGTTCCTTGTGCCACGCCGCGAAGCTGGAGCCTGGCACGGGCATAGTCCGCAGGATGTTAAGCGTGTGGGTTATCGGGAAATGGCCCTTGGCGTACTCCTTACGATTCTGCAGACCGACCAGGGCCTTGCACACGGCCTGCTGGAAGAAGGGGAACTCGTCGTAGGTAAACTTGGGCATGTTGTGGGGCCCGGAGCTCTGCATGGCTTCGTCCTCGCTGTCCTCACCCAGCTGGGAAGCCTCGCTGCTGCTGGCCTCTTGAGCGTCGTCTGCGTCGCCCGAGTTGTCAATCGGGGAGTCCGGGTCCTCCGACGACAGGGGCAAGGGCGACGTCTCCTCTGCGGGTGACTCGCTAGTGTTTCCTTGACTTGCTTGGCTCTCGCTGGTGGACGACGAACCCTGCTGCGGACCTTCGTACAGCTCGGGGGCCGACGGGGACCGCTGCAGTGGCTTGGGGAAGGTCCTGCGCCTGGGGTGCGGGGTCACAACTGGCACGTACTCGTCCTCCTCCTCGTATTCGGGGTTGCGTTGCCACTCTAGCTCCGTCCGCCGCGCTTCACCAGCCTTGACTTCACCTGATGCAAGAGCTCTCGAAGTTGAACTTGTGGAAGCCCTCGCAGCGCGCGGGGGATTGCGCCGGGGTTGTGAGGTGTCCGCCAGGGGTGCGGATCTAACTAGCACTCGGTAGACACACTTGACGTGGGCAGAGGCGCCGAAGTGCCAATGGTGCTGTCGGTGCCTATGCGTACCTGCCCCTGCTCCTGTTCCCTTGCCCGTGCCTCTGGCTGCACCTGTGGAGATGCACGCTGGGTATGCTGGGCACTAGGTTCCGGAGCTGCCTGCTGTACACCCACGGGTTCGTCGGGATGCAAAGGGGGGTAGTTCCGAACGTCCCCCTCCCCGCACTGCACCTGAGCGTGGCGCAAAGATCCACCAAATGTGTTTCGCAGGTAATTCAATAACCTGCACTCCTCCGTGGCATGCCTCGCGTCCCTGCCGTGGATGTAGCAACCTGGGGCACAGTGGTAGCGCTCTGCAGGATACAGGTCCTCGGCGTAAGATAGTAGCTGTTGGTCGCGGCGTAGCTGCCCTATGAGAAAGCAACTCGAGCTGTGATGCCCCGCCTCAGGGCCGTGCAGGACGCAGCCCCTAATGAGCTCCTTGAGCTGAGCAGTCCCTGCACCCGAAGCTGGCCTTTCTACCGGGGATGGTAGTTCCCCGGCAGCTACCGCCTCCTGCCTGTCCCGACGATCAACCGCAGCAAGTCCTCGACTGGCCTGACCCCCCTTACGCTCACCACTACGGGATCGGGATCGCGAGTGTCGGCGTCGGGGGTGTCGCTGTTGGCCTCGATGGGTGGGTGATGGGCGGCGGCGGTCAGTGGGTTCCTGAGCTCCGTGACGGCGACGGGGTTCAGTGCTGGGGCTCTTCCCACGTCGCGGTGAAGGAGACCTGCGAGGTGTTCGCTCGCGAGGGTTGCTCTGCCCCGGGGCAGGACTTCCCTCCTTGCGTAGCGAACGGCGACCCTCTCCCCAAAGTCGGCGTGGGGTCGGACGGTCCTGGTGATCTTGCCGCGGGCTCCGCGATCTTGAGTCGCGTGGGCGTCGCGTGAAGCTCCTGTCGGTGCGCCTGCTTGACACTATTGCACAGGAGGCAGCGAAATGCAACCTGAGCGCGACAAGGTTACAGCTCTATGGACTCGCAGGATTAGACGGCGTCGTCTATGTAGCGACGTCTCACTGATGTGCGTGGAAATGTTGTCGCTCGACCACACGAAGTCCAGCACTCTGGCTACGCGCAGGATGCACAAGCGTGCCTAGGCGACCCTCGGATGGGCCGCGAAAGCTAGACGCTCGCTGCGCTAGGCGTTGGACGGTGACGGCGATGAACAGCAAAGCAGCAATCGCCGCGCTAGGCTAGGTGCTAACGACCCAAAGCTCTAGCGTTAGCGTGCGGTCGCTACTACTCCGACTTACTGCTACGCGGCAGTGTCGTCACTTGGCTGTGGGTTGGGCTAGGGCCTTGAAAGGTACTCGACTTGACTCCGCGATGCGTCCAGTCCAGCCTGTAACTCGTCCGCGGGTTGTAGGAAGGGATCCTACCAACCAAGGGCTTGAATAGCTGATCTAAGCTCCAGGACACGGCTCGGCAAAGGGCTTGGCAGGACTAATCCGTTACAAATCGGTAAGGAAAGCGAAAGAAAGTTTGATTCAAAGTTCGGTCGGTTACGCTCAAGAAGTACTAAACGCTTCTAGAGCCAAGTGACAAAGTTCACTTGCTCTATTAGCCATAATATACCTATTCGACTGCTGATGCCGTACACGTCATCGCGACAGTCGAAAGGTCCAAAGCGCATCACAACGAAATCCGAAAACTACATCAGGTAGAATATGCGAAATTGATCCACACGAAATAAACAATTGGGAAACAACGGCCAAATTGATACTGTCGTTCTACCTGCCATATTATCCTGTCGTACAACTAATTCGCTATAAAGACCAGGCCCGGCCCGGCCATTTCCCAAACATTCTTGATTCAGCCGTTCCGAGTGGGCCAATTGTCTGGTCCCCTAAGCCCCAATTACTTCGTTATGCTGCGTCATTCTTACTATGGCCTGAGCACCGCATGCCGCCGGCCACCATGTTACCTATCATGTTCGGTTACTTAATCCGTCGTGACAGACTAGCACCCGAACTACTAGCAAGGGCCTCCCCAAATAGCCACAACACATCTCTGCAAACAGCCAAATTCAATGCCTCAAGAATCACAGCACTTTGGGTGAACCCTACGGAGTCGTAGCGAGCAGATAGCTGGAACACCTGTAACACGTTCGCCGGTGACATCAGTGAAATCTTTTTCACAATAGCTAAGAGGCTCATGCCCTCGCTCGTCCCAACGCGTTATGCCACCTCCTGGTGCCCCCTGTGCCATCTTTAGGTGACGTGATACCAAGCGGTCCGAGTAAGATTGAGTGGGGTTAGTTTATCGCCGACTATACCAACCCAGACGTTCCGTATAAGATGTTCGTATTGCCAGGCGCTGCCAATAGCCGGGCCCGCCCAGCCGCTCAACATCATGAGCATACCGGTAAGCGACGAAGCACGAGCATCTGGTGACATCAATGCAGAAATGGTCAGCCCTACTTCTTGCACCATAACTCCTTTTCGGCAGTTGAAATCGGCAGCAATCATATTGCGCAAAGTATACGGAGGAAACCCGCCACACGACTGCGTAGGTTATTGGCGGGCTACCCCATGTTGTACCTCATGCCCCGCGCATCTGCTCGAAATCCTAGGATCGCTTGCTTTCAGCACCAGTGTGTACGTGTGAGGTTAGATCACGCATTTGGTACTGGAGCAGCAGAGAGAAGACGGGGGAGAATAGCAGGCGATGCGACGTGAGTGTGGAGACGATGGCGAGAACACGACAGCGCAATACGTCATCACCCATCTTTCGTGCAAGCTGTGATGCATGCCATGAAGCCCTCATGTGGCCACCATCACTCCGTCACCGTCGCAGCTAGTCCCATCGTCTGTCCTTCCAAAAGAGCTCTAATCTATCAAATCCACAGTGCCTTTGTACCACCCACAGTGATCCGAAACCCAAACTCCATCTTGCCCATCCACAATCCACACGACGTTCACAGATATTTGGCACGAAAGGAACCTGTCATTGCTCTTATCAGTGAAGCGATGGCCCCATGGGGCTCAGGAAACACACGGCGCCGTCCACGGCTTCGGCCATAGCCACGGCTTCGGCCATAGCGCCCTAAGTAAATAGGCACCAAACCTATTAAGCCCGCCTGCGCATCACGGCGCGGTCGGCCAGTCCCTCATGCTCCTTATCCCAACTCTGGTTGCGCCCTGAAGACACCTCGCGAGTAAGCAATGCGATCTGTGCACACAAACCGACAAACCCGGGTGCGGGTGCAGGTGCGCAGCCGTGAACAAGACGGGGTTCAGGGCTGGAAGCCAAACTCGAGACGACAAATACAATCATATACACATGCTCATACACACGCACACGCGTATTCACCGAAAGTAACTTGATCTGGTCCAGTCGGCCGCCTTTTTCCCTCCTGATTTCATGCACCGCTCTCGGGAAGCACTAATGACTCGATTCTACTTCGACCTGGTCCTTAAAGGATTGCCTGTTTAGACGATCAGCACTTACTCGCGCAGCAGTCAACCCGGCACGGGTGGGGCCCTTCCTTGAGGCTGACTGGGCAAAAAGCACACCACTTACCTCCCATATCTGTCTGAGCCCCCCTCACAGATCCTCCTACTAAGCTGTGGTCTGCCATAGACCTCAAACCTTTCCGAAAGCCCCTCGCAACCTTTTTGTCGCAACACAGCAGGCACAGGCAGACCCATATCACGAAGTCATGACCCGGCTGGTGCTGGCGCTGTATTCGAGAGCTAGGTCCTGCTCCATGGGTGTATGATGCATGCTGCCCTTGCGACTGAGGGCGCTGGAGGGCCTGCTGGCCGCAAGGCTGCCGCCAGCCGACGTGCCGGTGGTGGTGCGGATCAGCCCCGTCATCGTACGCACGATAGGATATTCCTGGACAGCGCTAGAGATGATTGCCGTCTTCTTCTTGCTGGCTGTCCCGGCCCGTGTCATAGACTTGGTGGGGGCCAGGTGGGGGCCGCCGGGGGAGGGCGGTGGACCCTCCTTCGTGCCCTCCAGTGCGTCGCGCACCTGGCCGCGCCGGAGGCCTGTGGGGGACATCTTTGAGGCGCGGGACACGTATGACAGGATGTACTCGCGTACGGCCTCCGAGAGGTACGGATTATCAAAGCGCTTGACTCGGAAGGACACATCGATAATGGCGGAGAGGAAGCCCTCGTAGGTGAGAACCGGGGCCGCGGTATTGATGGCATTGGGGTCCAGCTTGGCATAGGCGCGGAACACAGCCTCACAGTCGCGCGGGTGCAGCATCTTGTGTGGCTGCGTGACAGTCGATACTCGGCTGTTGGAGCGCGGATCAGAGGTCTCGGTTTCCTTGCAGAAGAGCATCCACTGCTGGAACGCCATACTGGGGGGCCAGTAGGCGGCGAAGTTGTTCTCCAGCTGAGGGACGGAGGTGGGGGGAGTGGCGGGGCTTTGAGGGGAGGTGGAGGAGAGGAAGCTTGTTGGGCTGCGTGCCCGGCTAGGAGAGCGAGTTTTGAAAGGGGGGAGCTGGTTTGCAGGGATCTGGGACGTTTACGGAGTGTGGGTGGAGGAATGGTGGGGAGAAGGGGGAAGAGGGACGACAGAGGGAAAAGGAAAGAAAACGAGGGAAAACAGGGCCAAGAGAAGGGGAGAGAAGAGGGAAAAGGGAAAGGGGAAGGGCGCGGAGAAAAGGAAAGGGCCGCGGCCGGGGAAAGGGGACCGGATGGGGGCATGGGACGCACGGAGGTGTAAGCGCCAAAGGATAGGAAACATGTAAAGGGTAAGGCTTATGCTCATACAACTCACCCTGCTGAAGAATTCTTACCCTGAACTGCCCCAGCCTTATACACATACGTACATACACAAATAGACAACTCCACCCCATCACCCCTCCTACCTGCGCGTAGTACAGGAAGACAGCCCGGAGGTCGCCGTGGTAATGGTTGAGAACCTTCTGCACGGCGTATGACTCGCCAAACGGATTAGTCTGCCCCACGAACAGCTTCTGCACGCGGTCCAGCACCTCCTGCATACCCGGCTCCATTTCGCCCTCGCGCAATGTGGTTGCGTATCGTTCTGCGATGTCGGAGAACTGAAGTAGCTGCCGCTTGAGTGCCGACACAGCAGTGGTCTCCTCCCTGGAAGATGCGCGCAGGCAGATGCAGGCAGATACGGCGCAAAATCCGGAACCAAAATCCTCATGAGACGGAGGAACGAATCCAAAAGCTGCACTACACTACATTACATTATGATGTTACAATACACAGTACTGTAACAACGGAAGCGAAGCCGCGCCGGAGCAAATGCGCGATGGCAATGATGTGTGGCGGCGGGGCCGGCGGTGAACACGGTGACTGGCGCCAACGTGGCGATACCAACCACAAAAATTGAAAGCACCGTCTTCAAACGTTCTCACAGAGAAGAATTCCATGTGTGCGGGATGTATGTATGTGGTGGCATGGCGGCGGGGTGAACATGATGTATAGAACTCCCAATTACGCGGGGCAATTTCTGCTTCCAGCTCCCGCTACCCTTTCGCTTACAACTATGGACCCCCCGTTCTCACTTTAGGCGCTCCGTGAGCCTCTGCACCTCGGCCTCCAGCTGCTCCGCGCGCTGCTTAACGGTCACGTCACGTTCGTGGCATTCCTTGAGAGCCGTCATGACAGTGCCTCGCTCCCCGTCCAAGGTGGACTGCAGAACGTGCGCCTTAAGCTCAAGCTCCGTAATGCGGGCCTCGGCTTCGATGGCGCGCTGGAGGGCAGGTAGGCAAAGGGGGGAGGTAGGCAAGAGGGGACGAGTAGGAGTGTAAGAACACAGACAGACACGGTGTGTGTGTATATGTGTGTATGTGTGTGTGAAGAGAGAGAACTGGGAATCGTCGCCAACGGCTTGTGAGACATGGTCTACGAAGTATGGGAGCGTAAGGATGGGTGTGGGGGGACGGGCCGGCCGGTGAACAGGTCGGTGTGGTTGAAATATCTGGTGTGTGCTTCAGAAAACGAGCAGTCTCATCGCCTGCCACGGCATGCCATTGCCTCCTAATTTGGGGTTATGCGATTTGTGCGACTCAGAAAGGTAGTGCTCCATATCATCAGGCTGACAACCCAGGTGGTGGTGTCAGCCTTGCTCTCCAAGCCCCGGAATCCCAGCCGCTATAGCCGTACCGCACCTTGCGCTGCTCCTCCGCCTCCTGACGTGCGCTGCCCAGATCTTGTCGCGCCACCAATAGCGACGACTGCAACTCCGCCACCCTCTGGTCGAACGCCGCCACCAGCAGCTCCTTCTCGCGTTCCAATTGCCGTACCTAGCATGCGACCGTACAACAAATTACGGGGCAAATTAAGTGATGTTCTTGTCATTCCAGCGGGACGATAGACACGTGTGGCCGCTGCTATTCGCAGGATATAACAACCCCCTTTTTGGCCAATCCCCATCGCCACAATTACATCGGACGGGTTAAGCGCACCCGCCTTCCCTTCCTCCATCTACGAAAGCACAACCTTCAACAACAAGCGCACACGCTTCGTCCCCTCATTTTTTGCTCAGCCTCCCCTCCTGCCCTGCGCAATCCGAAGCGATCTCGAGGGCCCCCGTTTTCCATCGCGCCGGCCACTGCAGCTGCAGCTGCAGCTGCGACTGTGACTGCTACTATAGTAGCTCCCGCCAATCTATTTACCGCCTGCTTTCCCAACATGGCAAAACACACAGGTAACCTCATTCTAGACGCTCCCCAAACTGCAGCGCTGCATTTCCGCTACCTTAGACGCGCTCGCCTCCGCCAGCTGATTCTGCGCAAGCAGCTGATCCCGCGCTGACTCCAAGTCTCTCGTTAGCTGCTGCATCATGAGCGGCGCCCCCCGCGCCCCAGAGTTGACATGCCCAGTGCCAGCGGAGCCACCAGCCGTAGTACCCGTTCCCGGCCGGGAACGCGCCGGCGATCCCGTGCGATTCGTACTGGCACCCGAGTTGATCACTCCCCCGGGCGGTGACCCCGCGCGGTCAGGTACGAGCCCGGTGTTGGGGATGATGCCGGGGGTAGGGGCCGGCACCAGCGCCGCGCTGCGCAGCGGCGAGGTGTTGGAGTTGCGACCAAAAGCAACCGGGGAAGATCCGGGCCGCGCGGGTCGGGAGCTGCTGCCGCGTTCTGCCATTACGGATGACCCGCCAAGTGCCGAGCGCGCTGACTGAATCCTGCCGCCAGCTGCACCTCCGCCACCTGCCACCTGGCCACTTGCGCTGACGGAATGCTGCGTGTGGTATGTCGCACTGGACATGGGCCTACCGCCGCCGGGGCCCAGGGGCTGGAGTGCGCCGGAGGTAGTACCAGTGGTGGACCGCGCGGTGACTGCGCCGCTCCCAAGTTGAGCCTCATGCTGGTGCGAAGGCCAGGTATTGGTGACGCTGACACTGAGCCCCGCCGCGCGGCCGCCCCCGGGGAAGGCCGCCAGCGACGACATTGTACTACCGGCCCCCACACCGGGGACGCCAGCGGGGCGGATGAACTCGGACATCTGAGGGGTTGAAGCGCCACCGCCTCCACCGCCGGGGTAGGCGGACGAGGGGCGGCTGGGGGGCATCAGCATCAGCGTCCGGTTCGGTTGTGGAACCGTCATTGCTAAACTCGACCCTGACGGTGGCGGCGCATAAATCGGACTGCCATTCGGATTGGTTGCCATGCTGGGCGCGAAACCGCTGCCGGGCCCCGGCGCCGACGCCCAAGCCACCGACGGCCCCTCGTCGCCAACATCGCCGAGTGTTGGCGGCGGCGGCGGTGGCAGCCGTGGCGACCTCGGCGACGGCGGCGCCACCCCACCATCCTCCAGGTCCAGCGGCTCCCCTGTCAAGTTGGCGGCACTGAGGCTGCCACCCCCGTTGCCATACGCGTTCGTTGCCCACTCCGTACGCAGTACGGATTGCAGGTAGATTTTGCCACAGGCGTCCCGGATCCATTCCACCACAATGCCTGACAATGTTAGTCGGTGCGCCTTCTCGATGTACTTTACCAGGTGCGAAGTCAGCTTGCGGAATTCCATCTTGAGTGTCGCATCGACAGCACCCTGGCCCGTGATGGGGTCCGGCGTCTCATCCAACGCGGCTGCGCTAGCACCGTACGCGAAAGATGAATCATTGGCGAAGGCATCGGCTGCTCCGGGTGGCAGAGCGGAGCCCTGGGCGACGTAGCGCCTGCTGTACTTGCGCTGAAAAGTGTGGCAGGTGATATTGTTAGCGCCGGCGGCCACATAGGTGGTTACGTACCGCAGGTCGTTGTGGGGCTGTCGGCATGGAACAAAGGGAGGAGAGCGGTGCTGTAAAGCCCAAAAGGAAGGGGGTAAGGGGGGAGGGGAGGAGGGGAAGGAGGAGGGGTGTTTCGAGGGTTGCGAAACCCGCACCTTTAGTCCTCCTGCAACTCCTCGGCCTCACCACATCCCTCATTTACACGTTTCTTTTTTCTCGCTTTCTAGTGCCACGCTTGCTCATCCTACTTCGCTTGCTTTGCTTTCCCATTACGTACATCCAGTTTGCGGTTTTCTCCATCTACATGCATCCAGTTCACCTAGGTATCTTGGCGCGTCCTTGAAAACTACAGCCCGCAACTGCGGCCCGCGGCCTGCACTGGGTGCACGGTGGTGACTTGCCGCTGAAGCCTCCGGCAGCCATCTCTACCGACGCCTTGTATCTCATTATTCGCCACTAATGGAACCCGCTTGGTTTGTCCGTATGGTGGTGGGTTGCAGCTGCTTATCTTGCTGCCCTGGACCTCCTCCGGTGGCCTGGCCGCTGTTTTCCGAGTGCGTATACCCACCCACCCGTTCCATCCAGCAAGCTCAGCCCACGCACCTGCACAAACGCCTGCAGCACCTGCAGAGAATCCACCTCGGCGGATGAGACTGTGTTCCCCGCCTCCAACTTGTCCGACAGCAGCTCAGTTAGCTGGTTAAAGGCCTGCAGCCGCAATAGCTGCGGCTGGCCATCGGCTGGGAAATTGTGACCACGGGCAAGCAATAAGGGGATTTAAAGACGCAGTAGTCGTTGTCGGAAGCAAGAGCGGCACGGGAGGGGTCACGCTTAACGCGGTCCTTATTCGGGTTTGGTACACAGCCGATGTACCGCTTAAAGGTAACGCCTGCCTGGTGTTCCCATGTACAACATATTTCAGAGATAAAATATTATATGAAGGAGCGCAAAGCAGTCCTTTGGCCCTGGTCGGGAGACGAAGTGGACCACACCATATCGATGGCAGACTAAAACCAAGTACCAGTACGTGAACGGGTCGGACAGGACTGCTTTACCTACCTGCCCGTACTATAGCGACGTATTTGCTGTAGTTTGCTTCATCGCATTCAGCGACTTGGATAAAGCGTCGACGTATCGCTTCCATGGTGGTGTTATGGCTCGCGTGCCGTTGGATATAGCCCTCCTGCTCGGCAAGCCCGATACATAGCGGTTATGATTAGTGAATGCCATCGGCAGCGCCGCTGGTATTCCGTATAAAATGCCAGTTTGTCCCAATGCATACCTTGTTCGTTGCCCACCAAGCCGATAGCTGCCCATAGCGAAAGAGCACTGTATCCGGAATATTTATTTTACATTTAAAACCCTTATCCTGCATGAGCAGTGCATATGGAAGGTAATGAGCACCGTGCGACGCCGTTGTGGTGCACCTCTGAGCTCTAGTTACGCACATTCCAAAACAGCGCAAAGAAAGAGCACCAATCAAAGCTTGTGTCAGTTGCCATTCTGCCGAACTGCTTAAAACATGCCTACACAATTTATCGAAGGCACACAGAACAGACAGGGCCTTCGAAAACTTAGGCCGAGAACATGTAATCCGTCCGATTTGGATTGCTAAAGTCAAAATCAATGCATTCGGTACCCACCAAGCTTGGCAAGTGCGGTCCTGTTGCTCTACTTCGAGGAACACGGATGGTAGTACATGCAGTACAGGAAAATCGCTTCGGACTAGTAAGAGCGCTGGGGTAACACAGTTTCTCATTATGAACATGGAGTTGGAATGCACAAAGAATGCGCTCTACCTTCTTCTATTGTCACACTATGACGATCAATTGTGAATACATAGCTGGCTACCAAAAACGCACGTCTGCCATGCGATGGATGCACAGCCTGAGCTTAAGCACAGAAAATATCATTGTCTACAAATGTCTGCCTGTGCTTCCTTCGGGATGAAGAACCCTTCTGCGTAACCCCACCAAGCAAGCAAGGCTCCTTGACTCCCTCGGCCTTACGCCTGTATCCGCCGATTTCTTGAACCCGCCGCCCTTGTCCAAGGGCACCAGAAATGATTGATCTAAAAAGACCATTTCGTATGTGGTCACGCGGGGTGCTCACATTGACAGGCTTTCCAGCCTAGGGACGCGGGCTTTACATGATGCCGCGCGCATGAGGGGGCACATCAATTTCTTACACGCGCTTTATATCAACCATTCCATACGCCGCATCGTAGAAGAAGAGGTAAAACGACCGGGCACATTACCCAGGGCCGTGACCGGGGCGTGCGCGTCAAAAGCCCCGTGGAAGACGGCAGAAGGCAGATAGGATGGTCCCTGGCCACCCCACGGCAGCCTGCGAGGTTGGACGCAACGAACTGACGGTGGTTTGGCAGTCCCAGGTTGATTGGGACGCCTCCTCACGGTAACTCCTTAACGTACGTAGTGTTTTCATTGTATTTGTTTATTTATTACATCGCGCTTCTGCCGCCTAGCCTTGTATGCGCAGTTGCGCACGCTATGGCACGGACCACGCCATCATGTACGCGGTTTTGAAATATTTCTGCATGTCTTGGCGTGTGTGTCTTTGTCCAGCGCAATGACACTCGAAAACCGGGGTCCGCCTACTATATATGCATGGCCAATTGTCCGCGGAGAGTAGCTACTCTCTACCTGGATTGGAGCTCTGTACAGCGACACCAGCAGTGTATAATGGACAAGGTCTCCTGCTGTGGAAGCATGTAGATAGGTAAGGTTTTCGGGTTTCACTTCCTCAATAGTTTCCCCACGATGCATGAAAGCGGATGCCAAACACTGGCAGTGAAGAACTGTATGTATTGCTCCTTACTGTCTTCAGATGAACCAGTACGATGGTTGTACAATCTGAACCCAGAGTAAGAGGTCATGTGATCAAAAGTGCTTTGGTGCATGCAGATCCACGCTCATTTTTGGAGAAAATTCATGGATACAGCGGGCATGGATGGTGGACCTGCTGATAATGGGGAGCCAATCGGAACATGTCCGCAGCTCACCTACTCAGAAGCATGTTGAAAGTGATCCTAGTAATCCTAGCGTGATTCTATCTAAGGTGCTGCCGGTGTGCGTGGGCATGGTTGGAGAATAAGGGTCCCCCGTGTAGTAGTCGTAGACGTACGACACACAGATAAGGTGCAAGAAGCACCCTGTCAACATCTCGAGAGGCCTTTGCGGCAATCAACTACTACACGTTTAGTGTTTCTGAGGTTGGTAAGGCAATTCAGCGGCTTAGCAATGGCAATAAAGTCGGAAAAAAGGCCACTCGCTTGGTTGATGGCATGGAGGTCAATTTGATGGTGGGTCCCCTGCATGCTCTCTTTGAACATATTTGTAGCATGGGTGATTTTCTGAATCAGTTTGAAGTGGCAGCTTTAACCCCCATTTATAAAATAGGTGATGTGGGGAAGATGGGTAATTATCGAGCTTTAGCAGTTGGAAGTGTTTTGGCTAAATAGATGCATGCCTTCTTGTGGAGAATTGTCTAAGTTCATGGTAATGGGGTCCGTTCTCAATACCAAGGAGGTTTTTGTAAAGATAGGGGCACAGTGCATAATATTGTTGTTTCACGTCACATGCTGGATAGGCATTGTAAAGGGTCTAGGGCTCACCACCATTCTACATTTTTGAGATAGACTTCAATACCAAGTCACCTGCTCCGGATGCGCCTTTAAGGGAGAGGGATTGGGGCTCATAGGGACTATAAAGGCAGGATATGAAAATTTGGTCCTAAAGTTGAAAGTTAATGGTATTTAAGGTGATCCTTTTGAATTAGCGCAAGGCATGAAGCAAGGCTTCCCTCTCACGGCAGTCCCACACTTCATGGGAATTTTGGTGAGGGTTTTGCAGGTCTTGTTGATGCACTATATAAGCATATTCCGGCTTATATGTCTGTTAGGCACACTAGTCCCCTTGTTGATGGTGTCCGCAATCCTTTACTTATTTATGCTGATGACCTTTTTCTCAATCAAGAATAATATGCATGGAGTGGCTACACTCCTTGCTCAATCAAGGATACACATAGAGCAGTTTCTTGAAGCCCTGATGAGTAGATGGTGTGAAGCTTTTGGGATGCGTGAATGTCAAGAAAACTGAGATCTTGGAGGTGTCTCCCAACCCTGGGTTATTAATAAGGTGACGGTTAAAGAAGCTGCCACCCCTTAAAATGACTCGTCATGAAGATGGTCATGATTTACAGCCAGATAGAGCTGGTGGATCGAGCTCATTATTTGGGTATTTATTATGGGCCTAACACTCCTTTATTTTGTCTCTTGTACCAAGGAGCTCTTTAATGTGGGGCGGCAGGCCATGTATGTGCTTATCCATAAGCTGAGACAACAGGGCCTTTTGCTGCCTAGAATTGGGTGGAAATAATTCCACCCAATTCGTATGTTTTGACACGCAAATTAGATCCATTCTCTCTTATTATGGGGTCCAGGTCTATCTGGGGCCCGAAGAGACTCTTAGAAGTAGTTTTAATGAAAGGCTGAGAATACCGAGGGGTGTGGCTGCTTTGAGAAGGCACTCATCAAGGATCCTATGCATGGTAACATTACAACAATCCTTTTTGTGTGTGCTAGCTACGCTGGTGTCAAGGTTGCACCTAATAGTTTGCTTTTCAGAGAGTTTGATTAGCACCGGCTTCAGGTTTTGGGGGAAAAATAGTTTTTCGAGGTGAACCATCCTAATGGGAGAGTTAGAGCACTTCGCCCTTGCCCTATGTGCGTGTGAGAGTTGCGTGGTTGAGGATGAATATCATGTCCTTATATATATATGAAATGAATGCCCAGCCAGCAGCATAAGGCTGGAGTTGTCCCAAGCTGTATGTAGACTTTTTGGGGAGAAACATGATCGCAATCATGAGCTTGCTTGATTGGATAACCAGCGCAATCTGGCTGGCCAGAGCGCTTTATGAGATTCGGCGTTTAAAAAAATCTTGGGCAGGCAGGCGAATCGGTGTATCTTAACAGTAGTACCAATTTCTTTTCCTTATGTTCCTTTATCTCTTTTCCAAATTATCTAATTTTTCTGAGGTTTTTTTCTCTTCCTTCTAATCTTTAACTACTTTGTCTTTGGTCTTTTGTGCTTTGCGGTCCGAGCATAAGCAGTGACGCATGCTATTATTATATGAGCTAGGAAATTTATCGTTTCATGTATTTATGACCTTGGATCACCGGAACTTTGTAATCGGTAGTTGTACAAATGACATAAAGCAGACATACTAAAAAAATCAGAACAAAACATTCAGTGAATTTTGCTTTTAAGTAAATATTTCTGTTATTGGTGAAATTGCATTAGAAAGATTAAAAGGTTTAAGTTTGTAATTTATTATTTATTTCTTCTTCGCTCAACTGCTTGGCTCGTACCGGGCCTTACGAGTTCAGCGTAACTTCTAATCAATGAATCAAAGTGAGTGAAGATGTGCTCATAAAATCATATGTGTGACGAGGTAGCCCATGGCTACCTGAACGATGTAAGCCCGATTCTGCTGACCACATTCCTGGCAAAGCTTTTTATCTAAGGCCGTACATAGTCCCTCAACATCGCGCAAACGGCCCTACCTGTTTTTTCTCTGAAGCTTTATTTATAATATAACGCAGCTTATGCTTACTGGTACTCGTGTCTGATTGCGGCAAGCCAGAAAACGGCTTGCGCCAGACGCCGTGGCCAGAAACTTTCAGCATTAGTGATTGAAGCCGCGTACCTTACATTTATATGTGTACATACATATACACAAGTAAAATTTCAGATTCCACGCAGGTCAGAAAAGCTATGATGTACCGGGTAGTATTTGGCAAGATTCCAGCGGCACGGTTTTGCTGAGCTTGCGTAGCATCTCACCCTTTGTGCTCCGTGAAATTAACGTTTAATTACCTAATAACTTCTACCTCGCATCAATGGGCGGTGCAAGCTCTACGGTACGCTGCTTTCAGACGACGCATTCCGGCGAGACGGTTGGCTGCGTTGCACTGAATGGTACTGCTCTCAAATATCTGACAGGAGTCCCAGAACGTGGCCATTCGTGTTCAGCCATCTACTCGCAACCAGGTGGTAAGTCCCTCCTACGGCCGGAACCCTCGTCAAATTGAACCCGCACGGCATCCTTGGGATTTCTGGATACCCGTAGATTCATCTTGCCTAGATCAGTGACTCTGCATTTGAAACCTACCATAGGTTCCTATCGTGGAAGCTACTCAAGCGGCACAGCCCGCGGAGGATGCAGCCCGACTGCGGCAGCAACTGCAACGGGAGAAAGATGATCATGCGAGAGCTCTTGAGGACGCAGCGGCCGCAAATCGCAAGCTCTTAGATGCGGCTGCATTAGCGGAGCGTCTGCGTCTGGATGGTGAAGCGGCTGCGGAGCGGAAGCGCCTGGATGAGGAGGCGGCGTTGCAGCGAGCCCGGTTAGACCAACAAGACGCGGCGGAGCGAACGCGAGCTGCAGAGGTAGCCGCTGCGGGAATGGCGGCCGACCGGGAACGCTTGGACGAGGTAGCGTCTATCGAACGGAAACGCTTGGATGAGGAGGCAACAGCGGTACGGGCGCGGTTGGATGAAGACGCAGCATTAGAGCGAAGGCGGCTGGATGACGAGGCGGCCGCGACAAGGCTGCGGCTGGATGAGGAGGCAGCGGCGGCGCGGAAGCAACTTGACGAGGAGGCAGCGGCGGCGCGGAAACAACTTGACGAGGAGGCAGCGGCGGCGCGGAAACAACTTGACGCGGAGGCGTTGGCAGAGCGAAGACGCTGGGATGTCGAAGGAGCGGCGCTGCGAAAGCAGTTAGATGATGAGGCGGCTGCGCAGCGGGCACGGCTGGACGAGGAGGCAGCGGCAGAACGGAGACGGCTGGACGGTATCGTCGTGGCGCTGCAACAGAAGCTGCAGGGATTGCTGGATAGTTTATCGGCCTCGGGCCCTGTGGCGATGATGCCCGGTGCAATACCGACCCGTAGCCCCGAAGTGATGGAGTCGCTGCAGCCGACCTCGGCAGCGGCTGGGCCCGTTGTGGCGACCCCCGCGGTTTCTCTACCAGCGCCGCTGCCCGTGCCGACGGGACCGAAGATCACAGACAATAGTGCTTCTGCCGCTGCTGCTTCAGCCGCAGTTGTGGAGGAGAGGGCGCGGGTGGAACAGCAGCAGATGCTTCAGGTGGAGGCGGAGAGGAAGAGGCAGGAGGCATTGGATAAGGCGGCCCTAGAGCAGCGCAAGGCCGAGGAGGAGGTTGAGCGGAACTGGCAGGACCAGGTCTGGCTGGGCTTGGATGTCAAGTATACTGGTGATCCGTTATGGTGCCCCCTACCTTGCCTCCGTGCCTGGCTGCATCATTAGTCGTTAGTCATTACAGTAGCCACTGCCCCGCAATCTACATTATGGGTGCCAAGAGACATAAAGGGCCATGCGCCGAAGAACTGCATGTTCTTGTTCCTCAGCTTATGCTGTAATGGCTTTGACTGTCTTGTGCCCCCTGGACGGCGGCCCAAACTGCGGCGTTATGTTGGCTGCAATCAAATATGGGAAGATTGAATATAAAATATATCGGGACACGTAGGCCACCCTGCTGCGAATTGAGGTGGGCACGAAATACAAATGGAGGCCCTTCACGTTGCCGGGCTTCTAGAAGAGAGGTCGACCGCCAGCCTAACAAACGCCGTGACGTGCACTTCGAACCCTTTCCATCAGGCCCGCACCCGACGGGAAAGTCTCCCGCCACACCTTATTGCCCTGTTGCTCCATGCCACCGCCGAATCTCACCATTGCGTGAACTGCCTTCCTGGCGGCTGACCTTATCTTCAGGACCTATTGGCGAGCATCCCGACTCGCAGCATGCAGCTGGAAGAGCTTCCCACCAGCATCCTGGACCTGCACGACGGCATGCCCGCGGCACTGCGTGAGGCACCCATGCGGCTGCTACTGATCGACGCGGTGCTCTCCTGGCCCAACATCCGGGTGTATGAGGAGGTCAACACAGCGGAGGAATGCGTCGAGATGCCGTATGGTGACGTTGACTCTGCCGCCTGGAACACCACGCTCATCCTCAGCTGGCGCTGGAGTACCGTCAAGCCGACCGAGTACACGCACGGCTTCGCACCCATGTCCGATATGCAGTTCGCTGAGCTGACCGCGGTGCTGCGCCGTGCTAAGAGCCAGGGTATTCAGTACGTGTGGATCGACTGGTGCTGTGTGCCGCAATACAAATCGTCGCCCATGGTGGAGGTCCTGCGTTCAAAGGTCTTTTACGCCCGTGCACGCGCCATGTTGGTGTTGCCCACGTTCGTGTCTTTACCCTCGGAAGGCGTCGTGGGGTTGCTGCTGGTGAAGGCCATGCGCATCATCCGCAGTCGCGCCGAACGCACCTCATCGCGGCGCTGCCAAATCACGCAGGGCTTGCTGGAGTCCATTCTCAGCAAGCAGTGTGTCGCGGGCCGTGAGTACTTCACCCGCGTGTGGACACTGGCGGAGCGCATGGCGCGCTTCGGCCGGCCAGAGCGCCTGTGCAATTGGCTGTCACTTGAGAGCTGGCTGGGTATGCTGGTAGATGCTATGCTGAAGAGTGCGGAGGACCGCAGCGCTAGTGAGATTTATAAGCGCATTCTGGGTCACGATGTGGGTCAGCGGCTGGATGCGATTCTGGAACCCCTAGATGCGGCCATCAAGACGGGCAGCATGCATGTGTCAGAGGGGCTGGATACACAGGTGGCGGAGCTGTTCGAGCTGGCAGTGGGCATCTGGCACACCGAAAAGGTAAGGGTGGAGGCGAGCAAGTGTGGGTGAAAGAGGAAAACTGCAAGGGTCAACGTAACCGCGGCGTTCGTAGACTGCATTCCAACCTGGTGGTTGAGAAGGCGCAGCTGTGGCCGGCTGCGATGGCCAGCAGTGCGTGGTGCCTGTTTCCCGTAGTGTCCGCCAACCTGCGAATGATGGGCTAAGTGAGGCCTGCCTGTCACACTGCAGGAGCTGGCGGAGGCACCCACCAAGAACTGGTTAGAGTCATACTTGCTGGATGCGCACTCGGGCATTTACCAGGCTTGGTCGCAGGCGGACCGCGTGTGGGCAGTGTACAGCTATTTCTGCTGGAAGCAGCTGGACCAGCGCAGCGACTCAGGCCTGCTGGAGGCCCTGCAGGATCTCGTGCGGGTGACAGGCGGAAGCCGGAAGGTGCTCATGTGCATGGCCACCAAGCTGGGTCTGGCCAAAGTGATTGCGCCGGCCGACGTGGACAGGAAGCTGATCACGGCTGCGGAGAACAATAACATGGAGCAGCTATCGGCAGCGCTGGAGGGGGGGGCATTCCCAGACATCCCCGGAACGGTGAGGGGAGAGGGAAGTGCGGTGGTTTTCCTGGGGTGCCTAGACGGTAAGAGTGGAGGGCCTGGTGATCCTGTATTGACATGTCGCCACGATATCGCCATCTATTGTCGCTGCAGGATGGCGGCGCCGCTCTGTACTTTGTAGCGGAGAAGGGAAACCTGGCGGCGGTCAACGCCCTGCTTAAGCACGGTGCAGACGTGAACGGTAAAAATGTGGTGAGTGGGTCATTTTGTGCCAACCTACCTCGTGATATCTCAGGGCGGTCGGGGATGTTAAGGCGACGTATCTTCCTGCACCAGGGGATAAGATTTCTCTCCACCCCGCCTATCCGGGTGCAAATCCTGGTGAACCCGTTCTCTGTAATATCCTGACCCTCCGCCATTCCGCCCACTCCCGCCCGCTCCCGGGTGATGGCTATGGGCAGATTGGGGCGACGGCCCTGCATGCGGCCAGCGCCGGTGGGCATGAAGAAGTGGTAGCCGCTCTGCTCGCAGCCGGTGCTACAGTTGATGTGACCAGACAGGTGCGGGGAGCTTGGGGAAAGGGTTTGGCGATGCACAGATCGGAATAAATAATGAAGAACATGATGATGGCCGCGGTGACTCTTGGCATGCAGCTATGCACTCCCACATAGTCACCGCCACGATCACGACCACTCACCTCTCTGGCCTTATCCATCCGGACGGTGCCGCACACACGTCAGTCGCAGTCCGGTGCTGGGTTTATGATGGTGTCCACAACATGATTTGGTCGCCTGATAATTATGATTTGGTCGCCACAACTTGGTCGCCTGATAATTATGAGGGAATTGTTGAATTGAGGAGCGCGTTTGCATTTCGCCGATCGCGCCTGCACATAACGTTCCGGGGCCTTCGCCAAAGGTCCCAAACGGTCTCCTGTGTTGAAGCGGTATCCTGCGTCCTAGGTGCCTTATTCCTATTGTGCACTACCTTTTTCCCGTGTATACCCACGCGCGCGCGCACACACACATCCTGCTCGCTGCGCATTCCAGGGTGATCGCACCCCGCTGCATGTGGCGGCCGAGGCGGGGCATGACGCTGTGGTGCGGTTACTGCTCAAGGGAGGAGCCAATAAGGACGCCATTGATGCAGTGAGTGTACTCGCCGGGAGCCCGGGCGGGCCGGCAGGCTGTGGGCTCTTAGTGGCGTACGGCGTTTCAAGACGGCCCCCGTTAGGGACCCACGCGTCTCCTGAAACAGCAAACTGGACGAGGATTGGGCTGTCTTGGAACAGAGGGGACAGCTGAACGTTTTCGTGGCGAAGGTGGGGATTACGGTCTGGGTCCGTGATCGGTCCGTGATCTCTTTGGGTGCAATGTCTGTTTCCACTGTGCATGTTAAGCTGCCTGCGCGGCAGATCACCGGCCTTCTATGCCGGCCGAGGTGCGCCGGAGGTGCTCGAGGCCAGCTTGAACTCCAGACAGGAAGCCGCGGAGGGGCATGATCCTGCGGAGCGGCCTCTGCGAGTGGCTGCGCCATTCTTGTATTGCGGGGGCGCCTTCCCCGTAGCGCGGTGAGCCCGTGACGCAGACTGGTGCGGGGGCTTCCCCTCTGCAGGATGGCAAGACCCCCCTGTTCCTGGCCGCGGGTTCCAATGATACACCCAACGTGATTCGCGTTCTGCTGGAGGCCAATGCCAACAAAGACTGCAAATCCAAGGTGCGGGTGCGGGATTGTGGTAGGCGGTGGGGCCCGCACTTGAACCCGCGTATTGTTGAGTGGACCTGAGGTGGGGGAAGCACCTGCAGCTGCTAAGGTTATCACATAGGATTTGGGTTGGAGTGGGTTCGGCGCAGGTCTCTACTTTGCAAGGACTACCTGCAGCCGCCGGGCCCGAGGCTTTTGCCATTGGCGTTGGAAGTCGAGAGGCTAAGAGATTTGCGCATGCGTCTCAAGCGGTGTTCAGATATGATAGGGTGAATGATGGAGATGAACAAGGTGCGCAACCACATATTGTGTCCTCGCAGCAGCAGCAGCAGCAGCAGCAACAACAACAACAGCGAGCTGCTGCTGCTGTAGACTCACAGCGTGGGAATATCTGCCGTTCGCGGCTTGGGCATGCAAGCCGCCTTTTTCAACACTGGGCATTCACGTCTGGGTGTTCACGTCTCCACGCTCGTTTGTCCCAACCCCGCTGCCACAGAGAGGTGGTAACGCCCTGCACGCTGCCGCAATACACGGCAACGACGAGATCGTACGGCTGCTGCTGCAGGCGGGGATGAACCCCAATATGGTCATGCCGGGGGAGGTGAGGGGAATGGTGAAGACCGCAAGATGTTATCCTGTTCAGTCATGCCCATTCAGTCCCCTAACCTCCACCCAATCACATACAACCAACCCCTGCCCAATTTCAATAGAGTGTAGCTCGTACTTGGAGAGTTGCATGAATGTCGGAAAGCGTTGCCTGTCAATACCTTGCTGCCAGCCCATCTTCCAACGAAGGGAGGGTAGAGAGCAGCCTGGCCCCTTTCGCGCTATGGCTTTGGCAAAGGGTGTCTCCGCCTAACCAAGGTTGGCTTTGTCGCCATACGGCGAGCTCCAACGGGACTACTTGTAGTGTGGGACGGCCCTTGTCCGTACCCTTGCCACTGACGGTTCCGCCTTCCACCCTGCATCTACTACAGGAAGCCTACACCGCGCTGCACTTTGCCGCTGAAAACGGGCATACAGCCTGCATTCAATCGCTGGTCAAAGCTGGAGCCAAGTTGGACGCTTCCGGCTCGGTGAGGCGACGAACTGCACTTTTGGGGTGGGAACCTGCACCGCGTAACGCAGACAACAATGCTCGGGCTGCACTTTATTTGTATTACCAGTGTAGTAGTCGTAGACGTACGACACACATTATCACAATATAAGGTGCAATACGCACTCTCTCAACATCGCGAGAGGCCTTTGCGGCAATCATTGGTAGCGAAACTGGATGTCACTGATTGACCCTAAGGTTCTATTCGATCCCGACTCGTAACACCTGTTGTGTTCGAACTGACAAGGTGACACGATCCCTTGTTCTACAGCGGTAGGAAGTGTAATTGACTTACCGAAATTGGTCTGATGCTTGAAAAACCTGTGCTATGTGCGCATGTATGGTTGGGCATGTCGTGACGTGAGGGGACACAAAACCCCCATGGCCAGGGTTGGAGATGGCAAGCAATTGTGACAGGGGACTTGGTGCGCGGGACGTGCCCTCCAGAAGGGGGAGAATGTAGTAGTCGTAGACATACGACACACATTATCACAATATAAGGTACAATAAGCACCCTGTCAACATCTCGAGAGGCCTTTGCGGCAATCAACTGCTACAACCAGAATCAACATTCCATCGCAATGTCTAATGTCGTTGTGGCCCCTCTTCTGTGCAATCCCCACGAACCCCCTGCGACGCTGCATTATCGAGCGGCCACCGTGCCGTCCCTGGTGCTAAAGCCCCTCACCGCCGCACAGGAGCTATCCAGTCTATCCCTTTCTCCCCTTCTCGCATCCCCTCTGCCTCTCTTCCCAGAACATGTACACCTTTCTTTCAATAAACTTGCATCCTTCCGCCTGACCCCTGCCCCATTTACCTTAGTTTGGGACGCCATTGTACCGGGCTTGTGTGTGCGGCAAAGTGGATGCGGTCAAGGCCCTGTGCACCTTAGGAGCTAAAACCGAGGCCCCCGAGCCGGTGCGTGCGATGTGATTCAATACTAAAGCCGTGGAGCACGGGGCGGTCGGTGTTCAATTGGATGGACAGTATCGATTATTTATTCCCTGCAGCCATGCTGCATTTACTTACCAGCGAAGGGTGCGGTCCATGCCATGTAACTTGGCCGTGCCCCCATAAGGTTTGCGCACGAGCATATGAATTGACACATGTAGTGTCCTTCGTGTCCGTGCTGTCCCTTATTGGGGTAGATTCTTTTTGAGGGCCAGACAACGATGCAAGGGAGTAGTGTTCAGCAGGTTGAGGGTTAACAAGTTTGTATGGTGTCGCTGGGTTTATATGTGGTAGGGTAGTGCTCGCACCAAACTGCGAGCTGATACTGATGCTGCAACTGCCCCCTCCGATATGTTGTACTTCCAGAAGGAACGCAGGACCCCGCTGATGGCGGCTGCTTATCAGGGCAACGTAGCGGTAGTCCGGGCCATGATCGCCGCCAATGCTCGAGTGGAAGCCGTTGACAAGGTGCGGCAAACCGTCCGCTGGCGTCTGTTACTTCTCACGTCGGGTCTGAAAGGCGTGACGTGACGATCTTGGCGTCGTTGAATTTGGGAGGGGGGAATGCTCCGTCACCAGGGGACACCCGCCGGCGGGCGGGCCAACTATGTTTGCAGCGCACCTATCGGACAGCCTATTCACAATGTTTTCTCTTCCGCAATCCCTTCCTCAAGAGTCTGTGCTGCATTCAATGGCTCCTTCGGAACGTTAATGTAGGCAGCCGGCAGTTGAGGCACCGTAAACTCTAAGCTAACCATCAATCAAGAGGATGGGAACGAAATCAATGTAATGTATATGTCCCTCGCGACGATACTCGCAGGACGGCTGGACGCCGATACATTACGCAGCCAAGGCAGATTCATACGAGTGTTGTGTGGCGCTTAAGAACGCTGGCGCGACCACCAAGAAGGCTACTTCGGTAAGACCCTCCCACCGCCGCAATTGTGGCCATGGATCAGGGTGATGAGGTGGAAGGGGGCTTCTTGCGGGTTGGGGCGCTGCGTTTTTGAGCTGTGTGCAACTTTCCTGCCTTGCCCTCCCTCTCACCCTTTGCTGCACTGCTTTGCTGTTTCCTCTGCCACACCACCGGTTACACCCGGAACGCATGATGCAGCTTTCGTTTCGGCTGTCGGAACTACACGGGCTCATGTTCGGCCCGGCCCTAGAATGGGCCGCAGGGGCTCCTGTGATTGTGACCCCTTGCCACCCCTGCGTCCCCACCCAGAACGCCATTTAAGATAGGATACCATGCCGGTCCACACGGGCCATACCTTAACGGACCGCTATATTTCTCTTTTACTAATGTTGTGATGCATGTCGTGTCGCTCTGCAGTCCGGCAATTACCCGTCTGACCTGTGCAAGTCCAGCCGAGTCCGGGGCATTCTCCCGGACGGGCGGGGCCTGTTGCAAGCGGGAGGTCAGGCGCTGATGAACGTGCTCTTCTAAGGTGCGTTAAGAAGAGGCCTGCACTGTCCTTCGGCGGCCTGACTGAGCGGAGCACTGGAGCTTTGGGGCTGCACTTGGGTCGCGCAGGTTGCTGTCGGCGTTGTGTTTTGGGGGAGTGCGGCGGGCCTTACTTGCACGCCGCGGAGACCAGATGGGGTGGCAGCATCTTTTCGGAACGCCATTTGCGTAGCAGGCATGAGATCCCTTCCTGCCTGCTACCCGGGTCGATACCGCCCGCATGACCGCAGCAGCCGGCGAGCAGCAGGCCGGGTGCTGGATGGACCCAAGGGTGTTGGGGCACTGCTGCGGACTTCAGACTTCCCCCTGCACCTGATGGGGATGGACCCACGCTGCCGTCAGGAACCAACGTTGCTGGTTGAAGCATTTGACCTTCTTGTTGGTTTGTCTGTTTGCGCTCGCTGAGAAGAATTTGAGGGGGTTGAAGTGACTGGATCTCCTCGAGATCGCGAGCTCGAAGTGCCGTGGGAAGAGCTGTATGGGCCTGACGGAGCAGCCACTTGTTCCGGAGGGCTGCAGCCAGGGACATCGGGGCTGCATGTACTGCGGGTGCCGGTTGTCGGAAACTTGGGGGTTGTGTTTCGAGTGTCCGGACTGCGGTTCGGCACTGGAATGCGATCCGCAACTGCTATAAACCTTGTTGGTAAAAATGACCTCTTACGGAATTAGGAATATGTTTTTATGCTATGTAGGTCCACCTGCTGGGCCGCCGCTTGTTCGGTCCAGAGACCCCTCACGGTTCTTAGTTTGTGAGATGCTGCAAATGATTCCGTTTCTATTGTGGTGCAAGTGATTGTGTCTTTTTCCCCTAAAAGTATGTTGTACCGCATGCAATGGCGATTCCCATTCGTCCTGTTCGAATGGTTTTGGAGGGGGTAGCAGCCCCCCTTCCAGAAGCCCAACAAAAAGGAAGGGAAAAAAGGAAGGGGCCTGCATCCGACTGCAGGATCGCTTCTCCAAGTCTTACCCACGACCTGCTGTCGGAAGGGGCCCATCATTCGTCTGTGAAATTGTCGTTTCAGGGCCATTCTCCGGTGAATCTCCGGTGCTAAACAGCCCTTGTGAATGTGTAGGTATGTGAATCCTATCTAGGGCGCGTATTTGAAGAAAGTCGACCATTTCGGAGAATCAATGTCTAAAGTCGAGACGAGGCGTCGTGGGGCCTCGCCATTGCCGCCAGACAGAGCCAGCCGAAGGGCCCTGTTGCTTGGCACGTTCCTATTTCGCAACTGAGTTGCACGTCTTCACCCATCAGGGCACTGCGGCCTCGTGGCCTAGCCCTGGCATGGTCTGCGTTATTCGCAGTCCGCACTGCATCATACCACCGTGTAGTCGTCTGGGATAGAAACATTTCGTTGGTGCCCTCGTCCCTGTGAACGACTTCCAAAGGGATATGTTGTTCGTTGCGAATCAACTGACATGCTGTTGAGGTACGTATTGGCCTCGGGGGGTGATGAGTTTTGGCAGCCGTGGACGCAATAATGATAGGTGAACACTACCGTGCGATGACGAAGCATAACCTTACACACTAAGGCAAGCGCGCATACGTGCACGCCAACACACATGTCCCTTCATTGTGACGCTATTATGGTTTTTACGCTTCCTAGGTTTTGCTTATTCCTGTCAAGGATAGTCACGGGTATCTTGGGCGATGGACCTTATGATAAAGGTTGCTGAAAAAATCCGTTCTGAATCCAACTTATGGCCAATAAAATTTGTTTTCCGGATACTAATGACATTGGCGATTGGTGCAACAGTGTTGCGCCTGAAAGTCGATGGGACGATAAAAATGTTCCTGTAAGTCTCGTTAGTGTTCGTGCCATTTAATATGTCGAGAATGACTTCTGGGGCATGGAAGAACGCGGGCGCCCCCACGTTTTCCCATTTGCCGTACGGAGTGCGATCGTGGCTGGAACGAACTGCCATGCAGTCACTCCATCGTATATCAGGCAATATGTACATTCAAAGGCATAATCATATGTATCATCGCCTAATCGTGTCGCCTTCGGGTTGGCCTGTCACGCCATGCTGGCTTACATGATCGTTAGGGAACATGAGGGGACGGCGGTCCCCATTGGGGTGTAGCCATACACTAAACTGAAAGTAAACACCAGTCCAGATACCAGCAGGTGTCGGCAGAGTAAGCAGCGTGGATGCTATACACCTGAATCGGTGTGGGCACAGTGACAGCAGGCTGAAGGGCAGCCAGCAGGGTATGTGCAACAACAGGATGATGAGGGATGCCCAGCAGGGGCTGTCCCACTACTGCAGGCTGACGGGTAGCTGATGGCAGTGGCATGCACATCAGGCTGCAAGTCAGCGCATTGAGTTGTGGCTTGTTTGGACAGCATCTGAGCAGCATGTTATAACAGATATCAGAAGCAGCTCCAGAATTACAGCATGCAGACATGGGTGTAAGCTTAAAGCATCATCAGCTATGTTAAGCTTACACACACAGTGCTCTCATCAGGTGTAATCGAACCAGGTCAGATATTCCATCCGGTGAGTGTGCTCTGCTGACAGCAGTTCAAAGTGGGTACACATTGCATAACGTTCGGGGTTTGTAGTTCATCTTAATCATCATGCACGACGGCCCAACCTGCATTCCAGATAACAGCAGTGCCACTCATGTAATGCATGCACGACTGCCAGACGCAAGTTCCTGCTTCCCATGTCGTAGCATGATAACATTCCTGACATCTTGCTTGTTAACGCTAGGATCAGAGTCGTTTGCTAAGGGCATGATACATGATACAACACCTCATTGTGTAGTTGTGATCCGTGTCTAACTGCCTAAAAATACCTTGCTGAGGAACGCAACCATTTCCCCCTCTTGCTTGCCGAAGTTCAGCCCCCGTCCCCATTATTGAGTGGTGCATCAGATACGACCTCGATGCAGAAAGGTACGTACGCAGGCTGTCGTCAGCAACTGCGCATGCAATGGCCTAAAATGTCAGCAGCTCCTTATCCTCGCTTATGCGACACATGTGCAGGCGGGGGAATGATGGTGGGCTGCTTGTGGTTCTGGCTCAGCCTGCCAGCATACATGCTGATGCGAGGAAGCTGCCGCCGGGCTGCGCATGGTAGGGTGCAATCTGCACGAACACGGCGCCCTGCTCTCTTAGGTGTTGCCCTATCTATTAGTGTTCGGCCTGACGTCAATTTATGTTCGGCCTGATGACTGTATGTGCATCAAGCACGTCGGCTCTCAAGCCAACGGTGGGTGCTGCATTATTGCCGCACTACTGACAGCGTGGAGCTCGGTGATGGCGTGGCGCATGCTTGGTGCGGACAGTGACTAAGGGAGCGGCAAGATGACGCTGACCAAACTTGATTGAAACCTTCCTCAGCAGCGCTACAGACGGCCAAAACGCCATGTTGTCACCCCGCATTTACGAGGCGCACCATAGAGGATGTCATGTGCAGCAGACTAATCCATAATCAAAGAAGTCGCTCAAAATATATATTGGTGCTCCAGGTCCTGCCGTCCGGGGTATAGCACGCAACATCAACGTGCTGACTTGCCTCCGGCAAAGTTGCCAACAGCTTGTACGTCGCGTACATAGACAGGCTGTTATTAGCAGGCTTTTCCGCGATGACGCTCTCATCACGCACAGGCGGAGTGACAATGGGCATCCTCCCAGCGCAGGCAGGCGTTATGGATAACAGCTAAGGACCGGGAACCCTGTACAATATGCAATTCCTCACAAAATGCCCACATTATAATGTATACATGATACCTTTTGGAAAGCTCCAAGCGGGATTTGTCCAGTTTGGCACACTTCCCTGCCTATTCCCTGGCGTGGACCAGCAGGCGAAGCAGGCAACGCATAGCGTCCACAGGCGCCACGCGTGTGCCACCATCAGGGACTCGCTTGGACATGCTTCATATGTGTCATTATTGTTATTTGTCGTAATCGTACTATTTCTCATGAAAGCTCCGAATGATATACTCATGAAGACCATCTTTCGTAACTAATGTGCAAATGTTACTGGGAAGGTTTGCAATAATACCATTGCACGATGGCCTATGGAGGAACAGACGATTTGGAATGGGAGGAGGTGGAAGTGGAGGACTGGGAGGTCATCTGCATTGATGATGAGCAGAAACAGGGAGCACACAGGAGCGGCATTGAATTTACCTTAAATGATGAAGGTGCGTCTAACGTGTTTTGAAATGTCGGCGAAGTGCGGTCAGCAAGTCTTCCCTCTGTACCAAGGTGTGAAGCAATATTAAGCTTGTGGCCAGCATGGCCAAAGATTGCCCCTTGCGTGCACAACCGATGGAACTGCGAATCACCCCCATTTCATCACTTGGATGTGTTATCTGTGCCTAAACCAACCGCCTGCCATCAAAGCCGCGCCTTTGTCGCCGTCTCTCTCGCCGCACCTCTCCGTCCCCTGGAATCCTTCCGCAGGTCCTCAGCGCCGCGCCAAGCGCATAATCACAAAACGTGAACGTGAAGCGGCCGCTGCTGTGCATCGTAGCCATGTGTTGTGTCTTCTCGCGCGGGTGCTCTTATTGGACTGGGCCGCGGAGCAACCGGTGGTACAAGTGAGAGACGCTGAGGCCCATAGACTGATCATCTCCGGTCCTCCACCCGGGTTGTTCTCCCCAACCCACGCCCTCCTCCCAGGCTACGGCCTTGTCCCTGCTATCCCCAGCTGCGGCACTTGTGAATCAGTCAGCCGAGGAGGCCCAGCGGGCCATAAACGGCATGCTGCCTCTGGTGACCTGGTTCAGGAGCACATTTGCAATTTTGCCGCCGGACCTGGTGTGGGGCCAGGAATACAGGCGAGAAGGGAGAGGTGGTAGCAGCTTGCGGGTGGAGGACGAGCTGGACGAGCAGGTACTATGTGGCCCTCCCAGTTACTGCTTCGCTGCCTGTCACCTACCCGAGCACGCTGCCTTCACAGAATTTCCGCATCCTTTGTTGCGTATCTCACCGGCCCGGCCTGGGCCATCGCTCTTTTCCCATGGATGGGTTGTCATATACAGCTGCTCCGCACAGCACGGTCCCAGGCGGGCACGGTGGAGTGCCTGGTGGGCCTCTTCGTGGCGCTGGTCCGGGCTCAGGGGGCCAGTGCCCGGGTTGTGCGGCTGCTTGATGCAATCCCACTGGCACCATGGAGAGCTAAGCCGCTGACTGTGCGCACAGCAGCGGCCCCGTCGGTGCCGCCGCTGTGCTCCGGGGCTGCTACTGGTGGGGGCCGGCCCCGGCGGGTGTTAGACCTGGAGGCGGGAGACCAGTTGCCGCCGCAGGCTGCCGCTGAAGCTGGTCAGAAGTCTGGGTCGGGGTCTAGGGAGGCTACTGCGAGGGGACGAAAGGGCCGTCAGCTGGAGGAGGTACTGGCGGATAAGGGCTACGGGGTCAGGAAGCGGAAAAGGCAAAAGGTGGAGGGGGGAGGCGACGGTGGCAGCTGGGCTGGAGGCCCTGGCGATTATGTCGTTAACACTGGTAAGACAGCGGTCAGGAGCAAGTCCGCCCCAGCGGCGGTCAACGTGGCAGCAGAGGGCACAAAGACGAGCGGCGGGAAGCGGCAGAGTAGAGGAGGAGGCAGTGGCGTCGGAAGTGATGGTGGTAACGACAGCGCTGCTTTAGCAGCGGCCGAGCACGGTGAATCTGGAGTGGAATTAGCGGCGGCAGGCGGTGGCGCAGCCAGCAGGTGATTGTGTGACTAGGTTTGGGTTCGGAGACTCTTGCGGCAATGAGGGAGAATCACGGCCACGGTATCCTACAGCCAGTATGGACGCTTGGTGTACGGTCGAAGATATGCGCATTCGTCAATGTCTCTTACCGATTCCAATCTGAATATTTCCGTGAATATGGGGCAGTAGGTTTTAATTGCGACGTGCAGAGCGCACGGCTTATCCTTATATAGCCCTACGGCTCAGCGCTGAGGAACCTGCCCTTCTTGTCCTTCGTGCGCGCGCTTTCCTCTGGCAGGTCCAATAAGGGCGATGAAGAGTTTGAGCGGCAGCTGCAGATGGCCCTTCTGGCCACAAGCATGGACGCTGCTGATGGGAGACACAAGCAACAAACAGAGGCTAGAGCGGACGATGGAGGCGAAGGTGGAAAAGGAAGGTTGAGATCTCTGTCCCGCCGCGGTGGTGGCGGCAAGGCGGCGGGCAATGGATCTGGATCCGGATCCGGCGTTGGAGTTGGAGCTGGCTCGTCGGGATCTGGCGCACCGGTGGGCACCGCGATGAGTGTACGGCCTGGGGTGGTGGTCAACTGCTGGGCAGAAGTGTATTGCGGCAGCGTGGCACGGGGCCGCTGGGTGGCGGTTGATGTGGCCAACGGTTACGTAGACAGGTACGGCTGACTTGATTTACGGGGGCCCCAGGTGCGCCGAACACCGTAGATTATGGAGTGGCATTGGCATTGAGGAGGACGTGGAAATGGCAGCATGCTGGAGCATGCCACAGTCCAGTCTATTTCCGGTTGCTCCAACCTCTCCAGCTAAGGTTAAGGGGCATGCGTCGTTACTCCTCCCATGTACAACCACGCCCCTCAGGTGAACCTCACATTTGCATGGTTCTTGCTCAGCGCCGTGGTTCGTTCCGCCTGCTTGTGGGGCCTCGCTGCTTGTGGCTGCTTCACGGCTGCGGCACTCCTCAATGTCGTGGATCCTCCCCGCGGACTTGTCCGTGCTACTGATGCTGATGATCCTGATGGTGACCATCCATTGTCCTCCCTTCCGCTTCCTCAGGCCTGAACTGGTGGACAGCGCTACGTTACGTCCCAACCCGGTGTGCTACGTGGTGGCTTCGGAGCGCGGGGCCCTGCTGGATGTCACTCCCCGCTACTGCCACAACCTGCTGGCGGCACAGAAAAACCGTGACGAGGCATGGTGGGCTACAACAGCAGAGCGGCTGCAGCGTGTTGCCGGGAGGTGCCTCGGACGCGCTATGCCTGTCACAGACGCCGTCACGGCAGCGGTTGATCTCTGCAATGATTCGGACCCCAGGGGCCGCATCGGAGAGGATGGTGGGAAGAAACAGCAGGGGAGCAAGGTCGCGGCCTTGCCGAAGGAGGAGGGGCCTCGGAAAGTGGTGGTGGAGAAACAGGACGGTAACGGAAAATCTGGCGGCGGCTTCGGGGGAGGTCCCCGGATCGTTGATGCACGGCTGTCCCACCAGCGGGGCGAAATGGAAAACCCGCTGGGGCCCAAAGCAGCGGCAGCTGCTCGCGCTGCTGCTGCTGCTGCTGCTGAGGTGCCTGGACCTAATGCTAGCGGCATTGCTGTCAGAAGCGTGGCGATGGGGCAGGCTGTGTGCAGCGTGCGCCTTGACTCGGGTGGTGTTGGCGGCAACGGTGCGGACCTTAGGGCTGCTCGTGAAGCTGCTGAGCTGCAGCACAGGGGCCTCTCTCAGCTGCAGGGCCTACCCACCTCCATTGAGGGCTTCAAGAGCCACCCGCTGTACGTGCTCAAGAGGCACATCGGCAAGTACGAGGTATGCTGCGTTGAAATACGCTGGCTTCTCGATGCGAGAAGGCTGGTTCTTGGACGAAGCAAGAAACTAAGTACATCTTGCTCGTTCTTGCCGTACTGATGCTTTGAGATTAGCCTCAGGTCACAATAGTTCCGGGTATTCGCAGTGTTGTGACCTTAGGTTAGCCTTTTGTGCCCGCCCTCATCACCCGGTAGCGCACGTTCTCACGTTTTGCTGTCTACCAGGCTCGGTGGTTGTGAGCCTAAATGTCACGGGCGGCCACTGATCCAGTTAAAATATGGGGGGTTTGGTAAGAGGCTGTAGTGGGTTCTAGCTGGGCGATCAGCAGGGCGGTTTACGGAGCAGGTCAGCTAGTCGAGTCTCGGTAGGTCTTGTTTGGCAGTGGGGCATTTCTCAGGTGTTATTAGATCAGCCGCCAGTGGCATTGCTGCCGGGGCCTTTTTAGTGTTATGCTGTTGTAACTGCTGAGGAAAAGAAGGCACGGACTCATGGCGATTTGATGGGGTCATGGGCAATACTATGTGGTTCAGGGATTAGAGGCCTGGAATTTACGGACTTGTCAGCTTCCAGCGGATGCCGTGGTTCGAACCAAGGTGCTATAAATGGGGGCTGCAATGGCAACTTGGTAGTGTCGGGGGGCATGTGGCATAGGTACTGGCACATCACCGGCCACGTGCCTGTGCTGCTCATGTACTGTGAATCCACCGCCTGATTCCGCCAGGCGATCCGATGCGCTTGATGAGCACTATTGCCTGGCCAGTGCAATCCTAAGATCAATCCACAGCCTCCGCATTAGGGGGCAAGATTGGCAGCAGAAGGCAGTAAGTAGGGCAGGGATGCTGAAGGACCCAAGCGGCTGCATTGGCGGGATGCATGCCCCAGCTCAACCCGTCCCAATTCACCTCGCAGGCTCTTCGACCCGGTACTGTGCCTCTGGGTCTCCATCGCGGTGAGCCCTATTACCCCCGGCCGGATCTGAGCGTGCTGCATACCGTGGCGAGATGGAGGCGGGAGGGCCGGCAGGTGGGCCGGCAGGGAGAGGGAGCTAGGGGAGAGAGGGAGGCAGAGGAGGCCCGGGGTGTACAGTGCCAAGGGGCTAGTACGGTACCTAGCTGTACGAGCTGCGAAAAGACAAAGGTGCAAATGCCCGTTCCTTCGATGTGTTTTGTCACGCGGTTGCGAATCTACGGTGTCTGGCAGCTATGTCTGCCGTTTTGTTGGAACTGCACTGAGGGACGAAATATGGGCTTATGTGGGGTGTGGCCCGGCCAGTGATGTAAAGGACCTCTACTGCCGTTGGTCCAACGGCCGCTCCATTGCAATCGCCATTGAAGGTTCGTGACTCGGAGCTGGGCGCCCCGGCTAAGGTGGTCAAGAAGCGCCTGGTGGCAGGACCAGCGGGCGCGGCAGCGGGGCCGGGGACGCGTCGTGCCACATCGATGAACGCAGGCGGAAAGCTCAAGGGCCGTACCGGTGGCGGCGGCGCTGGTGGCGACGATGGGGGAGGCGATGCCGACGACGATTTCCTGATGCTGGAGGTACGGTGTGGTGTTGCTGCCTACTAGGACGATATCCATTTCATGCATGAAACTCCCTACGAAACTTCTCAACCGCCATCATTTGTTGTCCGACCCGCACCCGTTCAACTTCGCTCCCTCCTGGAGTAGACAGCTGGAGAGGCGGCGGCGGCTGAGGAACGTCCCACCATCAACCTGTATGGCAGGTGGCAGACCGATGAGTGGACTCCCCCGGTGGCCGAGGGGGGCGTCGTACCCAAAAACGAGCGCGGAAACGTTGAGTGCCCGCCGCTGGTTCCCGCGCTGCCGCGCGGGACTGTGCATATAACGTTGGGACCCGGGCTTGGAGGTGTTTGTCGTACATTGGGCATTGACTACGCGCCAGGACTTGTGGGGTTCGAAGTTCAGGGCGGCCGTATGGTGCCTAAGGTGGAGGGCGTGGTAGTATGTGAGGAGGTTTCGGAGCTGGTAGTGGCGGCGTACCTAGAGAGGGAGAGCGCCCGGGCCGCAGCGGCGGCAACCCAATTGCGGCGCGCCGCAACGGCAGCGTGGCTGCGGCTATTGGGGGCTCTGCGGGTTAGGTTACAGCTGGAGCGGGACTACGCAGATGTCTCGGCGGCTGGAGGTCAAGGGATGAACGCTGCGGCAAGGGCCGCCGCACCTGGAGGCTCGGTGGCCACTGCGGCGGTGGCGGCAGCGGCAGCAGCAGCTGGACGAGATGCCGGCGCAAAGCCGCGAGGGGCGGTGGCAGCTGTGGCAGCGACAGCCGGTGCGTGTTTACCTTCCCAAACTTTGTCCTCCTGTGTTTTGCATGCACGCTGGACCCCACCTGCAGCTTCACATAACGACCGCTACAAGTTCCGTGGTGATGTGAGGGTGGGGGGGGGAGAACTGCAGCGGCCATTTGAAGGTACCACTTTGGGTCAGGTATATTGGCGTTCTGTGAGAGTGTTGGCAATTTTGCGGCCATTTGCCATGACATGGTGGCAGGTGAGGTGGCAGTGCTCCAGTAACAACTAGCACATTCACGGCACCATTCCATGTAGCGCCCAAAACCGGAATTTCAACACACAGGGCAAATGATTTCGGCCTCGTTGCTGGCCCCAGACACAATCCGGCTGGGAGTGACAGTGCTACCTAATGGCCAATGCAGCCGCCCGTCATTGGGCGGTGTGTGTCCTGGCTTGTTGGGGGGGGGGTTATCCCCTACGGAACACTGAGACCAGGTAGTGGTCGATGCCATTATATTATCCCCCGCCTTCCGTCTCTCGGATGCGATCTGCAGGTCCGATGTCGGTTGGGCAGTCCCAGACTCGACTTCCTTCTGAAGTGGCGGTCGCGGCTTTGGAGCCACAGACCACGCAGGCGGCAGAGACCACCGCGGACGTTGAGGTGGAGGAGTTCTGATAGCTGACTGTGGATTGGCCATCCCAGACTCCGTCATGTAGCATAGCGAACACATATCTTGATGCAGAGAAGGCACTGAAAGGGTGGGGCCACCTGACGCCTTCAGTGCAGCGTGCGGAACGGGGTGTACGGCATTCCCTAAGTATTTGATTTTGTATTCGGGCACAGCGAAGCCACCATCCCGTCGATATGACACGAATTGGGAGTGGCCGATCTCTTAGGACGGTGAGGCAACAGGGACGCGATCCGCCACTCAGATGGATGGCTATACATAGGTTACATAGGTCGAGCATCAATCCGCCGCATGGCTTTCCCGCAGTCTAGTGTAGTGCCTGGAATTAACTGTCCCATCCTTCTTGCTGTGCTTTCCCGGAGCTTCCTGGAGTTACCAGTACGACTTCCCTTTCCTAAGGGGAGCCAAGATCATGTGGGATGTATAGTAAGACAGACAGACAGACAGACAGACAGACAGACAGACAGACAGACAGTAGACAGTCCATATGTACCCCCCTGTTCAGGAAGTATAGCAACTTGGAAGCCGTATGGTGTGGTGCATGGGCATGTGGTGGGATTATCTCTGAATTGCAGGTTCGACATTGCCTGCAAGCTTTGTATGCGCTGACGTGCGTTGTAGGTAATGGCCGGGTCAAGGTTACACATGTAAGGGGCAGGTTGTGCAGAGAACGCGTTGTTCCTACTCGTTGTGAGACCCCGGCACTTGCTGTGCATACAATGCACCGGTAGCCATCGGAGCGCGGCTGCCCTTTCGTCCCGCCTCCTTAATCTAAAGTCAAAATCAATGCATTCGGTACCCACCGAGCTTGGCAAGTGCGGTCCTGTTGCTCTACTTCGAGGAACACGGATGTTAGTACATGCAGTACAGGAAAATCGCTTCGGACTAGTAAGAGCGCTGGGGTAACACAGTTTCTCATTATGAACATGGAGTTGGAATGCACAAAGAATGCGCTCTCCCTTCTTCTATTGTCACACTATGACGATCAATTGTGAATACATAGCTGGCTACCAAAAACGCACGCTCGTCATGCAATGGATGCACAGCCTGAGCTTAAGCACAGAAAATATCATTGTCTACAAATGTCTGCCTGTGTTTCCTTCGGGATGAAGAACCCTTCTGCGTAACCCCACCAAGCAAGCAAGGCTCCTTGACTCCCTCGGCCTTACGCCTGTATCCGCCGATTTCTTGAACCCGCCGCCCTTGTCCAAGGGCACCAGAAATGATTGATCTAAAAAGACCATTTCGTATGTGGTCACGCGGGGTGCTCACATTGACAGGCTCTCCAGCCTAGGGACGCGGGCTTTACATGATGCCGCGCGCATGAGGGGGCACATCAATTTCTTACACGCGCTTTATATCAACCATTCCATATGCCGCATCGTAGAAGAAGAGGTAGAACGACCGGGCACATTAACCAGGGCCGTGACCGGGGCGTGCGCGTCAAAAGCCCCGTGGAAGACGGCAGAAGGCAGATAGATAGGATGGTCCCTGGCCACCCAACGGCAGCCTGCGAGGTTGGACGCAACGAACTGACGGTGGTTTGGCAGTCCCAGGTTGATTGGGACGCCTCCTCACGGTAACTCCTTAACGTACGTAGTGTTTTCATTGTATTTGTTTATTTATTACATCGCGCTTCTGCCGCCTAGCCTTGTATGCGCAGTTGCGCACGCTATGGCACGGACCACGCCATCATGTACGCGGTTTTGAAATATTTCTGCATGTCTTGGTGTGTGTGTCTTTGTCCAGCGCAATGACACTCGAAAACCGGGGTCCGCCTACTATATATGCATGGCAAATTGTCCGCGGAGAGTAGCTACTCTCTACCTGGATTGGAGCTCTGTACAGCGACACCAGCAGTGTATAATGGACAAGGTCTCCTGCTGTGGAAGAATGTAGATAGGGAAGGTTTTCGGGTTTTAAGGTTTCGGGTTTTATATTTTTTTTGCACTGGATTGCCGGCAGCAAGCATGCTGTTGGGCGATACGCAGGGCGGTAAGGAATTTGTGCTCACGGAAAAAAAGAAAGATCCGAGAGATCTCTGCAGGCAAGGCAGGTACGTACCCCGCCCAGCAGCCGTCAAGCCCGAGGCTACCGACCTTAGTCTACCACCGTCCCCGGGACATTATTAGTTTGTAGAGATACACATCGGGCTGCAGCACTTCCTCAATAGTTTCCCCACGATGCATGAAAGCGGATGCCAAACACTGGCAGTGAAGAACTGTATGTATTGCTCCTTACTGTCTTCAGATGAACCAGTACGATGGTTGTACAATCTGAACCCAGAGTAAGAGGTCATGTGATCAAAAGTGCTTTGGTGCATGCAGATCCACGCTCATTTTTGGAGAAAATTCATGGATACAGCGGGCATGGATGGTGGACCTGCTGATAATGGGGAGCCTGGGGGAGCCAATCGGAACTTGTCCGCAGCTCACCTACTCAGAAGCATGTTGAAAGTGATCCTAGTAATCCTAGCGTGATTCTATCTAAGGTGCTGCCGGTGTGCGTGGGCATGGTTGGAGAATAAGGGTCCCCCGCCTTTCTATCTGCCCCATTCGAGACATTGACCAATGGCCTGCCCATTTTTATAAACTCTTTAATGGTGAGGTTAATAGTTGGAATACTAACACGGCTGAGGAGATTAGATTCTATCTGTGTATTATTAACTCATCACAGTCAAAGAGTTACGGGTACTTTTTTATTAATGTTTTTGTTTTTGTTGAAATTGGATTAGAAAGAATAAGTCTGTAAAATATTTTTTATTTTTTATTTCGCGCAACTGCTAGGCTCGTACCGGGCCTTACGAGTCAATCAATCAATCAATCATGTTGAAAGTGAGAGAATATTTACTCCTATAATCATATATGTGACTAGGTAGCCCATGGCTACCTTAACCATGTAAGCCCGATTCTGCTGACCACATTTCTGGCAAAGCTTTTTATCTAAGGCCGTACATAGGCCCTCGGGTCCTATATAGGCCCTCGAGTACAACCGCGCAAACGGCCCTACCTGTTTTTTCACTGAAGTCAAAGTTTAATTTATAATTTCACGCATCTTATAATTACTGGTACTCGTGTCTGATTGCGGCAAGCAAGAAAACGGCTTGCGCCAGGCACCGTGGCCTGAGGGCGTGACCAGAAGCTTTCAGCATTAGTGATTGAAGCCGCGTACCTTACATTTATACATATATAGGGTTTAAAACACTAACCCTATACATGTAGACAAGGAAAATTTAAGATTCCATACAGGTCACAAAAGCTATGATGTGCCGAGGTAACATTTGGCAAGGTTCCAGCGGCACGGTTTTGCTGAGCTTGCGGAGCATCTCGCCCTTTGTGCTCCGTGAAATAAAAGTTTAATTCCCTAATAACTTCTACCTCGCATCAATGGGCGGTGCAAGCTCTACGGTACGCTGCTTTCAGCGACGCATGTCCGGCGAGACGGTTGGCTGCGTTGCACTGAATGGTACTGCTCTCAAATATCTGACAGGAGTCCCAGAACGTGGCCATTCGTGTTCAGCCATCTTCTCGCAACCAGGTGGTAAGTCCCTCCTACGGCCGGAACCCTCGTCAAATTGAACCCGCACGGCATCCTTGGGATTTCCGGATACCCGTAGATTTATCTTGCCTAGGTCAGTGACTCTGCATTTGAAACCTACGATAGGTTCCTATCGTGGAAGCTACTCAAGCGGCGCAGCCCGCGAAGGGTGTAGCCCTACTGAGGCAGAAACTGCAAAAGGGGAAATATGATCATGCGAGAGCTCTTGAGGACGCAGCGGCCACAAATCGCAAGCTCTTAGATGCGGCTGCATTGGCGGAGCGTCTGCGTCTGGATGGTGAAGCGGCTGCGGAGCGGAAGCGCCAAG
The DNA here is from genome assembly GCA_019650235.1 of Volvox reticuliferus. NCBI lineage: Eukaryota > Viridiplantae > Chlorophyta > Chlorophyceae > Chlamydomonadales > Volvocaceae > Volvox > Volvox reticuliferus. Next base: position 3,934,199 of record BNCP01000003.1, read on the forward strand.
ATGAGGAGGCGGCGTTGCAGCGAGCCCGGTTAGACCAACAAAACGCGGTGGAGCGAACGCGAGCTGCGGTAGCCGCTGCGGAAGCCGCTGCGGGAATGGCGACCGAACGGAAACGCTTGGACGAGGTAGCGTCTATCGAACGGAAACGCTTGGATGAGGAGGCAACAGCGGTACGGGCGCGGTTGGATGAAGGCGCAGCATCAGAGCGAAGGCGGCTGGATGACGAGGCGGCCGCGACAAGGCTGCGGCTGGATGAGGAGGCAGCGGCGGCGCGGAAGCAACTTGACGAGGAGGCAGCGGCGGCGCGGAAACAACTTGACGAGGAGGCAGCGGCGGCGCGGAAGCAACTTGACGAGGAGGCAGAGGTGCCGCGGAAGCATCTTGACGAGGAGGCAGCGGCGGCGCGGAAGCAACTTGACGAGGAGGCAGCGGCGGCGCGGAAGCAACTTGACGAGGAGGCAGCGGCGGCGCGGAAGCAACTTGACGAGGAGGCAGCGGCGGCGCGGAAGCAACTTGACGCGGAGGCGTTGGCAGAGCGAAGACGCTTGGATGACGAAGGAGCGGCGCTGCGAAAGCAGTTAGATGATGAGGCGGCTGCGCAGCGGGCACGGCTGGACGAGGAGGCAGCGGCAGAACGGAGGCGGCTGGACGGTATCGTGGCGCTGCAACAGAAGCTGCAAGGATTGCTGGATAGTTTATCGGCCTCGGGCCCTGTGGCGATGATGCCCGATGCAATACCGACCCGTAGCCCCGAAGTGATGGAGTCGCTGCAGCCGACCTCGGCAGCGGCTGGGCCCGTTGTGGCGACCCCCGCGGTTTCTCTACCAGCGCCGCTGCCCGTGCCGACGGGACCGAAGATCACAGACAATAGTGCTTCTGCCGCTGCTGCTTCAGCCGCAGTTGTGGAGGAGAGGGCGCGGGTGGAACAGCAGCAGATGCTTCAGGTGGAGGCGGAGAGGAAGAGGCAGGAGGCATTGGATAAGGCGGCCCTAGAGCAGCGCAAGGCCGAGGAGGAGGTTGAGCGGAACTGGCAGGACCAGGTCTGGCTGGGCTTGGATGTCAAGTATACTGGTGATCCGTTATGGTGCCCCCTACCTTGCCTCCGTGCCTGGCTGCATCATTAGTCGTTAGTCATTACAGTGGCCACTGCCCCGCAATCTACATTATGGGTGCCAAGAGACATAAAGGGCCATGCGCCGAAGAACTGCATGTTCTTGTTCCTCAGCTTATGCTGTAATGGCTTTGGCTGTCTTGTGCCCTCTGGACGGCGGCCCAAACTGCGGCGTTATGTTGGCTGCAATCAAATATGGGAAGATTGAATATAAAATATATCGGGACACGTAGGCCACCCTGCTGCGAATTGAGGTGGGTACGAAATACAAATGGAGGCCCTTCACGTTGCCGGGCTTCTAGAAGAGAGGTCGACCGCCAGCCTAACAAACGCCGTGACGTGCACTTCGAACCCTTTCCATCAGGCCCGCACCCGACGGGAAAGTCTCCCGCCACACCTTATTGCCCTGTTGCTCCATGCCACCGCCGAATCTCACCATTGCGTGAACTGCCTTCCTGGCGGCTGACCTTATCTTCAGGACCTATTGGCGAGCATCCCGACTCGCAGCATGCAGCTGGAAGAGCTTCCCACCAGCATCCTGGACCTGCACGACGGCATGCCCGCGGCACTGCGTGAGGCACCCATGCGGCTGCTGCTGATCGACGCGGTGCTCTCCTGGCCCAACATCCGGGTGTATGAGGAGGTCAACACAGCGGAGGAATGCGTCGAGATGCCGTATGGTGACGTTGACTCTGCCGCCTGGAACACCACGCTCATCCTCAGCTGGCGCTGGAGTACCGTCAAGCCGACCGAGTACACGCACGGCTTCGCACCCATGTCCGATATGCAGTTCGCTGAGCTGACCGCGGTGCTGCGCCGTGCTAAGAGCCAGGGTATTCAGTACGTGTGGATCGACTGGTGCTGTGTGCCGCAATACAAATCGTCGCCCATGGTGGAGGTCCTGCGTTCAAAGGTCTTTTACGCCCGTGCACGCGCCATGTTGGTGTTGCCCACGTTCGTGTCTTTACCCTCGGAAGGCGTCGTGGGGTTGCTGCTGGTGAAGGCCATGCGCATCATCCGCAGTCGCGCCGAACGCACCTCATCGCGGCGCTGCCAAATCACGCAGGGCTTGCTGGAGTCCATTCTCAGCAAGCAGTGTGTCGCGGGCCGTGAGTACTTCACCCGCGTGTGGACACTGGCGGAGCGCATGGCGCGCTTCGGCCGGCCAGAGCGCCTGTGCAATTGGCTGTCACTTGAGAGCTGGCTGGGTATGCTGGTAGATGCTATGCTGAAGAGTGCGGAGGACCGCAGCGCTAGTGAGATTTATAAGCGCATTCTGGGTCACGATGTGGGTCAGCGGCTGGATGCGATTCTAGAACCCCTAGATGCGGCCATCAAGACGGGCAGCATGCATGTGTCAGAGGGGCTGGATACACAGGTGGCGGAGCTGTTCGAGCTGGCAGTGGGCATCTGGCACACCGAAAAGGTAAGGGTGGAGGCGAGCAAGTGTGGGTGAAAGAGGAAAACTGCAAGGGTCAAGGTAACCGCGGCGTTCGTAGACTGCATTCCAACCTGGTGGTTGAGAAGGCGTAGCTGCGGCCGGCTGCGATGGCCAGCAGTGCGTGGTGCCTGTTCCCCGTAGTGTCCGCCAACCTGCGAATGATGGGCTAAGTGAGGCCTGCCTGTCACACTGCAGGAGCTGGCGGAGGCACCCACCAAGAACTGGTTAGAGTCATACTTGCTGGATGCGCACTCGGGCATTTACCAGGCTTGGTCGCAGGCGGACCGCGTGTGGGCAGTGTACAGCTATTTCTGCTGGAAGCAGCTGGACCAGCGCAGCGACTCAGGCCTGCTGGAGGCCCTGCAGGATCTCGTGCGGGTGACAGGCGGAAGCCGGAAGGTGCTCATGTGCATGGCCACCAAGCTGGGTCTGGCCAAAGTGATTGCGCCGGCCGAGGCGGACGGGAAGCTGATCACGGCTGCGGAGAACAATAACATGGAGCAGCTATTGGCAGCGCTGGAGGGGGGGGCATTCCCAGACATCCCCGGAACGGTGAGGGGAGAGGGAAGTGCGGTGGTTTTCCTGGGGTGCCTAGACGGTAAGAGTGGAGGGCCTGGTGATCCTGTATTGACATGTCGCCACGATATCGCCATCTATTGTCGCTGCAGGATGGCGGCGCCGCTCTGTACTTTGTAGCGGAGAAGGGAAACCTGGCGGCGGTCAACGCCCTGCTTAAGCACGGTGCAGACGTGAACGGTAAAAATGTGGTAAGTGGGTCATTTTGTGCCAACCTACCTCGTGATATCTCAGGGCGGTCGGGGATGTTAAGGCGACGTATCTTCCTGCACCAGGGGATACCAGATGATTTCTCTCCACCCCGCCTATCCGGGTGCAAATCCTGGTGAACCCGTTCTCTGTAATATCCTGACCCTCCGCCATTCCGCCCACTCCCGCCCGCTCCCGGGTGATGGCTATGGGCAGATTGGGGCGACGGCCCTGCATGTGGCCAGCGCCGGTGGACATGAAGAAGTGGTAGCCGCTCTGCTCGCAGCCGGTGCTACAGTTGATGTGACCAGACAGGTGCGGGGAGCTTGGGGAAAGGGTTTGGCGATGCACAGATCGGAATGAAAATGAAGAACATGATGATGGCCGCGGTGACTCTTGGCATGCAGCTATGCACTCCCACATAATCACCGCCACGATCACGACCACTCACCTCTCTGGCCTTATCCATCCGGACGGTGCCGCACACACGTCAGTCGCAGTCCGGTGCTGGGTTTATGATGGTGTCCACAACTTGGTCGCCTGATAATTATGAGGGAATTGTTGAATTGAGGAGCGCGTTTGCATTTCGCCGATCGCGCCTGCACATAACGTTCCGGGGCCTTCACCAAAGGTCCCAAACGGTCTCCTGTGTTGAAGCGGTATCCTGCGTCCTAGGTGCCTTATTCCTAGTGTGCACTGCCTTTTTCCCGTGTATACCCACGCACGCAAACACACACACACACACATCCTGCTCGATGCGCATTCCAGGGTGATCGCACCCCGCTGCATGTGGCGGCCGAGGCGGGGCATGACGCTGTGGTGCGGTTACTGCTCAAGGGAGGAGCCAATAAGGACGCCATTGATGCAGTGAGTGTACTCGCCGGGAGCCCGGGCGGGCCGGCAGGCTGTGGGCTCTTAGTGGCGTAAGGCGTTGATGGCACGGTCAAGACGGCCCCCGTTAGGGACCCACGCGTCTCCTGAAACAGCAAACTGGACGAGGATTGGGCTGTCTTGGAACAGAGGGGACAGCTGAACGTTTTCGTGGCGAAGGTGGGGATTACGGTCTGGGTCCGTGATCGGTCCGTGATCTCTTTGGGTGCAATGTCTGTTTCCACTGTGCATGTTAAGCTGCCTGCGCGGCAGATCACCGGCCTTCTATGCCGGCCGAGGTGCGCCGGAGGTGCTCGAGGCCAGCTTGAACTCCAGACAGGAAGCCGCGGAGGGGCATGATCCTGCGGAGCGGCCTCTGCGAGTGGCTGCGCCATTCTTGTATTGCGGGGGCGCCTTCCCCCTAGCGCGGTGAGCCCGTGACGCAGACTGGTGCGGGGGCTTCCCCTCTGCAGGATGGCAAGACCCCCCTGTTCCTGGCCGCGGGTTCCAATGATACACCCAACGTGATTCGCGTTCTGCTGGAGGCCAATGCCAACAAAGACTGCAAATCCAAGGTGCGGGTGCGGGATTGTGGTAGGCGGTGGGGCCCGCACTTGAACCCGCGTATTGTTGAGTGGACCTGAGGTGGGGGAAGCACCTGCAGCTGCTAAGGTTATCACATAGGATTTGGGTTGGAGTGGGTTCGGCGCAGGTCTCTACTTTGCAAGGACTACCTGCAGCCGCCGGGCCCGAGGCTTTTGCCATTGGCGTTGGAAGTCGAGAGGCTAAGAGCTTTGCGCATGCGTCTCAAGCGGTGTTCAGATATGATAGGGTGAATGAAGGAGATGAACAAGGTGCGCAACCACATCTTGTGTCCTCGCAGCAGCAGCAGCAGCAGCAGCAGCAGCAGCAGCAACAACAACAACAGCGAGCTGCTGCTGCTGTAGACTCACAGCGTGGGAATATCTGCCGTTCGCGGCTTGGGCATGCAAGCCGCCTTTTTTTAACACTGGGCATTCACGTCTGGGTGTTCACGTCTCCACGCTCGTTTGTCCCAACCCCGCTGCCACAGAGAAGTGGTAACGCCTTGAGCGCTGCCGCAATACACGGCAACGACGAGATCTTACGGCTGCTGCTGCAGGCGGGGATGAACCCCAATATGGTCATGCCGGGGGAGGTGAGGGGAATGGTGAAGACCGCAAGATGTTATCCTGTTCAGTCATGCCCATTCAGTCCCCTAACCTCCACCCAATCACATACAACCAACCCCTGCCCAATTTCAATAGAGTGTAGCTCGTACTTGGAGAGTTGCATGAATGTCGGAAAGCGTTGCCTGTCAATACCTTGCTGCCAGCCCATCTTCCAACGAAGGGAGGGTAGAGAGCAGCCTGGCCCCTTTCGCGCTATGGCTTTGGCAAAGGGTGTCTCCGCCTAACCAAGGTTGGCTTTGTCGCCATACGGCGAGCTCCAACGGGACTACTTGTAGTGTGGGACGGCCCTTGTCCGTACCCTTGCCACTGACGGTTCCGCCTTCCACCCTGCATCTACTACAGGAAGCCTACACCGCGCTGCACTTTGCCGCTGAAAACGGGCATACAGCCTGCATTCAATCGCTGGTCAAAGCTGGAGCCAAGTTGGACGCTTCCGGCTCGGTGAGGCGACGAACTGCACTTTTGGGGTGGGAACCTGCACCGCGTAACGCAGAGAACAATGCTCGGGCTGCACTTTATTTGTATTACCAGAATCAACATCCCATCGCAATGTCTAATGTCGTTGTGGCCCCTCTTCCGTGCAATCCCCACGAACCCCCTGCGACGCTGCATTATCGAGCGGCCACCGTGCCGTCCCTGGTGCTTAAGCCCCTCACCGCCGCACAGGAGCTATCCAGTCTATCCCTTTCTCCCCTTCTCGCATCCCCTCTGCCTCTCGTCCCAGAACATGTACACCTTTCTTTCAATAAACTTGCATCCTTCCGCCTGACCCCTGCCCCATTTACCTTAGTTTGGGACGCCATTGTACCGGGCTTGTGTGTGCGGCAAAGTGGATGCGGTCAAGGCCCTGTGCACCTTAGGAGCTAAAACCGAGGCCCCCGAGCCGGTGCGTGCGATGTGATTCAATGCTAAAGCTGTGGAGCACGGGGCGGTCGATCTTCAATTGGATGGACAGTATCGATTATTTAATCCCTGCAGCCATGCTGCATTTACTTACCAGCGAAGGGTGCGGTCCATGCCATGTAACTTGGCCGTGCCCCCATAAGGTTTGCGCACGAGCATATGAATTGACACATGTGACACATATGAATTGACACATGTCCTTCGTGTCCGTGCTGTCCCTTATTGGGGTAGATTCTTTTTGAGGGCCAGACAACGATGCAAGGGAGTAGTATTCAGCAGGTTGAGGGTTAACAAGTTTGTATGGTGTCGCTGGGTTTATATGTGGTAGGGTAGTGCTCGCACCAAACTGCGAGCTGATACTGATGCTGCAACTGCCCCCTCCGATATGTTGTACTTCCAGACGGAACGCAGGACCCCGCTGATGGCGGCTGCTTATCAGGGCAACGTAGCGGTAGTCCGGGCCATGATCGCCGCCAGTGCTCGAGTGGAAGCCGTTGACAAGGTGCGGCAAACCGTCCGCTGGCGCCTGTTACTTGTCACGTCGGGTCTGAAAGGCGTGACGTGACGATCTTGGCGTCGTTGAATTTGGGAGGGAGAATGCTCCGTCACCAGGGGACACCCGCCGGCGGGCGGGCCAACTGTGTTTGCAGCGCATCTATCGGACAGCCTATTCACAATGTTTTCTCTTCCGCAATCCCTTCCTCAAGAGTCTGTGCTGCATTCAATGGCTCCTTCGGAACGTTAATGTAGGCAGCCGGCAGTTGAGGCACCGTAAACTCTAAGCTAACCATCAATCAAGAGGATGGGAACGAAATCAATGTAATCTATATGTCCCTCGCGACGATGCTCGCAGGACGGCTGGGCGCCGATACATTACGCAGCCAAGGCAGATTCATACGAGTGTTGTGTGGCGCTTAAGAACGCTGGCGCGACCACCAAGAACCCTACTTCGGTAAGACCCTTCCACCGCCGCAATTGTGGCCATGGATCAGGGTGATGAGGTGGAAGGGGGCTTCTTGCGGGTTGGGGCGCTGCGTTTTTGAGCTGTGTGCAACTTTCCTGCCTTGCCCTCCCTCTCACCCTTTGCTGCACTGCTTTGGTGTTTCCTCTGCCACACCACCGGTTACCCCGGAACGCATGATGCAGCTTTCGTTTCGTCTGTCGGAACTACACAGGCTCATGTTCGGCCCGGCCCTAGAATGGGCCGCAGGGGCTCCTGTGATTGTGACCCCTTGCCACCCCTGCGTCCCCACCCAGAACGCCATTTAAGATAGGATACCATGCCGGTCCACACGGGCCATACCTTAACGGACCTCTATATTTCTCTTTTACTAATGTTGTGATGCGTGTCGTGTCGCTCTGCAGTCCGGCAATTACCCGTCTGACCTGTGCAAGTCCAGGCAAGTCCGGGACATTCTCCCGGACGGGCGGAGAGCGCCGGGCCTGCTGACATTAGGAGCTCAGACGCTGATGAACGTGCTCTTCTAAGGTGCGTTAAGAAGAGGCCTGCGCTGTCCTTCGGCGGCCCGACTGAGCGGAGCACTGGAGCTTTGGGGCTGCACTTGGGTCGCGCAGGTTGCTGTCGGCGTTGTGTTTTGGGGGAGTGCGGCGGGCCTTACTTGCACGCCGCGGAGACCAGATGGGGTGGCAGCATCTTTTCGGAACGCCATTTGCGTAGCAGGCATGAGATCCCTTCCTGCCTGCTACCCGGGTCGATACCGCCCGCATGACCGCAGCAGCCGGCGAGCAGCAGGCCGGGTGCTGGATGGACCCAAGGGTGTTGGGGCACTGCTGCGGACTTCAGACTTCCCCCTGCACCTGATGGGGATGGACCCACGCTGCCGTCAGGAACCAACGTTGCTGGTTGAAGCATTTGACCTTCTTGTTGGTTTGTCTGTTTGCGCTCGCTGAGAAGAATTTGAGGGGGTTGAAGTGACTGGATCTCCTCGAGATCGCGAGCTCGACGTGCCGTGGGAAGAGCTGTATGGGCCTGACGGAGCAGTCCGCACTGCATCATACCACCGTGTAGTCGTTTGGGATAGAAACATTTCGCTGGTACCTTCGTCCTTGTGAACGACTTCCAAAGGGATATGTTGTTCGTTGCGAATCAACTGGCATGCTGTTGAGGTACGTATTGGCCTCGGGGGATGATGAGTTTTGGCAGCCGTGGACGCAATAATGATAGGTGAACACTACCGTGCGATGACGAAGTCCAACCAAACCATACACACTAAGGCAAGCACGCATACGTGCACGCCAACACACATGTCCCTTCATTGTGACGCTGTTATGGGTTACACGCTTCCTAGGTTTTGCTTATTCCTGTCAAGGATAGTCACGGGTATCTTGAGCGATGGACCTTATGATAAAGGTTGCTGAAAAAATCCGTTCTGAATCCAACTTATGGCCAATAAAATTTGTTTTCCGGACACTAATGACATTGGCGATTGGTGCAGCAGTGTTGCGCCTGAAAGTCGATGGGACGATAAAAATGTTCCTGTAAGTCTCGTTAGTGTTCGTGCCATTTAATATGTCGAGAATGACTTCTGGGGCATGGAAGAACGCGGGCGCCCCCACGTTTTCCCATTTGCCGTACGGAGTGCGATCGTGGCTGGAACGAACTGCCATGCAGTCACTCCATCGTATATCAGGCAATATGTACATTCAAAGGCATAATCATATGTATCATCGACTAATCGTGTCGCCTTCGGGTTGGCCTATCACGCCATGCTGGCTTACATGAGCGTTAGGGAGCATGAGGGGACGGCGGTCCCCATTGGGGTGTAGCCATACACTAAACTGAAAGTAAACACCAGTCCAGATACCAGCAGGTGTCGGCAGAGTAAGCAGCGTGGATGCTATACACCTGAATCGGTGTGGGCACAGTGACAGGAGGCTGAAGGGCAGCCAGCAGGGTATGTGCAACAACAGGATGATGAGGGATGCCCAGCAGGGGCTGTCCCACTACTGCAGGCTGACGGGTAGCTGATGGCAGTGGCATGCACATCAGGTTGCAAGTCAGCGCATTGAGTTGTGGCTTGTTTGGACAGCATCTGAGCAGCATGTTATAACAGATATCAGAAGCAGCTCCAGAATTACAGCATGCAGACATGGGTGTAAGCTTAAAGCATCATCAGCTATGTTAAGCTTACACACACAGTGCTCTCATCAGGTGTAATCGAACCAGGTCAGATATCCCATCCGGTGAGTGTGCTCTGCTGACAGCAGTTCAAAGTGGGTACACATTGCATAACGTTCGGGGTTTGTAGTTCATCTTAATCATCATGCACGACGGCCCAACCTGCATTCCAGATAACAGCAGTGCCACTCATGTAATGCATGCACGACTGCCAGACGCAAGTTCCTGCTCCCCATGTCGTAGCATGGTATCATTCCTGACATCTTGCTTGTTAACGCTCAGATCAGAGCCCTTTGCTATCACGGCCACGGTATCCTACAGCCAGTATGGACGCTTGGTGTACGGTCGAAGATATGCGCATTCGTCAATGTCTCTTACCGATTCCAATCTGAATTTTTCCGTGAACATGGGGCAGTAGGTTTTAATTGCGACGTGCAGAGCGCACGGCTTATCCTTATATAGCACTACGGCTCAGCGCTGAGGAACCTGCCCTTCTTGTCCTTCGTGCGCGCGCTTTCCTCTGGCAGGTCCAATAAGGGCGATGAAGAGTTTGAGCGGCAGCTGCAGATGGCCCTTCTGGCCACAAGCATGGACGCTGCTGATGGGAGACACAAGCAACAAACAGAGGCTAGAGCGGACAATGGAGGCGAAGGTGGAAAAGGAAGGTTGAGATCTCTGTCCCGCCGCGGTGGTGGCGGCAAGGTGGCGGGCAATGGATCTGGATCCGGATCCGGAGTTGGAGTTGGAGCTGGCTCGTCGGGATCTGGCGCACCGGTGGGCACCGCGATGAGTGTACGGCCTGGGGTGGTGGTCAACTGCTGGGCAGAAGTGTACTGCGGCAGCGTGGCACGGGGCCGCTGGGTGGCGGTTGATGTGGCCAACGGTTACGTAGACAGGTACGGCTGACTTGGTTTACGGGGCCCCCAGGTGCGCCGAACACCGTAGATTATGGAGTGGCATTGGCATTGAGGAGGACGTGGAAATGGCAGCATGCTGGAGCATGCCACAGTCCAGTCTATTTCCGGTTGCTCCAACCTCTCCAGCTAAGGTTAAGGGGCATGCGTCGTTACTCCTCCCATGTACAACCACGCCCCTCAGGTGAACCTCACATTTGCATGGTTCTTGCTCAGCGCCGTGGTTCGTTCCGCCTGCTTGTGGGGCCACGCTGCTTGTGGCTGCTTCACGGCTGCGGCACTCCTCAATGTCGTGGATCCTCCCCGCGGACTTGTCCGTGCTACTGATGCTGATGATCCTGATGGTGACCATCCATTGTCCTCCCTTCCGCTTCCTCAGGCCTGAACTGGTGGACAGCGCTACGTTACGTCCCAACCCGGTGTGCTACGTGGTGGCTTCGGAGCGCGGGGCCCTGCTGGATGTCACTCCCCGCTACTGCCACAACCTGCTGGCGGCACAGAAAAACCGTGACGAGGCATGGTGGGCTACAACAGCAGAGAGGCTGCAGCGTGTTGCCTGGTTGCCAGCGAGTACCTGCCCACAACTGGGCCCCAAGTGCCAAAACCTGCTCATTGCCGCCGTGTGCTCACGACGCCCGTGTCCCTGCGACTAACAGCTGGCAGATTTGCAACGCTGGGGCAGCCAGCATATCGTCAATATCGTCTGGGAATGGTGCACCGCCCTTCAACAATTTCAGCTCCGCATAAGAATCCATATGCTCCGCAGAATCCAGTCGTGCTGTTCTCGGCTGCATGGGGAGAGGGAGGGCAATGTTCACGTCTGCCGGTATGGGTTGACCAGCATGTTTATGTGTACTGAGGGTTCTCAGAAATCGAGCTGTTGAACGGTCCGAACGTGTGCTGGCTGTCCGACAAGTTTTGCGGTGGCTGGGCTGATTCGAGATTACATAACGTGAAAGTTACCGCATCATCCAAGCCTGCTCGGTATATAAGCACTCACAGCAAAGGGCATTCGGCACACGAGGCCTGCACTACGGAGGGCCTACCAACCCCTAAATAACCGCAAATAGTGTTACATGCATCATTCGTCCGAGTTACTTAAGGTCCGCGCCGCAAGACCGTTGTCATCCGCCACGGCCTCAATGTAGGGCTGCTACAATCCCTGCACCCCACAAGGACACACCATCACACATCCAGTCATACGTCGGACGCACTCGACCTCAATGCACGTTGCATCTACCGGTTACCAACACACGCGACCGGCGTGTGCTAACTGCAAAATTGGATGGCTCAGAGCCATACGGTGAACTGAAACAAGTAGCAATTCAAGAAGCAGGCCTCGCTCATGCCCAAATGTTTCATCTCGTGAAGTAAATCCCGGTTGCGGTGATCTGTTAACACCCAGGCAGCAGACGTCCTGCCCTGTCTGCCTGGTTGCTCGTCCTTCTAGACCAGCACCTGTCGAACGACAGTGCCACCATCGCGACAACTCCTTTTCAGTAACGCTCTGTTTCGCTCGGACAGCCTGCTTGCCGCCCAACCTCATGCCAGCGCTGCAGCAATGGACCTTGCCACCTCGTCCTGGGGACGGTCCGCCTTAAGCGCCACCACCTTCTTGGCGTAGTGCTCAATAACGGGGGTCGTCTGGCTGTGGAAAGCGGCCAGACGAGCCTTCAGCGTGTCGGCATTATCATCCTTGCGCTTGATGAGAGGCTCTCCCGTGATGTCATCCACACCCGTGACCTGGAGTCAGGACGATGGTCGTGTACCATAGTGCATGGGTCTTAGGATTTTAGTAAGACTAAATTGTTTAAACAACAACGGGCCCACCAATACAGGGCCCGTTCGCGCGCGCGGGTATGCTCTTGCATGGGCTCCATCTGCTGCAGCCGCTTGTCGTGTTCTCACTATCTTGTTCCCACTCGCAGGGTGATCAGTACGGCCATGAAGTATTGTTTATGAATTCGTTATAGATCTCGCACACGCAGACCGGGCTCCAGCCTCATCGTATGCCCGAAGAAAATACCCAACAGGCGGATGTAGCCATACCTTCGGTGGAGCAAACTTCTCGTGGTAAGAGCGCCCGCTGCCTGGGTGCACCCAGCGCCCAGTCACGCGCTCTACCTGCAAGAAGGGAGCGATGGGTGGGGAAGCGGGACACAGAAGAAAGGACGGGGAACGCAGGTATTTATTCGGCGCTTCCCATAGCCTCTCAGGCAACGAGTCACCACATGAAATGCCACCCGGGGCTATCAGATAGTCCCGCCCGCTGTCCCAATTCTTTCCCAATTCCCTATTCTGCCATCCAGTAGCGACCAGCTGGGAAACCGCAAATCAACCTCGTAATCCAATTCTCGGCCATAGCGGCGCCCAGCATCGCCCGCGCAAACCGACACCAGTAACCCACCAGCAAGGCGTCCGGCACAACGAAGTCCAGCACTTTGTCAATGGCCTGACCGCGCCTGGCCAACATCTCATCCAACTTCTTGGCCTGGGCGGTGGGCGGAAAACGACGCAGGTGGTGGTGGGAACAGGAACAGGAAAGAGAAGTGCAATACGGTGCTAAGTGTGCAAAGTCTTAACCATTTAGCTACCATAGCACAAGAAAGTGAATAATGCAATGCGGTTACAGACGGCGCCTCGCCCCTCAAGACCCCTGGCTCGCTTTGTGCATGACAGCTGTTGCCATGTCAGAGCCGGTCAAGCATGTGCTTGCCATCACATCCGCCAGGTACGGCCGTTTATCACGCTTTCATCCATACAGCCATGACGGCAGATACTCGCACACCATGGCGTTTTCCGTCTCAACTCCCGGCGCATATTTAAAGAAACTTCTTGCAAGCTTGGGTCCTCATCATAATGAACGCCTTCATTGCTGCCAGACCCATTAACGCATGGGTAAATTGTAAATCCGATTCTGCATTCGGATCGTAATGTGGATCGATTCACGCATCCGCATCAAAAATCTGGATGCGAGATCTACATCTGCATCCGGTGATGTCAAGATGCAACAAACCATCATGCTCATAACACACCAGCAGCGCAACCCCTGCCTCCAAAGCCTGTCCGGAACCTAACCCTACCTACTCCTCTCTTCCCGCAGGCCTCTTAAGGAAAATATAATTCCTTCCGCATAAAGTTCACAGCAATAAGCTTGAGGTAAGCTTGAAACCAACAGGATAACCCATCAAGGTAAGCTACAGAAGCTGACCCAAGATTCCCATTCGCCAGGCATCCTCGTCCTTCATTCATAGCCCCGCCTAAGTTATGACGCATGCACACATTTCTCACCTGAACAACGGTACGGGGGAAGCCGTCGAGGATAAAGCCCTTCGCGCACTCGGCCTGCTGTGTGGCCTCCTCAATGAGCCCAACCACGATGTCATCGCTAACTAGTGCACCCGCATCCATGGCCTTCTTGGCCTGTTGACCGCAGAGGATGGGACATCGGAAGGGGGAAAGGTATTGCATTAGCAGCGGCAGATGGTCAGCGTTTTCTATAACAAACAGCAGCCCCGTACGGCAGGCGTTAATGAGCTCCGCGCCATGGTGCACAGTACATGAGTGTGCACAATTGCACCAAGCATCTTCCGTTGAAGGCGACCGTTACAGAACTACCTGCGGCCTGCTGCCGAGAAAACGTCTACAGCGATATGGTGCCAGACTTGGTAAACCCTAACGATGGACAACAACAAAAATCTAATACGTGTATATCATTTGATTGCTGCGTTGAAATGTTTAAAAAACAAGCTTTTGCCCTTCCTCAACATGAACAGCTTGACATGCGGAAACCCAGCACACTTAACGTCGTTACATCTCACCTCAAGACCAAGAGGCGTCTTGGCAGCCACAGCGGCGCGCAACATGTCCCCTGTCGCCAAGTGACACAAGCAGTGTTCATACTTGATGCGGGGGGACTGTGTACCTTTTCCACACCCGGGAGGACCTGCGCAAGAAAATATATTAACAATACAATTGTTATATCATCAAGGTTTTATAAATAAACGCCAGCGCCAGCGCCTTCATGGCATCAACGCGGCAAGCTAGAGCTGGCCGCCGCCATACCACGCACGTGAATCCTCACCAATCAGTATAACGCGCTTCTCCGGCTTGTTTGCGCAATCCAGTCGATGCTGGATCTCCTTCATTAACTCATGGGTCGGCACTTCGGACAGGTCGATCGGCATTTTTACTACTATGCAAACAAACGCGAGTGGAGAAGGCGCGTGAGGAACGTTGCGCGCCAGCAAAGGGATATAGTCAAGCAATTAGCTAGAGGAATACAAAACCAACAAGTACGACGCAAGCGGTTATCGCTTACAAACGGCCATGACATCCCCTGTGTGTCATCACTTCAGTTATTCATCGGAACATTGTCGGTGTATATTTAATAGTTTTACAGGGCTTTGTGTCAGCATTTGTTTGTGGTAGCGTACAGGGGATAATGGCCGGCACCGGCATGGCTGCGTCCGTGCCGGCGCCTGAGCTTCCCTCTTTAGTGTTGCAAGTGAGCTTAACAATCAAATATATGTCCCTATGATGATCATCAAATGAAACCTATTGCCTTCCGGAACAGGTTGTCGGATCGTTCTTGCCTCCGCGGTCAATCGCCAAGTGCCGACTCGTGTGTCGGCAATGGAGGTTTGACTTCGCGGCCTGCGTTGATGTCATTTATTTGCGGGTGCGGCCATGACTTTGTGTTCCCAGATATCACGTTTGCGTGGTCCCTAGCACTGCTCCCGGAGATACATGCGCGGAACTTGGCAACTTAATCCCCTGCGCAGGTCTACCTGGACCCCGAACTCACCGATCTCCAAATTGCCTCAGCTGCCGCTGTCTTCCCTTCCGCAAGTTGCGCAGTCCTGCTCTTGCCCAACTGGGCCCATCTCCCATGCAACGTATACGACAGCTCTGGAGCCGCGGTTAGCCGGCCGCCACTTGGCCGGCTCAGCATTGCTGCCAACGCAGCTCGTCGGGCTTCCCTGGAGTGTCTCTCTTACGAACAGGCGCCCCTACCATGGCCTGCTGTAACGTTTGCGGCGGCGCAAACGGGTGCAGTGGTAGAGCCGACGTCTGAATTATCAGCGCGGCAAGTGAGGACGGATCTAACCGATTCTCCGTATACACGTGGAGTATCGGCGTCGGCAGAGGTGGCTTCACACCTACCACGGAAGGACGCTGGGAAAGCGGCTTGTGCAGCGGCCCTGCGATCGCTTGGTCGGCACCTACCGCTGCTGAGGACAGTGCAGGTTGGGGATGCGCACCGGCCGGCGCCGCGTCCTGGACCTGAAGCTGCCCTGGAGCAGTGCCTCGACCCAGAAGCAGAGGCGGCCTCAGGTCTTTGCTTTCCTGGGCCACAGTCAGCAGCAGTGAACGGCAGCCGTTCTGCTTGCCTAGTGGCCCCTAGCGCAGCTCCTACAGAGGAGGCTGCGACCGCACTTGTTGGGGGGGCTAATAACAAAGCTGCGCCATGCCTGGCAGAGGACTCGGAAATCGTAGTGGACAATGCCTGTGTGGTGACGGTGTGGCGTGCGGCGTGTTCTTACGCGGGCCGCTGGGGTTACCCAGCTACGCTGCTGCCGCCGGAGGGTGCTGTCGTCTGGGATAGTCACATTCAGAAGGCGGCTCAAAGCGCAGCAGAGCAGGCAGTGGAGGAGGCACACGGCGCGGCGCTGGACCCCCGTTCGTTGGTTCTGTCGGCGCCAATGCTGTCACTCGCCGGCCTTGACCTGCGCTGCCCGGTTGACCTCGCAGGACTCGTGGCGAATGGGAACTGTTCGGGTGGGGCAGGAATCGAAGGGAACTTGACGACAACGCTGACGGCGCTGACGGTGCTACAGCTGCGTAACGCTGGCCAGCTGGCGACGCTGCGACAACTGCCGCGCCTAGAAGTTGTGGACTTGTGGTGCTGTGACGGCAGCTGGCACAACGGTATGACATACTGGATGTCGGCCGCGCCGCAACGCATCCGACGGGGTCTGCCGCTTCTTGCAACTGCACTGACGGCGTTGACGGCGCTGGTGCTTCGGGAGCTGGAGGCGCAGGTGGAGCCACCGCCGCCGG
This sequence comes from Volvox reticuliferus, assembly GCA_019650235.1. Classification (NCBI taxonomy): domain Eukaryota; kingdom Viridiplantae; phylum Chlorophyta; class Chlorophyceae; order Chlamydomonadales; family Volvocaceae; genus Volvox; species Volvox reticuliferus. The sequence goes on from BNCP01000003.1 coordinate 3,950,616, forward strand.
TGGCGGCGCTGGCGACTCTGCCGTTGTTACGCAGTTTCAAACTGGAGCTCGTTTATGATGATCCCTGGCGGGAACTGGCGGAGCTGGCAGAGCAGCTTGAAGAGGATGAAGATCATTTTGAGGATGGAAGCGAGGCGGGCGAGGAGGACCGGCAAGTAGCAGATCCTCTGAAGACAGCGGAGACCATGGAGGGAAAAGAGGAAGGCAGGAAGACAGTGGCAGGGGACACTGCGGCAGCCGCTCCAGCTCCTGGGGAAATTTTGGACTCTTGCATCCAGAGAGACAGCCGGATGCTGGACCGACGAGGACCGCTGATTGAGGGAGTGGTCGGGCTCTCCTGGAGGCATCTAAGGGACTCCCGACCGCTGGACCTCTTCTCCTGTTTCGGTGACAAATACGACGGTGACAGGAGCGATGCGAGCGACAGAGGAACTGAGATGTCAGCCGCAACCAACACGGGCGGTGTGCTAACCCGTGCGTCACTGACCGAATTGGACGTGACGTTCCTGGGTGCGGGTCTGCTTCCCGGTGCATGGCACGGCATCAGCCAGCTTGGAAGCGGGCTGACACGGTTGGCACTGCGGGTGGGACGCAGCCCTTTGGAGGAACGGCTGATTTCAAAGTAGGTGGCTGTACACGGGTCGGTGGCATTCGGGTTTCGCATGTACCTCACACGTAACGCCAGGCCCCGCGCATGTCGGCATGGGCTATCGCATTGCGCGTTCTGACTATCTTATGTGCCTGGTGGGCCTCGCATTGCATGAGAGAGGTTCGTGCCCACCAAGTTGTGATTAGAGCATACGGGTGGTTAGGATGTTACATCATCGGGCTGCGGGACGCAAGCTTCGACGGTCGGATGCACATGTATTCAGTGCCGCTGTAGCCGTCATTCGAACGCAATCGCGGTTTGAAGGTCAGTCCATGTGCACGGCCTTTGTGAGCATGTTAATTCAGATTAGCACACTCTAGGACCGCTACGGAAAGCCCATGGCTTCTCACCCTAAGGCCCTGAAGTCCTGACTCCCAGTCTTCCCATCCTCCTCCCCTGCTCCCGACGCCCGTGACGTGTACTCAGCCTGCAAGCGCGCACACCTGGGCGCTGGCCTCCCGGTTCATTCTCTGTGCATTCCCTGGAGTCCCTCCCACACCTCCGCCATCTGTTGCTGGACGTCCCCTTGGAGTCACACCTCGCTGCCGGCTTGGCAGCACGTGCGCTTAACCTGTCAGCCGGCATGTTGCCATCACTGCAGCGTAGTCAGGAATGGCCATCTTTGACGATTCCTTCTGGTTTGGAGAGCTTGGCTCTGGTGGGGATGTGGACCAGAGCTGGCTGTCCTGGTGCTGCAGCTGCTCCGTCTGCGGCTTGGGTTGCGGCCGAGGCCGCAGGCACGTGTGGCAGGACTGAAGCCGTACAATTGCCCTTGGCATCCATACCCCTGCTCCCGGTGAGGACGATGCTGCGTACTGTACACCTGGACGGTGACCTGCGGCATCTGGTTTCGGACATAACTGGAAAGGTTCTATGTGGCTTGGACCTTGTCGACCTTCGGCTTGCACACCGACCCGCAGGTCGCCCCTTTCAGCGATCCTGTAATGGTGGTAACGATGACCCGGTGCGGAATCGTAAGCTACTGCACGGCAGACTGCAACTGCTATGGACCCAGCTGCCTTCAAATTTGCAGTTGCTGGATGTCGAGGGATTTCATGTGCACATTGACGATACCAGCCATGGCGATAGCGCCTTGGAGTGCAAGACAGATTTGCCAACTTTTGGGGGACACCCTGCTTATGTCGGCGGCATGCCTTCGAGTCGGTACCTTGAACGTCTGGAGCGCTTGCGCTTGCGACACTGCGCCGCCACCCTTGATGGTGTGTATTACTGTCCACTGGGAGAAGTGGCAGTGCAGGGATGCTGGCTGATTCCCACGAAGGCCGTCACGATGCCGACAGGGACGGCTCCTGCGACAGAAGCTGTCACGCCTTCACCACCCTGGGACGCAACCGGGCAACTACAGCTGCTTTGCCAGCAGCCTTGGGCATCACGGCTGCTGCGGTTGGACCTCCAGTTTATCCGGCTGCCATGTAACCTGGAGGTGAGGGTGGCGACGGCGGGGCCTGTGGGCCAAGGCTCATGGCCCTGCGGCAGCCGCCCATGCAACAGTACTGATGGCGCCGTGACTGTCGAATATGCGCTGCCTGGGGCCGCATGCACCACCCGGCTCTGTGGCTTAGAGCACCTGAGCATCACCTGGGAGCTAGAGGCGCTGTCGCCCGGTCGCCGAGCGGAGAGGAATGCTGCAATACCAACGGACCAGGGGCCGCTTGCTCCTTGTGTTGGGCTGCCGCCGGACCTTGCATCGCATTTAGTGGCATCGCTGCCAGACGGGCTGCGCTCTCTGGAACTGTACCTGGGAGACGGGCAGCAGGAGCGGCCCATCAGCGTGGAGAACTGCTGCGGGCCTTGGTTGCTGCGGCTTCACAGCCTCAGGCGGCTGCGATTGGTGCTGGCCGTGAGCAGCACGCGTGGAGCAACCCATGGGTCTGCGACCAAGACCATGAGCAGCTGCGACACGAAGGGCAAGACGTCCAGAGGTGCGGTGGAGACAGGCAGGCACTGCCGGAATAGCAGCGGCAGCGCTAGCAGTGACGGCAACTGCGAAGGATGGCTAGATAATCGTGGACAGAGCAACCGGATGGTGGCGGAAACCTCGGGTGACGTACGGTCAGCAAAACTTCCGGAGGTCTCGGACCCAAGGGATGAACATCCCGGCAGGGGCGACAATGGTGACGAGGATTGCGACTATGTGGGTGGCGACGACTGGTGCAGCGGTCAGCATGCCGCTGGTGCCAGCACAACGGCGCAATCAGTGAAGCCTTTGGTTGCGTCCGGCTGGGTTCATTCGCAGCTAGCGGACCTCGTCATGGGGTACCTGCCACATTGCCAATGTGAGATAGTACGGGTCCGCCTGGATTAGGTCCGTTGAAATGCCAGTTTTTAAATTGCTCGATCTTATGATATTAGGTTGTGCGATAAAGCCACCCTAAGGCAGTTGAAATAATACTGGGGAAGGAGGCGGCACCAGATGTATTCGGTTTTGCCATCACCGGCGTTTCGATAGGGGGGCCTGCTTTATGCCGAAGAATGCCGAGATCAGCAGGAATGGGCAGAATGCGCCAGGCGTGCCGTTGATGGCGTGCGGCGACGTGCTGCCGGTGCATTCTTGAAATATTGTCAATTTATCGTGCTGTACTGTAACGGGCCCATTTTCCTGTGGCTGCATTGGCGCTGCTGCACTCAGATCAAGAGAGTGGCGTACGAAGCCAGTTATAATCTTACTTATGTCCTATAGCCTCCCTGGCTTGCTGGCTCTCTGAGCGCCAGAAGCGTGCGGGCGCCGAAGCACAGGCTGGCGCCACAGGGCGCAGTCAGAACACGCTAGGCGCGGCCACACCGGCACGGCCTGAAAAACACACACAGGCACTACACAACTAAGCGCAGCATCAACAACTACGCTCCTCTTGACACCCAACCCAAGGGCAAACCCGCATGTGCGTCAGCGACGCGCACACCACAAGCTGAACGGAAAAACCGAACAACTGACAACTAACACCAGCAAGGCTAGGCCGTGTGGTGTGCTCTGTTCTGAAAGCACTGGGCGCCACGACTGCCGTGCTCTCGTCCACTAGGCGCCCCTCAAGGCTGAAACCTTGGGGTAGCTGGATGTCCAGGAGGGCTTGCTGGATTTTGTCCATAGTCGATGGGCCAAGCCTGGTCAGGGAGTTTGTGATGGGCGGGAGGGTGGGAAGTAAGAGAGCTTAAAAAGCTCTCAGTAGTGAAGGCAGCATGCCGAAACTTCGGAGCTGACAAGTTTAAACAGAGGAAAAACAGCAAGCCGTACAGCTACCGTACATAACCTACCTTAGAGGCTATACTCATGCCACATCTAAGCTACAACTATGTCCTATAGCCTCCCTGGCTTGCTGTACGGGGAAAACACTGGTGGTGACTTAGGGCCGAAGCAACGGACGCTGTCTGCCAAGGGCCTTACACCACTGCAGACCGAAAAGATAGCAGGAGTCCCCTTGGCTGGTCCATGCTCAGGCGAGGCCCAGGTTGCGTGTTGTATCCAGAGCTGTGTTGTCCTCTAACCGCGTGTAAAGTTGGACCATCACCCCGGATTTCCAACGGCCATGTGCCTTACGTGCTTCCTCCGAAACGCCCCGTGCTGCTGCTGCGCTGTTACCACCAATGCGCATTGAATGGGGCATCACTCCTCGTTTGATGCCAACGGTGCTGCACATGACCTGCAGCTTCTCCCTGAACGAAGTATAACTCAGGCTGCTGATTGGCGACTGGGCTGTGCCAGTCACATGTTGAAAGCTCGTAGCCACGTGGCGTAACTTTGACCCTGCGCAGCAGCGGCCCCACATCCTCCCCCGGGAATCTGGGAACTCGGTTGTATTTGCCAAGAGAAAGCAGCCGCTCGGTCAAGCCTACTGGACAGGCCGGGCCTCCTACCCTCGCAATCCGCACCACATGCCCAACGCCCTCCTTGTCCGTTTTGGACTTGGGCAACCTGATAGCCATGTGCGACTCAAGCACGACAAGCAGGTCATGCCTTACCGAGACCTAGGCAAGGTCGTTGAACCTCAGAAAGCCGGCAAACATGACTGAGATGGCAGTTACCATTATCAGGTCTGGCAGCGAGGCTACTGGGCCGGCAAAGTGCTCTGCAAGTGAGCGCACGTGCTCAGGCTGCATGCTCTCTCAGTGCAACTTCTGACCCCTCAAAGTGCGTTTGCTAAGGTCGCCAACAAGCGTGCATGCAGGGTGGTCTGTGGGGTAGGCGCGCCCTGCCAAGAAGAAGTGGCGGGCAATGGCTGCACTGGCGACAGAGACCCGCCCAGGACCCACCTCCTCCATTTTAGCGGACTGAAAAACGCACATGAGATACATGGCCACTACCTCTGGCCTGATATCATAGATGTCGTGCGCCTGGATCTGAAGCAGGGCCGCCCACTCTACGAATTCTCTCCATGGCTCCTTGTACTGCGCTAGTGTGCTGCGAGCGCGTGCACCCGGTGCTTGGGTGGCCAGGTCTAAAGCGAGGCCCTTGATCATGGGGTTGGCGTCCAGGGGAATCTGGCCTGGCAGGGTCTGGGCACGGGTCGTTATTCCTGTGTGAGGCAGGGGCCATAGGGGTCGGCGGCCACAGGGAGCCTGAGCGAGGAAGGCTTCTGGAAGTCTACCAGGAGCGCCAAGGTGAGCCAGTTGGCTGCTCCTCGAGGGACTTCATTGCCAGTGGAGCCAGGGAGGAAGAGGTCCCGGGCTTTGCCTAACTCCTGCAGGTCGTGGATGAAGGGGGCGAACCAAACTCCTTGTGTTAGGAAGGACCACCAGTCACGGGTGGGCCAAAGAGGTACAATGAGGCATATGCGTGCCTTGCGCAGCTCAGTATGCTTCAGGACTTTCAGGAGCAGGCAGAACGGGGGGTTCGCCCAGCACTTCCGACCCCAGTGGAACCGGATGGCGTCGACTCTGGCCGTGTCAGGGGTGAAGAACCGAGAGAAATAGCGGGGTAGTTGGTGGTTAGTGTGAGATGCGAAGAGATCAATGTCGAAAGGCCCCCACAAGGCGTTCAGCCTCTGAAACTCCCTACGGTTCACCATCCAGTCATCTCGGTCCTGCAGCTTCGAGAGGTAGTCGGCCAAGGTGATCTCCCGTGGCCGCCATTCCGCCTGCAGTGTGATGCCCAGTGCAATGCAGTACCAGAAGATCTCGCAGGCTATGTGGTAGGAGTTCTCTCCTTTGGCTGACCCGTTGTTAATGACATTCGCGCAGTTGAGGTTGTCGGTAACCACTCGAACCACCTGATGCCGCAGACCCCCATTGAAAGATTGCAAGGCGCACAGCATTGCTTGTAGCTCCTGAGGTGTTGACCCCATTGAGCTGATCCTTGCACCCCAGTTACCACGAGCCTGGGCCATGGCTCCACGGACCAACGTCCAGGCCCCCCAACCTCCTAGGCTTAAAGGGGACTTCCCGGGGGCATCACAAAAGATGATGGAGTGCACCTTCGTGGGCTCCCAGAGGGCACGAGTTCCGTTAAAGTGATCAAAGCAGCGCAGCCAGAACTCAAGCTCAGCAATGCCATCGGCAGACAGCCAAACGTGCGTATCCCAGGACACTCGTAATTCGATGACCTGGCCTAGGGCACGAGTGTAGAGGCGTGTAACTTGCCCAAAAGCCCATGACATAGATATTACTTGGCCTTTAATTGAAGCCAGCTTTCTTGCTTTAACAAAAGTTTTTCTGAGTGACGAATGGATGCAGTCAAGGAGGAAGGCGCGCTTGTCATCAGGCACAATAAAGACCCCTTTGGCTGTGTCTACAAGCATGCCAAGATACCGGACACACTGCTGGGGCTCACCCATCATTACTTTATCGACATTCACGAGGAAACCAAGGCGTTCTAGCAAGTCCATGGCTTCAGCCCTTCGGGCCATAAGAATCTTGGGGTCTTTGTGGGCGTGGATCTGATCATCAATATAATCAGAGCAGCGCCAACCTTTCCGCACCAGATGTATTCGGTTTTGCCATCACCGGCGTTTCGATAGGGGGGCCTGCTTTATACCGAAGAATGCCGAGATCAGCAGGAATGGGCAGAATGCGCCAGGCGTGCCGTTGATGGCGTGCGGCGACATGCTGCCGGTGCATTCATGAAAATTTGTCAATTTATCGTGCTGTACTGTAACGGGCCCATTTTCCTGTGGCTGCATTGGCGCTGCTGCACTCAGATCAAGAGAGCGGCGTACGAAGCCGGTTATAACCTTACATTCCGCACTCAACTGGCAGTCCGTGCCCACTGCAAACCGAGACGAGAACAAGTCTACCTGGGACATGGTTTGTCAACGCTTTTGGACATGTTGCCGAAATGAGTTCGACTATAGTAATCACAGTGAAGATGTCGGAACCGACTATCCCAAAGTGCGTTAGCTGAGAAACCTTTACTTATGTCGAAGCCACGGATAATAAGCTATAGAGACCGTAGTCCTAGTATCTGGTCTTTCGTCCGCACTCCAGCTGTCGCTGTGACCTTTCCATCGCTAATTCAGTGTGTAGGAATAGCTTATCTTTCTCCTTCGTGCTCTACGTCAAAAGCTTTATTTTAAACATAGTCTTGCCTTGATTTCACGGAGCTACTAGATATGAACGAGTTGTAAAGTTTGGCAGCAACAACCGCTGCGGATACAAGCAACACATGTACGATGGCCAGCACAGGTCAACCATCAGCATTTGTATCAGCGCAGCTATCTTCCGGTCGCAATGATGGTGAACGGCCTTTGCCAAGAGCAACTCCTGCACCAGTCAGTTTCAGCGACAGCTTGGTCAGCAAGCTTCCCGTGGGCTCGCGCTTTACAAGCACTGGCCCTACTTCACCTATGGCAAGGTGCGACGGGTGTCGGAAAGCTTCCGGCGATCCCTTATCAACCCGCATAACCCGGCGCTGCTGCAAATTGCCCACCTCAGCGGTACAAATTTGACGGACGATGCATCGTCGGCAGTGGCACACGGCCCACCCAGGAGTGCGGCCAGCACGATGCGTGGCGCACCTGAAGGTACGGCGGGTCTTTGGATGGCCCAGTGGCATGGGTGTGGGCGTGGGCTGCAGTCTATCCCGTCATCTCCCGTTTGAACCTTCGTAGGTAAGTGCGAAGTGCACCTCCCTGCTTTCAACTGCAGGAATGCCGCGGCTGCATGCTGAAAAGGCCGTATTTCGTCATCAGGCACAGTGTCTGAGTTCTGGCGCAGTTTCAGCTAGCAAGCATGACAGCTAGATGCTCCTTATCACACACTCGTCCTCCACTGTATGAAAAACTAACCAGGGGTGTGCATTTGTCCCCTCTACCCTTTTGCGCAGCCGGCGTGGGGCCCAGCGCGCCCGAAGATGCCCTCATGGCGTCCCTGCACGTCAAGTTCAGCGCCAGCACGCGTTTCAATGCCTCGGATGCCGGTAGCCTATTAGGCGCAGCGGCGGCCGCAGCTGCAGAAGACCGCGCCCGCACTGCTAGGCTCGTGAGGTAGGCCACTTCCGGCCCATTGCCTTCATGCTGCTCGCCGTAGCCGACATCGTGGGAAGGGCTCTAAGCCACCCAGATTAAGCATAAGAAAACATGACAAAAGGTCCAAAGAATTCATCATACAACTATGCAAATTGTCAGACACCAGGTCTTTTTGTACCGAGACAGAGTTGCCGCTCAGTTTGCAACCTTATCTCTGACAAAAAAACAAGGTCAGAGTTTGCATCGCTGCATTGCGTGAGAAGCATCTTTGACGGGCGTTATAGCTGCGCCGGGCGGGTATTTGCATGTATGCCCATATACGCTCGATACGCTGTACAACACCCTGCCATCACTTGTTATCCGCCGGGGTGCAGGTTGGGGACCACGCGCCCGCGGGTCCCGACGCCCGCGCCCAAATCCTTTAATGCAACGCGACGCGCCTCCAGCCAAAGGTAAGGTTATGCCCTTTGCCAGGCCCCGCTGCGTCCAATTCGCATCAAGATCCATTCTAGATTGCTCTGGCTTCGTTTGTTCCTGGCGCGCGGACAATGACAGGCTGATGATTGTGTGATTCAGAGTGTGTGCGCTGCAGAGCCTGGGTTGCGTGCAGGAAAAAGGAGCGGATCTTCATGTTGTCTGATGAACCTAGACATGAGCAGGTGTCCCTCCACATGTAGGGGTCCTAGAGGCTCCATGCTGATACTGCCCGTGAATCTGCGACGGGATTACGTCCCACAGGTCCAGCTTTTCGCAGCTCCAGCAGCAGCCCTCACGTGGCCGCCGCCAGCAAGATATCTCCCTGCTAGATCTGGAATCAGGAGGTCCCTTCAGCGGCATCATGAAGGCATTGTCTGGTCGGCATAGGTGCGTTTGAGATTGACGCAGACTGCACCAGTCCCCGATCCCTCCAGCGAGTCCGTCCTAATCAACGGTAAAGGTGAAGGAAAAGCGCATGAGCGCCTTCACATAATAACTAATTTATAGCAGGCTACCTATCTCGAGCTCCTAACCCACAGTTCCAGGGATCATGTCACCTAGAGCCTGGGCATGCATGGATTTTAGCATGGTCGCCTGTCTTATTTCCCCCAACCCCTAGGCGCAGCCGCAGCGTAGATTCAGGCTCCATGCGGCGAACTAGCGGCACCGCAAGCGGCAGCGGTAGCCCCGCGAGCAGCCCCACTCGCGCCAGCCGGGACGGAAGTCGTGTGCCACCGCGGCGCCGGCGGCAGCCTTCCGCCTCCATGTCTGGCGTGGAGCTCAGTGATGGCAGTAGCAGCCACCGCAGCGGCCGGGTGCTAGGCCTGGGAGCCACAGCGCTGTGGAGTATTTTTGGTGGCGGCGGTGGGGATGGGGGCAACCTACGACGCTCCCAGTAAGAAGGTTAAATGGGCGAACAAGCTTGAGGGTGCCGGCCCTCGCGGCTCTGAAACCTGCTCTTTGCGTTAACAAGCTTTGCGGCATGGCCAACACTGCCCTTCTATCGTGCATGGAACGCAATCATGAAGGCAAGAATGCACTCACAAATATTCTCCCTTTTTGGTCAGTATATTTCTTCATTGAAGGGATACGAGGTGACCATTGTTGATTGCTTGGCTGGTATACCGCTGGTCAGGACGCTGCCACTCATTATGGCTCCATGCACTGGCCCGGCAGGTCTGCGCCCAGCGCCCGCAGCGAACGCACTGGATCTGCTCGCCACATTCGCAGACATACCTTCAGCAACGTGTCAGCGGAAGCCTCACTTGGGGCCGCGGACGGTAACGAACACCCCTCCGGCGGTGCACGCAGCGGACGCAGCAGCCGTCGCCATCGCAGCCGCAACCGGGCTGGGAATCCAGACGGGGAAGCCGAGGGCACGTCGTTCCCATTCTTTAGCCGCCGCACAAGTTCGACTCCCAGCAGGAGCCGCAGCCGCAGCCACAGTCGGAGCCGCAGTCGCGGTAGGAGCACTGTAGACGAGCATCAGATTCCAGCGACTACGAAACGGGGCTCGCGGCCCCTCCTGTCGTTCTTTTCATGGGGGCCTCGGCAGCGCAGCTCAATGCGGGAAGGCGAAGGTGAGAGACAGCAGAATGGACGAGGTGGGCCAGTCTGGCTTCAAGGGCCAGTCAAACAGTTTGATGGAGCGAGGGACATGGGCGGCTGTTGGAAAAGAGTTTGCAGGACATTCCCGACTGGGCTGGGCGGACCGACGGGCGGATTCTAGGCGGTGATTATGACGAATGGATCGAGAGGAAAGGACGCGCTGTGCGGTCAACAGTCGAAAGCAGGGCTCGCCGCCAAGGCCAGTTTGTTGCTGCCAGTTTGTTCCCCCCATCCAGGAGCGCCACTGAACGAGCTGTGCCATGGCCGTGCCGTTCGGGTATGGACAAGAAGTTGGGGAACATCGATATCACCGCAGCGCACGTGTCCAGCAAGGCCCTTGACCTACTTTGTATGTTCCACCCTATTTGACAATGCCCTAACCGTTTCACAGGTGATATCCGGATGCGCCGAAGTCGCACCCTGCCGACGTCGTCCAGCATTGGGCAGGTGTCGGACGCACGACCTAGCAGGCACGTGACCGGACGTGTGTGTGCTAGCATGCGTTCTGGCATCGCAAAGCCACCATCGGTGGCTTTCCCGGACATAGCATAAGCACAAGCCCTTCGCCTCAGCACGGCGCAAAAAGCATAAACAACCGCATTCCCTATTGCATAAGGCCGGCAATCAACGGATGTGGTTGAGCAATCTCCAAGGCCCAATTCCTCTTAGCGAGGCATTAGTCTGAGCGGATGTCCGTCAGGTAACCTTGAGAATCGCACCAGTACGCCCAAACATGAACAACGGGCCTCGTCTCAAACGACAGAATGTACTCTGTCTGGGGGATTTCGCCCTAATTAATCCCCTAACTTCGTTATGCGCAGGTTAGAGCTCCGGGAATCTGGAACGCTGGGTCGAGGGCCATTCGGCTCCCCACGGGCTGCCTACCTCGCCCAGCGGGAGACCGGCCAAAAAGGTGCACCGTGTGCGTTCCCCGACCAGAGGAGCGGGAACGGGAACTGTAGCAGCGCAGAGGTTGCACTCCATGTAATTGCTGTTCCGTTTCTCCGCCAGTCGCTGTGTTTCCAAACGTCCCCTTTCGGCCGCCCTGCACAAGTGAAGCCCATCCCGAACTCGACGCCGTCCCCTTACAGCTTCCAGCTCCGTTGCATTGAATTGTGACATTGGGCGCACCCAGTCTACTAGCTTCAATCCGCCTCTCTTTCAAAGCGTCAACCTTGCCGTCGTTGGGGCCCAGCAGAGAGCACTGTGGCATTCAGCATCGGCGGACCTGGCGGCCTGGGGTTGGAGGAGCCAACGCCAACCCTGCGGGGCGATCAGGCCTCTCGGCGTCTGGAGATGCACCGGCCGCCCCAATTGCAGGTAACACCTGTAGCTGGGTCGGCACCGGTTGCTGTGTTGTCTGGAGCGATCAGCGCGGCGCATTGGTCATCCCTTGCGGCCGCCAGTCAGAGCGAATCCTTCGGCCCACATGCATCTCACGCTGGTGAGTCATGCTTAGGCACACCCCTTCAACCGGGACGACCACAAGGCTATAACATTAGCCAGGGTCAGGGCTCTTGCTGCTGTTGCTGTGGTAGGCTGTGGCTCTTGCCCCTGGTAGTGTGCGCGCCGAGACGTCTTTCCTGCACGAAGACTGAGGCTGAGGCTTACAGCAGTCCTAATAAGGGTCGCCGGGTGGGAGCCCTGTTGCCTACTGGGTGCTTATCCATATCCAACGCTCATGGCACTAACGATTTAGATCAGTATATGGCTCCAGTGCCGTTCCCTCACGCAAGCATTTCCCCTGCTACATTTCGCCCTACATGCACGGCATTAACCCCCACTCCACACATACACGCATCCACAGGCTCTCTGCCGAGCCTGGCGTTCGTGCCTTCGCCTACGATCCGCCTGCCGGGGGATCGCACCACGCCGCTTCGTCACACCCCACCCCACCCGCAGCAGCCGCGGTCGTCGCCGCTTCAGCAGGTCTATTCGCCCGAGCGGCGGATACCACATGCCATAGCCGTACCGTCTCTTCGACGACAAACGACCAGTGAGTGAGGTGGCATACAATTGCAGTCCATTATCAGGGACTTATGCACTCAACTAAGAAGGCGCAACTCGCTGGCGCTTGTGTGAACACTTTGGAGGACTCTGGTTTCCGTAGACCGATTTGAAGGTGTTGTGGGTGAGCGGTTCCGGATGTGGGTCAGTTTGCCAGCTCACCCCTCGCGTACTTCCCCTCGCGTCTTTTCTCGTATAGTTATCGTATAGTGCATCTCCGGGCGTGGTAAGACACTGTTAAGAAGTGATGACGTCCTATAGAGGGCGGGCTGGAACCGCTCACAGCACCAGCCAAGAGCCTCACAGTGTCTGCACTGCAACTGCCACCGTTCCTTCGGTTCCAAGGGCCCCATCCTTGGCCTTACGGACATGCTGGTGACCCCGGTCGATCCACCGCCTCTTCTTGCAGGTATGGAGATCCTTCCTCGCTCTGCGAGTCGTCAACGGCCCTCAGAGCGCGGTGCCCGCTCCCGGGCCGCACGGCGCCGTTTCGAGCGGGCTGCATCCGATGGTGGCGACAGGCGGGGCCGGCGGCGGCGGCGCAGCGGCGGCGGCGACGGCGACACTGTATTGGCTGGCTTTGCTCGGAGCCGCTCGGAAGGAAGGAAGTCCTTCGCAGCACAGCGCAGGTAGCTGGGAACCATGTCAATGAGAGGGATTTTGTGAAACCGCGTGGGCGCATAATGAACAAAGTGGTGGCGCGGTGCTGTGGTGCGGCTTGTTGCGGACGCGTCGCAGAGTTAGGTGCGCGGCCTTTGCAGGTAGGTAATCGTGCGGGTCGTATCATATTGTATCGTATCAACTTGACCGTAACGATTCCCTCGGATCCCGGCACGTCTAGGTGTATGGAGCCATTTCCCTAGGCGGTCGGCTCTTATCAGAGGGAACGACGGATGCCGCCAAGCCCTTCCAAACTCCCTAATGAGCTGCTTTTGTGTGCTTGTATCGATCAGAGACCAGATAACCTCCTACTCCTCCAACAAACCCTTCCCGTTCTGTCAGAATCGGTCGGACGGCTTTGCACATCACATTGTGATTTGCCCTTGCACTGATTGCGCTTCAATCGGATTTAATGGCCTCTGTCATGGATACCTCTCCACTTTACACTGTTTCTGAGTGGCGCCCTCACATCTTCAGGGAGCGCAACATGTCGGGAGCGTCCGGCGTGGACAACTGGGCCCAGCCGCCCAGCACAGGCGCAGGTGGAGAGGGTACCCGCAGCCGCTTCATTAGCTGGCTGCTGGGCGCCCGGCGGAAGCCTAAGGGCCCGGAAATCCCTTCCCCGGAGCGCACAAACACGTCGCCGCCTTCCATCAGCGTCGCAGGTCCTAGCGCCACCCCGGCATCTGAATCTATCCCAGAAACGCGGCCATCAGATGTGCCAAGCCCCGTTGCCGACACCACCTGGCAACCCGCTGCTGCAGCATCATCGACGCCAGTGGCCACGGGGACAACGGAGAGCCCTGACCCCAGTGCCGCGCGAGACCCGCCATCGCGGCCACCGCATAAGGATGCGGCAGTCGATGTGCGTGGCAGCCCGCGAATGCAGATCCAACCTGCGTCTGACCCATCACTGCTACGGGGCGTGTCCCATCTTGATCGGCTGCGGCCAACACCACTGGATATACCTATTGACCCGCGTATACCCGCGCTGGCGCCTGGCGTTTCCCAGGGTGTCGCCGATGGTGGCAATGCCGTTGGGATGGCTGCAGCTCCAGCTGGAGCAGGTGTAGCTGCCACGCAAATGGTTGCAGCGGCTGGCCCCAAGAAAGGCGGTACACAGGCTGGCGCTGGCGGCGATGGGGTCATTGGAGCCACGTCGGCGAAGGCCCGGAAGAGCGGCGGCTGGTCACAGCTGGGTCGTGTGCTGGGCGCTGTGATGAGGTGCGGCGAGTTGCCTTGCAGGGGCTGGGATTCAAGAGTGAACGTAGGAACTGGGATTGATGTGAATCAGGATGAGCTTCGAAGTGGTGAAAGACTCTTTCAGTAGGCGATTAGCCAGCGCGGGAGACGAGCCTGGCTCTTCTTTGGAAGCACGGCTAAAGATTTACAAGACACCGAGCCAAGTCCCTTACGCGAATCACACCTGTCACACATTCACTACGTTCGGCATCAGCGCATCACACAGGTACAGCGACAGAAATGGCTCCTGGTAATCAGGAGCAACATTTCCTTCCTGACATTTATCCCTAACGCTTTTTAATCCCTTCAACGCTGCTATGTATCCGTGTATCCACTTTCCCGTTAGCTGTGTTCGTTCGTCAAGTTCCATTCGCCCGCCTTCGCCCGCAGGTTTCGTTCTCCCAGTAAAGCCACACCGGAAAAAGACGAACCTTCTGCCGCCGTCATATCGTCTCCTCCTCCCCCACCTCCCCCACACCTGCCATCCGCACCCGCCGGCATCACCATCAGTGCGTCCGAGCTTCCCCGGCCGGCTTTCCCCGTTCCACGCCGCGTTACAGCGAGCAGTGGCGATGCTTCCGAAGCCCACAGGAAGCCGGGCCAGGGATCGGGCAGCCCTGTGGCGACGCAGCAGAGGGCTGTGGAGTCGGCGCAGCCGCTGCGCCCGACAGCTGGGCAGGATACACGCCGTGACAGTGCAGGGCGTCCCGGACGGGCAGACATGATGCACTCGGCGTTCGCTGACCAGGCGCAGACCGTGCTATCGGACGACGACGGTGCAGGCGCTGCCAGTGCAGATGCCCAGGTGCGCGGCCAAGCAGTCATTCCCCCCTGAACGGCAGTTGGATGAGCTGGCATTCCGGACATATCGAATTGCATTGTTGTATTTCATTGCAACGGGTTGTATTCAGTCGATCTGATTCGGATCACCGGTGAATCCTCACCTTAACACTGTGGCGGGTAAAGCCAAAGGGGTATAGACACGAAACGATATCCCGTCCAGGAGACCAGTGGTCTTTAATCGATGGAACTGCGCAGCGCGAACTTCGCTGTGCATGAGAAAATGAGGATCTGCATTTGCGGATTGCGGTGAAACAACAAGACTATGCAGGACTCAGCTTACCTAATGCAGCGACATTCATAAGCGCATCCGAACCCGCTTTCAGGTGTGGGGCTAAGTGGGCGCGGCCCGATGGGAAATGACGACTAAAGGGGGCGATATTTCCCGCTTTCTGCACCGTCCCAATGCCCGTCGCCCGTTCCAGCTTGCAGCTCTGCATTCTGCGTGCCAACCCCTGCTCGCGTGCATGAGATCGCTGTTCCTATTCACACAGCCTCTTTATATTCCACGGCACCTCCTGTTGTCCCCGGTTCCACTTACTAGCCTACGCAGCCCCCTGCCCGCCCGTTTAGGTTACCGCTCCCTCGAAGCGTCAAGGCCTTCATGGCCGGGTGAAGAGCGACCTGCCGCTGCGGGGGCGGGTAACGGGCAGATCTCGGCCGGCTACTGCGATTGTTGAGGGCGCCCGTAGTGCCGGAGACCGACCGGCATCCGCTGGTGCCGCCCTGGGGACTGCAGACTGCCCCCCGGTCCCATTACTGTTTGCGCCCACCAGCTTGCATGTGGGCAGGTCGGTGTCGCCGCTGGGTCGCAGCATGGTGGCAGCAGGTGTGGGAGGTGGCCAAAGTTCGGGCGGACGACACGGGACACCAGTGATCATGATCTCGGCGTTGGCAACGGCAGTTCCTGGACGGGTACGTTACGGTCCTAGAAGATTGTGCTGCACCCTCGTTTCCTGCATTGGTGCGCATGCAATCCTGCGCTAAACTTCATGTACGTTACGTGGTCGGAGGACCCGTTGTGTTGGACCCGTTACTCCCTTCGTCGGTTGCCCCCGGTGCGTCGCGTTTTTACGCCATGCGTGCCAGCTGCCTTGCTAGTGTCGTGGGAATTGCACGCAAGCAGCTTCGTTGTCCGTGCTGACGTGCGGCTTGTTGCTTCATGGCGTAAATTCTCCTATGTACAAATTGTCGCAACCCACCTTCCACGATTACAGAATGCCTAAAAGGTCAGCTTCCTTAGAAGCTAATAGGGCTGCCTGCCCAGGCGTACGTAATCCTGTCTCTATTCCGATGTGCTCAAAAGCATTACTGTGGTGGAATATCTCGGGGCCACAGGTACTGGTTTCACCTCTGCGGAGTTCCCCGCCTGGGACGTCCGCAGCAGCACTTGAAGCTGCAAGCCGTGTTGGCGGTTCACCAATCACCGTTATCGATGTTGATAGCCAGAGCGTTTTGTTGGGCCGCGACAGGTGCGAGTATCAAGGGCTCCGTGTCCACGTGCCAGCCTTTGCGCAGGTGAAGGGCAGATGCTTGCAGCAGATCGTTTTTTCCATTGGACGTACCTGTTAAATTGGATGGGTTGGACACACGCCGAAGATGCCGGTTTTGTCGGGCGGCATTTTTCGCCACATTCTTTTTTGCGCTTGGCTTTGATATGTAGATGTCTTACCTAACTTGGCTTACCGTGCTGCACCACATGTTGCACACAATCCTGATGCCGCTGGGCATTATTTGCCTCTGTCATTGCTGATCCCGTTTGGGACCGGCCTGATCATCTTTTCTGCGCCGCGCACAATCGCTCCACGACTCGCATGCTATCCAGTTACACTGAACGCTAACCTTTGTTGCCCGCTGGGGTCCGTACCGGCACCACTTCACGATGTCCTGCCCCGTCTCGCCACAACCTGCAGGATCCCTGGCCTCGTCTCTGCCCTGCGCCCAGCACCCGATAACCGTCTCCTCTCACCCGTTGGCAACTTGCCGCGGCCTCTGCGGCCCGCGACATCAGGAATGCCCTTTGGCGGCCCCCATCTGCCGGGGCCAACCGACACCAGCGTGCACGTGGATCCCATTCTCTTTCCTGCCCCTGTCCCGCCGGCGTCACCACCTGTTCTGGACGCCGACGGACTGCCGCTCCAGGGCTCCGTTGCGGCACCCGCAGGACGCGGGGCTATCTTGCATGGGGCGGCCTTCGCGCGGCTTATGGCGCGGGCGGCTGCGGGTGACCAGCGAATGCAACATGCGCCGCAGCAGTTGCAGCTGTTGCGGCCGCAAATATTCTCACAGACAAGCACAGTCCTTGACCCGCAGCAGCAGCAGCAGCAGCAGCAACGCGTGCATAAGCAGGATTACTTAACTGCGGAGGCATCACCAGCCGTAAATGTTAACATCCATGGGCAGCAGGGGACGCCGCTATGGCTGGCGGCTGGCAATGGTGCTGGTGCTGGTGCCCGCTACAGTGATTCTACCCTGCCATCGACGGCGGTGGAGCGCAGTTTACGAGAGCCGGCTGATGGATTTACGCCGATGGCGGCGGGTAGGCCTGGTTGGGGTGGGCCAGGGATGGAATAGAGGGATTCGTGGCCGGAGCTATATGGTCGCTTTTGTGCGCGGTCCAATTTAGATATGTGCGCGAAGGTGGTGATAGGCATTTGAGCTCATTATGGTCTGCAGGGACAGCGACACGATGACTCCATCAACCAATCGGTAGACCAGCTCTTGGCCCCCTCTTTCCGTGTCACTGACATCGCGGCATGGATGACTGCTTTTGCATGCACCTGCGTTGTGCGCAGGGCCCATCGCTTCCGAGCCAAGCTCCGGAATGCAGGCAATACGCTTGCTCACTGCGGACCGGCAGCCACTTCCTCCGCCGGCCCTGGGCGATTACCGCAGGCACCGTCCCTTATGGCTTGGCCGCAAAGCAGGTGGGCCAGTTGCATTGAATCAGCTACAGATCTCGCGTCGTCCAACTCCTTCACGTTGGTTTATTGTCCATTTCAGCTGCTGAAAAAGTAGAAATATGTGATGCGTATGTGATTGGAGGTTATCACTAGCTCCGCCCGCTTCCTTCCCCTTCCATTGCCCTTGGTCACCCTCTACGCTTGTTTTTACGTCCATCTGTCTGCTGGTTCACTAGTTTGCTCTGCGCCGACCATCCCGAGCCCATGTTGTAAGCAAGCTATGACCATGCGGTAGCTTTGGGTCTCCTCAATAGGGAAGTAGAAAAATGTGAGTAGAAAATGTGCGCCTGAGTGCCAGGATACGGAGCACCTGGCTCGGCTGCGGCATGGCAAATGCTAACAAACCTGGTTGAGACCTCTTAAGGGGAAACAGGTCGTCCCACAAGCAAAGGTTGCGTATGCACACGACCCTACCCTCTCGCCGCCAACGTTCCAGGGCCGTCCGCTACCTCTTACTTTTCCTTCCGGGCAATATTGTAATGCATCTGGAACGAGAAGGCTGATTCCGTTATCTGCAATGCGCATCCGCCCTGCCCCTTCAACGCTTCTGAAGCTGCAGCCGAGCTGCCCCTGCCAATGCCCGCGGAACCGCCTGTACACCGGCCCGACGTGAAGAACGTCCCGGGGACCATGGCACCTTCGCTTCGGCTGGGTAGTGCCCACATTTTCCGTCGCGTGGGACAGTCAGAACAGGTAATGCAGCAGGAACAACAGCTTCCTACCCGTCTAGATGAGGCCGGCCTTGATGACGAGGACAGCAGCAGCCTGGCGTCATCAAGCACCGCCAACTCGCTCAGGTAGGTATGTTGACAGGCACTGCATTATCCGGTTTAAGTAACTCAGGGTCTGATGCGCATGCCTAGCCATGGAACTGGTCTCGACCTGTTGCGACCCGTCATCGCCACCCGCAGAGAACGCGGATGCCATACGGGAAGTGACTGCGTGTCTTTCCCCAGCAGCAGGAATTACGGGCCTGGCCCCCTCGGTCATTCCCTAAATGATTCATCTGACCGTGACACGTCTGGGTGACTGCAGGATAATTCAGCCGTTGATGGAGTTGGAGCCGCGGCGCCGGGACCTGCAAAACCCTTACGGCTCATGCGGCGCATCAGGTCCTGGTGGGGTCTCCGGAGTAACCCTGCGAACGCTGAAACGGGAGGCGACAGCAGGTATGGTACGGCGAATCGTATGCATTTCATTTCGGATCAGTTGTACTACACACATGGTGACGTCTGGCGACTTTACCTCGTCCATGAACTTCGGCCGATTGTGGCTTAGAGCAGACAGCGTTTGCCTTGGCGCCAGGTCCTCATGTCAAGCTTCTCAAGCCACGTCAATTGCTGCGGAATTTGCAACCCCCGGGGCCCACACAAGCCTTCACTCGGCGGCAGGCTGCACCCGCGTCTGAAGCTCCGTCGCAGGTATGATAGTCATGGAGTGCGCCGTGCCTTTTGCAACGGCATGGCACTGTGGTTCATTGCTGATGGCATTACGTTTTGTTTCCGTATGACTTCCACCTACCATCAATTATGTTTGGGGACAGGTCGAAGCCCCGTTCATATTCGTGCACTCCGTTACCTTGCAGTCCAGCTGCGCTTGCCGTCAGCATGCTAGCCTGAATACATGCTAGCATGTATTCCCTTGCGTTTGGTACCTTGTCCGGAGCAGGGTTCAGGGACAGACGGGGCAGCTGCGACGCCGGCGTCAATGAAGCAGGTTCATCCAAGCCAGGACCCGGAGATCCGCCTGCCTATGGGTGCTGAATCCGAGCCGGCGGGTCCCGATCGGGATGCGCTACGAGCTCAGGTGATGCCACAACCACAACCGCTACCAGCGGATACACAGCCCCCCGTACCAACGGACGTAACGAGCATGGGGCTGCCGCCACCCCGCCAGACCTGGGCCGCACCTCCGCAGCAGCAGATGCAAGAGCAGGAGAGGGACGCGAGTGGCTGGGTGCAGCCATCAGCCACCTTATTACGTCTGGCGGAGTGGAGCACTGCGGCACCTGTTGTGCGGATGCTGGCGCCGGAGCCGCTGCCAGGAGATGGGCGCAGTCCGCAACGCCTGCTTCGGATGCCGCAGGGCCCCGAGGATCACCAGCCCACCAGGTGACGAAAGAATTTGGGGTTGCGGCAGAGCTGGGCTGCGAGGACGAGGCTATCAGGGCTCGCGACATGAAATCCGCCACTATGGCGCTATTGCGCAGCGTGACGCCCCCAGAAGATAGAAACTTGATGTCTCCCGCTTGGATGCGTGCGGGAAAGCCATGGTCGTATCCAGAATGCGTCAAACACAGGCCCTTTGGTGTCTGGGTGTCTTGTGGATGAAGTGACGTGGTTAGCTCTTGGTTGCGTGGGACAGACTCTGCGGACTGGCTCATTTAATGACGTGATGCTTTAATGCTATGGTGCTGCTGTATGTAACGGTACCGCCGTGCACACAGGCGCCACGTGCATCAGGGCTTTGCGGGGAACGGCGAGGGGCCCCGTTATCTCAACGTCAAGCTCATGCGGGTCCTAGAACCGCAGGCCAAGGTGAGATGCAAGGGCACTTTCTAAGCCTTGCGCACATTCCTACGCCTCGCCCCCTGCCAAGGACTTATAGGAGGGATCCCTATTGCATCGATCCTCTACTTGGGCTCTTTGCCACGGCACTGTCTCCCTGAGCATTTCCAACTCCCTCCACACTCCTACATTCTAATATCCATTTGCCCGGCCCTCCACGTCTATCAGGACCGCATGTCGCAGAGCATGTTATGGCGTAGCTGTACGGTTCTTGTTGGCTGCCACCATACCTACTTGCCGGCCTGCTTGCCCGCACCCTATATGCAGTCGTCGTCCGACCGACTGCCAGGCGAAGAGCCTCCCCCAGGGTTGCCCATGCGCAAACTGAGGTTGCTGGACCGGCCCGAAGGGGAGCTTCCGGGCATCATTCCCGCGGGTACCGCGGGCCGCACGGAGCACTTGCTAGGGATGCTGCGCCGCGCAGAGGACCGGATAAGGCCCACAGCAGGCAAGTACTCGTGCCCTGGTTGGGACGCGAGAGAGGAGGATGCGGGACAAGAGGAAGACGCTACTCCGTACTGCCCAGTGCGGGATGGCACAGCATATAGTGTCGGGGTTCGCTGTCCATGGAGGGTGTGCCCACCTTGCAATGTGTAAGGTCACCGTCCATCCTATGTTCGAACGCACCGAAGGTATGCTCGCAGGCTAAATGCTCCCCTTTCTGTTGTCATCGCGTGGTTTTGTTGTCGTGCAGGCCTTCGGGGGCAGCCTGTCGGCTTATTGGATCCCGCTGACGTGCCGACTGCCACCTTGGCTGCATCCGCGGCACAGCGGGGTCCGGACAGTATGATGGCGGACTTCCCCAATCAAAATGAACACCCTCAGACGCAGGCGCAAACACAGCCGCAGCCGCAGCCGTGGACGCAGCGGACTTCCGAGCCTTCCGCACGGAGTGTAAATAAGGCACATTTTCCTCTAATGCCATCGCCACTGCAGCCACGTGGTTCCGTGGAGGTTGCTACACAATCGGCTATGAGCGAGCCAAGGATTGACATCCACGTACACAGCAACACTACCACCACCACAACGACAACGAGTCCTGCGGCTGCAGCTGCCATCACAACTATGTCAGCACAGCTCCCTGTACATTTACCGTCTCACGCTGCTCCCTCAGCTATCGCCTATGTCTTTCCGCCGGCGCAGCAGCAACAGCATCAGCAGCAACAAAAGCATCAGCAGCAACCGCAACAACAGCAGCAGCAACAGCAACAACAGCAACAGCAGCAACAACAGCAGCAGCAGCAGCAGCAGCAACAACAACAACAACAACAACAACAACAGCAGCAGCAACAACAACAGCAGCAACAGCAGCAACAACACCCGCAGCTTTTGCCAGTCGTTATGGCGGCTGCTGACACGGGCGCACTTGCTGGGCTCGCGGCTCTGAGCCAGTTGACGGCGCTTGCGTCGCTTTCCCATCTCGGGGCGGCAGTGAGTGCGCCAACTGCCGTGGACGACCCGTCCCTTTGGCCGGACCTCTTGGAGGTGAACCGTCCGCTGAAGATTGCGGCCTTAGGCGCGTTTGGAGGGACGGATAGCATTCCTTCCTCATCCCATCCCCAGCCGTTTTAACGGCCTGCTGAAAGCGACCAGGCTTGCCCGTTTTTCCACGTCTTCTTTTCGCCGACCTAACAACCCTGCCAACAGGCTGCACCCGCCTCACGTTATGTAACGCAGCCCTTGCTCGCCCGAGCGAAGTGGTTGGTGCCTGTAACCACCCTCATATGCCATCAAGTGCTATTCTTTGCCATCTTTTACTGCCAATGGATCCATCCCCTCTGCCGCTGCGCCCTTTCCCTTATTTCCAGACTACTCCCGAGTCACTACGTCAGGTTTCTGAGAACACCGTCGCGCGCTGGCACCAGCAGCGGGCCGCTCTGGCGCAGCCCAATCTTGCTGTTTTGCGTGACATGAACCCGGTGATGCAGCTGGAGCCGCCGCAGATGCTTGGACCTGGGCCGCTGGGTGAGGCACAGTATGCCCTGCGCAACACTAGAGGTGGCGGGGACCCGTACCCTATCGGGCCCACGGACGTGCCGGGGGATGACTCCCCGGGCAAATGGCTGGCAAGCCGGTCGGTGAGCGGGAGGTTGCTGGCTGCCGGCCGGACTACTAAAGAGGAGGTGTTCGGGTCGGCGGACAGAGAGCTGAGGCGGCGGGAGAGGGAACGTCACCAGCGGCGGCGGCAGCAGTCAAGCCCGAGTGGAGCACATGGGGAAGATGGAGGGAGGATGGAAGGAAAGAGGCAGAAGGAAAAGAAAGGAAAGAAGAAGGGGCGGCAGGAGAGACGGTGCCGATCGGACCGCCAGGGCACAGGCGTCCACAGGCCCCCTAAAGAAAATTGCAGCCTTGACAATGATGAGAGCGACAACAGCAGCAGCAGCGGCAGTAGTAGGAGCAGTAGCACTAGTAGCAGCAGAGCTAACAGTTCTAATGGTACTACCAGCAGTGGGAGCAGTGGAGTTGCACGACGTGGCAAAAAAGGCCGCCACGGTGAAGACCGACCACAGCCGCAGGAGCCGCAGCCGCTACCCCTCCCAATCACTCCGCAATCCACCATCAACGTTGCTCCAGCGCTCCAGCCCGATACGAAGACTCATAACACGGTTAGCACGTCCATATTCGCTGCCGGTGCTGAAAGCAAACCACGCCATGATAATGGAAGCGACACGACGGACGCAGCGTCCGTGGTCCCTAATGTCATCCGATCGGACCCGGGGGATGATTTTGGTCTTAATTTGGCGGATCGGTTATTGGAGCGCATGGTGGGGTCGGAACGGCAGTTACGAATTCACGGCAGCGACGGCAGCGTCAAGGAGCCCCAGCAACCCGGGTCCAAAGTGATCGCCACGGCTGGCGGCTCCGTAGCCACCAAAGGAGGGCTTGGCATTGAAAACGTGGCCGCGGAGGACGAGGACGGAATTGAAGTGGTAAGCCCCCCAGTTGGACGGAGCCGTCTGTTGTCCACAGCACTGGAGCTTGGAATCACCAATCCGCTGGGCGGGCAATCCCCGCATGCCAGGATGGTGGATGTGCTGCACGGTCCGGAGGTCTCACAGCGGGCGCAGAAGGTGCGATGGGCAGCTGTGCGGTTTTGCCACATTGTGTGTACGAACTCGGAAGCTCTCATCAGTCCTAGAGATTTTTGTCATGCCCCACGCACTGGCTGCTGTTTTAAACTGTTTCCGACCGTTTGGCCTGGCCTGCATGCGGCCGATCTGCATGAACCATATCGCAGTTGAACCTGAAGAGTATTGTTGGAGCAAA
Source organism: Volvox reticuliferus (assembly GCA_019650235.1). Lineage (NCBI taxonomy): Eukaryota > Viridiplantae > Chlorophyta > Chlorophyceae > Chlamydomonadales > Volvocaceae > Volvox > Volvox reticuliferus. The sequence goes on from BNCP01000003.1 coordinate 3,974,311, forward strand.
CCTCTAGGTGCATTCTCCCAGGGGCCGAACGTTTTCTGGGGCTCTGTCATCTGTGCTTTGTCTGATAGTTGAGAACTGTACAACCCGTTGCCATCTCCTTCCACAGATTCTAGAAAATCATTCCGCTCTGCGCGCCCAATTCCTGGCGGCAGCTAACAACCTCCGTGCTGAAATTTCATCGGGAATGGCGGCAGGACAGCCAGGTGCAGCCGTGGCTGCAGGATCAACTCATGACGCTGGTCTCAGTGGCGGCTATGCGGGGGCTAACACCTCCGAACCGAGCTCTGGGCTTCGGGGCTCACCGGCGCTAGCCCGCGAGCCGACACTGAACCAGATGGCGGCACCAGCTGCTGTCCCATCAACGTTGTCTGCATCCGGGCAACTGTTAGGGGAACGACCCGCCGAGACTAGGGCAGGTGACGCGGGCAGTGCAGAGGCGGGTGGCCCTGGCGCTGTCCCAGCATCGTCCACAGTGCCTGCACAGCAGCCCCTTCCAACGGATCAACAGCAGTCCATCAACATCTACTGTACACAGCTGGTTCTGAATCCCGGCCGCGGGCCCATTACCGTCCCCGGCTTGCCCGCGTATTTTCCCGCGCCCGGACCGGCGGCATGGGCGGGTGTGCCCGTCGCTGTACCCTCGTTGCCGACCGACCACCCCGGGCCCGAATGCCGTGACAAAAATGAAGGCTTTGGGACCAGCTCCGCCTCCGTCTTAGACCCGGGTCAGAACGGGAGGGCCATGTACGTGAGGACAAGTGGCCAGCCCTCCCAACAGCAATTGCCCCCTGTTGTAAAGGTGTCGCCGGTTGCCACCGCCACTTGGCTCCCGCCGGCCGGGGCTCGATATACATCGTTGCCAGCCGCTGCCGCTGGTGGAATCACTGCTGCCACTGTTGGTCCCATTGGCCGTCCCATTGACAACTTGGGCGGCGGCGCCAGCGAAGACGAGGTGTTTCCTGTGGGGTTAAATACCGATGGTCTGCATACGGAGGTGCCTGCTGCTTCTGGTGGTCGCACCGGCCCCGGCAAGCGCCTTATTCGGCGTGTCATTAACAACAAAGATGTCTCCCTGGACACATCCGGAGGCATTATGATGCTCTCCAGGGAGGGCCGAAGCGGCCAGCGCCACAGCAGTCCGACGGCTTCCACGTCTTCAGTTGAAGCGATAGAGGAGATGGCTGAAGAGGTTGCCGAGGAAGTAGTGGAGAGCGGGGAATCAATTATGCCGCAGGCGCCACGGACGACCCCTGGCGTCACCCTGCATGGCAAACCCGATGGAGAGGTGTGGTCCAGAACCAAATCCGGATCTAGGTCGGGCTCAACGCATGAGCGGCAGCAGAGTGCGGTGCACGTGTTCAGGGCTAGGCCGGAAGGTGGTGCCGCAGCGAAGGATGGAAAATCCATTTTGAAGTTGCAAAAATGGGAACCGCCACAGCAGCACGACGACCAGGCAGGCGGTAGCGAGGTTGCGGCTTCCCAGCTGCCGGGCGCGCAGCGCACGAGTTCTAATGGGATGAAGGGTGGAAGTCCTGAGCGTGGGGTACAGACGGATGGCCCGCATACGGAGTTGTGGCAGGTGCTGCCACCGCAGCCACTGGCTCAACGCCAATCAGCATTGGCGGCGGAGCTGACACAGCTCATCATGGAAGCCTTTCAGCAGAGCGGCGGCGTAATCTCCCCTGCGGGAACGGAGGGTGTTGCAGCTGCTGCTGCTGCCGACGCATCCATTCTTCCTCCCAAGGTGTCTACGACATCCGCCCCCGATGGCGCACGCCCCGTCTATCTCACAGACGCATTTGCCGCCACGCTAAATTCCACCAGCTCTGCTGCCCCTACTGTCAAGGCGGCAGCACCGCCAGGCCCCACGCAGCTCGGTCTTTCCTCGCAAGCTTCGTTCCTGCCGTCCATACTGCCAAACGCCGCTGTGCCTCGCGGAAAGGGCCCCACCTTTCTTCAGGTACGCGACATCAACTTAGAAGCGCAACCGGAGGGCGCCGCTGGTGCCAGCGTCAACGCTGTGGAGGCTTTGACGGCAGACATCCTGGACGGCCTGGGCGACTGGGAGGCACAGGCAATGGCAGCGCTTCAGGGCCACCCGCCAGTGGGCCAGCCGCGTGGTGCCGGGGGCAGAAGTGACGGAGTTGACCGCCCACGGCAGCTGCTCGGAGCGGGCGGTGGCCGGGGGCTGACCGCAGCGGAGGTCCTGGTTTTGGAACCCGATACTATGCAACAGCGCAAGCTAGCAGCGCTGCGGCACTTGAGGGCTCGCCAGGAGGCGGCGGTGGCGGAGCGGCGGACGAGATACCAGACGGGTGTGCAGCACTTTGCTAACCCCTCGCGGCCTTTGCAGCCGTTGTTCATGGCGCCTCCGGATTATCATGGGCTGCCGGGTGGCGGCGATGGCATTCCAGTCGCAGGCGGCGATGAGGAGCTTGCGGCCAGCCGCGGCCGTGGCCCGAATGCGGTGGGCAGCAGGCGTACCTTGTTTCCGGAGGCGCGAACCCATGCTTCGCTCTTCCCTGCCCAGCCAGCCTATCTGGCGGGGCCAGGTCTAGAGCGGCAGCCTCACGCGCGTAGCCCGCTGCAGCAGTGTATGCATGGGGGGCCAAAGCGACGACGCCGGTGGAGTGATCGGCGCAATGACCCGGCGATATCTCCACAGGTAGGCGTGGACTGTGGCTGCTACTATAGGGCTGGAGTGGTGTCAGGCGCTTCAGCGCCTTTGGCAAAACTCATGGTTTAGCTCACAAGCATGTCGCCATCGGGGCCATCCCACTGAACAGCCATTGCTCTCTGGTTCCTCACATATCCTTGCCCTTGCCCCGGCACCTGCTTCCGAACGTGCATTCTACTTAAATGCTTGTCCGCTTTTGATCCACGCCGGCATGACCCAATGTGCCTGGCAGGCGGCGGCGATGTTACAACATCAACGCAATTTTTTGAACCAGGTCCGAAGCACCATGCGGCCTGTTAGTTTAACCTCTACCCGCTCCCCTCGCCGTGATGGGGCACCACGTTTGGGCAGCACCGGGCGCGTGACGAGTACCGTGACGTTTGCCGCCGAGGCAAAACCGAACCGTGTGCGTGTAAGCCCCGAAATAGATGCCGTGAGGTCTGTGGCGGAAATGGTGGCTGGAAGATTTGAAGGCAGTGGTTGGGATAGACGGGGCTTGGAAAGCATGTGCCGCATGGCGCCACGTTCTGGCGGCAGCGTAGGGCGTGTGGAGCTGGATCATGGGGCCGATGACGTCAACGACGAGGACGATGACAACGGCTGGAATGAGGACGCCGACCCGTTGGGACCGGAGACAGTGTGCGGTGGCTGCAACTTCCCTGGCTGCCCAGTGCACGGCAGCAGAGCGGCGCAGGCAAAGGAAAGTTCCACGGTGAGGATCGATACGACCTGCGCAGGCGGCAGGGCAGCTTCGGGCCGGAGGGTTGAGCAGATGGACCGGACTGGCAGGCTTCAGTGAGGCAGCTTCAGTGCAGGCTAACTTAAGGAGCACAACTCGTACTTTGCAAGCTGCGGTGCTGTGTGTAAAAATATGTTGTACACGTTTATGTTTACACGTTTAAGCAAAAATAGCCAGCACCTGGGTCATGGCGAAAGCTTCAACATTCACGCCGCCTGCGCTTTCACTGTCGATTGCATCCACATTTGACATTTCCGCACGGACGCAATAACAATTCCGTGGGAGGGTAAGCTGCGTGGCATGCCGGGCCCGACGTGCCTGTGGGTACATTTCCAGAGCAAATATACCTGTCCGGCTCTTTCAGTGAGCGAGGCTTCCCCTTGTGTCCCTCTTTTCTTGAATGCATGGTCTACGCCTGCAGCGCATCGCCTCGGCTGGCGCTGACGCGGTTGGGAGCCGTGCCATCGATCAAACGGAGAACGAGGAAATGAAGCAGCGCACGCAGCGGGAGATGCACCGAGCGGCGCTTCTGGACAGGTGGACGGCGGAGATGCAGGCACTCAATGCCGCTACCTCGCGGGTAGAAGCCACTCAGAAGGTCGCAGTGGCATCCGCACAGCAGGTGCGTCTGTGGCATGAGTGCGTCCATGGAGTTGAAGTTGAGGCCGAGCGGCCGAGATAGTTCTCAACCATCTCACAGATCCTAGTGGCATGAGTTTCATCGTGTAGGTCTGGCAGGTGGAATAAAGCACCCAGATCCGGTTCATAAAGTTCGGCACACTTTCGCTATTAGCGGAACCAACATGGCTGGCCGAACTTCCGGCGAGGGATTGGGTTATTCGAAGTGCGTCTCTAGTATCTGGTGGCCGTTTCTCATCCGCTGGGGTTGTACCCAATTCCTGGCTATGCACAAGAACTGATTGTGCACTCCACTTCTGCCTTAAGCCACGTGGCCACACTGCTGTCACCACGGACTCCTTGGCTTTCATGGCGGTTTTATATGCATTCCAGGCCGTTGCCGCCCGCCGTGAGCGTCGAGCCGCCCAACTGGCCGATATGTTTCGTCTGCTAGGGGAGGTAGGCGAGCTGGCTAGCACCATGGAACAGCAGACTAATGACACCAAGAAGATGATGCAGGTGGGCTGGCGGACCCTTCTAGGGCCGCACGGATTCCCTTAGAATCATCACACTCGCACCAGCAGCAACAGCCAGCAGGCCGTAGAGCAAGAATATGGACGGGGGGCGATACCCTCGGCAGAAGGCAGAAATAGCTTAAATGGTCTTGCTTCGCTGGGCTTATATGGGCTTGCGTTTCCGGTGTTATAGTTTAAGTAGCCAACGCTGCCCGCTGCGCGGTTTCTTCTCCGCTCTCAGCGTTCGTGCGTTGGAGAAGGGACTTCACTTCACTGCTGTCGTACGAAAGGGAGGCGAGAGGATACGTACAGGACACGTGCTCTGGACCACCAGATGGGCCAGCGAGTACTTATCAAGCACAACTAATGAAATGAGCCGACTCCAAGCTTTGCATTCAGCCGTCATGCCAGAAGTTACGTGTAATCGGCAGCTGTTGTTCCAATTCATGCCGTCTCCCGCACGTGGCCTTAGCCCTTGACGGGTGTGTATGTGTGGTCTCAGGTTCTGGAAGAGGAAGCGGAGCTTCGGCGGGTGGCCCAACTGAATTCGCTGCTAATGGAAGCTAGGAGGCTGGGCGGCCTTGTGGATGAGTCGCTGCTGCAGCCGACAAGTGAAGGAGAGGGAGAGGGAAATGGGCCGAGAGAGGCAGAGCGGTAGGAGGTTGAGGAAGGAGAAAATGGAGTCGATTCGTGTCACCAAGTATTGCCCTGCGAAGGAATTTGGGAGGGCAGCAGCGAGGTTTAGGGGCGTTTTGTGGAATGTGTCCAGCAAAATCAGGTTTGTTGATCTGGAGCTTTTTAAGGGAAAGAACGGCTGAATGGCTAGGGCTGAGATTCAACGATGAAAAGTAATGTTGTATGACGGCCTGTTAGAAGGCCGGCGATTGCATCGGCATATCGTCTTGTGCGGGCATTTGTCGAACGGACGTCTTGGGATATCTACACGAACAAAAATTCCGTCGCAACATGATGGGAATCCGGGTTGACTTCTTGGGGGATAACGGATTCCGCCGGAATGGATAAAATGAAATGGCTTTATACAGCCGTGGCGCCGTGTGACGCCAGGAGTAAAGTGGACCACAACTATCAATACGCATATGACTTTTTTGCTCAAGTTCCATGCAATCTCTATACGTCCCTACCGTGTGAGAGGGTTACCGTCCCAGGACAGAGGGGTGCGCTCTGCGCTGTCCTGCCTATTTCGAAACCCAAAGATGCCCGTGGCCTCAGGTATTTATGCGGAGTATGGTTGCAGGCAGGTACGAAAGGATATTAGTTAGGTACGAAAGGATATTAGTTATTGATCAATTAGCATCGCGTAACCTCGATTTATAGATGCCAAGCATTGGCACGAACCTCTGCTTACTATCTCACTATACATATAACCCTTGGTTACATATACGCGGAAGCTGGCGGGATACAAAGCTGAAGTGATGCAGCTATGCATTCCTGATCAGAGACGTCCGGTTGCTTTGCGTTTGAACGCCGTTGGGTTCGATAAATGCCATCAAGCGAAATACACAGACATGTGCCTGCATGCACCACATGGCGCAGTACCACATCCTGAAAGAACGTCATCTCTAAAATCTTAGTAACAAGTGAGGGAGAAAACATGCAACCTTGCAATTGATTGATTACAAGTTACCCTGAACTCGTAAGCCCCGGTACGAGCCAGGAGGCTGAAGCAAAAAAGACAGAAGACAAAGAAGAAAAATAAAAGAGATAAAAAGCAACCGTCAGAAAAAAGTAGATAATTAAGAAAAGAGAAAAAGAACAAACGGTAAAGAAAAAGGATACACTATTGCCAAAGATTTTCTCATAAGCCGAATCTCATGGAGCGCTCTGGCCAGGTTATTCAAGCTCATGATTGCAATCATGTTTCCCCCCAAAACGTCCCCAGCTTGCAACAGTTCTAGCCTTATGCTCTCATAAGCTGGAGATTCCATGAGGATGAATTCATCCTCAACCACGCCACTCGCACACATAGGGCAATAGCGAAGTGCTCTAACTCTCCCATTATGAAGGTTCACCTCAATAGCCCAGCAACAAAGCCTGAAACGAATAAGGCTGATGTGATGTGTGTAAGGAATATATCCTTACATGTGCTTAGAGTCTCCCATCCAGTAATGATATCTACACATTTTAATGCCTGGTTGTAGTCCGTCTGAAACAAAGTCCCGTGGACCTATGGCAATCCTATCTTGCAATAGTCTGACATGACATATCATTTCTGTTTCGGTTGATCTACCGTACATTTTAAAACTCTTCAAATTACGTTGGAGGGATAAGGTTTGCATGCGCGTTAAGTTTTGGCAGGGGTAGTTGCTTTATGAGTGCATGCTTCCGTGTGAACTTCTTGCCATCCGTGACGCATACCGCGTTGCGTCACGACTGCGAACACGCGAAGTCTTCGCTAACTCTGAAGTAAGATCCACTACTAGGTCTAGGCTTATCATAAACTCTCAAAATGCTCTGCCGGAAGGTCATGGGCCAGGCTGCACGCACGTGGAGCGGGGTCCAAATGGGCCGCCGCGGCATTCCAGCCTTGATCCAGCGCACATCACAGCAGCTTCCAGTTCCTGCGCTTATCTTAAAGCCAGAACACAAGGCCTGCTCATCAACGGTGAGGCTGCGAAACGGTCGCATACCGTAAGGAGGCGCAATCTGCTCGTAATGTAAAACAGCATTCCTGCTTCCTTCCTTTTGTTGGGGTTACCTTAGGGGCCATGCTGGCAAATTTGTCTGGGCCGTAGAATGGGGGCCAGACTGTCTAGCCGGTACGGCTAGCCATCGGGGTGAGAGCTGGTCGCTCCTTGTAGATACCGCATTTTAAAATAGCATGCGCCGTCAGCAGCTCAAACGGATAGTGATTCGTTGTGTTGCGACGCACAAGGCCGTGGGGCACGGCACTGCACTGGGTCAAGGCTCAAGGGGCCACAGCACTTGGCTTTCAACGTCCCCAGGACCATGGTGAAATAATACGGACACTTAGTATGCACACCACGAACGGCGGCTATAGATGCATATCGATCACCTCTTTAGAACCGCTGCGAAGCACGAAATACCCAGTGACGATGAGGCCCCTGCGTTATCCTAATTGTTTTCGCTCTCGTGCACGTCTTATTTAGCCACGGGCCGTCACCAGCAGTGCATCGGAGCGGACTTACTCGGACTTCCACATTTATAAGACTCGTGCCGCAATGGCGGTGCGGTTGTTGCCACCCATCTTCACGAGCGAGAATGGTTACAAGACCCGAAATCGTGATGGCGTGATGCTCCTGGAGTTCGCGAGTGCAAATCCTGGCCAGCAGCCCAATGGGGGCCCGCCGCCAGCGGGCGGGATTAACCGCACGTACAACTGGGCGAACAAGGTGCGTCAGGGATACCCAATGAATTTATTATAATCCGTTATGGCAGCAAGTCTTTCCCCAGGGAATGTTCTCCATTCCATGTCTCACTAGCACCACCCGTTTCACAACCGTGCTGACTCAACCACCGGCTGGAGCTGCAACAGGTCTCCTTCGCACTGTCCCCAGTTGAGCTGGGCAACATCCTGGCAGGGGATGCAATTGGAACGGAGAAGGGACTAGTCATGTTCCATGACCCAGCCAAGACAGGCAAAGTCGGTGAGGTGAGAAACAACAATTCACTCGTGCTCGAGTGAGACATGTAGGAGTGTGCAATGTAACATGACGACACGGCGCGATGGGCACACAGTAGGCAGGGCAGCGTGTGTAGGTATGTGCGTGCGCGGACATAAGTCGTGAGGTGGCCTACAACAATCTGCAAGGCATGCTGTTCTTAGCACGCTGTCCAGTCCCATGTATGTTATCTTCCATATCCATTTTTGAGTGCACGATGCGCGCCATGAATATAACAATCATGTCCTTGCCCATCTCCCGTGGAACCCTTTCTGGCCTCGCGACTCTATCGTGATGGCCCCGTCCTCTTCTTCCGTGGCGGCTTGCCGCGGCTACTGGGGTCATCACGATGGCCGTTGCCACTATCCCTTCCGTTGATCGCTTTGAACATAACCCGGTGCCACTGGTGGTGGTGGGTGGTATTCATACGATGCATGCATGTTCCCTTTTTCAGCCTGTGAAGCGGCTCACTCTGAAGCAGATGCAAGACGGCGCCATCTCATTCAGCCTCAACGCCGGTCACGATAACGTATCTGTTCCCGTTACCAAGGGTGAGTTCGAGGTGCTTAAGAGCTTGGCGCAGTTCGCCATCCCCCGCCTGATGGGCTTTGATGCGGTGTTCCAATGAAGTGTCCGGCTCTGCTACATGCGGATAACATCGGCCCCTGATATGGAGCCGATGTGCGTGTGATGATGACGGTGGTGTTGGTGGTGGCTGCGCTAGGCAAACCGCAGTGTGGTAGTGGTGTCCAGTATTTTTGCGAAATGGTCTGACGTGTTAAAGTATATCAAGATGGAATACGTCCTCGGGTTACTGCGGGGTCGTTCATTTCCACCCCAAGGTGGTTTATCCCCCTTGGGTTGCACAGCCCGAGGGGGATACTTCGACGACCTCTGCGTCTGGGTTATATTTTGGCCCACGATTTACTGTGCACAGAGCTCGGGTTCGTAAACGGGGTGTCACGACACATCACGTAACGTGCATATCACGTGACTTGCGCCGTTTGCTTTGTTGTTGGTTGTGCTTAGCCTTAGGGTGCATGGCACGACATGTGTCGTAACAGGGGGTTCATAATCATAGGTATAGGCGAGTAGGAGTGCGGATAACGTGGTGGTGTTACAGTGCCAGCGATCAGTTTGGTGGGAAGGACCAGTTTTCGGGACGGCATTGGGTAGCTCCTGGTGTTTGATTTACGGGTGATCGAAGGCCGGCCAGCTATCCAGGGTTCCTCATAGAGAGCACATGAAGGCCTCCAAATCGCATGTTCTGTCCGGTTGCACAGCCGAGTAAAAAGGATTGAACAGGTTTCTCGACCTTATCCTAGAGACCTTGGTCGCGGCTGCAGCTTGGTGCATGCGCCAGCCCGTCGCCTGGTTTGACTTGCTCATGCGCCAGGTATATGTGGCATTGCGACTGGCCAGGTATATGGTACTGTTGTACTGATGGTTTTGCCACTAAGCATACGACAACCCAGTACCTGTCGCGGTCAGTCGGCCAGTGCTCTTGCCAACCATAAGCACCCAACACAGCCAGGCTGCTGGAGAGCGACCGAAACACATGCCTTGTGCAGCTTGCGGCAGAGGTTTGTACCGGTGTTGAAGACACCTTCGAGCACAACAAGGAGAAAATCCTTTTAACGCAGCGTGCTCAGCTATCAATTATGAAAGCTGAGCATGGGTGTCTGAACCCCACACAACTCCGACAATCGGTACCGTATAAGAGCGGCTGGGTAACCTCCTCAGACCCTGGAGCAAACTCAAATCCTTGCAGTACTCAAGTCATCCTTGAGCGCTGACAACGATTCCGGCACCACCTGTGTCCTGAAATCTTTGGCCCCTCTCGGTCCACTTAATGCAGGGACCTCTGCATATTGCTTGCATCCTAAAAGCCCTAAAACCCTACACGCTTGATAAAAGGTCAGGGTGCCAACACGTGATTTCCAGTAGCCTTTATTTCTTTATTTATCGAACAACGCAACGAACTCCTCAAAAACATTCTTCAATAAGGGTGTGTTCACATGTAGTCCAATTCGGACTACAATTGCTTGCAAGTTTGATTCAAGTTGAGTTTATTTGCCAATCGTATTATTCACATGCGCGCGGCGGTTCAGCGGACAGAAGCTTGAATTACGCAATTGAGAGTAATCTTTGTAGGATAACATATATGCACGAAATATCTTGATAAAATATATTGAGTGCAACAATATGTCCACGTTAGGGCCAAGTTACAGGCAAGCAGGAGGGCCGCGAACAGCCCGATTGCCCATACGGCCACGACCGACCTGACCGGCTCGACCGCCTCTCCGACCGTAAGCTGGCAGTTCTATCAATGCTGGCTCATTATCATCGCTATGATGTTGCGATCTGGGCTTCTAGCCCCCGTTTGAGGAACCACCGCGCCAAATTGTTGTGCCACGACCGCGGTGCATGATCACTCAGTCCAAAGTTGCGTTGTTTAGGAAAAATACTATATATCTTTGATTGTTGTGAGAGAAATTATCGACTGCCAAAATATACTATACCGGCTTTTCGCGAGTTAAGTAAATAAATAATACATAGCATAAATATATATGTCAATTATGAAAACCGTTTGTGAAATAATCTCTTTTTAAAAAAGAAAAAGGCCAATTACAGTGAATCACACCCCAAGCGCGCGAGGTTCCCTGACCCTGATTCCAATTCGCACCCAATTGACCCCAATTCGAAGTCCAATTCAGTCGAATCACACCTAATTTGACTACATGTGAACACGTCCTAAGGAAAGCGTCTCTGAGCTCTTCAAGGCAATACTCGAATGCCGCAAACTGCTTTGTAAAAGATTTTCATTTGCAATATTTTTATCTTAAACTTATGAGAAGAAATAGAAATATATTCAAGTACTTAGTACATTATGATCGATTTGTAGCATTGATTAAACTTGCCTTTCCAGCTGTAACTTGTTTACTACAAACGCTTAAATGGAAGTTACAGAATAGAGTTTTATTTGATGATGACGAGTGGCGATATGTCATGATTTACAAGGAAAAAGACATACGATTTTTAGGGATTGGCTAACAAAGGCAGGATATATACAGGTTGGTTCTGGTACTTTATCCCAAATTTATTTTGGGATAAAGTAGGGACGGATAGATGATAAGCGGACCACGTCCTTACCCGCCGAAGTCAAGCTAACCGTAGCAACTGACGTCAAGGTTCACGGTCTTTTACGTTCTTCTCAAAACAATACCTTGTTCCGTTTCAGGAAACAGAAAATTGTCGTTCTTGCGACATGTGACGCCGCATTACACGACCGTTCGAGATGCAAGGATAATAGTGACGACCCATACGAGCCAGGAGAACCGTCGCAAGAGCCGGCAAAACAGACATAAAAAGTAAAACGGAAATGAAACAGCTGTAATGTAATAAGACAATCAAATAACAAGGAGAAAGAGTATGAAAACGTTAGAGACGAAGAGGAAAATCGTTCTGAATCGTTCGAGAAGGCGACATTGGCCAAAAGCCGTATTGTTGCTGCATGTCATAAGCACTCGACCAAATCAAGACTTGATGGTCAAGACAGGTCCTACAGGCGTTCTGAGGTTTATGGCAAGGTTTATGGTTTACGGTCTGTGGCGTAATTGGTTTCGGGGGCAACAGAAAATTCGTCGGCCTGCAATCGATATGACAGCATTTCCTGTGATATATGATGGTTATTTGACTGATGAATAATTTAATCTCGTTTAATCCGTTTGTTTCATCTAACAACAGCGCACCGGCTTGTAATTAGCTAGCCTGGCTTCCAACATCTCCTGAATCCAAGGCTACTTTCCGCACGTCTGCCTGGCAAGCAACCGCGCGCCCGCGACCCACCAACGTTGTGTCCAAGCAAGCGACCGCCAAAGCGTGCAACATTATTTTGACCACGCACCTAAGATGGTGTTCGGTCGGAATCGCGGCAGCCGTCCGTCCAAGCAAATTTCCCAAGCAGACGCGGCCAATGCTCTTTCGCGCACGAGTCCAGTTCCGCCAGATTTGGACGTCGCTATCGGCGACGTGAAGTCCGACATGGATGATGATCGCGGAATGAAACTGGCGCACCCGTTCAAGCTGAAGGTTCATGACTTGAAGGCGCACCTGCGGGTAGGATTGACAGGGATTGACCCCCACGTCTGCGTGTGTTTAATCCATCTGCTGGATCGTTATCAAAATTACTGCAGCATACCGCGTAAGGTGAAGGAAGCCGAACCCTGCCGATTACCATTGCGGCTCTCCGACTGGCTAACGTTTCTCCGCATGTCATGTGCGCGGGGCTCCGCTCGTCTGCAGCAGGTGGCTGTGAGGCCGAACTTCACTTTCACTTCGCTGTGCGCCTTAGCCATGGGCACGAACGGGCCTTACGTAGTCTATCTGATAGAGCAACGCGACAACGTCTATCTCCACTAAGTGTCGGCAAAAGGGAGCTGACCATCCCTCCTGCATTCTTATGACGACCAGTCCCCATTGCCAACAGGGGAGGTGTGTATCGTGACCAAGCCTGCACGAACCGCCTTGTGAACTGCTCCACACCACTCCACCCCACCTCACCCTTCGCCTCTATTCAGGACCGCAACACGGTGGTCGTGGATCTGCGCAGTGAGGTGGACGCCCCTGTGGACGTGATGTTCGACCTCTTGGCCGACCCGCACCAGCACGCGCGGATCTTCGAGTCCATTGAGGTATGAGGCAGGGACGTGGTTGCGCGTCCAGGCAGCCGCAGCAGGGCAGATCCAGAACGCACGGTGAGTGAAAGCATCCCTCACATATATATCCATCTAAACAAAGGCTATTTTCTCAACAAATGATGTAGCCAGCGGCCAGGGGACGACTACGCCACCACTGGCCGCTTTACCTGACGCCCTGTGTGTGCAAAGTGTCTTGCCAACGTCCTGGTATTCACACCCCGGCAGGCCGCCACTGCTGAATTGGTTTCGGAGGATGGACCCGTGCGGAAGTGGCGAGTGGATCATCGATCGAGGTGGAAGTTCTGGAAGGTCGGCGGTGTTTGTGAGAACCGTCTCTGGATGACATGCGATAGGAGTTGCGGCACGGTGAGGGAGGAGTTGGCAGGGTTGCCTTTACCAAGTAGCTGTCGATGCATGTGGGGCGAGCTGCGCTGGCATGCGAACGTTACGACCTTCACTACTCGGTCCCGTTCTGTTTTGGTAATTGCGGTGCCGTACACAATATGGGGTTGGGGCGTAAGGGGTTGGGGCGTTGTACAAGAAAGAGCGAAGGTCTGCGGGTGGTCCGTGGAAGGCATGTTACCTGATGAACAGGCACGCATAAGTAAATCCCCACCCACTCACTCACCCATGGGTCCCGCCCCTCACTAGGTTTCTTTTGTGCTCCGCGAGCCCGGCTTCCTTCGCACCTACGAAGCCACCTGGACCATCACCGGACCAGATGGCAAGGGACCCGGAGCCTTCAGAGGCGCTGGCAATGTAACCGCCACCGCCATCACCGCCGCCGCAGAAGCTCCGCCTCCGCCGTTTCTCTCCGTCGGCAACCAGCCCACTATCAGCGATTACGTGGAGCCTCAATCTCACGACCTATCGCCGTCTTTCCCTGCCACTACCAGCAGTAACAGCAGTAGCAGAACTAACAGCCGTAGCAGCCTGGACTGCGGCAGTAGCATCAATACCTTTTCGTCCCCATCCAGCGATGTGCAACCTGCCGCATGCAGAAGTACCCGCAGTGCCACCGGCGGTGGAAACGAAGGCAGCGTCCATAGCAGCAGTGGTAGCGGCAGCACCCGCCAAGGCGGCTGTGTGACCGGCCTGGCGGGTGCTGGCCTGTTCGCCGCCATCGACAACCCCTTCACCCACCCTTCGCTTCTCATGGCGGCCGTCCGCTCCCCTGACTCAGTCAACGCTGTCGCTGACAAGCAGCCTTCGCCCCCTCTTTCTCCTTCTCCTTCACCAGCTCCCCCTTTTTCTTCTCGCAGCACCGCCACAATCCAGATCCGCAAGTCGATGTCACCCAAGGTCATCCCACCCTTCCCCTTCAACCAGGTGGGTCGGATAGCACACAACAGAGCGGGAAGAGGGCGGATGTGATCTCAGCACTTAGCGGGTAGCGTTGCAACAAGTGCTTGGCTTCGCCGGACTCCTCAGTGGGGAGGGTTAACGTATCTTCCCCTTTGCCTTCTGTCTCTTTCTCTGTGAGCCTCTTAACTCCCATACCGCCCCAAACTCACCTCGCCGCCCTACCTAACTCCACTGCTGCCCTGCCCACCCCACTGATGACCTACTCTCCCCGCCACCCGTCCCCTTCATGCTGCTTCAACCTCCCCACTGCCATTCATACCACAATCTCCCGAATAATTAGCCGATTGTGCAACCCCTTTGCGCCCCTTCTTGGCTGCTGCTGGCCCCGCACAGATGCTTAAGGGTCACGCAGCCGGCCAGGTGAATGGGATGCTGAGGGGGCTGCTGGTCGCCACTGCCCGAGAGATCAAAGACGAGATGGAGGAGGGGATGAGGTAGTGTTCGGCGCCACTGATGGTACATGGGTGCTGAACTCGGAGTAAAGTAAATCGAAGCGAGCGGGTTCGATGCCAATGGCATTACGGCAAACCAGTTCTGCGATAGCGGCTTGGGGCAGGTAGCTTGCTTGTACGAAAAAGCTGTCCCAGGAGCCAACTGTCTACATGACTGTGACGGCAGCTGCGCGTCTGTATTCTATTCATTATTCTTTACTAGCATGTCATTGATGGGCGGGCCATTACTGTGGAGATGGTATGTGTTGCGGGGCTGGTTGTCACTACATACGTAATACAAGTTTATCAGCTGGCAAAATATGTGGCTGGTTCCATATGGTTGCCCATTTGTCCGTTCAGTCCGTTTGCCACCGTTGAAGGTTGCCTTCGACCGGAATGTAAAGCTGCGCCCGGTGGGGTGTTTGAAAACAGTGATGAGGAGAGATGCGGTGAGTCTTTGTTGCCATCGCTGTAATTAGCTGTTCTAGTACTTGTACAATTTTAAGTTTGTATAGTATATGTTAGATCTTCATGTCGTGGATCCATTTTTACTGGAAGGAGTGCTAGCAGTCATGTATGTAAAGCAAGGCCCGGGAGAATAATCTTCTCCATTACTGGCAAAATGCACCGACTGGTTATTAGCAAGTATTAAACTGCAATATTCCATGTTTGTGCACTTAAAATGTTTTGCTGCCTACAGCTTTTGCTTCCTCGGTCTAGACAGTTGAAGTGCGGGAAACTGGGGCAGCAGGCCACAGTAGTACCCCCCACGCACGGCACACTACGTTTAAGGCAGGGCTTGGAGGGCGGGGAAACGGAAGCCGCAGTTCCAGGAATACCTAAAAGCATATGATGTCTTCGTACTTGGAAGATGGTATGGAATGTTTCTGTGATGTTCACTGGCCAGATGGTGTGTAAGTCGTGCAGTTAAGTACCAAGGGGGCTGCACTTATTAAGCCAGGGGAAACGGAAGTTATATATGGAAGAGAGGGATGGATCTATCTAGGAACGCGGGCTTGCGGATGTAATCCTACTCAGCCTATGAAGCTTTTGTAGGATGAAGTACAAAACATTGTTTATATAGGTTTTTTCATTTTCGTTTGCTTTAAATAACATCTCACATAAATAAAGTTGTAGCCTCGCTCGCCGAGCAGGTGCTCATCAACCTGATAGATGAGTCATAAACTAACAAATCCGGGTTTACTGTGGCACAAACCTTTACATAACAAAATCTCTCACATCTGTTGATTACAAAATAACCGTGCTGAGCGCAAATCCCTGGGGGCATGGTACGAGATAGATGCTGAATGAACTCGTTCGAAAAGTACGTATTGAGGGATGTTACACTGTGGGCGACTCGCCCTGCAAAGACGAGCACCGGTATGTATAGTACCTATGTATTATATAATGGAAAGGATTTTTCATATATACATACCGCACACCTCTCGCACTTTACCCAAGCTATTTAAACAACAACGAATCCTCATATTTACAATCAGTATCACAGGAAACTAAACCTATGACGAATGTATGGGCGGCATCATTCGGTACGGTGAAGTGAAACCTCACACTACGCCTCAGTAGGCTTGCCCACCAAGGAGTAAGATGAAAACTTGAGCATGTTACAGTGACGCTTCTGCAGCATTTGACAACACACGATAATCAATGCAACACTTCTGTGTTTATCCAAAATATGTAAGGACGTTTTCACATGTAGTACAATTAGGTGTGATTCGACTGAATTGGACTTCGAATTGGGGTCAATTGGGTGCGAATTGGAATCAGGGTCAGGGAACCCCGCGCGCTTGGGGTGTGATTCACTGTAATTGGCCTTTTCTTTTTCAAAAAGAGATTATTTCACAAACGGTTTTCAGAATTGACATATATATTTATGCTATGTTTTGTTTATGTACTTATTAACTCGCGAAAAGCCGGTATAGTATATTTTGGCAGTCATTTGTGGTCATGAATGTACAGGGCAGGTAATATTTTCTCTCACAACAATTAAAGATATATAGTATTTTTCCTAAACAACGCAACTTTGGACTGAGTGATCATGCACCCTACCGCGGTCGTGGCACAACAATTTGGCGCGGTGGTGCCTGAAACGGGGGCTAGAGGCCCAAATCGCAATCAACATCATAGCGATGATAATGGGCCAGCATTGATAGAACTGCCGGCTTACGGTCGGAGAAGCGGTCGAGCCGATCAAGTCGGTCGTGGCCGTACGGGCGATCGGGCTGTTCGCGGCCCTCCTGCTTGCCTGTAACTTGGCCCTAACGTGGACATATTGTTGCACTCAATATATTTTATCAAGATATTTCGTGCATATATGTTATCCTACAAAGATTACTTTCAGTTGCGTAATTCAAGCTTCTGTCCGCTGAACCTACCGCCGCGCGCATGTGAATAATACGATTGGCAAATAAACTCAACTTGAATCAAACTTGCACTACATGTGAACACACCCTAACCCTGCTCTGCTACCGGGATTATTGCTACTGCTTTTATTAGCTAGCCTAGTCATTTTTAGTTGCTTGATTGTAGTTTATTTAGTTTATTAGTTGCTTGTAGTTTATTTTTCGTTGCTTTTAGTTAATGTTTTAGTTAATTGTCGTACATGCATTCAGCCGCCCCTGTAAGGAGTGCTAGTCATGTAAGGCCCCTGAGAATTTTTAGAGTCGTCCGCCCCTGTAAGGAGTTCTAGTCATGTAAGGCCCTCGGGAATTTTTGCCGTCGTGAGGGAAATGCACTGACTTTTCTTAGGCAAATTCTAGGCTGTTAAAAGCATTTTCTGAGCTCTTTAGCTAGGTTTTTTCAGTCTTTTGTTTCATGTAGTAGCTATGTATCCTGCAGGGCATTGGCCAGCCCTGCAGGATTCATACTCTAACGTATTTGTATATTGTGATTTGTAATATGAAAAGTCCCTAGTCAACTGCCTGTTAATAGGTCTAGCAAGGAATATCCGGACAACATTATTACTTGACAGTTGATCTCAATCGTACAGCAATGATCAGCTTTTATGGCCTGCAAAATCGATGGATACATGCTACTACTACTCCGATTGTTAATCATTGGAGGTATCTATTTGTTCATTATTGGAGCTATCTGTTGTTGGTTTCTTAAGGATGAGGATTGTCAAGAGCGCCGCCTTGGGCCATCTTCAGTGTGACTATTATTGCTGGAGCTACTCGGCAAGGTAAGCCGTAAAGTAGTTATGAAAAATTTTGCTTGCATTTCTGGGATACATTTAGGTAGATTTCTAGGATATATTTAGGTAGTGCTTTGCCATTGCTGCCCGGTGCAGCTGCTGCACGATAGCGACACCGCGTAACTATACCGTGCGATAGTGATACCATATAATAGCTATCTCATGGTATCACTATGGCGCAGTGTTACTATCGCGCGATGTTGCTATTGTGCGGCAGCCGCACTGGGTAGCATATCATCGTTCCATGCTTTTCCTATAAGGTAAGTTTGCTTTATAGCTTAATATAAATAGGCTTTTTGACTATGTTAATTTACTTGTGGCACGTGATGGTAGTATTGCACTCAGTTCCGCGTTGCACCCATTTCCCTTACGCGCCCGTTTCCCTGATGCGCCCTGTTCAGCGACGCACCTGCCGGTTTCACGTCGCGTGCGATGTACACTCATTGCCATTAGCAGGAGTCGATATCAAGCAGGCTCTTGAACTGTACATACCGTAGTTAGCAATCTGTCGGGTCATTACCCATGTGCAATATAAATAAATGAATATATACTCCAAATTATTTTTTTAATACTCTGAAATGTGCATGCATGTTTGCTTCTGCTGCTTCTGCTGCTGCTTTCATGTACATGATTGTGACTGGTTGAGACTCGGGTCAACTGGGGGAGACTGCGGTTGACGGGGTCGATGGGGAGAACTGGGGGTGATGGGGGCGACTGGGGGCACGGGGGCAACGGGGGTGACTGGGCTAGTAGCAACCGCCCTGTGAAGTGCACTTTAAAGTAAGTATATAATAATTAATACTTTGCTTAGTTTGTTGACAGCATTATTCATTATGCCCAGCCACTTATGAAACAGCAAAGGCTGTGTTGTCCCCAGCTACCCTGCTTGCTAGTCCAGATGGGCTTGGCATCGGAGCCCTTAGCCCCACACCTGGGGCATCCAGCACAGAGGCGACAAACTACCCGCATCTTGAACGCTCGTTCCAGGAAATCTTTCTGACGGTCCGCAGCTGCTTGGTTGGGGGTGGGGGGATGCTTGGTGTCAGGTGGCCCAGGCTCGGTCATATCATGGTCGATTCCCAAAATATTGAAAAGTAGATCATGGAGGTTGTGGGGGCTTGCCAAACTTGCGTTTCGGGGACAAGAGACACGCTCACGCTCATGCACGAATGAAGTGAAAGAATCACCGCGACGTCCGGCAGACACAGGCTAATCGACTTGACTCAACTCGACTCGGCTCAAACTGAATCGCTCACCGTGAGTCCTCTGATGCCTGGACCAGTGTGACTGTCTGCTCCCCCGTGCTTTGCACCGGTAGCTCACCAGTGGCTGCAGCTGGCCACGGCCTCACACTCCGGGCTTGTCGGCCACCGCCACCATTAGGTGTCGGCCTTCTACTACTTCGCCGGCATCGCTGGCGAGCCCCTTGCCCTGCTGCGATGCAGTGCACCAAAGTGCTCCGGTGATCGATATTCATGCTAATGCCATGGCTGTTTGCGCGGGCTGTCTCCATCAACCTTGGAAATCCGTCTCTAATCCCGCTGGCGGATGCTATTTTGTGACAGATGATAAAGATGAGAACACTTAATCGAAGCCCTCGCTGCTGTAGTAGGGAGAGATGACGCCGACGAAAGGCCCTCAGCCGTAGGCAAGGTTCCGATGACTTAACTGACAAACAGAAATAATTACATCTAATTACATCTAAATTATTACATCTAATAAAATAAAAAGTGCTAAGGGTACACCCTGAGCATAGGTAGTACGGCTGATACATTCCGAAAAATCAAGACCCCGAGCAAGGATAAGTATTGGCCGTTGCCTAAGAGTAGCAAATATAAATATAAATGATGCTTTTATATATGCATTTGACTACCGCTTTCAATGCTGTTAACATCCAGAAGTGTTCGGTGGTTGTGCGGGGACTGGGGCCTGCTGCCCCAGTTCATTCCCCGCACTCCCACCGTCTCTGTTTACTGAAGTCCAAAGTAGATTCTCGTTTACACAAGTAAAGGCACAATAGTATGTTATTTGTTGCATGATAAGTTTTATAATTCAATGTTGTAAGTCAAGCGGGGGCAATTGTAATATATTTCTTATTATTAATTTCTGTCTAGGTATTTCCCCTAAGGTATTCCCCTGATTTTTCTCTTAGATATTTGTGGTGGTCTGTATGTAGTTAATAGTTTTGGTCACCTCAAGCATCTCGTTCATCAGCTAGCTAGCAAATGATATATTTTTATGATCACGTGTATGATTGTCTTCCTATCAGTATAGCATGTTATCCAACTAGTTTAAAAAGGTGTATATATCCTGATAATCCAGCACTGCAAGCCAGCAGCACTGCATGGCAGTGGCACGGCACGGTAGAGGCACCACACAGCAGCGGCACTGCACGGCAGTGACACCACATGCCAGCAGCACTGCATGCCAGCGCACTGCATGCCAGCGGCCCTGCACACAGCGACACTGTGCACCAGCGGCACTGCATGCCAGTGGCACCACATGGCAGTGGCTCACCTGGCTCACCTGGCTCTATAACATGTTTATCATGCTTTTATATATGCATTTCACTACCGCTTTCAATGCTGTTAACATCCAGAAGTGTTCGGTGGTTGTGCGGGGACTGGGGCCTGCTGCCCCAGTTCCCCGCACTCCCACCGTCTCGGTTTACTGGGGTCCAAAGTAGATTCTCGTTTAGACAAGTAAAGGCAGAATAGTATATTATTTGTTACATTATAAGGTTTAAATTCCAAGGTTGTAAGTCAAACGGGGGCAATTGTAATATATGTCTTATTATTAGTTTCTGTCTAGGTATTTCCCCTAAGGTATTCCCCTGATTTTTCTCTTAGATATTTGTGGTGATCTGCATATAGTTAATATTTTTGGTCACCTCAAGTATCTCGTTCATCAGCTAGCTAGCAAATGACATATTTTATGAATCACGTGTATGATTGTATCCAACTAGTTTAAAAAGGTGTATATATCCTGATAATCCAGCACTGCAAGCCAGCAGCACTGCACGGCAGTGGCACTGTATGCCAGTGGCACAGCACGGTAGAGGCACCACGCAGCAGCGGCACTGCACGGCAGTGGCACCACATGCCAGCAGCACTGCATGCCAGGGCACTGCATGCCAGCGGCACTGCACACAGCGACACTGTGCACCAGTGGCACTGCATGCCAGTGGCACCGCATGGCAGTGGCTCACCTGGCTCACCTGGCTCTATAACATGTTTATAATAATAATAAATAATAATAATGAAATACTCAAAGAGCAACAAAGAGATGTTGATTAAAGTTATAATAGTTGCGATTACAAGAGTAGCTGAATGAAGTGGTATCATTAGAAATAGTATTACCCCACAATAGCATACCACATGGTACATGGGTGTACCACGGTACACAGCACCATGCAGCAGCTGCACCATGCGGCAGCTGCACCACGTGGCAGCTGCACCGTGTGGCAGCGGCACCAGCAGCATGGCATGCCAGCAGCACCAAACGGCAGTGGCACGGCATGCCAACAGCACCACATGCATGCCAGCGGTACTGGGTGCCAGCAGCTCCACGCGGTAGCGGACCTGCATGGCAGCCACACCACATGCCAACGGCATTGCATGCCAGCAGCACTGCATGGCAGCCACACCATGTGCCAGCAGCACGGCATGCCATTGGGGCCGCGCGGCAAAGGCCCTGCACGGCAGCAGCCGTGTAGTATCCTGGGGTATCTCGAGGCTAATATCCAGGTTGGCCAGTTGCCTGGCATCCTTCGATCGAGCCTTTGCTGTAGGTGGATATGACAGAGATACAACAATTGGTATCGAGCGGGTAGTGACTGTCCTGGGTTCGAATCCCCCATCCATCAGTGTGGGTGTGTGGATGGCTGATGTGTGCAAGGGAGGTGTAATCTCCATCATCAGGCCATCAGGGATGAGAATGTCATTGAGTCGCGATTGCCCCTGTGGGTGTGAGGACACACCCATTGGAAGGGGGGATAATTGTAGTATCCTGGGGTATCTCGAGGCTAATATCCAGGTTGGCCAGTTGCCTGGCATCCTTCGATCGAACCTTTGCTTTAGGCGGATATTACAGAGATACAACAAGCCGCACCACGTGCCAGTGGCACCTCTTGCCAGCGGCACCACGCGGCAGCCACACTGCGTGCCAGTGGCACTGCATGCCGTGCTGACATTCAGTGCTGGCATTCAGTGCTGGCATGCGGTGCCGCTGCCGCGCGGTGTGCGTGGCTGCTGCATAGTGCCGCTGGCATGAGGTGTCGCTGGCACGTGGTGCAGCTGCCGTGCAGGGCCACTGCCGCCATGATGTGCAGCTGCTGCACGGTGCAGCTGCCACGCGGCAGTGACCCTGCACGGAAGCCGCACCACGTGCCAGCGGCACCACGCGGCAGCAGCACAGCGTGGCAGCAGCACTGTGCGGCACTGGCACCACGCACACTACTGCAGCTGCACATTGTGGCACTGGCACCGGGCGATCCATGTCTTTGAAATTATCTAAAAGAATAAGTGCATTTTCGTCGTGACGGCATAAATTCCCGAAGCCCTTACACTACTAGGACTCCTTACTGGGAGGGGCTGTATGTACGACACGAAAGTTAAAATAACTAAAACTAGACTAAAAGCAACTTAAAATTATTAGGCTAGCTAAATATGCCAGTGCACGGCAGCAACAGTGCACAGCTGCAGCACCCTGCAGCTGTGGCACCACCTGGCTCAGGTAACATGCGGCTGTGGCACCCCACGGCTGTGGCACTGCTCACCTGAGGCAGCTGGCGGGTAAGGCACCCCATGGATGGAGCACCACATGGCTGCTGCACCACGTGGCTGCTGAACTGAGCAGCTGCTGCACCACATGGCTGCTGCACCACGCACATAGGTGAGGCACCGCATGGCTGAGGCACCCTGTGGCTGCACCAGCACTCGGCTGCACCAACGTGTGGCTGCACCGACCAGCACACGGCTGCAGCAGCATGCAGCTGCACCAGCACGCAGCAGCTGCAGCACCACGTGGCTGTGGCACCATGCTGGTGCTGCACCACGCGGCTGAGGCAGCACGTGGCTGCATCACCAAGCGGCTGCACCAGCACGCGGCCACGGCACTGCACGGTTGTGGCACAAAGTGCCTGAGGCACTGCATGCGCGGTTGAGAACCACTCGCAAGCATCCTAGAAATGCATCATCAAATTGCATGATTGATTTACCGTAACTAATTGGCGAGTAACGCCAATAATTGTAACGCCTAATTTAGTGACAAGAACCAGAATGCCTAGGATCACCACAGGCTAACTTGGGCTGATGTTGCGTCGAAGGCAGAACCGTGGAGTACCTATTTATTAATGGAATAACTTATAAAGAACATAATTCAATTAGGAAAGCCGTTGGACATGGACTATGTTGGCCGCATAGCTTCCCTTTAGCGGGCAGGAAAAGACCAAACAAAAAAACAAAATAACCTAGCTAAAGAGCTCAGAAAATGCTTTCAATAGCCTAAAAATTGCCTAGCAGAAATCAATGCATTTACCTCGCGACGGCATAAATTCCCGAGGGCCTTACACTACTAGGACTCCTTACAGGGACTCCCGACTTTAGGAATTCCCAGGGGCCTTACATACTGAATATACGACACGAAAACTAAAATAACTAAAACTAAAAATAACTAAAAATTACTAGACTAGCTAATAAAAGCGGTAGCAATAATAACAATGCCAGCAGCACCGCATGGCAGCCGCACCATGTGCCAGGAGCACGGCATGCCATTGGGGCCGCGCGGCAATGGCCCTGCATGGCAGCCGCACCACGTGCCAGTGGCACCTCTTGCCAGCGGCACCACGCGGCAGCCACACCGCAGGCCAGTGGCACTGCATGCCGTGCTGACATTCAGTGCCGCTGGCATGCGGTGCCGTTGCCGCGCCATGTGGCTGCTGCATAGTGCCGCTGGCATGAGGTGCCGCTGGCACGTGGTGCAGCTGCCGTGCAGGGCCACTGCCGCCATGATGTGCAGCTGCTGCACGGTGCAGCTGCCACGTTGCAGTGACCCTGCACGGCAGCCGCACCACGTGCCAGCGGCACCGCGCGGCAGCGGCACAGCATGCGTGGCAGCAGCACTGTGCGGCACCGGCACCACACTGCAGCTGCACATCGTGGCACTGGCACCGGGCGATTCATCCTAAAATTTCATTCTAAATTCGCTTCTCATTCTAAATTCTAAAACTTATCTTGGCGAGTAATGCTTACCTTTCGCGACCAGGATGGCAAATTAACGATGTTGGCAATCCTCCTAAGTGAAGATCCAACAAATTGCTGAAGCTCCGTTTATTGGAAATCAAAGAAGTGGGTATGAATAAAAGCGGTAGCTGTGATAGCGGACAATCATTGCTGTACACTTCAATCTAACTGCCAACTAACGTTGTAAGGATATTCCTTCATTGACCCATTGGCAGGCCGTTCACTAGATACAAACATTCAATATTCTAGAGGATAATTAAAGCCTTAGAGCATGTATTCTGCAGAGCTGGACAGTGCCCAGTAGAATACATAGCTAGTACATGGAACAAAAGACTGAAAAATCCTAGATAAAGAGGTCAGAAAATGCTTTTAATAGCATACGAATTGCCTAACAGAAATCAGTGCATTTACCACGCGACGGCATAAATTCCCGAGGGCCTTACACTACTAGGACTCCTTACAGGGACTCCCGTCCCGACTTTAAAAATTCCCAGGGGCCTTACAAACTGAATATACGACATGAAAACTAAAACAACTGAAACTAAAAGCAACTAAAAATTACTAGGCTAGCTAATAAAAGCGGTAGCAATAATATATAATATACATTCGCTTTCACACCGCACGCTTTGCACTACATTTCGGGATTCCATCGCCCACCGCCG
Source organism: Volvox reticuliferus (assembly GCA_019650235.1). Taxonomy (NCBI): domain Eukaryota; kingdom Viridiplantae; phylum Chlorophyta; class Chlorophyceae; order Chlamydomonadales; family Volvocaceae; genus Volvox; species Volvox reticuliferus. The sequence goes on from BNCP01000003.1 coordinate 3,999,112, forward strand.
ACCATCCAACTTAACGCAGCACGATTCGTGATGCTAAACGGGGTTGCTGCACGCCGGTTGGGGAGGGTCTCATCAGAGTGGAACACAGCGTGCAGGGCGTGTCATCTCGAGCGGTCCCCTTTAAGCACGCCCACTAAGTGTCCCCAGCTTACCGGTTATCTGAGATGTCGTCCCAAACATGGCCAGCACTGTGTAGCTGCTGCACGGCGGGTGCCGTGTTATGTCACGAAGAGCTGGTTGCACCAATGCCAGGTGCACGCTTTGATGAAGACTTAAGAAAAGACTGCAATAAAATTGTAGGTACAGCAGGCGAAAGCTGGTTGTCAACGGGCACACTGCGCATTATTCTGATACCGCCTTACTGTCATGCTTTGTTTCGGCCGATGGCTGCTGACGTAGACATGCATGCTCACTCCATCCACCCACTATCAACCTCCGCTTTGGTTGCTGACGGGCAAGTAATTTCTTAGGGAAGCCATTGTTAGAAAGAAAAGCGCCTGGCCCCCAGTCGTTTTACTTAAAGGGAAGCACTTATCTAATAGGCAGGGTTACCGATGGGTTACCCCTCCACAAGGTTACCCGCCCACCCCAGTAGCGCTGCTACCCATGGGTTACCCACTCATTACCCTCCCATTACCCTCCCAACCAATGCCATAGGGTGTGCTCAGGTCGCAACAACAAGCGCTCACTGAATGCCGTGGACCGGCAACGGTGTGATTCAGAGCAAGATCTTGAAATCGGCAGTGAAGATGAACCGGACGATGGACACCTGTCACCTCCAGCCCTTGCTGTAACGGGGGACTTCACACCCCAGCATCACGCGCTATTGCACCAGCAGTGTTACATTGGTACGAGATACTAGGATCTGACCTAAGATCCCCGGGTCGAACCCGGACTAGTGCATACTGGTTGAACAATTCGTGATAGGATGCGCATGAATCCCGTCAGCCTTAATGTGGATGCCCGGGTTGGCGCTGCGTCAGCAGGGTTACGACCCGCCGCAAGTAGCAAAGAAAAGCTGCGGGAATGCCGGGAAAACAAAAAGAACCCCATCCGTCGGGTGCAAGGCGCAAGCTGCCCTACGGGGTGCCAGGGGCGCCCGAGGACGTTCGCTGCTGCAAGGTGGGGAGGATTGTAACGGGGGACTTCGCACCCCAGCATCACGCGCTATTGCACCAGTGTTACACTTGCAAATAATAATCACCCTATCCAGCAAGTTCCACCACCACCTACATGACCACCTACAACATCACTGCCTATAGCCACTCCAACACTCTCGTGCTCTGCCACTGTTATGCGCTGCCACTGATGCATGCTGCCATAGCTGCGTGCTGCTGCTGCTGTGCCCTGTTGCTGTTGCATGCTGTCACTGCCGTGTGTTGCCGCTGCTGTGTGTTGCTGTGTGTTGCCGCTGCCATGCCCTGCCATTGCTGTGTGCTGCCAATGCCGCACGGTGCCACTGCAGCATGCTGCTGTTGCCATGTGGTGCAGTTGCCGTGCAGTGCTGCTGCTGTGTGGGGCTGCTGCCGTGTGGTGCCGCTGCTGCATGCTGCTGCTGCTGTGCACTGCCATTGCCGCTCACCGCCGCTGCCGTGCACTGCCACTGTCACATGTTGCCGCTGCTGCACTGTGGCACTGCCGCGCGCTGCTGCTGCTGCTGCATGGTGCAGTTGCCATGCACTGTTGCTGCCATGCAGTGCTGCTGCTGTGTGGGGGCCGCATCGCAGCCAAGTGGTGCAATGTGGAGTAGAGCAATACACATTACACAATAAATATGTTACTTCCTAAGCGATTCATCAATACCAGAGGAGACCTATCTTTTTACCTTTCCGGCCACCATACATGTCTAACAGGGAAACCAGGGATATGCTGAAACACATATTAATAACATGAATTAGGTTCTAAGTGCTGCCTCTCTACGTACAACATTCACTTTTAAACCTTATAATGCAACAAAGAATGTGCTTTTAACAGCCTACCTGGCACCTTAGGAAGAGACGACTAGACTGAATATTATAAGTACTGATGTGGTCTGTTACAGTACTTTTCTGCTTTTATTTGTCTCAATGAGAATCTATTTTAAACCCCAGTACATCAAGATGGTGGAAGTGGGGGGGACTAGGGCCATAAATCTACTTTGGATCCCAGTAAACCAAGACGGTGGAGGTGCGGGGAACTGGGGCGGCAGGCCCCAGTCCCCGCACAACCACCGTACATTTAATTTTATTGGTTTGAAGAAGTTAGAAATGTTCGTAGCTAATAAGAGCCCCCACATGCTGCTTACCTGGCTATGGCTTTACCTTGCATGTTTAAGGAAAACTGTAGATGAAGGGAATTTTTGTTTTGTAGCTATGGAGCCGTTTAAAGAAATGGTTTTACATACAGGGATATTCTGCTTTCCTAAAAACCAATTTACAAATCATACGCACATTAAATCATAATGGTTCTGGATCCCCGGAACTCAACCTTGCTTTCTACAAAATTTCTCCGGGTACACCCGGAATAAGGCTATTTTCTTCACGGGACATATTTTTTTTGCCCCCGGAAAGCTGCGCTTCAAACTGGAAAATTTTCCCGGGGATCCCTGGAGCAGCCCCAACATTTTTCCGGGCGTTTTTCTAAAAAGTCAAAAATTTCCGGGCCCCGTCCGGGGTGAAGAATGCTGCTGCATGTGCACGTCTTAAGCTGACCACTGTATGTGCCACTCTAAACGGGGATTCAGTTTCCATATTTGCTCTGAGGACGCGATTTTCATAGCGCCCTATACCTTTTTCGCCTACATATTTGTTGCATCGACTAAGGAAAACCACCAACTTCTACGGGGATTGTCGGCTTCTGAAACAGGCTACATTTGTGAGGGGTGCATCACCAAATTCATCGCACAGGTTGCACATACAACAGCACAAAGAATAGCATAGCCTGGATTTTTACTTGTCCAGCCCTGATTTTTTTATTTATACACACATCATCTGTAATGTTCTCACTGGTGTCAGCTCACCGATTCGTTGCTGCTCCGCTTGCACTGGTTCCACCACCGCCACGCGCCATAGGCCAGTTTGCGTGGGACGGAGCTTCATTTAGTTGGTTTGCTCATGTTATTCACGGCCTTGGTGGCAACCTAGTTTATGATTTTTTTCCTCCGCGTCGGCTACCTTGGACGAGGACAACCTAACCAGCAGCCAGCTTTCACAGTTAGTCCTCATTTTTGTCAGCAAAACTCCAGCTTTCCGTTATTCGTCCTCCCCTATCTCCTATCCTCTCTCCCTCCCTCATGTCTCCCTCCCTGCCTCCATCCCTCCCTCTCCTGCCCTGCTACGTATTTTGGGAGAGCAGCTACGTCTGTATTTTTTTCTATCGACTATAGCGCACATTATCGTCTATTAGACGATTGGAAATAATAGATGGACTATAGTTGACATGGACTATAGTTGCTGACTATAGTCAATGATCGACTATAGACGATGTCGACTATAGTCGATGATCAACTATAGACGAGTCGACTATAGTTGATGATCGACTATAGACGATGTCGACTATAGTCGATGATCGACTATAGATGATGTCGACTATAGTCGATGATCAACTATAGACGATGTCGTCTATAGTCGATGATCAACTATAGATGATGTCGTCTATAGTCGATGATCAACTATAGACGGCATCAGCTATAGTTGACAATCAGGCCCCGTGGTTTTCAGCCCAAATGAATAAAAAATAATTACGTCTTTTATATGCTTTTTTGAAAAGTTAATTTCAAGAAGCTATGGAAATGCAGTACAAATCTCAGGTGAGAATAGTACTGCAATCCCGAAATCTGTGAAACTTGTCTTCTAGAGACTGTAATAATTTTTATTGTGAACAAAAGAATATATTAAACTGTAAGCATTTGATAGCTTTGGAATATCTTTTGTAGCTGACCATTTTACTGCACATTATTTCTCAGCCAGACTAAAGGATTAGCGACCAGGTTAATAGCTCATTAAAATATTCAACTATAGACGATTCAACTATAGACGGTTCGTCTTATAGATGGTTCCACTATAGACGGTTCAACTATAGACGATTCAACTTTTAGACGGTTCAACTATAGACGATTCGACTTATAGACGGTTCAACTATAGCTGATATCTATAGATGATACTGAAATACTTGCTGGATCCGGGAGAATTAGGGTCAATTTATCAGTCATATCCATCAGATCAGTTACATATAAGATGTTGTCATCATGCATCACAAGTTTATACGCCTTCATGCAGTAAGCATATAGATGTGCCTCAAATCCTTGCCTCACGCATATCACACAGCAAGCAACGAATAATCTAATCTATCACGACCTTACAATTCATAAACAACACCAAGATCCTCTATTGCTTGCTAGCTGTGCAGCCCCATGTCATGATGCCTTCCATTCCTCTGCAGCCATGACTGCTGCTAACCTTGCACTGGCCTGTGATGGGCAGAGCCCTAGCTCTTTTACTTCCTGCCTCACAGTGTCTGCAATTTTGTCTGGCACCACCAGCAGCAGTTCCTGTAACGGATGCTAGGCTGATCACCTAGACATCTCTAAATATAACTATAATAATAACTATATAATTAACATAAACTTATTATATAACTTAATTAACCAACTAACTTCGGAGCACCACTTAACGGTCTCTGAAGGGTCGCCGCCCATATGGGTGCTCCAGGGAGTGAGAGCGGAGGTCTGGAGACTAAAGGCGTTCAAGGGAACTCACAAAAAACTTTAACTTTTCTAAGTGACGGAAATCCCGTCACAGTTGGTATCGAGGGATTTTCGATCCTTCAAATCTAACTTTTCGCGTTTTACTCGCACCATCGAACACTATGGACTCCCCGATGGATGATCCTGGTGCTTATTTAGCAGAACAATTCTCATCTATCGAACACAAACTCTTACAATTTAGCAAACAATTAGAGCAACAACAACTCGCTTCTCGTGCCAAAATCGCCGCTAGCGAGGCCCGGACTCAAGCTCAAATCGCCGCTTTTTCGGATGCTTTCCAACGCTTGGAGTCTCTTTTGCAGCCTTCGCACCTGGGCTATTTTTCCGCTGGAGACTCGTATGCTGGAGCAATCCCTGTTGACCGGCAGTCAACGCCGGTCATCGCTCCACCTTTCACTAACACCGCTCCACAGTCGAATGTTAACCCGACTGTGGCAGCTGAAATGCGACGCCAGTATGATGTCGCCATTAATTCGTGGTACGCGGACCGTACCTTAGCCATTCGTCGCTTCATCTGCAACGCAAAACTAGACTACCCGACGGAATGGTTCGTTAACTTAGACGCAATTAACGCGTTTCCAGAAGAACTCACTCGCGTTCACGATTACATGGAAGCGAATGGGTTCCCAGCGCCGCCTAAGCCACAGCCACCATTTCAACAACCGCCAGGCAATCCCACTCCTCCTCCTATTCCAACCTATTTTCCTAATGGTCGATTATCTTCTATATCACCTGCGTTGGCGCTGTCACATCCATCATCTTCCTATCACGTTCCGGCAAGTAACGCCGCGAACCCTCAGGCAAGTCAGAAACCTCGCTGGGGTCCTTGTCCTATTTTTAATAATGATGATAAAATCTCAGTTCGGGAATGGTTAAGAGTTATGTATGATAATGCACAAGCCCAGGGCATCGGCTCCCATCTCCCGACTGACCAACGTGACCCAGAAATTATAACTTGGGCACTAACTTATTTAAAACCTGGTAACTTAACACAGTGCTGGCATGCAGAACGTAGTGCTTTAGAACGCCGTAACGTTTTGCTAGGCACTTGGTCTGACTTCGCTAAGCACTTTGCGCGCGTCTTTGGTGCACCTGACCCTGAAACGGATGCACGCCAAGCAATTTATCGCCCGCAAGGATCCCGTTCCATTAACGAATGGGCTGACTTACTTTATGATAAATTTGCTGAGCTTGATAACCTTAATAAACCCATTGACGAAGCATCTAAACTCTTCGTCCTGCAACGATTCATGGACCGTGACCTTTATGATAAAATCGTCACGTGCCAACCCTCTAAGCAATTTAACTCTTATAGGGATATTTTAGAGGATGCTAAGGAGTATGTTATCCGTGTCCGTGATAACCATGGCACTTTATTTAAAAAGCGCCATAAACCCCACTCCAACACCCCCTCTAAACAACCCCGCCTCCAGGCTACAAGTAACGTAGCGCACGAAGTACGGGACATGCGAACCCTCCTCAACGCTTTCCTTAACAAGCGGCCGAAGATCAACCCGACCGCCAAACCATCCGCTAAACTCCCCGCCAAACCAGCGGGTAATCCGGATGCGTCAACCAGCTCCGCCGGTGCTACGCCGGAGGAGCACATCAAGGCAATCGGCAGGACTCTTAACCTGAAGATTACCAAGGATGCAACTTTCCCTGCATCTGCCCACAACCTCTCGGCAGCGGAACTCAAAACGCTGTACGAGTACTACAGGGGAGGTCCACGCAGATTCTGCTGGACCTGCGAGAATAAAAAACTACTTCCCCAATTTCATGATCCTGAGGTTTGCCCCCTAAAGGCAAAATAGGTAGACTGCACTTCATCAGAACAAGCAGTGATGAAGACGCTGTAACACTGGTGCAATAGCGCGTGATGCTGGGGTGCGAAGTCCCCCGTTACAATCCTCCCCGCCTTGCAGCGAACGTCCTCGGGCGCCCCTGGCACCCCGTAGGGCAGCTTGCGCCTTGCACCTGTCGGATGGGGTTCTTTTGTTTTCCCGGCACTACCGCAGCTTTTCTTTGCTAATTGCGGCGGGTCGTAACCCTGACGCAGCGCCAACCCGGGCATCCACCTTAAGGCTGACGGGATTCATGCGCATCCTGTCGCGAATTGTTCAACCAGTGTGCGCTAGTCCGGGTTCGACCCGGGGATCTTAGGTCAGATCCTAGCAACTCGCACCAATGTAACACTGGTGCAATAGCGCGTGATGCTGGGGTGCGAAGTTCCCCGTTACAGACGCACCCACCAATCAGTCGGACGCATTTAACTCGTCCCCTGATCCCTAAAGACTTTGCGCATTTATTGCTTAGTCAGTTTCGGCAGCGTCGTGCTTCGAAGGTTGTTGTCCCAGCTCAGACGGTACAGACTTTAATTTGTGCGTCACGGATGCGTAAGAAGTTGAGCCAATGTGTAGCTCGTGAGGAGTTTGAACGGTTGCAAACTTTAACTGGCAAAACGTTTTCCCTCGATGCCATGGCTGATGAGAGTGGTAATAATGCTTTATGTGCTCAATACTGCCATAAAGCCAACTCTTTTCTTAAATTGAATGCATCCGGACATCATGTGTGGATTAACCCACCTTATTGTCTGCTGGACACTTTTCTTAAACATTATCTCAAATGTAAATGAACACGACCATCCGACACTTCTGCTTGTATCGTTGTCCCTGCATGGCCCGGCAAGTTCCGTAAGCACCTGCATGGTATGACACTCCTACAGGAATACCCTGTTGGTACTAACCTATTTAACTCCATTAACCCCTCTGGTACACAAAAGCAAACTAAACCGCTTCAGTACCCCGTGCAAGTCTGGTATGATGCCCCAGGTCCTAAACCCTTAACCCCAACCTTGCATCATACTAGTGGCCACATCACAATGCATGTGTCGGGCCACATTAATGGATGCCCTGCACGCATTCTCGTAGACAGTGGTGCCTCCACCTCTTTCATTAACACTAACTTTGCACTTAAACATAACCTGAATATCCATCCAGCTTCCTTAGATACGGTTCAAATGGCTAATGGTAACTGCCAGAAACCATTAGGTTATCTGCATGGTACCATCACAGCCCAGGCGTTTAAATGTCCTGTGTATCTAACAGCTATGGCTTTAACCGATGCTTATGATGTCATTCTTGGTGATGACTGGTGTACGCAATATAAGGCTTGTTTGGACTACACTACCCGTAGTATTCGGGTCCAAACTTCTAACCGAAAGTACACCTTACGAACTAACTTAACTAACCCTTCAACTAACCCACTTATGAGTGCAACCCAACTCATTAAAAGTTTACATAACGAGGAAGACCAAGTCTTCCTAGCTATAATTAAACCCCTCTCGGGCGACTCAGCCCCCACGCTTCCGCCTAACCCAAACCTCATCCCAAATCAACCCTTACTAAACCTTCTCGATGAATACAAAGATGTATTCGCTCCTTTAACCGGCCTTCCCCCTGAACGGGATGTCAGCCACACGATCCCGCTAACGGATCCTAACATTAAACCACCTTACCGACCTCCATATCGTCTAAGCCCCCGTGAAATGGAAGAGGCACGGACCCAAATCGATGACCTTCTTGCAAAAGGCTACATTGTTCCATCCACCTCACCTTCTGGTGCGCCAATTTTGTTTGTTAAAAAACCACGCTCTGACAAATTACGCATGTGCATTGACTTTCGTGCCCTTAACCGGATAACAATTAAAAACCGTTATCCTCTACCTCGTATTGATGACCTCCTGGATCGCCTCCACGGAGCCACCATCTTCTCTAGCCTTGACCTACAATCTGGCTATCATCAAATCCGACTCTCACCGGAAGATCAACACCGGTGTGCGTTTACCTCACCCTTTGGACACTATGAAATGCGTGTCTTAGCTTTTGGTCTTGCTAATGCTCCTGCGACCTTTCAATCCTTAATGAATAACATCTTTAAGGATAAAATTAACAAATACACGTTGGTCTACCTTGACGACCTCCTTGTGTTTTCCAAAACCCCTGAAGAACATCTCATTCACCTACGTGATGTTTTCGAAACCCTGCGACAACATAAACTGTTCGCATCCCCTGAAAAATCTACCTTTAACAAACCCGAATTATTATTTTTGGGTCATATTATCAGTCAGGACGGCATTAAAGTCGACCCTGCCAAAACCAAGGCCATCACAGATTGGCCGACCCCAACTAACCTAACCCAATTAAGGTCTTTCTTAGGCCTTGCCAACTATTTTCGGCGTTTTCTTGAAAAATACTTCGTTATAGCTAAACCCTTAACGGACCTAACGAAACTTAATACACCATGGGTATGGTCACCCCTTTGTGAGGAAGCTTTCAATAAAATTAAGCAAGCACTTGTAACAGCACCCGTCTTAACAGCACCAGATTACAGTGATGGTGCTCCACCATTTTCTATTATCTGTGATGCTAGTTGTGCTGGAATAGGTGCTGTTCTCCTACAAGGACACCGCCCCATTGCTTATGAAAGTCGGAAATTAACTCCGGCTGAAGTTAACTATACAACCACTGAGCAAGAAATGCTCTCTGTCATACACGCCCTACATACATGGCGTTGTTATGTTGAAGGTATCCCCTTCACGATCCACACGGATCATTGCCCTAACACCTTCTTTAGTACTCAACCTACTCTATCCCGCCGTCAAGCCCGGTGGTCAGAGTTTTTACAACAATTTAACTTTGAGTGGGTTTATAAACCTGGTGTAACGGGGGACCTCTGCATCACGCGCTATTGCACCAGTGTTACATTGGTGCGAACTGCTAGGATCTGACCTAAGATCCCCGGGTCGAACCCGGACTAGCGCACACTGGTTGAACAATTCGCGACAGGATGTGCATGAATCCCGTCAGCCTTAAGTTGGATACCCGCCGCAATTAGCAAAGAAAAGCTGTGGTAGTGCCGGGAAAACAAAAGAACCCCATCCGTTGGGTGCAAGGCGCAAGCTGCCCTACGGGGTGCCAGGGGCGCCCGAGGACGTTCGCTGCAAGGCGGGGAGGATTGTAATGGGGGACTTCGCACCCCTGCATCACGTGCTATTGCACCAGTGTTACACCTGGCCCCCAAAACACCGTCGCTGATGCCCTCAGCAGACAACCAATCCTCGCATCTATATACAATACCTCCACAACCCTTAACCAACCTTTACTCAACACATTACTTTGTGTTACCCAGCAACCTATCGCCGCACGTCCACCAATTCAATGGTGTGTACAGCATGAGCGTTTTAAATTTGATTGGGCTTATCACCCCCATCGAACTTTAACCCCCGCTCATACAATTGCTGTCTTAACCCGACAACGTACACGTATGCTCTCAGAAGATCCGGCTCAGGCTGGTCTACCACCAGCTCAGGCTCCGGTGGTTGAACGTGTTGAGGGGCGTCGAGTTCAGGCTCCTCACCCATCACCGCGCTCATCTGAAAGTATCCGTCCCCCTAACCTTAACCATAATAACCTTAACCTCTCTCTTCGGGAACGAGTTCTTCAACTGAATTCCTCCCCATCGACACAAGCCTTTTATCAAAAGACTTGTCACAACCCACGTTTTGAATTTTCAGATAACCTTTACTGGCGAAAATCTGATAAACACCACCTTTTGATTATCCCTGACGACCCCGCCACAAGGCAATATGCCTTACAAATGGCCCATGACCCCCCATTCAGTGGACATGGAGGTCGTAACCGAACTCTTAAAAACCTCCAACTTATTTGTTGGTGGCCTCACATGCACAGTGATGTTAACAATTACGTTACATCCTGTCCAGATTGTCAACGTAACAAACCCTCTAATAAGCACCCACAAGGGTTGCTTCAACCTTTACCTATCCCAGGCCGAAGGTGGGAGAGCGTGAGTATGGACCTCATTACTCAACTACCCAAGACCCGGCATAACCATGACGCAATCCTGGTATTTGTGGATCGACTCTCTAAAATGGTCCACTTTGCCCCAACAACCACTAACTGCACAGCTGAAGACGTAGCTAACCTCTTCACTGAGCACGTGTGGAAACATCATGGTCTTCCTAAAACTTTAATCACAGACCGTGATGTTCGCTTTACCTCCGCCTTTGCGAAAGAGCTATGCCGTCTAACTGGCATTCAACAATTAACCTCAACCGCGTTCCACCCTCAAACTGATGGACAAACGGAACGAGCTAACCGTGTTCTAGAAGAATACTTACGACATTACATTAACCCCACCCAAGATAACTGGGATACCCTATTGGTAGCTGCTGAATTCGCAATTAACAATAGCTACCAGGAGTCTATTAAAACGACCCCATTTATGCTTAACTATGGCCAACATCCACTTACTCCTTTAAGTGTGGATATCCCAACCCCTAACTTAACCGCTCATAACTTTAACCAACGTCTTAAGGAAGCCGTACGTAAAGCAAAACACTGTCTTGCGGAGGCTCAGGCCAAGCAGAAAAGATTTGCAGACCGCACCCGTACTGATGCTACTTACAGACCGGGAGACCTCGTGCTCCTAAACACTAAAAACCTGAAGAATTTACTACATTCTTCTGGTACCCGCAAGTTCCTTCCCCGATGGGTTGGTCCCTTTTCCATAATAGAGCAAATTGGTGCAGCTGCCTTTAAGTTGCAACTACCACCATCCTGGCAGATTCATCCCGTATTCCACGTCTCCTTACTAAGGACATGGAAGGATAATGGGCGTACCCCTGCTCCACCCCCGCCAGAACTCATTAACAATAACCTTGAACATGAAGTTCAATCGATCTTGGATCATAAACCCAAGAAACAGGGCAAGAAACCCTCCCACTACCTAATTAAATGGATGGGATACGGTGTTGAATGTAACACCTGGGAACCAGCTCGCAATCTAACAAATTGCTCGCAAGCCCTTGCTGAATATTGGGCTGTCAGACAGAACGCAGACCCTTGACGGAGAGGTGTTTCTGTCTGAACATCCAAGACTTAACTCTTAAACTTCTTGTGATGCTGCCAAACCGATGTGGCCAGTACCCAACCATTAACCTTAAATGCCCCAGTATGTGTACACGACCGGGTAGTATCTTGCCGATTACGATACTCGCTACCGTCAAGCGCTTAACTTTCCCTATTTACCCCGCTGCCGGGACGTCAGCAGCTAAAGGGGGGGGAGTGTAACGGATGCTAGGCTGATCACCTAGACATCTCTAAATATAACTATAATAATAACTATATAATTAACATAAACTTATTATATAACTTAATTAACCAACTAACTTCGGAGCACCACTTAACGGTCTCTGAAGGGTCGCCGCCCATATGGGTGCTCCAGGGAGTGAGAGCAGAGGTCTGGAGACTAAAGGCGTTCAAGGGAACTCACAAAAAACTTTAACTTTCTAAGTGACGGAAATCCCGTCACAGTTCCTCAGGTGGAGGGCCAACCAAAGTATTAAGTACAAACTGCGATGTGATCTCATCATCCCTAGCATCTGTTCCTGCTGCTCCAGCAGAACCACGCTTTCCTGCGACCTGCCTTGGAGTTCAGACAATACAGACACGCTCGATGACTGCCTCCAAGGGAATGCACCCATACGACTCAGATGGTGCACCTGGTCTCCTGAGGGAGGTCAGAGAAGGAGGGGCGGGTTCCGTGAGGTTATATATGATCTCTTCCTATCCCCTGCGTGTCCTATCAATCTTCATTTATTGACCCCACCTGTGCCACTGCAGTTCAGCTCCCCGTTCCACTCCTCTTCAGGTGCTGTGAACCACCTGATGTACAGCAGGTCCATTTTTTTCATCTCATGGGTGACACTTAGCAAAAGCTGTACCTGCGATCATGGAAATTGATGGAGTTTGTTAATGCCAATAAAGGGGTGATAGAAAATGTCAAGCCACAAACATATTACCTCACCGGTCCATCGATACCATGCACCATCTTCATCACTTCGCATGGACACATCACACACGGCCGGCTGTGTATTATTGCTGAATAAGGCCCCCGCAATGCGGCCACCACGCACATAGGTGATGGTGTCGTATGGTGCAAAAAATAAATAGCATACCCCTCTGAATGTCACCTGCACAAATGAAATATCTATCATATACATGTAAATATAGAGCATACATGATACAGTTTAGAAATAAGTGTCTGGCTTGCCTGGCAGAGCTCCAATCGGCTTTTATGCAGGCCCCATGCATCCTTCAGATGGTTACTGTAGTAGTCGTAGACGAACGACACACATTATCACAATATAAGGTGCAATAAGCACCCTGTCAACATCTCGAGAGGCCTTTGCGGCAATCAACTACTACAGTTACTGAGGCAGACAGGCAGATACTTGGCACCATCACTCGATATAGCACCTCCTGTATTTTCAAAGGAGCAAACCATGTACTACTCATTGACACTTCAAGACCAGCTACCCAACTCACCGGCTGTACAGATTTTATCACAGGCCTCCTGCCTGTCCTCCCCATATGGTGTTTCTTGCTGTGAATGACTTCTGCACGCTGTCGTCGTAAAATGACGGGAAGCAAAGTCAACTGATGAAACATGGTACTAACAATATATGTCCATCTTGCATGTTACCTACTGCATTATTATGTGCATAAAATTCTGTAAGACTTGGGTTATCGTTAGTTATGCTTAGCGAGCCGTCCTAGCTGGTTTGCGTATCAAAGAGCGAGCTATGCAGTACGACCTAGACGTGGACGCGAAGTGAGCTTTTCAGGGGTCTATTTATGGTACGTTATAAGGTTTCAAATTATGTATATTGTGGTATGTTTTGTGGGCGAAGTTCCTATCCTTTTACGTACCGCTGCATGGACCAATCCGACAGACGTTGCTTCTATAGACGTTTTTTCTCGCTCTCTCTTATCTTTTTCCAATATATAATTGTGTAATTAATACTTCCTCGTAATACGGCCAAGCTTTGCCAATGTCCGCTAGACTATCTCGCAACAGGTTATGAGCCCCGGCAACGTGTGCCGCGGAGCTTGGCATCTTTCGCCCATCTATCAGTGTTGATCTTCGCGATTATAGGTCTTCACAATGGGGAAGGATAGGTTGGACGAACCGCTTGACCTTAACAACTACGCAACCTGGAAGCTACGATTCGAGCTACTATGCGTAACAGACTACATCGTGACTTATAATATTTCCATAAAGACATTTCTCTCTAACCTATTAATTATTGTAAAGGCGCATACCGTATAGCGGTACATATACATCTATCCGGTACAGAGCAGTACATAGTTACGGCTATGGCTGTACAATCCGGTACATGGTAACCGTACATGGTCAGATCTCTATCGCCAACTCTCCAGATGGTTCAGAAGCCGTCATCTAATGGTACAACACTACCACATCTGCGCCTATGCCGTACGACAAGCGAGTATATAATCCCTGGGCAGACCCCGGTGTTTATCAACACCTCCATCTCGGTTTAGTCGTCTCTTCTAAGGTGCCAGGTAGGCTGTTACACTATGTGGCGAGCTCGGATACGGTCACGCTCTGCTTGCTGCACCGATTTCAGAAGCAGACGTTAATATGTCAAACAAGGTCAAGAGCGTCATGGCCAAGAACGTCAAGAACCACCACCTCCAGACCATTGTGCGGGCAGCTAACGCCAAGGCTGCCTGGGATGCTCTGGCGGCGACGTTCGCTTCAACCTGCAACACCAGGAAGATAGCTCTACGACAGGAGCTCAGCGACTTCAAGATGGCCAATGGAGAGCATATGCCGGTCTATGTCAGCAGGGCGCGGCAGCTCCAGTCAGACTTGCTGGATGTCGGACACGTGGTCACTGATGCCGAGCTGACTACGATTATCATCAAGGGTCTCCCACGCACGTATCACGTCATTACGACTGCCCTTGAGACGCGCGAAGGTGAGCTGGATTTTCAACAAGTCGTTTCAAGGCTGATGGCTTACGACTCAGCAGAACGAGAGGCCAGAGGAAAGGAGACGACGGCGTTTAGTGCGCGCCGGGGTGGCGGCAACACCGGTTCGTCAGGGCGAGGTCAAGGAGCAAGGACTGGCGGCAGACCTAACGTTACCTGCCACTACTGCGGAACGCCCGGACACTTTATGAGGGATTGCTGGAAGCGTCTAGCAGATCAGGGGAGCAAAGGGCGTGGAGGAGACGGCAAGCAACGTGGCGGGAGCGCATCAGCAATGCCCAGTAAGTTGGCATTCGCGCTTGGAGGAGAATCCCGCTTGAATGACTGGCACATTGACTCGGGATCAGAGTGGCACATTACCTACGATGCATCCGAGTTGAAGAACGTTCGTGCAGTCAAGGCGGAGGAACTGTTCAACGTTATCGGCTACGATGGCTCCAGGCATCAGCCGATGCATGTGGGATCGTGCACCTTAAAGAGCAACGTGATCGAAGGGTTGGAGATTGACCTACTCAACGTGTATGTGGTGCCGAAAGCTACCGTCAAGCTTATCTCGGTGGGTATCCTCGACGACCGCGGCGCCAAAGTGGTGCTGGGCGACGGGAAGGCTCTGGTGCAGCATCAAGGACGGACTATTCTACAAGGCGAGAAGGTTGGAAACCTCTACGCAATTCGCTACAACGCAGCAGGGCGTTCGGTCAGCGATAGCCGCTCATGTGCGGCGACTGGGTCAGTAGACTCGGCGGCAGCGCTGTGGCATCGGCGCTTGGGACATCTGGGCTTCGGGAGCCTGGAACGGATGTGCCGGGAAAATATGGTAACCGGCATGGAGCTTGATCGCGGGAGCTTGGCGGCAGCCAGCTCACGGATCTGCGAGCCGTGCATCTATGCGAAGCAATCACGTGGACCGTTCCCAGCTACTGGACACAAGGCGGTGAAACCGCTTGGGCTGGTTCATATGGACGTCTGTGGTCCCATGCCCGAGACGTTGTTGTATCACTCCTCATAATCGCCCATTGATTCTGCGAAGAACCAGGCTCAGTGCATCATGCTCGATTATATCAGAACGTACCAATCGAGGCAGCGGAAGTCTTCGATGCAAGGAGTTACAACGTATATTCCAAGACGGGCGTAGATGACGTGATAGGCTATCAGTGCCTAGCCAAGGCAATCATCATCTAACCGATGCAAATCGGTGCTCGGGCTTATCCAAGATATGCGGCCATAAGCGATATATAATGTGGAAGCTCAACCAAAGCGCGGTTAGCTTATATAAACGTCAATCGAAATGTTCGCGTAACGATTCTCTCTTAGGCCGTCAATGCGCATAGCAGATATACTCGCAGCGACGGCTCGCGGTACAAAGATCTGTAAGTAGTAAGTGTACTACCGTGATCCCGCGTGCGGATATTGCTGTATAAGCCGTCATAGCAATAATGCAATGTTCTTTACACGCGTAAAGGTGCCGACTACGCCATCGCGCGTAGTGCTGCATTCGACGCGCCGCATCGCTCGAGCCATTGCCTCGCGACCTCAAGGTACGCTTGCGTTATCACGCTCGAGCGCGCGCGTATGCATAAAGCATGTGTTATCGTTAGTGCGCGTTGGTATGCGATGCCTCATGCATATTAGATCGTCCGCGACCAAGTCGCCGGACCATGCGCGTTATTCGCGATATCGGTCACTCGATGCATGCTTGCAGCGTTGTGCACAATGCATTAGGCGATATGCTATTTGTGGGTTGCTTGTGCCCTTAGCCAGTGCGCCTACGTGTGCGATGCAACGTGCTGCGTGACATGCGTGCGATCGCGTCGCGCCCGCTGTCGTACTACTCCGCGCGTCCACGTACGACAGGGGTGACGTCATCGGCGCCGTATCACTCCGCAGCGTCCACGTACGGCAGTGCCGTACCGTCGTATCGTGCTGCCGTACCGTACGATAGTGCCATACCGTCGTACCATGTCGCCATACCGTACGATAGTGCCGTACCGTCGTACCATGTCGCCGTACCGTACGATAGTGCCGTACCGCTCCGTCGCGCCCACGTACGACAGTGCCGTACCATTCCGTGTACGATAGTGCCGTACCGCTCCATCGCGCCCACGTACGACAGTGCCGTACCATTCCGTGTACGATAGTGCCGTACCGCTCCGTCGCGCCCACTTTTGACAGTGCCGTACCATTCCGTGTACGATAGTGCCGTACTGCTCCGCCGCGTCCACGTACGACAGTGCCGTACCATTCCGTGCACGACAGTGCCGAACTGCTCCGCCGCGTCCACGTACGACAGGGTGACGTGGTGTCGTGCGCGATAGGGCGATGGTGGGTGCAACTCTAGCAGAGCTTAGGAAAAGTGACGCGTGGTACAACAGACGTCACTTGGTGGATCCCGGTACGTGACTACAGTGCTGGACGATTGCACGGGACTTTCGGCGGTGGCCTTCACAGAGACCAAGGACGCCATCGGCAAGAAGGTTCGCGCCATTTTTGAGGCGCTGGAGAATATTGCTGGACGTCGTGTCAAGGAGGTACGCACGGACCGTGGACGGGAATTCGTCAACCAGGCCATGGGCGACTACTTCAGCAACAAAGGCATTATCCATGGCACAACGGTGGGGTACACTCCAGAGCAAAATGGGGCAGCAGAACGCCTAAACAGGACTCTTCTAGAGAAAACGCGGGCTATGCTGGTGGAGTCTGAACTGCCACAGCAGCTATGGGCAGAAGCACTCGCGACGGCGAACTACCTTCGCAACATCTCGCCTGTCGCTGGCGCTAAGGTAACACCGCATGAGGCGTTCATGGGCACAAAGCCAGATATCAGTCACCTAAGGGTCTTTGGCTGCACAGCATACGTGCACGTGCCTAAGGAGAAGCGCAACAAGCTGGAGCCGGTGAGTCGGAAGGGGATTTTCGTCGGATACGAGCACGGTGGGCACTATCGCATCCTTTTCGACGACGGCAGCATCACTAAGCATTCTGCGGTGAGGTTTGACGAGACGGCCATTGGAAATAGCCGTATGGACTCTGACGACGATGAGGAGGAGGCTGACGACGGCGCTGGGATGGTACTGCCGTCAGGGGGTGGCGGAGGCGCCCTGGATGGTTCAAACATGGACATTGAGATGGCTGAGAACAACAGTGGGCCGTCAACCAGCAGTGGGCAGACGGCGCCACCGAGAGGCCAAGCTAATATGCCGCTGGCGCTATTCCCACGGACAGAGCAGTCACGTGGTGGTGGCGGCGATGGCAGTGGAGGGCCTTCAACCAGCAGAGGACAACTAGCACCCGCAGGGAATGCAGATGTGGAAATGCAGGATCGCCGCTACCCATTGCGTGAACGCAAGCGGCTGATCGAGTGGAGACGGGAGCCCAACGGGAGGGTAACCTATGGGCGGATCAATGCGGCATCTACTGGAGAAATACCTGAACCGTCAACATACGCTGAGGCTACGAATGGGCCGCATGCAGAAGAATGGAAGAAGGCGATGGACGAGGAGATTGCGGCGCAGCTTGCCAATGGAACATGGGAGCTGGCACGACCGCCGGAGGGCACTCGACTGCTACCTTGCCGGTGGGTATATAAAGTTAAGCGTGGAGCAGATGGGGAAATTGAGCGCTTCAAGGCGCGTTTGGTGGCGAAGGGCTATGAGCAGCGGGCGGGGATTGATTATGGGGAGTTGTTTGCCCCTACCTCGCGTTTCGCTTTGCTAAGAGCTTTGCTGGCGGTGGCGGCAGCTAAGGGTATGCCCATCCATCAGCTGGACGTGTCAACGGCTTTTCTGAATGGAGAGCTGGAGGAAGAGCTATGGATGCAGCAGCCGCCGGGCTATGAGTCGAAAGATCCCAACCAGGCGTGCAGACTTAAAAGGTCTATCTACGGGCTGAAGCAGGCCCCGTGCTGCTGGTACGTGAAACTGGTGGCGGCGCTGGACAAGCTCGGGTTCAAATCATCACAAGCAGACCCGGCGCTATTTATCAAGAAGGACGAGAATGGGATCGTTTATCTGCTGGTGCACGTCGACGATATTGTCACTACGTCCGACGACGTGGAACTAATCAAGAAGGTGAAGGCGGCAGTGGGAGAAGCTTTTAAGATTCGAGATCTTGGGGAGGCGAAAGTCTTCTTGGGGATGGAGATCAGCAGGGGAGAGAACGGCGAAGTTAAGCTTTCGCAGCAGAGGTACATCGAGGAGCTGCTACAGCGACACCAACTCACGGATGCTAAGCCGCGAAGCACCCCATTACCTCCTGGCTCGAAGGTTCTACTGGCAGGAGACGGTGAGACGGAGCTTGTGGACAGCACAGAATACCGGACGCTAATTGGAGAGCTGAACTACTTGGCGACGAGCACAAGACCGGACATCGCACAGGCGATGAGCGTGCTGGCGCGCTTTATGGGCAAACCGTCGAAGACTCACATGGGACTGGCTCTGGGCGTACTTCGCTATTTGGCGGGCACTAAGGAGCTAGGACTACGATTTGGCGGAGCTGGAGAACTTAAATTGGAGGGATACAGCGACTCAGACTGGGCTGGTGATCCGGCGAC
This sequence comes from Volvox reticuliferus, assembly GCA_019650235.1. Lineage (NCBI taxonomy): Eukaryota > Viridiplantae > Chlorophyta > Chlorophyceae > Chlamydomonadales > Volvocaceae > Volvox > Volvox reticuliferus. Next base: position 4,018,283 of record BNCP01000003.1, read on the forward strand.
GCGCAGGTCAACGACTGGATACGTTTTCCTATTGGGTGGAGCAGCTATAAGCTGGAACAGTCAGCTACAACGCACCGTGGCGGCATCTTCGGTGGAGGCAGAATATCAGGCTACGGCAGCAGCGGTTCGTGAGGCTCTATGGCTTCGAAAGCTGGCGGGAGATTTCGATCTGTGCTCAGACACGATTGGGATCTGGATGGACTCTCAGGGGGCGCTTAGCTTAGGAAACAACCCTATTACTTCGGTTCGGTCCAAGCACATTGATGTGCAGCATCACTTGGTGCGAGAGCGGGTTGCTAGAGGGGAGGTAGCGCTTTCCTATTGCTCTACGGAAGATATGGTGGCCGATATTCTCACGAAGGCTTTGGGAGAGATCAAGTTTAAGAAGTTTCGGAACGGAATGGGAGTTATGGCATGAAGTCCAATCGTTTCTCTTGCGTGCTTTGGTGACTTAGGGCGATGGTGTGAGCGCGCAACATCTTTGTGGTGCTGGAGCTGTTAACTTGCCAGACCGACGTCTTTGGAGCTAGGAACGTCTCGAGGGGGCGTGTTATGAAAACGTTATCGTTAGTTATGCTTAGCGAGCCGTCCTAGCTGGTTTGCGTATCAAAGAGCGAGCTATGCAGTACGACCTAGACGTGGACGCGAAGTGAGCTTTTCAGGGGTCTATTTATGGTACGTTATAAGGTTTCGAATTATGTATATTGTGGTATGTTTTGTGGGCGAAGTTCCTATCCTTTTACGTACCGCTGCATGGACCAATCCGACAGACGTTGCTTCTATAGACGTTTTTTCTCGCTCTCTCTTACCTTTTTCCAATATATAATTATGTAATTAATACTTCCTCGTAACACGGCCAAGCTTTGCCAATGTCCGCTAGACTATCTCGCAACAGGCAAACATATTAAATATTATTGACAGCACCATAATTGTAGTTGTAGTAGTAGTCAGCACGGTAGTTGTAGTAGTCAGCGGTAGTTGTAGTAGTAGTCAGCAACTATAGTCCATGTCAACTATAGTTGATCTATTATTTCCAATCGTCTAATAGACAATAATCATGTGCGCTATAGTCGATAGAAAAAAATACAGACGTATTTCCATCCCTCCCTTCCCCTCTCCCTCACGCTACCCCATCCCTTGATCCACCTTCCCATCTCCCTGGGAGATCTTCCCAGTTACCTTCATCCCGCCCTCCCCAGCCCTTGCATTTATTTGTGCGTCTCAACATTAGTACTATTCACCTTCCCCTCGCCAACCACGTCCCTCCCTGTCGTGCTCCCTTCCAACATGCTCCGCCCCTCACTCATCTTCCCGCCCCCTCTTCATCAACGTGCATACAGGTATCCGCACCACGATATCTGCTTACCATGCGGCTAAAGTGTGATTTTCTTTCATTTAAGGTCTCGTCTTTAACCTACGCAAATTGCATAGGCTTTGCCCACCTTGCTTCTAGGTGGGCAAGCCAACCCGGGGGTTAGTTGCATCCTGCGTGCTGGTCGGAACCATCAGAATGATGAACTCATCAGAACCCATCAGAAGGTGCCCGTTAAGTGACCCATACTTTGCGTTTATCGCTATTCATGGCAGACTTCCAGTGATATATATGACTTCCTGCTAACTTTTTGTTTTTGTAAATCGATCGTCGACGAAATGCCTTTTTGCAGTTTTTCTAGCATATATTCCATTGTCGCAAACAGTTGTGCAAAAGATTGTCATTTGGGCATTGATTCCATATAATTCCATATGGATAGAGTATTAGAGGACAGGAGAGGACTACCCGCCGCGACTGCCCGCGACTACCCGCCGAAGTAAAGCTACGTACCCGCCCGTAGCAAATGTATGTCGTAACGATTCACGGTCCTTTATTTATGTTTTTCTCAAACCAAAACGTTGTTCAATCTCATGAAACACTCACGTGTCGTTCCATGTCGCAATTACAACAGGTACGTAACGCCGAAATACGTTACCTTCTGTGATGGCGTCATACGAGGTCATACATTAGCAAAAAACCGTGTTGTTGCTGAAGAAAGTTGGACAATTCATTAAACATGTAGGTTTAGCTTTTCAAATGTCATGAGCAGTCGGCCAGGTCAAGACAGGTCTTACAGGCGTTCTGAGGTTTATAGCAGGCGCAGGGCGATGACGGCCGTCGTCGGCCTATGGCGTAACGTTTTGGGGAGCCAACAGGCGATTCGTCGACCTGCAATAGACAAGACAGCATTTCCCAAATAAAATATTTGATTTTTATATCATTTAATCTTGTTTGTTGCATCAAACGACAGCGTACCGAAAGGACAGTTTCGGACATCTCCCCCTGATTTACCATTTTGTTGTGACTCTGACTTACACCCGCACCCTTCGTCACTGCCTACTCTCGAAACTCGCCTCTTCGCTTGACCGTTCCGATCCAAGGCTATTATCCGCCCGCTTTCTGGACGTCTGCTACTGCCTGACAAAGCAGCCGCGCGCCCGCGACCCACCAACGTTGTGTCCAAGCAAGCGACCGCCAAAACAAGCGTGCAACATTATATTGACCACGCACCTAAGATGGTGTTCGGTCGGAATCGCGGCAGCCGTCCGTCCAAGCAAATTTCCCAAGCAGACGCGGCCAATGCTCTTTCGCGCACGAGTCCAGTAGTTCCGCCAGATTTGGACGTCGCTATTGGCGACGTGAAGTCCGACATGGATGATGATCGCGGAATGAAACTGACGCACCCGTTCAAGCTGAAGGTTCATGACTTGAAGGCGCACATGAGGGTAGGATTGACAGGGATTGACCCCGACGTCTGCGTGTGTTTAAGCCATCTGCTGGATCGTACCGCAGCATACCGCATAAGGTGAAGGAGGCCGATCCCTGCCGATTACAATTGCGGCTCTCCGACTGGCTAACGTTTCTCCGCATGTCATGTGCGCGGGGCTCCGCTCGTCTGCAGCACTTCGCTGTGCGCCTTAGCCATGGGCACGAACGGGCCTTACGTAGTCTATCTGATAGAGCAACGCGACAACGTCTATCTCCACTAAGTGTCGGCAAAAGGGAGCTGACCATCCCTCCTGCATTCTTATGACGACCAGTCCCCATTGCCAACAGGGGAGGTGTGTATCGTGACCAAGCCTGCACGAACCGCCTTGTGAACTGCTCCACACCACTCCACCCCACCTCACCCTTCGCCTCTATTCAGGACCGCAACACGGTGGTCGTGGATCTGCGCAGTGAGGTGGACGCCCCTGTGGACGTGATGTTCGACCTCTTGGCCGACCCGCACCAGCACGCGCGGATCTTCGAGTCCATTGAGGTATGAGGCAGGGACGTGGTTGCGCGTCCAGGCAGCCGCAGCAGGGCAGATCCAGAACGCACGGGGCGTGAAAGCATCCCTCACATATATATCCATCTAAACAAAGGCTATTTTCTCAACAAATGATGTAGCCAGCGGCCAGGGGACGACTACGCCACCACTGGCCGCTTTACCTGACGCCCTGTGTGTGCAAAGTGTCTTGCCAACGTCCTGGTATTCACACCCCGGCAGGCCGCCACTGCTGAATTGGTTTCGGAGGATGGACCCGTGCGGAAGTGGCGTCTGGATTATCGATCGAGGTGGAAGTTCTGGAAGGTCGGCGGTGTTTGTGAGAACCGTCTCTGGATGACATGCGATAGGAGTTGCGGCACGGTGAGGGAGGAGTTGGCAGGGTTGCCTTTACCAAGTAGCTGTCGATGCATGTGGGGCGAGCTGCGCTGGCATGCGAACGTTACTACCTTCACTACTCGGTCCCGTTCTGTTTTGGTTATTGCGGTGCCGTACACAATATGGGGTTGGGGCGTAAGGGGTTGGGGCGTTGTACAAGAAAGAGCGAAGGTCTGCGGGTGGTCCGTGGAAGGCATGTTACCTGATGAACAGGCACGCATAAGTAAATCCCCACCCACTCACTCACCCATGGGTCCCGCCCCTCACTAGGTTTCTTTTGTGCTCCGCGAGCCCGGCTTCCTTCGCACCTACGAAGGCATCTGGACCATCACCGGACCAGATGGCAAGGGACCCGGAGCCTTCAGAGGCGCTGGCAATGTAACCGCCACCGCCATCACCGCCGCCGCAGAAGCTCCGCCTCCGCCGTTTCTCTCCGTCGGCAACCAGCCCACTATCAGCGATTACGTGGAGCCTCAATCTCACGACCTATCGCCGTCTTTCCCTGCCACTACCAGCAGTAACAGCAGTAGCAGAACTAACAGCCGTAGCAGCCTGGACTGCGGCAGTAGCATCAATACCTTTTCGTCCCCATCCAGCGATGTGCAACCTGCCGCATGCAGAAGTACCCGCAGTGCCACCGGCGGTGGAAACGAAGGCAGCGTCCATAGCAGCAGTGGTAGCGGCAGCACCCGCCAAGGCGGCTGTGTGACCGGCCTGGCGGGTGCTGGCCTGTTCGCCGCCATCGACAACCCCTTCACCCACCCTTCGCTTCTCATGGCGGCCGTCCGCTCCCCTGACTCAGTCAACGCTGTCGCTGACAAGCAGCCTTCGCCCCCTCTTTCTCCTTCTCCTTCACCAGCTCCCCCTTTTTCTTCTCGCAGCACCGCCACAATCCAGATCCGCAAGTCGATGTCACCCAAGGTCATCCCACCCTTCCCCTTCAACCAGGTGGGTCGGATAGCACACAACAGAGCGGGAAGAGGGCGGATGTGATCTCAGCACTTAGCGGGTAGCGTTGCAACAAGTGCTTGGCTTCGCCGGACTCCTCAGTGGGGAGGGTTAACGTATCTTCCCCTTTGCCTTCTGTCTCTTTCTCTGTGAGCCTCTTAACTCCCATACCGCCCCAAACTCACCTCGCCGCCCTACCTAACTCCACTGCTGCCCTGCCCACCCCACTGATGACCTACTCTCCCCGCCACCCGTCCCCTTCATGCTGCTTCAACCTCCCCACTGCCATTCATACCACAATCTCCCGAATAATTAGCCGATTGTGCAACCCCTTTGCGCCCCTTCTTGGCTGCTGCTGGCCCCGCACAGATGCTTAAGGGTCACGCAGCCGGCCAGGTGAATGGGATGCTGAGGGGGCTGCTGGTCGCCACTGCCCGAGAGATCAAAGACGAGATGGAGGAGGGGATGAGGTAGTGTTCGGCGCCACTGATGGTACATGGGTGCTGAACTCGGAGTAAAGTAAATCGAAGCGAGCGGGTTCGATGCCAATGGCATTACGGCAAACCAGTTCTGCGATAGCGGCTTGGGGCAGGTAGCTTGCTTGTACGAAAAAGCTGTCCCAGGAGCCAACTGTCTACATGACTGTGACGGCAGCTGCGCGTCTGTATTCTATTCATTATTCTTTACTAGCATGTCATTGATGGGCGGGCCATTACTGTGGAGATGGTATGTGTTGCGGGGCTGGTTGTCACTACATACGTAATACAAGTTTATCAGCTGGCAAAATATGTGGCTGGTTCCATATGGTTGCCCATTTGTCCGTTCAGTCCGTTTGCCACCGTTGAAGGTTGCCTTCGACCGGAATGTAAAGCTGCGCCCGGTGGGGTGTTTGAAAACAGTGATGAGGAGAGATGCGGTGAGTCTTTGTTGCCATCGCTGTAATTAGCTGTTCTAGTACTTGTACAATTTTAAGTTTGTATAGTATATGTTAGATCTTCATGTCGTGGATCCATTTTTACTGGAAGGAGTGCTAGCAGTCATGTATGTAAAGCAAGGCCCGGGAGAATAATCTTCTCCATTACTGGCAAAATGCACCGACTGGTTATTAGCAAGTATTAAACTGCAATATTCCATGTTTGTGCACTTAAAATGTTTTGCTGCCTACAGCTTTTGCTTCCTCGGTCTAGACAGTTGAAGTGCGGGAAACTGGGGCAGCAGGCCACAGTAGTACCCCCCACGCACGGCACACTACGTTTAAGGCAGGGCTTGGAGGGCGGGGAAACGGAAGCCGCAGTTCCAGGAATACCTAAAAGCATATGATGTCTTCGTACTTGGAAGATGGTATGGAATGTTTCTGTGATGTTCACTGGCCAGATGGTGTGTAAGTCGTGCAGTTAAGTACCAAGGGGGCTGCACTTATTAAGCCAGGGGAAACGGAAGTTATATATGGAAGAGAGGGATGGATCTATCTAGGAACGCGGGCTTGCGGATGTAATCCTACTCAGCCTATGAAGCTTTTGTAGGATGAAGTACAAAACATTGTTTATATAGGTTTTTTCATTTTCGTTTGCTTTAAATAACATCTCACATAAATAAAGTTGTAGCCTCGCTCGCCGAGCAGGTGCTCATCAACCTGATAGATGAGTCATAAACTAACAAATCCGGGTTTACTGTGGCACAAACCTTTACATAACAAAATCTCTCACATCTGTTGATTACAAAATAACCGTGCTGAGCGCAAATCCCTGGGGGCATGGTACGAGATAGATGCTGAATGAACTCGTTCGAAAAGTACGTATTGAGGGATGTTACACTGTGGGCGACTCGCCCTGCAAAGACGAGCACCGGTATGTATAGTACCTATGTATTATATAATGGAAAGGATTTTTCATATATACATACCGCACACCTCTCGCACTTTACCCAAGCTATTTAAACAACAACGAATCCTCATATTTACAATCAGTATCACAGGAAACTAAACCTATGACGAATGTATGGGCGGCATCATTCGGTACGGTGAAGTGAAACCTCACACTACGCCTCAGTAGGCTTGCCCACCAAGGAGTAAGATGAAAACTTGAGCATGTTACAGTGACGCTTCTGCAGCATTTGACAACACACGATAATCAATGCAACACTTCTGTGTTTATCCAAAATATGTAAGGACGTTTTCACATGTAGTACAATTAGGTGTGATTCGACTGAATTGGACTTCGAATTGGGGTCAATTGGGTGCGAATTGGAATCAGGGTCAGGGAACCCCGCGCGCTTGGGGTGTGATTCACTGTAATTGGCCTTTTCTTTTTCAAAAAGAGATTATTTCACAAACGGTTTTCAGAATTGACATATATATTTATGCTATGTTTTGTTTATGTACTTATTAACTCGCGAAAAGCCGGTATAGTATATTTTGGCAGTCATTTGTGGTCATGAATGTACAGGGCAGGTAATATTTTCTCTCACAACAATTAAAGATATATAGTATTTTTCCTAAACAACGCAACTTTGGACTGAGTGATCATGCACCCTACCGCGGTCGTGGCACAACAATTTGGCGCGGTGGTGCCTGAAACAATTTGGCGCGGCGGCTAGAGGCCCAAATCGCAATCAACATCATAGCGATGATAATGGCCCAGCATTGATAGAACTGCCGGCTTACGGTCGGAGAAGCGGTCGAGCCGATCAAGTCGGTCGTGGCCGTACGGGCGATCGGGCTGTTCGCGGCCCTCCTGCTTGCCTGTAACTTGGCCCTAACGTGGACATATTGTTGCACTCAATATATTTTATCAAGATATTTCGTGCATATATGTTATCCTACAAAGATTACTTTCAGTTGCGTAATTCAAGCTTCTGTCCGCTGAACCTACCGCCGCGCGCATGTGAATAATACGATTGGCAAATAAACTCAACTTGAATCAAACTTGCACTACATGTGAACACACCCTAACCCTGCTCTGCTACCGGGATTATTGCTACTGCTTTTATTAGCTAGCCTAGTCATTTTTAGTTGCTTGATTGTAGTTTATTTAGTTTATTAGTTGCTTGTAGTTTATTTTTCGTTGCTTTTAGTTAATGTTTTAGTTAATTGTCGTACATGCATTCAGCCGCCCCTGTAAGGAGTGCTAGTCATGTAAGGCCCCTGAGAATTTTTAGAGTCGTCCGCCCCTGTAAGGAGTTCTAGTCATGTAAGGCCCTCGGGAATTTTTGCCGTCGTGAGGGAAATGCACTGACTTTTCTTAGGCAAATTCTAGGCTGTTAAAAGCATTTTCTGAGCTCATAAGCTAGGTTTTTTCAGTCTTTTGTTTCATGTAGTAGCTATGTATCCTGCAGGGCATTGGCCAGCCCTGCAGGATTCATACTCTAACGTATTTGTATATTGTGATTTGTAATATGAAAAGTCCCTAGTCAACTGCCTGTTAATAGGTCTAGCAAGGAATATCCGGACAACATTATTACTTGACAGTTGATCTCAATCGTACAGCAATGATCAGCTTTTATGGCCTGCAAAATCGATGGATACATGCTACTACTACTCCGATTGTTAATCATTGGAGGTATCTATTTGTTCATTATTGGAGCTATCTGTTGTTGGTTTCTTAAGGATGAGGATTGTCAAGAGCGCCGCCTTGGGCCATCTTCAGTGTGACTATTATTGCTGGAGCTACTCGGCAAGGTAAGCCGTAAAGTAGTTATGAAAAATTTTGCTTGCATTTCTGGGATACATTTAGGTAGATTTCTAGGATATATTTAGGTAGTGCTTTGCCATTGCTGCCCGGTGCAGCTGCTGCACGATAGCGACACCGCGTAACTATACCGTGCGATAGTGATACCATATAATAGCTATCTCATGGTATCACTATGGCGCAGTGTTACTATCGCGCGATGTTGCTATTGTGCGGCAGCCGCACTGGGTAGCATATCATCGTTCCATGCTTTTCCTATAAGGTAAGTTTGCTTTATAGCTTAATATAAATAGGCTTTTTGACTATGTTAATTTACTTGTGGCACGTGATGGTAGTATTGCACTCAGTTCCGCGTTGCACCCATTTCCCTTACGCGCCCGTTTCCCTGATGCGCCCTGTTCAGCGACGCACCTGCCGGTTTCACGTCGCGTGCGATGTACACTCATTGCCATTAGCAGGAGTCGATATCAAGCAGGCTCTTGAACTGTACATACCGTAGTTAGCAATCTGTCGGGTCATTACCCATGTGCAATATAAATAAATGAATATATACTCCAAATTATTTTTTTAATACTCTGAAATGTGCATGCATGTTTGCTTCTGCTGCTTCTGCTGCTGCTTTCATGTACATGATTGTGACTGGTTGAGACTCGGGTCAACTGGGGGAGACTGCGGTTGACGGGGTCGATGGGGAGAACTGGGGGTGATGGGGGCGACTGGGGGCACGGGGGCAACGGGGGTGACTGGGCTAGTAGCAACCGCCCTGTGAAGTGCACTTTAAAGTAAGTATATAATAATTAATACTTTGCTTAGTTTGTTGACAGCATTATTCATTATGCCCAGCCACTTATGAAACAGCAAAGGCTGTGTTGTCCCCAGCTACCCTGCTTGCTAGTCCAGATGGGCTTGGCATCGGAGCCCTTAGCCCCACACCTGGGGCATCCAGCACAGAGGCGACAAACTACCCGCATCTTGAACGCTCGTTCCAGGAAATCTTTCTGACGGTCCGCAGCTGCTTGGTTGGGGGTGGGGGGATGCTTGGTGTCAGGTGGCCCAGGCTCGGTCATATCATGGTCGATTCCCAAAATATTGAAAAGTAGATCATGGAGGTTGTGGGGGCTTGCCAAACTTGCGTTTCGGGGACAAGAGACACGCTCACGCTCATGCACGAATGAAGTGAAAGAATCACCGCGACGTCCGGCAGACACAGGCTAATCGACTTGACTCAACTCGACTCGGCTCAAACTGAATCGCTCACCGTGAGTCCTCTGATGCCTGGACCAGTGTGACTGTCTGCTCCCCCGTGCTTTGCACCGGTAGCTCACCAGTGGCTGCAGCTGGCCACGGCCTCACACTCCGGGCTTGTCGGCCACCGCCACCATTAGGTGTCGGCCTTCTACTACTTCGCCGGCATCGCTGGCGAGCCCCTTGCCCTGCTGCGATGCAGTGCACCAAAGTGCTCCGGTGATCGATATTCATGCTAATGCCATGGCTGTTTGCGCGGGCTGTCTCCATCAACCTTGGAAATCCGTCTCTAATCCCGCTGGCGGATGCTATTTTGTGACAGATGATAAAGATGAGAACACTTAATCGAAGCCCTCGCTGCTGTAGTAGGGAGAGATGACGCCGACGAAAGGCCCTCAGCCGTAGGCAAGGTTCCGATGACTTAACTGACAAACAGAAATAATTACATCTAATTACATCTAAATTATTACATCTAATAAAATAAAAAGTGCTAAGGGTACACCCTGAGCATAGGTAGTACGGCTGATACATTCCGAAAAATCAAGACCCCGAGCAAGGATAAGTATTGGCCGTTGCCTAAGAGTAGCAAATATAAATATAAATGATGCTTTTATATATGCATTTGACTACCGCTTTCAATGCTGTTAACATCCAGAAGTGTTCGGTGGTTGTGCGGGGACTGGGGCCTGCTGCCCCAGTTCATTCCCCGCACTCCCACCGTCTCTGTTTACTGAAGTCCAAAGTAGATTCTCGTTTACACAAGTAAAGGCACAATAGTATGTTATTTGTTGCATGATAAGTTTTATAATTCAATGTTGTAAGTCAAGCAGGGGCAATTGTAATATATTTCTTATTATTAATTTCTGTCTAGGTATTTCCCCTAAGGTATTCCCCTGATTTTTCTCTTAGATATTTGTGGTGGTCTGTATGTAGTTAATAGTTTTGGTCACCTCAAGCATCTCGTTCATCAGCTAGCTAGCAAATGATATATTTTTATGATCACGTGTATGATTGTCTTCCTATCAGTATAGCATGTTATCCAACTAGTTTAAAAAGGTGTATATATCCTGATAATCCAGCACTGCAAGCCAGCAGCACTGCATGGCAGTGGCACGGCACGGTAGAGGCACCACACAGCAGCGGCACTGCACGGCAGTGACACCACATGCCAGCAGCACTGCATGCCAGCGCACTGCATGCCAGCGGCCCTGCACACAGCGACACTGTGCACCAGCGGCACTGCATGCCAGTGGCACCACATGGCAGTGGCTCACCTGGCTCACCTGGCTCTATAACATGTTTATAATAACAATGCCAGCAGCACCGCATGGCAGCCGCACCATGTGCCAGGAGCACGGCATGCCATTGGGGCCGCGCGGCAATGGCCCTGCATGGCAGCCGCACCACGTGCCAGTGGCACCTCTTGCCAGCGGCACCACGCGGCAGCTACACCGCAGGCCAGTGGCACTGCATGCCGTGCTGACATTCAGTGCCGCTGGCATGCGGTGCCGTTGCCGCGCCATGTGGCTGCTGCATAGTGCCGCTGGCATGAGGTGCCGCTGGCACGTGGTGCGGCTGCCGTGCAGGGCCACTGCCGCCATGATGTGCAGCTGCTGCACGGTGCAGCTGCCACGTTGCAGTGACCCTGCACGGCAGCCGCACCACGTGCCAGCGGCACCGCGCGGCAGCGGCACAGCATGCGTGGCAGCAGCACTGTGCGGCACCGGCACCACACTGCAGCTGCACATCGTGGCACTGGCACCGGGCGATTCATCCTAAAATTTCATTCTAAATTCGCTTCTCATTCTAAATTCTAAAACTTATCTTGGCGAGTAATGCTTACCTTTCGCGACCAGGATGGCAAATTAACGATGTTGGCAATCCTCCTAAGTGAAGATCCAACAAATTGCTGAAGCTCCGTTTATTGGAAATCAAAGAAGTGGGTATGAATAAAAGCGGTAGCTGTGATAGCGGACAATCATTGCTGTACACTTCAATCTAACTGCCAACTAACGTTGTAAGGATATTCCTTCATTGACCCATTGGCAGGCCGTTCACTAGATACAAACATTCAATATTCTAGAGGATAATTAAAGCCTTAGAGCATGTATTCTGCAGAGCTGGACAGTGCCCAGTAGAATACATAGCTAGTACATGGAACAAAAGACTGAAAAATCCTAGATAAAGAGGTCAGAAAATGCTTTTAATAGCATACGAATTGCCTAACAGAAATCAGTGCATTTACCACGCGACGGCATAAATTCCCGAGGGCCTTACACTACTAGGACTCCTTACAGGGACTCCCGTCCCGACTTTAAAAATTCCCAGGGGCCTTACAAACTGAATATACGACATGAAAACTAAAACAACTGAAACTAAAAGCAACTAAAAATTACTAGGCTAGCTAATAAAAGCGGTAGCAATAATATATAATATACATTCGCTTTCACACCGCACGCTTTGCACTACATTTCGGGATTCCATCGCCCACCGCCGACCATCCAACTTAACGCAGCACGATTCGTGATGCTAAACGGGGTTGCTGCACGCCGGTTGGGGAGGGTCTCATCAGAGTGGAACACAGCGTGCAGGGCGTGTCATCTCGAGCGGTCCCCTTTAAGCACGCCCACTAAGTGTCCCCAGCTTACCGGTTATCTGAGATGTCGTCCCAAACATGGCCAGCACTGTGTAGCTGCTGCACGGCGGGTGCCGTGTTATGTCACGAAGAGCTGGTTGCACCAATGCCAGGTGCACGCTTTGATGAAGACTTAAGAAAAGACTGCAATAAAATTGTAGGTACAGCAGGCGAAAGCTGGTTGTCAACGGGCACACTGCGCATTATTCTGATACCGCCTTACTGTCATGCTTTGTTTCGGCCGATGGCTGCTGACGTAGACATGCATGCTCACTCCATCCACCCACTATCAACCTCCGCTTTGGTTGCTGACGGGCAAGTAATTTCTTAGGGAAGCCATTGTTAGAAAGAAAAGCGCCTGGCCCCCAGTCGTTTTACTTAAAGGGAAGCACTTATCTAATAGGCAGGGTTACCGATGGGTTACCCCTCCACAAGGTTACCCGCCCACCCCAGTAGCGCTGCTACCCATGGGTTACCCACTCATTACCCTCCCATTACCCTCCCAACCAATGCCATAGGGTGTGCTCAGGTCGCAACAACAAGCGCTCACTGAATGCCGTGGACCGGCAACGGTGTGATTCAGAGCAAGATCTTGAAATCGGCAGTGAAGATGAATCGGACGATGGACACCTGTCACCTCCAGCCCTTGCTGTAACGGGGGACTTCACACCCCAGCATCACGCGCTATTGCACCAGCAGTGTTACATTGGTACGAGATACTAGGATCTGACCTAAGATCCCCGGGTCGAACCCGGACTAGTGCATACTGGTTGAACAATTCGTGATAGGATGCGCATGAATCCCGTCAGCCTTAATGTGGATGCCCGGGTTGGCGCTGCGTCAGCAGGGTTACGACCCGCCGCAAGTAGCAAAGAAAAGCTGCGGGAATGCCGGGAAAACAAAAAGAACCCCATCCGTCGGGTGCAAGGCGCAAGCTGCCCTACGGGGTGCCAGGGGCGCCCGAGGACGTTCGCTGCTGCAAGGTGGGGAGGATTGTAACGGGGGACTTCGCACCCCAGCATCACGCGCTATTGCACCAGTGTTACACTTGCAAATAATAATCACCCTATCCAGCAAGTTCCACCACCACCTACATGACCACCTACAACATCACTGCCTATAGCCACTCCAACACTCTCGTGCTCTGCCACTGTTATGCGCTGCCACTGATGCATGCTGCCATAGCTGCGTGCTGCTGCTGCTGTGCCCTGTTGCTGTTGCATGCTGTCACTGCCGTGTGTTGCCGCTGCTGTGTGTTGCTGTGTGTTGCCGCTGCCATGCCCTGCCATTGCTGTGTGCTGCCAATGCCGCACGGTGCCACTGCAGCATGCTGCTGTTGCCATGTGGTGCAGTTGCCGTGCAGTGCTGCTGCTGTGTGGGGCTGCTGCCGTGTGGTGCCGCTGCTGCATGCTGCTGCTGCTGTGCACTGCCATTGCCGCTCACCGCCGCTGCCGTGCACTGCCACTGTCACATGTTGCCGCTGCTGCACTGTGGCACTGCCGCGCGCTGCTGCTGCTGCTGCATGGTGCAGTTGCCATGCACTGTTGCTGCCATGCAGTGCTGCTGCTGTGTGGGGGCCGCATCGCAGCCAAGTGGTGCAATGTGGAGTAGAGCAATACACATTACACAATAAATATGTTACTTCCTAAGCGATTCATCAATACCAGAGGAGACCTATCTTTTTACCTTTCCGGCCACCATACATGTCTAACAGGGAAACCAGGGATATGCTGAAACACATATTAATAACATGAATTAGGTTCTAAGTGCTGCCTCTCTACGTACAACATTCACTTTTAAACCTTATAATGCAACAAAGAATGTGCTTTTAACAGCCTACCTGGCACCTTAGGAAGAGACGACTAGACTGAATATTATAAGTACTGATGTGGTCTGTTACAGTACTTTTCTGCTTTTATTTGTCTCAATGAGAATCTATTTTAAACCCCAGTACATCAAGATGGTGGAAGTGGGGGGGACTAGGGCCATAAATCTACTTTGGATCCCAGTAAACCAAGACGGTGGAGGTGCGGGGAACTGGGGCGGCAGGCCCCAGTCCCCGCACAACCACCGTACATTTAATTTTATTGGTTTGAAGAAGTTAGAAATGTTCGTAGCTAATAAGAGCCCCCACATGCTGCTTACCTGGCTATGGCTTTACCTTGCATGTTTAAGGAAAACTGTAGATGAAGGGAATTTTTGTTTTGTAGCTATGGAGCCGTTTAAAGAAATGGTTTTACATACAGGGATATTCTGCTTTCCTAAAAACCAATTTACAAATCATACGCACATTAAATCATAATGGTTCTGGATCCCCGGAACTCAACCTTGCTTTCTACAAAATTTCTCCGGGTACACCCGGAATAAGGCTATTTTCTTCACGGGACATATTTTTTTTGCCCCCGGAAAGCTGCGCTTCAAACTGGAAAATTTTCCCGGGGATCCCTGGAGCAGCCCCAACATTTTTCCGGGCGTTTTTCTAAAAAGTCAAAAATTTCCGGGCCCCGTCCGGGGTGAAGAATGCTGCTGCATGTGCACGTCTTAAGCTGACCACTGTATGTGCCACTCTAAACGGGGATTCAGTTTCCATATTTGCTCTGAGGACGCGATTTTCATAGCGCCCTATACCTTTTTCGCCTACATATTTGTTGCATCGACTAAGGAAAACCACCAACTTCTACGGGGATTGTCGGCTTCTGAAACAGGCTACATTTGTGAGGGGTGCATCACCAAATTCATCGCACAGGTTGCACATACAACAGCACAAAGAATAGCATAGCCTGGATTTTTACTTGTCCAGCCCTGATTTTTTTTTTATACACACATCATCTGTAATGTTCTCACTGGTGTCAGCTCACCGATTCGTTGCTGCTCCGCTTGCACTGGTTCCACCACCGCCACGCGCCATAGGCCAGTTTGCGTGGGACGGAGCTTCATTTAGTTGGTTTGCTCATGTTATTCACGGCCTTGGTGGCAACCTAGTTTATGATTTTTTTCCTCCGCGTCGGCTACCTTGGACGAGGACAACCTAACCAGCAGCCAGCTTTCACAGTTAGTCCTCATTTTTGTCAGCAAAACTCCAGCTTTCCGTTATTCGTCCTCCCCTATCTCCTATCCTCTCTCCCTCCCTCATGTCTCCCTCCCTGCCTCCATCCCTCCCTCTCCTGCCCTGCTACGTATTTTGGGAGAGCAGCTACGTCTGTATTTTTTTCTATCGACTATAGCGCACATTATCGTCTATTAGACGATTGGAAATAATAGATGGACTATAGTTGACATGGACTATAGTTGCTGACTATAGTCAATGATCGACTATAGACGATGTCGACTATAGTCGATGATCAACTATAGACGAGTCGACTATAGTTGATGATCGACTATAGACGATGTCGACTATAGTCGATGATCGACTATAGATGATGTCGACTATAGTCGATGATCAACTATAGACGATGTCGTCTATAGTCGATGATCAACTATAGATGATGTCGTCTATAGTCGATGATCAACTATAGACGGCATCAGCTATAGTTGACAATCAGGCCCCGTGGTTTTCAGCCCAAATGAATAAAAAATAATTACGTCTTTTATATGCTTTTTTGAAAAGTTAATTTCAAGAAGCTATGGAAATGCAGTACAAATCTCAGGTGAGAATAGTACTGCAATCCCGAAATCTGTGAAACTTGTCTTCTAGAGACTGTAATAATTTTTATTGTGAACAAAAGAATATATTAAACTGTAAGCATTTGATAGCTTTGGAATATCTTTTGTAGCTGACCATTTTACTGCACATTATTTCTCAGCCAGACTAAAGGATTAGCGACCAGGTTAATAGCTCATTCAAATATTCAACTATAGACGATTCAACTATAGACGGTTCGTCTTATAGATGGTTCCACTATAGACGGTTCAACTATAGACGATTCAACTTTTAGACGGTTCAACTATAGACGATTCGACTTATAGACGGTTCAACTATAGCTGATATCTATAGATGATACTGAAATACTTGCTGGATCCGGGAGAATTAGGGTCAATTTATCAGTCATATCCATCAGATCAGTTACATATAAGATGTTGTCATCATGCATCACAAGTTTATACGCCTTCATGCAGTAAGCATATAGATGTGCCTCAAATCCTTGCCTCACGCATATCACACAGCAAGCAACGAATAATCTAATCTATCACGACCTTACAATTCATAAACAACACCAAGATCCTCTATTGCTTGCTAGCTGTGCAGCCCCATGTCATGATGCCTTCCATTCCTCTGCAGCCATGACTGCTGCTAACCTTGCACTGGCCTGTGATGGGCAGAGCCCTAGCTCTTTTACTTCCTGCCTCACAGTGTCTGCAATTTTGTCTGGCACCACCAGCAGCAGTTCCTGTAACGGATGCTAGGCTGATCACCTAGACATCTCTAAATATAACTATAATAATAACTATATAATTAACATAAACTTATTATATAACTTAATTAACCAACTAACTTCGGAGCACCACTTAACGGTCTCTGAAGGGTCGCCGCCCATATGGGTGCTCCAGGGAGTGAGAGCGGAGGTCTGGAGACTAAAGGCGTTCAAGGGAACTCACAAAAAACTTTAACTTTTCTAAGTGACGGAAATCCCGTCACAGTTGGTATCGAGGGATTTTCGATCCTTCAAATCTAACTTTTCGCGTTTTACTCGCACCATCGAACACTATGGACTCCCCGATGGATGATCCTGGTGCTTATTTAGCAGAACAATTCTCATCTATCGAACACAAACTCTTACAATTTAGCAAACAATTAGAGCAACAACAACTCGCTTCTCGTGCCAAAATCGCCGCTAGCGAGGCCCGGACTCAAGCTCAAATCGCCGCTTTTTCGGATGCTTTCCAACGCTTGGAGTCTCTTTTGCAGCCTTCGCACCTGGGCTATTTTTCCGCTGGAGACTCGTATGCTGGAGCAATCCCTGTTGACCGGCAGTCAACGCCGGTCATCGCTCCACCTTTCACTAACACCGCTCCACAGTCGAATGTTAACCCGACTGTGGCAGCTGAAATGCGACGCCAGTATGATGTCGCCATTAATTCGTGGTACGCGGACCGTACCTTAGCCATTCGTCGCTTCATCTGCAACGCAAAACTAGACTACCCGACGGAATGGTTCGTTAACTTAGACGCAATTAACGCGTTTCCAGAAGAACTCACTCGCGTTCACGATTACATGGAAGCGAATGGGTTCCCAGCGCCGCCTAAGCCACAGCCACCATTTCAACAACCGCCAGGCAATCCCACTCCTCCTCCTATTCCAACCTATTTTCCTAATGGTCGATTATCTTCTATATCACCTGCGTTGGCGCTGTCACATCCATCATCTTCCTATCACGTTCCGGCAAGTAACGCCGCGAACCCTCAGGCAAGTCAGAAACCTCGCTGGGGTCCTTGTCCTATTTTTAATAATGATGATAAAATCTCAGTTCGGGAATGGTTAAGAGTTATGTATGATAATGCACAAGCCCAGGGCATCGGCTCCCATCTCCCGACTGACCAACGTGACCCAGAAATTATAACTTGGGCACTAACTTATTTAAAACCTGGTAACTTAACACAGTGCTGGCATGCAGAACGTAGTGCTTTAGAACGCCGTAACGTTTTGCTAGGCACTTGGTCTGACTTCGCTAAGCACTTTGCGCGCGTCTTTGGTGCACCTGACCCTGAAACGGATGCACGCCAAGCAATTTATCGCCCGCAAGGATCCCGTTCCATTAACGAATGGGCTGACTTACTTTATGATAAATTTGCTGAGCTTGATAACCTTAATAAACCCATTGACGAAGCATCTAAACTCTTCGTCCTGCAACGATTCATGGACCGTGACCTTTATGATAAAATCGTCACGTGCCAACCCTCTAAGCAATTTAACTCTTATAGGGATATTTTAGAGGATGCTAAGGAGTATGTTATCCGTGTCCGTGATAACCATGGCACTTTATTTAAAAAGCGCCATAAACCCCACTCCAACACCCCCTCTAAACAACCCCGCCTCCAGGCTACAAGTAACGTAGCGCACGAAGTACGGGACATGCGAACCCTCCTCAACGCTTTCCTTAACAAGCGGCCGAAGATCAACCCGACCGCCAAACCATCCGCTAAA
The DNA here is from genome assembly GCA_019650235.1 of Volvox reticuliferus. Classification (NCBI taxonomy): domain Eukaryota; kingdom Viridiplantae; phylum Chlorophyta; class Chlorophyceae; order Chlamydomonadales; family Volvocaceae; genus Volvox; species Volvox reticuliferus. The sequence goes on from BNCP01000003.1 coordinate 4,036,619, forward strand.
CTCCCCGCCAAACCAGCGGGTAATCCGGATGCGTCAACCAGCTCCGCCGGTGCTACGCCGGAGGAGCACATCAAGGCAATCGGCAGGACTCTTAACCTGAAGATTACCAAGGATGCAACTTTCCCTGCATCTGCCCACAACCTCTCGGCAGCGGAACTCAAAACGCTGTACGAGTACTACAGGGGAGGTCCACGCAGATTCTGCTGGACCTGCGAGAATAAAAAACTACTTCCCCAATTTCATGATCCTGAGGTTTGCCCCCTAAAGGCAAAATAGGTAGACTGCACTTCATCAGAACAAGCAGTGATGAAGACGCTGTAACACTGGTGCAATAGCGCGTGATGCTGGGGTGCGAAGTCCCCCGTTACAATCCTCCCCGCCTTGCAGCGAACGTCCTCGGGCGCCCCTGGCACCCCGTAGGGCAGCTTGCGCCTTGCACCTGTCGGATGGGGTTCTTTTGTTTTCCCGGCACTACCGCAGCTTTTCTTTGCTAATTGCGGCGGGTCGTAACCCTGACGCAGCGCCAACCCGGGCATCCACCTTAAGGCTGACGGGATTCATGCGCATCCTGTCGCGAATTGTTCAACCAGTGTGCGCTAGTCCGGGTTCGACCCGGGGATCTTAGGTCAGATCCTAGCAACTCGCACCAATGTAACACTGGTGCAATAGCGCGTGATGCTGGGGTGCGAAGTTCCCCGTTACAGACGCACCCACCAATCAGTCGGACGCATTTAACTCGTCCCCTGATCCCTAAAGACTTTGCGCATTTATTGCTTAGTCAGTTTCGGCAGCGTCGTGCTTCGAAGGTTGTTGTCCCAGCTCAGACGGTACAGACTTTAATTTGTGCGTCACGGATGCGTAAGAAGTTGAGCCAATGTGTAGCTCGTGAGGAGTTTGAACGGTTGCAAACTTTAACTGGCAAAACGTTTTCCCTCGATGCCATGGCTGATGAGAGTGGTAATAATGCTTTATGTGCTCAATACTGCCATAATGCCAACTCTTTTCTTAAATTGAATGCATCCGGACATCATGTGTGGATTAACCCACCTTATTGTCTGCTGGACACTTTTCTTAAACATTATCTCAAATGTAAATGAACACGACCATCCGACACTTCTGCTTGTATCGTTGTCCCTGCATGGCCCGGCAAGTTCCGTAAGCACCTGCATGGTATGACACTCCTACAGGAATACCCTGTTGGTACTAACCTATTTAACTCCATTAACCCCTCTGGTACACAAAAGCAAACTAAACCGCTTCAGTACCCCGTGCAAGTCTGGTATGATGCCCCAGGTCCTAAACCCTTAACCCCAACCTTGCATCATACTAGTGGCCACATCACAATGCATGTGTCGGGCCACATTAATGGATGCCCTGCACGCATTCTCGTAGACAGTGGTGCCTCCACCTCTTTCATTAACACTAACTTTGCACTTAAACATAACCTGAATATCCATCCAGCTTCCTTAGATACGGTTCAAATGGCTAATGGTAACTGCCAGAAACCATTAGGTTATCTGCATGGTACCATCACAGCCCAGGCGTTTAAATGTCCTGTGTATCTAACAGCTATGGCTTTAACCGATGCTTATGATGTCATTCTTGGTGATGACTGGTGTACGCAATATAAGGCTTGTTTGGACTACACTACCCGTAGTATTCGGGTCCAAACTTCTAACCGAAAGTACACCTTACGAACTAACTTAACTAACCCTTCAACTAACCCACTTATGAGTGCAACCCAACTCATTAAAAGTTTACATAACGAGGAAGACCAAGTCTTCCTAGCTATAATTAAACCCCTCTCGGGCGACTCAGCCCCCACGCTTCCGCCTAACCCAAACCTCATCCCAAATCAACCCTTACTAAACCTTCTCGATGAATACAAAGATGTATTCGCTCCTTTAACCGGCCTTCCCCCTGAACGGGATGTCAGCCACACGATCCCGCTAACGGATCCTAACATTAAACCACCTTACCGACCTCCATATCGTCTAAGCCCCCGTGAAATGGAAGAGGCACGGACCCAAATCGATGACCTTCTTGCAAAAGGCTACATTGTTCCATCCACCTCACCTTCTGGTGCGCCAATTTTGTTTGTTAAAAAACCACGCTCTGACAAATTACGCATGTGCATTGACTTTCGTGCCCTTAACCGGATAACAATTAAAAACCGTTATCCTCTACCTCGTATTGATGACCTCCTGGATCGCCTCCACGGAGCCACCATCTTCTCTAGCCTTGACCTACAATCTGGCTATCATCAAATCCGACTCTCACCGGAAGATCAACACCGGTGTGCGTTTACCTCACCCTTTGGACACTATGAAATGCGTGTCTTAGCTTTTGGTCTTGCTAATGCTCCTGCGACCTTTCAATCCTTAATGAATAACATCTTTAAGGATAAAATTAACAAATACACGTTGGTCTACCTTGACGACCTCCTTGTGTTTTCCAAAACCCCTGAAGAACATCTCATTCACCTACGTGATGTTTTCGAAACCCTGCGACAACATAAACTGTTCGCATCCCCTGAAAAATCTACCTTTAACAAACCCGAATTATTATTTTTGGGTCATATTATCAGTCAGGACGGCATTAAAGTCGACCCTGCCAAAACCAAGGCCATCACAGATTGGCCGACCCCAACTAACCTAACCCAATTAAGGTCTTTCTTAGGCCTTGCCAACTATTTTCGGCGTTTTCTTGAAAAATACTTCGTTATAGCTAAACCCTTAACGGACCTAACGAAACTTAATACACCATGGGTATGGTCACCCCTTTGTGAGGAAGCTTTCAATAAAATTAAGCAAGCACTTGTAACAGCACCCGTCTTAACAGCACCAGATTACAGTGATGGTGCTCCACCATTTTCTATTATCTGTGATGCTAGTTGTGCTGGAATAGGTGCTGTTCTCCTACAAGGACACCGCCCCATTGCTTATGAAAGTCGGAAATTAACTCCGGCTGAAGTTAACTATACAACCACTGAGCAAGAAATGCTCTCTGTCATACACGCCCTACATACATGGCGTTGTTATGTTGAAGGTATCCCCTTCACGATCCACACGGATCATTGCCCTAACACCTTCTTTAGTACTCAACCTACTCTATCCCGCCGTCAAGCCCGGTGGTCAGAGTTTTTACAACAATTTAACTTTGAGTGGGTTTATAAACCTGGTGTAACGGGGGACCTCTGCATCACGCGCTATTGCACCAGTGTTACATTGGTGCGAACTGCTAGGATCTGACCTAAGATCCCCGGGTCGAACCCGGACTAGCGCACACTGGTTGAACAATTCGCGACAGGATGTGCATGAATCCCGTCAGCCTTAAGTTGGATACCCGCCGCAAAGAAAAGCTGTGGTAGTGCCGGGAAAACAAAAGAACCCCATCCGTTGGGTGCAAGGCGCAAGCTGCCCTACGGGGTGCCAGGGGCGCCCGAGGACGTTCGCTGCAAGGCGGGGAGGATTGTAATGGGGGACTTCGCACCCCTGCATCACGTGCTATTGCACCAGTGTTACACCTGGCCCCCAAAACACCGTCGCTGATGCCCTCAGCAGACAACCAATCCTCGCATCTATATACAATACCTCCACAACCCTTAACCAACCTTTACTCAACACATTACTTTGTGTTACCCAGCAACCTATCGCCGCACGTCCACCAATTCAATGGTGTGTACAGCATGAGCGTTTTAAATTTGATTGGGCTTATCACCCCCATCGAACTTTAACCCCCGCTCATACAATTGCTGTCTTAACCCGACAACGTACACGTATGCTCTCAGAAGATCCGGCTCAGGCTGGTCTACCACCAGCTCAGGCTCCGGTGGTTGAACGTGTTGAGGGGCGTCGAGTTCAGGCTCCTCACCCATCACCGCGCTCATCTGAAAGTATCCGTCCCCCTAACCTTAACCATAATAACCTTAACCTCTCTCTTCGGGAACGAGTTCTTCAACTGAATTCCTCCCCATCGACACAAGCCTTTTATCAAAAGACTTGTCACAACCCACGTTTTGAATTTTCAGATAACCTTTACTGGCGAAAATCTGATAAACACCGCCTTTTGATTATCCCTGACGACCCCGCCACAAGGCAATATGCCTTACAAATGGCCCATGACCCCCCATTCAGTGGACATGGAGGTCGTAACCGAACTCTTAAAAACCTCCAACTTATTTGTTGGTGGCCTCACATGCACAGTGATGTTAACAATTACGTTACATCCTGTCCAGATTGTCAACGTAACAAACCCTCTAATAAGCACCCACAAGGGTTGCTTCAACCTTTACCTATCCCAGGCCGAAGGTGGGAGAGCGTGAGTATGGACCTCATTACTCAACTACCCAAGACCCGGCATAACCATGACGCAATCCTGGTATTTGTGGATCGACTCTCTAAAATGGTCCACTTTGCCCCAACAACCACTAACTGCACAGCTGAAGACGTAGCTAACCTCTTCACTGAGCACGTGTGGAAACATCATGGTCTTCCTAAAACTTTAATCACAGACCGTGATGTTCGCTTTACCTCCGCCTTTGCGAAAGAGCTATGCCGTCTAACTGGCATTCAACAATTAACCTCAACCGCGTTCCACCCTCAAACTGATGGACAAACGGAACGAGCTAACCGTGTTCTAGAAGAATACTTACGACATTACATTAACCCCACCCAAGATAACTGGGATACCCTATTGGTAGCTGCTGAATTCGCAATTAACAATAGCTACCAGGAGTCTATTAAAACGACCCCATTTATGCTTAACTATGGCCAACATCCACTTACTCCTTTAAGTGTGGATATCCCAACCCCTAACTTAACCGCTCATAACTTTAACCAACGTCTTAAGGAAGCCGTACGTAAAGCAAAACACTGTCTTGCGGAGGCTCAGGCCAAGCAGAAAAGATTTGCAGACCGCACCCGTACTGATGCTACTTACAGACCGGGAGACCTCGTGCTCCTAAACACTAAAAACCTGAAGAATTTACTACATTCTTCTGGTACCCGCAAGTTCCTTCCCCGATGGGTTGGTCCCTTTTCCATAATAGAGCAAATTGGTGCAGCTGCCTTTAAGTTGCAACTACCACCATCCTGGCAGATTCATCCCGTATTCCACGTCTCCTTACTAAGGACATGGAAGGATAATGGGCGTACCCCTGCTCCACCCCCGCCAGAACTCATTAACAATAACCTTGAACATGAAGTTCAATCGATCTTGGATCATAAACCCAAGAAACAGGGCAAGAAACCCTCCCACTACCTAATTAAATGGATGGGATACGGTGTTGAATGTAACACCTGGGAACCAGCTCGCAATCTAACAAATTGCTCGCAAGCCCTTGCTGAATATTGGGCTGTCAGACAGAACGCAGACCCTTGACGGAGAGGTGTTTCTGTCTGAACATCCAAGACTTAACTCTTAAACTTCTTGTGATGCTGCCAAACCGATGTGGCCAGTACCCAACCATTAACCTTAAATGCCCCAGTATGTGTACACGACCGGGTAGTATCTTGCCGATTACGATACTCGCTACCGTCAAGCGCTTAACTTTCCCTATTTACCCCCGCTGCCGGGACGTCAGCAGCTAAAGGGGGGGGAGTGTAACGGATGCTAGGCTGATCACCTAGACATCTCTAAATATAACTATAATAATAACTATATAATTAACATAAACTTATTATATAACTTAATTAACCAACTAACTTCGGAGCACCACTTAACGGTCTCTGAAGGGTCGCCGCCCATATGGGTGCTCCAGGGAGTGAGAGCAGAGGTCTGGAGACTAAAGGCGTTCAAGGGAACTCACAAAAAACTTTAACTTTCTAAGTGACGGAAATCCCGTCACAGTTCCTCAGGTGGAGGGCCAACCAAAGTATTAAGTACAAACTGCGATGTGATCTCATCATCCCTAGCATCTGTTCCTGCTGCTCCAGCAGAACCACGCTTTCCTGCGACCTGCCTTGGAGTTCAGACAATACAGACACGCTCGATGACTGCCTCCAAGGGAATGCACCCATACGACTCAGATGGTGCACCTGGTCTCCTGAGGGAGGTCAGAGAAGGAGGGGCGGGTTCCGTGAGGTTATATATGATCTCTTCCTATCCCCTGCGTGTCCTATCAATCTTCATTTATTGACCCCACCTGTGCCACTGCAGTTCAGCTCCCCGTTCCACTCCTCTTCAGGTGCTGTGAACCACCTGATGTACAGCAGGTCCATTTTTTTCATCTCATGGGTGACACTTAGCAAAAGCTGTACCTGCGATCATGGAAATTGATGGAGTTTGTTAATGCCAATAAAGGGGTGATAGAAAATGTCAAGCCACAAACATATTACCTCACCGGTCCATCGATACCATGCACCATCTTCATCACTTCGCATGGACACATCACACACGGCCGGCTGTGTATTATTGCTGAATAAGGCCCCCGCAATGCGGCCACCACGCACATAGGTGATGGTGTCGTATGGTGCAAAAAATAAATAGCATACCCCTCTGAATGTCACCTGCACAAATGAAATATCTATCATATACATGTAAATATAGAGCATACATGATACAGTTTAGAAATAAGTGTCTGGCTTGCCTGGCAGAGCTCCAATCGGCTTTTATGCAGGCCCCATGCATCCTTCAGATGGTTACTGTAGTAGTCGTAGACGAACGACACACATTATCACAATATAAGGTGCAATAAGCACCCTGTCAACATCTCGAGAGGCCTTTGCGGCAATCAACTACTACAGTTACTGAGGCAGACAGGCAGATACTTGGCACCATCACTCGATATAGCACCTCCTGTATTTTCAAAGGAGCAAACCATGTACTACTCATTGACACTTCAAGACCAGCTACCCAACTCACCGGCTGTACAGATTTTATCACAGGCCTCCTGCCTGTCCTCCCCATATGGTGTTTCTTGCTGTGAATGACTTCTGCACGCTGTCGTCGTAAAATGACGGGAAGCAAAGTCAACTGATGAAACATGGTACTAACAATATATGTCCATCTTGCATGTTACCTACTGCATTATTATGTGCATAAAATTCTGTAAGACTTGGGTTATCGTTAGTTATGCTTAGCGAGCCGTCCTAGCTGGTTTGCGTATCAAAGAGCGAGCTATGCAGTACGACCTAGACGTGGACGCGAAGTGAGCTTTTCAGGGGTCTATTTATGGTACGTTATAAGGTTTCAAATTATGTATATTGTGGTATGTTTTGTGGGCGAAGTTCCTATCCTTTTACGTACCGCTGCATGGACCAATCCGACAGACGTTGCTTCTATAGACGTTTTTTCTCGCTCTCTCTTATCTTTTTCCAATATATAATTGTGTAATTAATACTTCCTCGTAATACGGCCAAGCTTTGCCAATGTCCGCTAGACTATCTCGCAACAGGTTATGAGCCCCGGCAACGTGTGCCGCGGAGCTTGGCATCTTTCGCCCATCTATCAGTGTTGATCTTCGCGATTATAGGTCTTCACAATGGGGAAGGATAGGTTGGACGAACCGCTTGACCTTAACAACTACGCAACCTGGAAGCTACGATTCGAGCTACTATGCGTAACAGACTACATCGTGACTTATAATATTTCCATAAAGACATTTCTCTCTAACCTATTAATTATTGTAAAGGCGCATACCGTATAGCGGTACATATACATCTATCCGGTACAGAGCAGTACATAGTTACGGCTATGGCTGTACAATCCGGTACATGGTAACCGTACATGGTCAGATCTCTATCGCCAACTCTCCAGATGGTTCAGAAGCCGTCATCTAATGGTACAACACTACCACATCTGCGCCTATGCCGTACGACAAGCGAGTATATAATCCCTGGGCAGACCCCGGTGTTTATCAACACCTCCATCTCGGTTTAGTCGTCTCTTCTAAGGTGCCAGGTAGGCTGTTACACTATGTGGCGAGCTCGGATACGGTCACGCTCTGCTTGCTGCACCGATTTCAGAAGCAGACGTTAATATGTCAAACAAGGTCAAGAGCGTCATGGCCAAGAACGTCAAGAACCACCACCTCCAGACCATTGTGCGGGCAGCTAACGCCAAGGCTGCCTGGGATGCTCTGGCGGCGACGTTCGCTTCAACCTGCAACACCAGGAAGATAGCTCTACGACAGGAGCTCAGCGACTTCAAGATGGCCAATGGAGAGCATATGCCGGTCTATGTCAGCAGGGCGCGGCAGCTCCAGTCAGACTTGCTGGATGTCGGACACGTGGTCACTGATGCCGAGCTGACTACGATTATCATCAAGGGTCTCCCACGCACGTATCACGTCATTACGACTGCCCTTGAGACGCGCGAAGGTGAGCTGGATTTTCAACAAGTCGTTTCAAGGCTGATGGCTTACGACTCAGCAGAACGAGAGGCCAGAGGAAAGGAGACGACGGCGTTTAGTGTGCGCCGGGGTGGCGGCAACACCGGTTCGTCAGGGCGAGGTCAAGGAGCAAGGACTGGCGGCAGACCTAACGTTACCTGCCACTACTGCGGAACGCCCGGACACTTTATGAGGGATTGCTGGAAGCGTCTAGCAGATCAGGGGAGCAAAGGGCGTGGAGGAGACGGCAAGCAACGTGGCGGGAGCGCATCAGCAATGCCCAGTAAGTTGGCATTCGCGCTTGGAGGAGAATCCCGCTTGAATGACTGGCACATTGACTCGGGATCAGAGTGGCACATTACCTACGATGCATCCGAGTTGAAGAACGTTCGTGCAGTCAAGGCGGAGGAACTGTTCAACGTTATCGGCTACGATGGCTCCAGGCATCAGCCGATGCATGTGGGATCGTGCACCTTAAAGAGCAACGTGATCGAAGGGTTGGAGATTGACCTACTCAACGTGTATGTGGTGCCGAAAGCTACCGTCAAGCTTATCTCGGTGGGTATCCTCGACGACCGCGGCGCCAAAGTGGTGCTGGGCGACGGGAAGGCTCTGGTGCAGCATCAAGGACGGACTATTCTACAAGGCGAGAAGGTTGGAAACCTCTACGCAATTCGCTACAACGCAGCAGGGCGTTCGGTCAGCGATAGCCGCTCATGTGCGGCGACTGGGTCAGTAGACTCGGCGGCAGCGCTGTGGCATCGGCGCTTGGGACATCTGGGCTTCGGGAGCCTGGAACGGATGTGCCGGGAAAATATGGTAACCGGCATGGAGCTTGATCGCGGGAGCTTGGCGGCAGCCAGCTCACGGATCTGCGAGCCGTGCATCTATGCGAAGCAATCACGTGGACCGTTCCCAGCTACTGGACACAAGGCGGTGAAACCGCTTGGGCTGGTTCATATGGACGTCTGTGGTCCCATGCCCGAGACGTTGTTGTATCACTCCTCATAATCGCCCATTGATTCTGCGAAGAACCAGGCTCAGTGCATCATGCTCGATTATATCAGAACGTACCAATCGAGGCAGCGGAAGTCTTCGATGCAAGGAGTTACAACGTATATTCCAAGACGGGCGTAGATGACGTGATAGGCTATCAGTGCCTAGCCAAGGCAATCATCATCTAACCGATGCAAATCGGTGCTCGGGCTTATCCAAGATATGCGGCCATAAGCGATATATAATGTGGAAGCTCAACCAAAGCGCGGTTAGCTTATATAAACGTCAATCGAAATGTTCGCGTAACGATTCTCTCTTAGGCCGTCAATGCGCATAGCAGATATACTCGCAGCGACGGCTCGCGGTACAAAGATCTGTAAGTAGTAAGTGTACTACCGTGATCCCGCGTGCGGATATTGCTGTATAAGCCGTCATAGCAATAATGCAATGTTCTTTACACGCGTAAAGGTGCCGACTACGCCATCGCGCGTAGTGCTGCATTCGACGCGCCGCATCGCTCGAGCCATTGCCTCGCGACCTCAAGGTACGCTTGCGTTATCACGCTCGAGCGCGCGCGTATGCATAAAGCATGTGTTATCGTTAGTGCGCGTTGGTATGCGATGCCTCATGCATATTAGATCGTCCGCGACCAAGTCGCCGGACCATGCGCGTTATTCGCGATATCGGTCACTCGATGCATGCTTGCAGCGTTGTGCACAATGCATTAGGCGATATGCTATTTGTGGGTTGCTTGTGCCCTTAGCCAGTGCGCCTACGTGTGCGATGCAACGTGCTGCGTGACATGCGTGCGATCGCGTCGCGCCCGCTGTCGTACTACTCCGCGCGTCCACGTACGACAGGGGTGACGTCATCGGCGCCGTATCACTCCGCAGCGTCCACGTACGGCAGTGCCGTACCGTCGTATCGTGCTGCCGTACCGTACGATAGTGCCATACCGTCGTACCATGTCGCCATACCGTACGATAGTGCCGTACCGTCGTACCATGTCGCCGTACCGTACGATAGTGCCGTACCGCTCCGTCGCGCCCACGTACGACAGTGCCGTACCATTCCGTGTACGATAGTGCCGTACCGCTCCATCGCGCCCACGTACGACAGTGCCGTACCATTCCGTGTACGATAGTGCCGTACCGCTCCGTCGCGCCCACTTTTGACAGTGCCGTACCATTCCGTGTACGATAGTGCCGTACTGCTCCGCCGCGTCCACGTACGACAGTGCCGTACCATTCCGTGCACGACAGTGCCGTACTGCTCCGCCGCGTCCACGTACGACAGGGTGACGTGGTGTCGTGCGCGATAGGGCGATGGTGGGTGCAACTCTAGCAGAGCTTAGGAAAAGTGACGCGTGGTACAACAGACGTCACTTGGTGGATCCCGGTACGTGACTACAGTGCTGGACGATTGCACGGGACTTTCGGCGGTGGCCTTCACAGAGACCAAGGACGCCATCGGCAAGAAGGTTCGCGCCATTTTTGAGGCGCTGGAGAATATTGCTGGACGTCGTGTCAAGGAGGTACGCACGGACCGTGGACGGGAATTCGTCAACCAGGCCATGGGCGACTACTTCAGCAACAAAGGCATTATCCATGGCACAACGGTGGGGTACACTCCAGAGCAAAATGGGGCAGCAGAACGCCTAAACAGGACTCTTCTAGAGAAAACGCGGGCTATGCTGGTGGAGTCTGAACTGCCACAGCAGCTATGGGCAGAAGCACTCGCGACGGCGAACTACCTTCGCAACATCTCGCCTGTCGCTGGCGCTAAGGTAACACCGCATGAGGCGTTCATGGGCACAAAGCCAGATATCAGTCACCTAAGGGTCTTTGGCTGCACAGCATACGTGCACGTGCCTAAGGAGAAGCGCAACAAGCTGGAGCCGGTGAGTCGGAAGGGGATTTTCGTCGGATACGAGCACGGTGGGCACTATCGCATCCTTTTCGACGACGGCAGCATCACTAAGCATTCTGCGGTGAGGTTTGACGAGACGGCCATTGGAAATAGCCGTATGGACTCTGACGACGATGAGGAGGAGGCTGACGACGGCGCTGGGATGGTACTGCCGTCAGGGGGTGGCGGAGGCGCCCTGGATGGTTCAAACATGGACATTGAGATGGCTGAGAACAACAGTGGGCCGTCAACCAGCAGTGGGCAGACGGCGCCACCGAGAGGCCAAGCTAATATGCCGCTGGCGCTATTCCCACGGACAGAGCAGTCACGTGGTGGTGGCGGCGATGGCAGTGGAGGGCCTTCAACCAGCAGAGGACAACTAGCACCCGCAGGGAATGCAGATGTGGAAATGCAGGATCGCCGCTACCCATTGCGTGAACGCAAGCGGCTGATCGAGTGGAGACGGGAGCCCAACGGGAGGGTAACCTATGGGCGGATCAATGCGGCATCTACTGGAGAAATACCTGAACCGTCAACATACGCTGAGGCTACGAATGGGCCGCATGCAGAAGAATGGAAGAAGGCGATGGACGAGGAGATTGCGGCGCAGCTTGCCAATGGAACATGGGAGCTGGCACGACCGCCGGAGGGCACTCGACTGCTACCTTGCCGGTGGGTATATAAAGTTAAGCGTGGAGCAGATGGGGAAATTGAGCGCTTCAAGGCGCGTTTGGTGGCGAAGGGCTATGAGCAGCGGGCGGGGATTGATTATGGGGAGTTGTTTGCCCCTACCTCGCGTTTCGCTTTGCTAAGAGCTTTGCTGGCGGTGGCGGCAGCTAAGGGTATGCCCATCCATCAGCTGGACGTGTCAACGGCTTTTCTGAATGGAGAGCTGGAGGAAGAGCTATGGATGCAGCAGCCGCCGGGCTATGAGTCGAAAGATCCCAACCAGGCGTGCAGACTTAAAAGGTCTATCTACGGGCTGAAGCAGGCCCCGTGCTGCTGGTACGTGAAACTGGTGGCGGCACTGGACAAGCTCGGGTTCAAATCATCACAAGCAGACCCGGCGCTATTTATCAAGAAGGACGAGAATGGGATCGTTTATCTGCTGGTGCACGTCGACGATATTGTCACTACGTCCGACGACGTGGAACTAATCAAGAAGGTGAAGGCGGCAGTGGGAGAAGCTTTTAAGATTCGAGATCTTGGGGAGGCGAAAGTCTTCTTGGGGATGGAGATCAGCAGGGGAGAGAACGGCGAAGTTAAGCTTTCGCAGCAGAGGTACATCGAGGAGCTGCTACAGCGACACCAACTCACGGATGCTAAGCCGCGAAGCACCCCATTACCTCCTGGCTCGAAGGTTCTACTGGCAGGAGACGGTGAGACGGAGCTTGTGGACAGCACAGAATACCGGACGCTAATTGGAGAGCTGAACTACTTGGCGACGAGCACAAGACCGGACATCGCACAGGCGATGAGCGTGCTGGCGCGCTTTATGGGCAAACCGTCGAAGACTCACATGGGACTGGCTCTGGGCGTACTTCGCTATTTGGCGGGCACTAAGGAGCTAGGACTACGATTTGGCGGAGCTGGAGAACTTAAATTGGAGGGATACAGCGACTCAGACTGGGCTGGTGATCCGGCGACGCGCAGGTCAACGACTGGATACGTTTTCCTATTGGGTGGAGCAGCTATAAGCTGGAACAGTCAGCTACAACGCACCGTGGCGGCATCTTCGGTGGAGGCAGAATATCAGGCTACGGCAGCAGCGGTTCGTGAGGCTCTATGGCTTCGAAAGCTGGCGGGAGATTTCGATCTGTGCTCAGACACGATTGGGATCTGGATGGACTCTCAGGGGGCGCTTAGCTTAGGAAACAACCCTATTACTTCGGTTCGGTCCAAGCACATTGATGTGCAGCATCACTTGGTGCGAGAGCGGGTTGCTAGAGGGGAGGTAGCGCTTTCCTATTGCTCTACGGAAGATATGGTGGCCGATATTCTCACGAAGGCTTTGGGAGAGATCAAGTTTAAGAAGTTTCGGAACGGAATGGGAGTTATGGCATGAAGTCCAATCGTTTCTCTTGCGTGCTTTGGTGACTTAGGGCGATGGTGTGAGCGCGCAACATCTTTGTGGTGCTGGAGCTGTTAACTTGCCAGACCGACGTCTTTGGAGCTAGGAACGTCTCGAGGGGGCGTGTTATGAAAACGTTATCGTTAGTTATGCTTAGCGAGCCGTCCTAGCTGGTTTGCGTATCAAAGAGCGAGCTATGCAGTACGACCTAGACGTGGACGCGAAGTGAGCTTTTCAGGGGTCTATTTATGGTACGTTATAAGGTTTCGAATTATGTATATTGTGGTATGTTTTGTGGGCGAAGTTCCTATCCTTTTACGTACCGCTGCATGGACCAATCCGACAGACGTTGCTTCTATAGACGTTTTTTCTCGCTCTCTCTTACCTTTTTCCAATATATAATTATGTAATTAATACTTCCTCGTAACACGGCCAAGCTTTGCCAATGTCCGCTAGACTATCTCGCAACAGGCAAACATATTAAATATTATTGACAGCACCATAATTGTAGTTGTAGTAGTAGTCAGCACGGTAGTTGTAGTAGTCAGCGGTAGTTGTAGTAGTAGTCAGCAACTATAGTCCATGTCAACTATAGTTGATCTATTATTTCCAATCGTCTAATAGACAATAATCATGTGCGCTATAGTCGATAGAAAAAAATACAGACGTATTTCCATCCCTCCCTTCCCCTCTCCCTCACGCTACCCCATCCCTTGATCCACCTTCCCATCTCCCTGGGAGATCTTCCCAGTTACCTTCATCCCGCCCTCCCCAGCCCTTGCATTTATTTGTGCGTCTCAACATTAGTACTATTCACCTTCCCCTCGCCAACCACGTCCCTCCCTGTCGTGCTCCCTTCCAACATGCTCCGCCCCTCACTCATCTTCCCGCCCCCTCTTCATCAACGTGCATACAGGTATCCGCACCACGATATCTGCTTACCATGCGGCTAAAGTGTGATTTTCTTTCATTTAAGGTCTCGTCTTTAACCTACGCAAATTGCATAGGCTTTGCCCACCTTGCTTCTAGGTGGGCAAGCCAACCCGGGGGTTAGTTGCATCCTGCTGGTCGGAACCATCAGAATGATGAACTCATCAGAACCCATCAGAAGGTGCCCGTTAAGTGACCCATACTTTGCGTTTATCGCTATTCATGGCAGACTTCCAGTGATATATATGACTTCCTGCTAACTTTTTGTTTTTGTAAATCGATCGTCGACGAAATGCCTTTTTGCAGTTTTTCTAGCATATATTCCATTGTCGCAAACAGTTGTGCAAAAGATTGTCATTTGGGCATTGATTCCATATAATTCCATATGGATAGAGTATTAGAGGACAGGAGAGGACTACCCGCCGCGACTGCCCGCGACTACCCGCCGAAGTAAAGCTACGTACCCGCCCGTAGCAAATGTATGTCGTAACGATTCACGGTCCTTTATTTATGTTTTTCTCAAACCAAAACGTTGTTCAATCTCATGAAACACTCACGTGTCGTTCCATGTCGCAATTACAACAGGTACGTAACGCCGAAATACGTTACCTTCTGTGATGGCGTCATACGAGGTCATACATTAGCAAAAAACCGTGTTGTTGCTGAAGAAAGTTGGACAATTCATTAAACATGTAGGTTTAGCTTTTCAAATGTCATGAGCAGTCGGCCAGGTCAAGACAGGTCTTACAGGCGTTCTGAGGTTTATAGCAGGCGCAGGGCGATGACGGCCGTCGTCGGCCTATGGCGTAACGTTTTGGGGAGCCAACAGGCGATTCGTCGACCTGCAATAGACAAGACAGCATTTCCCAAATAAAATATTTGATTTTTATATCATTTAATCTTGTTTGTTGCATCAAACGACAGCGTACCGAAAGGACAGTTTCGGACATCTCCCCCTGATTTACCATTTTGTTGTGACTCTGACTTACACCCGCACCCTTCGTCACTGCCTACTCTCGAAACTCGCCTCTTCGCTTGACCGTTCCGATCCAAGGCTATTATCCGCCCGCTTTCTGGACGTCTGCTACTGCCTGACAAAGCAGCCGCGCGCCCGCGACCCACCAACGTTGTGTCCAAGCAAGCGACCGCCAAAACAAGCGTGCAACATTATATTGACCACGCACCTAAGATGGTGTTCGGTCGGAATCGCGGCAGCCGTCCGTCCAAGCAAATTTCCCAAGCAGACGCGGCCAATGCTCTTTCGCGCACGAGTCCAGTAGTTCCGCCAGATTTGGACGTCGCTATTGGCGACGTGAAGTCCGACATGGATGATGATCGCGGAATGAAACTGACGCACCCGTTCAAGCTGAAGGTTCATGACTTGAAGGCGCACATGAGGGTAGGATTGACAGGGATTGACCCCGACGTCTGCGTGTGTTTAAGCCATCTGCTGGATCGTACCGCAGCATACCGCATAAGGTGAAGGAGGCCGATCCCTGCCGATTACCATTGCGGCTCTCCGACTGGCTAACGTTTCTCCGCATGTCATGTGCGCGGGGCTCCGCTCGTCTGCAGCACTTCGCTGTGCGCCTTAGCCATGGGCACGAACGGGCCTTACGTAGTCTATCTGATAGAGCAACGCGACAACGTCTATCTCCACTAAGTGTCGGCAAAAGGGAGCTGACCATCCCTCCTGCATTCTTATGACGACCAGTCCCCATTGCCAACAGGGGAGGTGTGTATCGTGACCAAGCCTGCACGAACCGCCTTGTGAACTGCTCCACACCACTCCACCCCACCTCACCCTTCGCCTCTATTCAGGACCGCAACACGGTGGTCGTGGATCTGCGCAGTGAGGTGGACGCCCCTGTGGACGTGATGTTCGACCTCTTGGCCGACCCGCACCAGCACGCGCGGATCTTCGAGTCCATTGAGGTATGAGGCAGGGACGTGGTTGCGCGTCCAGGCAGCCGCAGCAGGGCAGATCCAGAACGCACGGGGCGTGAAAGCATCCCTCACATATATATCCATCTAAACAAAGGCTATTTTCTCAACAAATGATGTAGCCAGCGGCCAGGGGACGACTACGCCACCACTGGCCGCTTTACCTGACGCCCTGTGTGTGCAAAGTGTCTTGCCAACGTCCTGGTATTCACACCCCGGCAGGCCGCCACTGCTGAATTGGTTTCGGAGGATGGACCCGTGCGGAAGTGGCGTCTGGATTATCGATCGAGGTGGAAGTTCTGGAAGGTCGGCGGTGTTTGTGAGAACCGTCTCTGGATGACATGCGATAGGAGTTGCGGCACGGTGAGGGAGGAGTTGGCAGGGTTGCCTTTACCAAGTAGCTGTCGATGCATGTGGGGCGAGCTGCGCTGGCATGCGAACGTTACTACCTTCACTACTCGGTCCCGTTCTGTTTTGGTTATTGCGGTGCCGTACACAATATGGGGTTGGGGCGTAAGGGGTTGGGGCGTTGTACAAGAAAGAGCGAAGGTCTGCGGGTGGTCCGTGGAAGGCATGTTACCTGATGAACAGGCACGCATAAGTAAATCCCCACCCACTCACTCACCCATGGGTCCCGCCCCTCACTAGGTTTCTTTTGTGCTCCGCGAGCCCGGCTTCCTTCGCACCTACGAAGGCATCTGGACCATCACCGGACCAGATGGCAAGGGACCCGGAGCCTTCAGAGGCGCTGGCAATGTAACCGCCACCGCCATCACCGCCGCCGCAGAAGCTCCGCCTCCGCCGTTTCTCTCCGTCGGCAACCAGCCCACTATCAGCGATTACGTGGAGCCTCAATCTCACGACCTATCGCCGTCTTTCCCTGCCACTACCAGCAGTAACAGCAGTAGCAGAACTAACAGCCGTAGCAGCCTGGACTGCGGCAGTAGCATCAATACCTTTTCGTCCCCATCCAGCGATGTGCAACCTGCCGCATGCAGAAGTACCCGCAGTGCCACCGGCGGTGGAAACGAAGGCAGCGTCCATAGCAGCAGTGGTAGCGGCAGCACCCGCCAAGGCGGCTGTGTGACCGGCCTGGCGGGTGCTGGCCTGTTCGCCGCCATCGACAACCCCTTCACCCACCCTTCGCTTCTCATGGCGGCCGTCCGCTCCCCTGACTCAGTCAACGCTGTCGCTGACAAGCAGCCTTCGCCCCCTCTTTCTCCTTCTCCTTCACCAGCTCCCCCTTTTTCTTCTCGCAGCACCGCCACAATCCAGATCCGCAAGTCGATGTCACCCAAGGTCATCCCACCCTTCCCCTTCAACCAGGTGGGTCGGATAGCACACAACAGAGCGGGAAGAGGGCGGATGTGATCTCAGCACTTAGCGGGTAGCGTTGCAACAAGTGCTTGGCTTCGCCGGACTCCTCAGTGGGGAGGGTTAACGTATCTTCCCCTTTGCCTTCTGTCTCTTTCTCTGTGAGCCTCTTAACTCCCATACCGCCCCAAACTCACCTCGCCGCCCTACCTAACTCCACTGCTGCCCTGCCCACCCCACTGATGACCTACTCTCCCCGCCACCCGTCCCCTTCATGCTGCTTCAACCTCCCACTGCCATTCGTACCACAATCTCCCGAATCATTAGCCGATTGTGCAACCCCTTTGCGCCCCTTCTTGGCTGGTGCTGGCCCCGCGCAGATGCTTAAGGGTCACGCAGCCGGCCAGGTGAATGAGATGCTGAGGGGGCTGCTGGTCGCCACTGCCCGAGAGATCAAAGACGAGATGGAGGAGGGGATGAGGTAGTGTTCGGCGCCACTGAAGGTACATGGGTGCTGAACTCGGAGTAAAGTAAACCGGAGCGAGCGGGTTTGATGCCAGTGGCATTACGGCAAACCAGTCTGCGATAGCGGCTTGGGGCAGGTAGCTTGCTTGTACGAAAAAGCTGTCCCAGGAGCCAATTGTCCACATGACTGTGACGGCAGCTGCGCGTCTGTATTCTATTCATTATTCTTTACTAGCATGTCATTGATGGGCGGGCCGTTACTGTGGAGATGGTATGTGTTGCGGGGCTGGTTGTCACTACATACGTAATACAAGTTCATCAGCTGGCAAAATATGTGGCTGGTTCCATATGGTTGCCCATTTGTCCGTTCAGTCCGTTTGCCACCGTTGAAGGTTTCCTTCGACCGGAATGTAAAGCTGCGCCCGGTGGGGTATTTGAAAACAGTGATGAGGAGAGATGCGGTGAGTGGCCAGATGGTGTGTAAGTCGTGCAGTAAATAAAGTACCAAGGGGCCCGCACTTATTAAGCCAAGGGAAACGAAATTTATGGAAGAGAGGGATGGAGCTAGGAACACGGGCTTGCGGATGTAATCCCACCAACAACTGTAGCAACCGAGGGTGTGCTCTCGGGGATGAGGCAGCTGAGCTGAAGAGCCGCAAAACACCGATTAACGGTGTCACTGGCCAATACATGGTATGTTATACTTTATTTGACCACAGTTACAGTTGATAGCAGTGCCACACTACCCCAAAGGGACCTTTTACCATGTTGGGCCCGTTGCCCTGGAGGCAATCTGCCCTGTCTTACCTTGTCCAACCTGCCTGCGGTGGGCAGGGCTGCCTACTCGTGACAACGCGGTGCATGGATTCAGGCAATATGACAACAATTTGTTTGGATCGTATTGGGTTAGTTCCAGTGTGAGAACTGGAGTTTGAGAAGGGAGCTTTCGAAGAGCTTTTTGTTTGCGGCCGGCCTGTTTGCAGCCGCTCGCACCAATGTGTTGGGCCGGGATTCAGAGGGCGGGTGCTGGTGGACCGGGAACGGTTTGCCGCTTCAGGTTGGAGCCATCACCGCGCAGCTCTGGATGTAGGGCAACGTACAGCATCGTTGAGCTGCACGGCACCGCCCGGCCATTAAGAGCGGGCCATTTTTTAGATGTGGAGGACTCAGTTGTGCATTGACTCAAGATTTATTACCTTGGGGGTTGGGTTGGTGAGTTGGTGGGTGGAAGGTTGAGGCAGATTTGCAATGCATGCATGCATATTTGCATGGCGGTCTGTAGTCATGTTTCAGTTGATCGGCTGTAACGCTGCATGGTTGGGCCGAAATAGCAAAGTGGCGGGGAGTAGGAGCAAACACCCGTCTTAAATACGCGGAAGGTGGTTAGATCTCAATAATGCAACAGTTATTGTTTCCGTTTCGCCATCCATCGGCGGTTTTCCCATCCGCCGTGCGTCCATCACGCTGCACCTGGCATGGTCGAGTGTAATGAGGAGCGCCGGGTAAAATCCTGATGGGGCCCGGCGAGAAATGAGATACTTATTATCAAGATTACTCGGACAGTTGAGGCGATGTCGATAAAGCCGGTCGTGGATTAATTGGCATTCCAACTGCCAATGGCACTCACAGTTCTTACATTCCCACACCACCCAACCCAGCAACAGATCAACGACTGTTAAAGGCGGATAACCACCAAGCTCGTTATCTTAGCTAAAGGTCATGTAACAATACCGCAGTCCACGATAAGTTAAAGACATGTTTTTCAGCAGCATGATGGTGGTGGTGGAGGTGGTTGGGAGTTTGGATGCGTTCTGGTATTCCTTCTGATGCTCAACGAACCACCAACGTATCCAAACAGTCACATACAATGATCCCATCACCGTGGGCCCAATCCCGCTGAAAGAAATCAGTTCACTTCTCTTAGACCATGACCTGCCATATCCCCGCGCAGTAAGCCCTAGCACTGCACCGCGCGCCCCTGCCGCCTCCACCTTCATAATAGCCATTACATCAGTCCGCAAAGTAAGTCGGATTTAAAGACCAGCCTATCTGCCCACTTCTGCCTGCCATCCATATCTCAGTGTGCGCCATTGTCTCCGACTGCCCCGCCCGGCCGCCCTAATGACGGCGACCCAAGTCCTCCAGGTCCCACACTGCTGGGCCATGGACGCACGTGCCGCACGCGTCGTATTGACTGCCGTGACACGGGCAGTCAAAGGTTCTGCGGTTAAAGACGGACGAGTGGATAGAGTGGGGCCGGCGCCGTATCATGTATTGCATATCACGGAGCGTATCTGCCGGGAGCTGATCACAGGGAGCCAGTCCAGGGAGGCTAACAGGTTAACAGATCCCTTGCGTTGCCGCGACAGTATGTCTGCGGGCAACGGCTTGAGGGTACGGCTCAAGGGAGGGTACGGTGTCCCGACAGCACGGATTGGGTATTTGGCATGCAAGGTTGACACGTCTGCTGGGCAAATAAACGGGAAACCGTGTTTAGTCGCTCCAAGGGCAGCAGCTGACACGTGGTTGGTCACCATAGGGGCTTCTCTCACAGCGGGTCCGCAAACCCCTCCCCTGCGCTCTTCCTCAAGATATCGCCCACCTTCGTTCCCTCTCCTGCCCTCCCCACCCCTACCCTTCGCTTCTCTTCCTTTCTAGCGCTTGCTTCCATTCCTCTCTGCCCTGCCTGGCCTCCTTGTATAACTCCTCGTTCACCTGTCCAGGGGGTTCCACTCCACGCAGCAGCCTAGGTGGGTGCACAGTGCGGAGTACAGGTGCAAGGTGCCATCGGGGTGCCGATACATCGCCTTCTTCAAAAGGCCGTGCTGCGCCACCTGCGAGAAGGAATACAACATGGTTAAAACACCGTGTCAAACGCACATGACATGTCAAACGCACATGACCCATGAACCCAAACACGCCAAACACGCCAAACACGCCAAACACGCCATGCGCGGTATGTATGACCTTCCCGCACACACACCCGCCGACTATAGTCCCGTGCAGTAGACTGCTGTGGCGGCCAAAATGCACCTTACCTGAACAAACCCAACCTTCATTCTTCCATTTCATTAACTTTAATTTTTTTTACATTTACATTCTACCCTTCAGGTTTCTTCCGGTTTCTTCCTGTAGCACTTATCCCTGAAATAGAGACCTGCCCGCTGTGGACGGCCCGGTCACCCGCCCGCCTCATCGCTCAAGCATCGAGCCCCCAGATACCTCCCCAGACCCGCGTGCCAGGCCCCCCCTTCACTCTGGCACTACGCAAGTACACGGCCATGGAAGCAGATAGACGAACGGACAGACGGCGAACAGCACTCACCCTTCCCTCCCCCGGCTTGAGGCTCCGTTCCACAGACCTCGGGGCAAGCAGCCCCACCACATCCTGGAGGCTGCGGGGTACCACGTGCTTCAGCAGGGCCAGCCCCACGGTACTGAAGTACAACGCCAGCCCGGAGGCGTACTGCAGGAGGCGATTGAAGGTGCACTGAAAGAGCGGGAACTGAGCCGAACGAACCTTTTGCGGTGGTCCTGCTCGATACTTGTAGTCCATGTGCACAATTGTTCTTCTCGTGCCGTAATACCGCCTGCACCGAGCTCTACGCGGAAGGTTGTGCCCGGCACCTTTCGATTACGCGCGAGGAATAACAGCTGGGTGTCATCAGGCTGTCAATGCACCTTGCGCGCAATCCGGCAAGCAGTATCCCCCAACCGCCGACACTAACACACCTACCACCAGCATAACCATTATTACCATAGCGATGCCTTTATATGTGAAAAATATCCAAGTCATGCCATCGTATCCTGTTACCGTATTATTATATGTAACAACTTAGCATACCTTGGCCGCAGCACCTGGAAGGACTCTGGAGGGCTGGTAAGCCTCCCCCCAGTTCGGTTTAGCCGCCCCGCCCAGGACTGCACCTGCCACCACCTCGCTGCCCAGCGTGGCGCCTGTAGCGGAGAGGGAGGGCACAGCAACACAACTCATACCAATGGGTCATGGAAAGGCGGAGAAGCGGATGCTTGAGCCGGACGGGACGATGGCGCGAACGGGAGAAAACATGTAACCGAAATAAACACGATAAAAATAGATGAGACAGATATGAGCGTAAGGGAGAGGGAGAGGGAGAAAGGTTGGAATATTCTGGCAGTTTGCAAGGAAGAGAGGAACCTGCTGATGGACTGGGTAACTAAATAACGTATCCGCCACTGGCGGTTCATCTCCCTGAAATAACCCCCTCCCCGCCCCTCTTACACGTCCATTCCTGACTGCCGTGCCCCGTGAGGATATACACGGGCGGCGAGGAAACGTCCAGGGGATCCTTGCCGTACAGTCCGAGCAGGTCGGCGGGGTAGTAGCTGGAGCTGCTCCAGGCGTACAGCGTACGGCCACACATTGAGAAGCGGGTGCGAGCCCAGTGCTCCAGAATGGCCCATGGGTTGCCGTACCTTCCGGGCGCAGCGAGGACGAGAGAAAGAGGAAAAGGGCAGAGGTGGGGATGCACTTGTGTGCCAGCCACAAAAGAATGCATTGAAGGTTACACACACGATTGCCACTAAGGAGAGGCCCGAGGTGGCATGAAGCGGGGAAAATGAGAAATGGGCCCAGTCTTTTCGGTCATCGCGGGTGAGACGGCGGCAAGGCAAGGTGAGACGGCGCCACACACGGGCACAGAGGGCTTCATCATTGAGATTGGCCCCGCTCCCATTGGCGAACTACCTGAAACCCATCTCCTTCGGATTGCATAAGAAAATGCTCCACTTCCAGTTGCATGTGCTCGAAGTAACATCACTATGAAGCAAGTACTCCGAAGCCACAGCCGCATGCAGCCATTTCTCTCCAACATGTCACGACAGTAATCGGGCGTGACAACATGTCCGGGATGCATTCATTCCCCACGCGCTCTAGATCCTTCCCCTACCCCAGCAAAACCCCCTAGAAACATCTCCACCGATCCAATTTCCAGACGGACGAACAACCCAAACCCACACCGGGCTCAGCCGGCAGCGGCCATCACTCAACTGGGTCTGTTCTTGACCGTGTTGGTGCATCGCCCCTCGCACCAGCAGCAGCTCCTTGTTGCTTTCGTATGACGAGGCCGCTCCGCCTCCCCCTTCTCCGGCCACCAAATGATGTGTCGGCAGTTGCGCCACACGGACACGGTAATGGGGTCCCGGGGACCTGGAGAGAATGTCGGAAAGGAAGCCGCCACGGACGGGGATGCCGTACAAGCTGGTGAGCTGAGCGAAGTGGACATTGCCCTTGGGGACCTGCGGCCGGGCGATGTGGGTAGCGGGCAGGAGATGTGGAACGGGTGTGCGCGTCTGTTTGGAGGGGCAGGGAAGCGGAGAGGCGGTAGCGGCATCATCGGAAGGCGCACCAGGCACTGCGTCCCGTTCCTCCTCTTATAGACCTGCATCACATCGCAGTCTCAATGTGGCTACTCACCACCATGCGCATACCAGTAAGCACAGGCGCCTGTCTGTTTGTCAGTCTGTCCGGCTCCATGTGCCGGCCCCCTGTAACGACCCCGCCACTGCCACAGTTTTCACCCGTAATGGCCATACCTCGCTGCCGGCGGTAAATCGCTGCAGGCACTGAACAGCTTCAGAACCTGATCAAACGCTGTCTTCCTGCAACTCCTCCCCCCCATCTACACGCCACCACACCGCCTTTTATTGTCACGTTGTTCGCCCCTCCCCGCACACGAGGAGGACAATCGGTCCGCTTTCCGCACCTCCAGCGCAACCATGTAGTCCCGCATAGGGATTTGCCTGTCATGAACCCACAGCTGGTTGCGGTTGATCGGGCTGTTGGTGGCAAGAATCACCGCCTCGCTGCCGGGGCGACAGGGAGGGCGGAGGAGAGGGAGGGGAGGCCTTCACTGAAATACCGGATCTGTCTACACACGTCAGGCGGCGTCCTCCTGATCATCTCCTCACCGCCTCATTGCGCCAACTCCGGATTGCGCGAACAGCGAAGACATGCATGTTCCCGCGCTGCTGCCCAGGGACCTCACTGACCGCATCACCACTTTGCTCCATTTCCCAAAGCTCAGATCATCACCAGTGGCCCGCGCATGCATACGAGCCTTAATGGCCTTTACCGGATAAGAGGCGCTTCACCCACCTCGCCTTCACGAGGGAGCCATTCATGGCCTTGACCACCCCTCCCGAGGGGCCTGTCACGAGGCCCCCCTTGGCCCGAGTGTTCTCAAAGATGCGGCCGCCTTTCGCCCCCGTTGCGCGAGCAGCCATCGTGATTGCCGTGGCGGAGATTGAGGGGAATGGAGAGGACGGGGGTAAGGGCAGAGGCGATGGGGGAGATATTGCGATATGGCGATTACCGCGAGCCGTGAGCAACAGTTAGGTTGCGGCGTGTCTCTGATTTTGCGATTGATCCCCCCCCCGATATCCCTTACGTGCAGCTCCTAATGGCCTTTCGACAACCGCATTATGCGTGTACGGCAGGTGAGGGATCAGCGAAGTGGATACATTCGTACTGGATTCATGTGGCTCATACTGGATCGGCGAAAACGTACTGGACCTACCGAAGACAAGGAGGTGACATTTCTTTTATGTTAACATGCTCCCGACCCCCAATACCAAACAGCAGGAGCCATCCGCTGCCAGTTCCCTTTTGTCGAAATCACGCAGCACGTCCTCACGCGCTCTTGCGACTCCCAAGTCCGCACGGCTCTCCCCCCTTAGCCCGCCCGAGTCCCGGCACCAGCTGCCCCACCCACCCCGCCGCACCACCGCCGCCGCGAGTCCCTGGAGGTACTTGACCGGATGAAGATTGATGCAGCCCGGCAGCACCAGCGTCTCCTCCATCTCCTCACCGTCGCCGCAGGCCCGCTGTCGGAACTCGATGTGCGCCCCCACCACACCTGCACAGCAGCACGCCGCCAATTCCTGGATGGGGCGGGAGGCGGGCGAGGGACAGCCGAGTGGAATGGGAGTGGAATGCGAGAGAAGGTAAGAGGCGTGTACTACATACTACATGGCACTTACAGCGATACGGTGTGTAGAAGTGGCCCGAGGTTGGAAAGGACCGTTCCGTAAGGGGAGTTCCAAGAGTGTGAGCACAAAGGCAGAAAACCATGAATCGTCCTCGTAATAAAAACCGTCGCTAATAATACCCTCTGCAGGGTGGAGAGAAGATCGGCCCACATCTGGTAGTCGGTGATGCCGAAGCTCCAAGTCCACTACCGATATACCAAGGACGACAGGAGAAAACGACCCGTGGGCCCAGACACCAACCTAATATTGGGAAGAAAATATGTTTACTCCGTGGACGCATCAGCAGCCCGCTCAACCGGCCTGGTTTCGGAGACGCACCTCCCGCAGAGCCCTCGCGGCCGCAATATCGGTGTCTTTCGTCTTGCCTCGCCCTGGCTGTTCCCCGTCCATCCATACCGCGCCCTCCACCTCCTCTAGCTCGCATTCAATGCGCTCCTCCGCCACCACCTGCCGCACGAACGCAACGGCGGCCGCATGCGCTGCTGCCACATGGCGCGCACGCTCAAGGCCCGCCATGCGCTCCACTTTGCGATACGTATCTACCATAAGAGCAAATATATACACCGGAGGATGTGGGGCGGGTACGGAAAATAGAGAAGGCGAGTATAGGAAGCCTGATGCGGTGCTAAGGAAGCAAGGACTAACCGTGAGGGTTGGCTGACGATCGACCTCGTCCAAGGTTGCCGACGCGGACAAGAAGAACTACAAGCTAGCTTGCCGCCCATGCCATAAATAAACGCAGAAAAACGTAATGAAAAACGCAATAGAAGCCGTAATAATGGTGCAATATCCTATCGGCCTTGCTGCTGGCGGCGAAACAATCCCGCGTAAGCAATGAATTCAAAGAAGCTGCGAAGGGAACACAGTGATAGCTGACCGCTGGTCGCTGTCATGCGCGTATTCCTCCTGAACCCCTGTTCTCTTATCAGACGACGAGCTCTGACCCGATCAACTCACTGACCCGACCCGGGCTAGCTCGATGACAGCGCGATCGAACCAACCGGACGAAGCCGGGTCCCACGCGAACTCACCTAGGGTGGCGGCGGCAGAACCGGTGAAAGCAGGGAAGACGTGCACAAGGAACGAATTATATTGGGAAGGAAAAGTACGGCACATTCATACAGAGGGGGACTAGGAAAGTTGCAGGAGCATATATTGATCACAGGGAGGCATATACAACAGTCGCATGGATCACACAGGGAGCCGATGAGAACCAGGAGAGACATCACAAAATCGCCATGCACAGGTTGTGGATGGTGATAAGGTTACAGCGGTTACCCGGGCATTACAAGGACACAGGGCCACTCCTCTTCCCCAGGTGGAGGTGTTATATAAATGTGAATGCTCAGGCACACAGCTGAGACTGAGGACCCCATACGCAGCGGAGGTTGAGCGGGCGACGGCGCAGGTCATGCAAGTAAAAGCATGTTAAAGCATGCTGGGGCAGGTGTTGTCACAAGAGACGTGTTGTCGCGGTCGGCTGCGTCACCCGCAACTCCTGCTTCCGTCCGTCTTCTGCTGCCAGTGCTGCTGCCGGTGCTTACCTAGCCTTGCGGGCTCCTTAAGGCTGCTGGTCCATCTCATGCCTTGAGATGGACGTTAAACCACGACGGAACTACACACCACTCCGCCCGCGCCTGCGCGGGTTGCTCCGCCGACCCACGGGTCACTACCACTCAAGACATACCGGTGACCCAGGTGCTCAACTGTCCCAATCCGCGGCCTGCGCTGCCCGATCCCACCAGACGCGACTCCAGCACCACCACTGTTTTGCCTTCGGGGGAGGAGAGGCATCCCAGCACAGGACAAAATGGGCTGACCGGGTTCGCCAGGTGCCATTGGTTTCGGAGCGGCCATACATCATGAGCGGCCCTTGCAACCTATATACTTGCTCGGTTGGGAGAGAGGCCGGGGTCAGCCATTCATCATCAACTTCGGGGAACTGCGCAGAAGATAACAAGCATACAGCTGCTAACACGCATTTGGCGAAGTTTGTGGCCTCTATTGCTGCATGATCGAGGGGAAGGAAAGGAACGAGCACCCTACTTCACGAGGTACACTGCCTCCGGGTTCGGAACGCCCCTCCTGCAGTTGAATTCCATGTCCGCCCACTCCCGTGCGCGGCGACTTGCGCATCCTCAGCGTACTGCCTAAATAGCTGCAGCTCTCCGTCTTTACCGGTCGCCGACTCCATGCGGATCGCCACATTACTTGCAATAAGAAACCGCCCGCAGGACAAAGCGGGCTAGCTCGCACGCACCAGTACCGAAAGCCCTTCGATCCTCTACCTTGTGCCGGCCCCAGCTCACCCCGTTTGGCCAGCCTGTACGCGGTACTGAGCCCCGCCAGGCCCGCACCCACCACCACCACATCCGCAGTGAGGTCCTCCAGCAGCTGCGGGTAGAGCTGTTGCACCTCATGCTGGCACCAGGGATTGTGCAAGGGCTCCGGAACCTGGCACGGTATCGAGGAATGCGAATGGGACGTCGCAACGGACTGGCATAAGGAATGGCACAAGTCGCAGAGGCCATGGGCATTGCCTTTTCGAGTTGACGCAGGTATGGGCATTGGTTACGTGCTTAGGTGCACGCTCAGGTACCGGTGGAGGACATGGCAAGCCTAAGGAAGTGAATTAATCCTCCATTTTAGATCCCACGATGGGGCATACGGTGTCACTGCACCGACTGGAAGCCCATGTGGGCTATCTTTTAAAATGTTGCGCACACGCTGTTTCTCAGTAGCTGGGCCTTACCACAGCGACGCCTTAGACGCTTAGACCTGAGCGGTGGTGCTCCCGCTCACCTTGGAATTTTTTATGTGGCACCTCTTGTGAGATGTGGCGATGGCAGCAGTGTGTGTTACGGCTGTGGCGATGGGACCCGAGGGCGCAAGTCTTCCCGGTGCTGAGTCGCCGCTCTGTAGCTTACCACCTAGTACTTCCGTAGGCCCCTGGGGGTCGGCGGTGACGGATCCAGCGCTCATTATGACCAAGAAGTAAACTGTACAACAAATCCGTATTGGTTTGTATTGCGGCGGTGGAAATAAGTTTGGAAGCTGAGGCCGCGGCGGGGCACCAGAATGTAGGATGAACGATAGCGGACGATAGCAGGAAGTGGGCCTTGGACCCGTGCGAGTGACAACTTGCCTAAATTACAGGTTTTGGCAAAAAAGGAATCGAGAAGCTAGCGTTTGTGGCCGTGACTGTGGACACAACGACTACTGACCGTCGGGATACAAAGGGAGCCCGAGGTTTTGATGTGTCAACATTGGGACGAGAGTCGAAACTGCTCACCCATGTGTCACATCAGTAATAGAAAAACATCGCAACATTCTAATGTAATCAATATCGCCACTGTAAAACTCTATATAACTAGTGTCGAGAGAAGCGCTGAAGCAACGTGGCCATTTCGCTGAAGAACAACGGTGGCCAGGCTTCCGTGCCTCTTAAGGTGAGGATAAGCTAATCGAGAACGTGCATACAACAGAACGTCCCAATCATGCCAATCTGCTAACTCAGGCAACGCGAGGCAAAGAAAACTACACGTTCCCAGGCCGTATGTTAACTCGGTACTGGGACATAATATGTTTTACGACATTACGAGCGATCGCCAAGAACATGCACCGTTCACAATAACAATCGTGCTGGGCGCCATGCATCATGCGTATGACAACAGCTTCACATCTGCTGCGCTCAACCGCTCATAAAATTGGCCGTTTCAGGTACAGGTATCCAAATTGCTATTGCACGAAAAAACAAACTTGTCATACTAGTAAATAAAAATTAGTTTAAGGAATGGTCAGTTTCTACGTCAAGAACGTAAACTTCGGCTGGCTAATCGCAACTGAGAACCAGCAACGTCAAACTTTGACCAAGGCCAGGCGGAGATGCGCATAAGGCTTTCTTAAACGACGACTCGGCCATGGTCGCCTCAAGAACACGGTGTGCCATAACCTGCGATGCTTCCATTATCGTGCTTCCTTGGGACCGGCATCAAAATGACATGTAAAGCGTACATGTACATGGTAGATGCACACGGTAGATGCACGCCACTCTATCCATAACTGATGCTTCATCACCAGCCACATGCAGGACTCTTCAAGCGCACCCAGCTTAAAACTACCGTGCTTTCCTGTCGCCCAAAGAAATACTGCGTAGATGCGCATAGACAAGCCTAATCTATGAACCGTTCCCAACCTACCATGCCATGCTATCCATGCCAGTCTTCCTGCAAATAGAAATGGGCAAAACCCCGGATCATCCAGCGGATTGTTCATGCTAGTGCGGCGGAACTCACCACAAAGCGCACTTTTGGCCTCCTGCTGTACAGGTTCCCAAGCAGTGGCCTCACGGGCGGACGCCCCAACCAACAGACAATAACCGCCCCCCGTACACATGGGCTTCCGCCCCTTGGCGCCTAGACGCAAGCAGGTCCCCTTCTTACTTTATAGCTGTGCCATGTGTTGTACAAATACACAACTGCCATGCCACATAAACAGGGTTAAGGCTGGCTAGCCGGAAAAACGCACACCGCATCAAAATAAACCCGCCCACAAAATGCATCCTAAAGTTCAGTAAGGGGACTCTGGCGCGCGCGTCGTCCGGGGGATACCGTTCCTGCCTTTTGCCCAGTCCGTACTTCATCTCACATGCACCCCCTCCTCGTATCGTGTCTTCAGCAGCCCAACGGCAATATAATCCTTCCAACACAAGCCCTAGGTTATCGCATTCTTATTCGGCCCTAGGAACACCCTGCCAGCGTACCTTACTGGTTCCCGAGGAATCCGCCAAGCAGATCTCCGAAACCAAAGCTAAGCATATCGAATGAGCCCAGGTCGCCGCCGGACGGTCCCGCGCTACCACCATCTGCTGAGCCTGTAACGCCTGGGCTACCCAACGGCCGCATCATTTCACCCATGGCGCTGGCACCGAGACCCTCAAGTTGCCCTTCACCCACGGTTGCTAGGGGCCTTCCAAGGTCAAGTGGCGGCTGCATCACGACCTGCCCCTGGGGCTCCTGCGGTAACAGTGATAGCGGCCGCAGCACAACGGTAGCCGCGGCGGCAACCGGCGAATTATCAGCAGCAGCCATTCGTGGATCCACAGCGACCCGTGGGTCAGAACCGCCTGGCGTCAGCACCTGGTGACCTGAGGAGGGCGCGGCCGAAGTTAATGGTACTTCGGCGGCCGCTGGCATTGGCGCTGGTGGAAGCGGTGCGGACATTGGTGGCGGCCAGGAGGGCCAGGGTGCAAAGCGCGACTGGGAGAGGTCCGCGGCCGTAGCTGCAGTAGCAGTGGTCACGTCTCTTCCGGCAGGGCTTAAAGTATCTAGCTGAGCTTCAACTCGTCCTGCTTCACCTGGGACCGCTGATGGCTGATTCTGCCGTTGCTGTTGTTGCGGCAATGGCATCAGAGTCGCTAGCGGCGGCGTGTATTGGTATCGCGGGAATGAAGCCATGGTGAATGCCTGTTGCGGTGGGGGCGACTTAAAGAGCTCCGCGCCACTGGCCGCTGTGGGCGGCGGCGACGGTGGCGGTGGCGGCGGTGCTCCGCCCATCGCAGCTTTCGTCCCCGGCTTCACACCCTGCGGCAAGCCCTTCCTCTGGTATTTCTCACTAAGTACCTTGGTAGCGGCCAGAAGCACCTGGCCTACAACCGTGGAGCTATCAAGGTTGCCACAGCGGGCACTGGCGCTGCGGTAACGGCTGGTGGCCACGGCTTCAACCCCCTCTCCACTGAGTCCTCCTGGAACCTGTGCATCCCCCGCACCGGCTGGGCCTAAATCCACTTCGTCTTCCTCCTCTTCCTCCTCATCATCTTTCTCGGCATCTTCCGTCTGCAGCTTCTTCCTCCTACCAATGCTCCTGGAACCTGCAACATCGCCGCCGCGACTGCGACCTCGGCCTCCACGGCCCCTGCGCCCACGCCCACTTCGTCCAACAGTGCGGCTACGAGGCTCCTCCCCTCCGCCATCATCCTCACCACAATGAGCATCATCTCCCTCCGATGGCTGACCGGGCGGACCCTGCTGTGCCCTTGCGTGGACCGCCTCTGGGGTCGAACCCGTGATAGCGGTGAGTTCTGCCGCCAGGCCACCGGCGCCGCATCCAGGCGCTGGTGTGGCTGCTGTCGTAAGTGCCGTGCCTGTGGACGTCCGCCGGCGCTTGCGACCGGGCTTTGAGCCATCAGGGTTGAGCGGGTATTTACGGGGCCGGCCACCGATGCCCTTGCGGCTGCGCGGCGGGCTGGTTCGCGGTGGTGGAGGCGGTAGGCCATCACCAAGGCGCGCCTGCTGCTCACGCAAATGGGGCGGCAGAGGCACGGCGTGCGCATCCAGCAGCCGTCGCAGCTCAGCACTGTGCTGCTGCAGCTCGCGAATGTGCTGTTCCAAGCTTTGTTGATACTGATGCCGCCGAGCGCGACTCTTTGCTGCAGCCTCGCGATTGCGCACCATGCGCTCCTCCTGCGTCATGGCGCGGCGGCGGGGTAAGCCCGTGACAGGGTCGATCACTGTTTGGCCATCTCCAGCGGCCGTTGCAGCGCCACTTTCACCGCCTCCACGGTCCGTACCGAGTGAGACTGCAGTTATAGTGCGGTCTCCGCTCATGACACGTCCTGCAATTGCAACGGTGCCGCCAATGGCGGTACGGCTGCGGCGACTGGATCCAACTTTGCCTTCAATAGCATCTACATCGTCACCACTCGCCACTCCTGTGGCGGTGTCCGGGGAAGAGTCAGCTCCATCAGAGCCGCCATCGCCGCTGTCACTGTCGCGTCCATCGTCCCGTTCGTCCTCGTCGCCGCCATGGCCGCGCCGCTGCACCTCCTCCCCGTCACTCTCGGAGAAAAGCCTAGTGCTAATGGTAGTAACGGTGGTAGTAGCGGCGGGACCACCGGCTGCACTGATATCTTCACGAACGGGTCCACCGCCAACACCACTCAGACTGGTATTACGGCGCTGCAGGCTTCGTGTCGGACTCGCTATCGCTGCCGATCGAGCTCGGGAAGGTGGCCCCGTCGTGTTGGGCTGGCTCGGTTGGCTGTTGGTGCCGGGACCAGGGCCATGGCCCCCAATTTGTTCAGCCTGCCATGTATTTGGCGGCGCTTTCTGGCTGGGCCGTGGCTGCGTGAGGGTCAACATGGGTTGTGAACATGGCTGATAACTTGGGGCGGCAAAAGATAAAAAGACCAATGGGTAGCTTGGCTATATTGCAATATGCATCAGCTTTTTCACTTGTGCATATCTTTTTAAAAGAACATCGTTCGCGAATTTTTCAGCTGCTGAGCAGGATGCTGCACGATCCAGCTGAGTATGCACGTCACGTGCTTTGACAGCGGGCACCATTCAATTCCCTTTTGCTCGTGAAGGATTCTAAGCACTTATCAGCTGAACCTAACGTCAACGCCATAGCATGGACCTAACTAACTGCTAGCTACCTACCGACGTGCACCGCCGCTTCATCAACCGCGAAGCCCTTGCCATGGCGGCTACCGCTGCAGCTGCAGCTGATCTGCCTGCAGTCGTCGCCATCCGCTCCGCGCCTGCAGGGACATCTAGCTGACGCGCGACACTGAGCTGCTGTCCCTCTTGCGGCTGAAATTGCTGGGGCTGCTGTCCCTGATGTTGCTTAGGTACACTTTGACCCGTAGGGCTTTGCTCACTGTTGCCCTCCACTTGGTTGATGTCATTATCCTCGGCCTTCTGAGGCTGTGTCGAACGTTGGCTCTCCTGCTCTTGCGGCGGCAACATTTCGAGGCTGGCCGGGACCGGGAGCCGAACCCCTGCCGCCCGTTGTGTGCGCGGCTTCTGCTGTAGTGGTGCAGCAGCGGGTCCATCACTGCCAGCGGCACGGCGCAGCTGCTGAGCACTTGTCTGATGCTGAAGGTGTTGCATTAATGGCGTCGACACTACCTGTTGTTGTTGGTATGACCAGCGTTGCTGAAGGCCTTGAAGCGACTGGGAAGGGGAGGCCCGTGGCGGTGTCACAAACGGTGTATGTTGCTGCTGCCGCTGCTGCAGTGTTCCCTCCAGCCCATACGGCGATGGCGATCCCGGCTCCTGCTGGCCTATCACCCGCGCACGACCGGGGGATGCTGTTTGCCTCTGTATGTGCTCGTGAGGCTGGAGCTGCTGTTCCAACGGTTGTAAGTTATGAAGCTGCTGCTGTTGAGCCTGTGCTAGCAAGGTGCTGTGCTGCAGGGGGCCGCCATGATCAATGAAACTGGATTGCTGCTGCAGCGCGTGCCGGGGTGATGCCATCACTGGTGAGCGGTTGGCCTCGCCTGCAGCACTGCCTCCGCCGTGAGGCCCCAGCAACGATGACGATGCAAACCCACCGCTACTGCCGCCGCCACGGTAACCACCCACGGACAACTGCGCCCCACTTGCTGCGCCCTGTGGCCCTGCTCCAGACAGACGAGGTAGGACTTCTTGAAGCGCACCAGTTGACGCTGGGGTAGACCGGAGCAGCTGCGACGTAGCGGCGCCAAACATTGATCCCGGTTGCGCCTGCTGTACGTCCAGGGGGCCCACCGGCAACTGCCGAAGATGTTGCGGTTGCAACAAGCTGTGCTGTGCTTGCTGCTGTTGGCGAGACAACTGCATTGCCAAGACAGATAAGTGCGAAGGCGAACGTGGCGAGTCGCCGCCAGCACCGCGGCCGGCGCCCAACCCACCAACACTGCTGCCGAATACCCCCGCCTCGCCGGCGAACTCCAAGAAGGCGCTTGCCGAGATGTGCCTGTCATCAACATCTGCGGTGATGCCTCCACCAGCATCCGCCAGAAGCGCGGATCCTAGCGTGGACTGGAAACGGTCGGGTCCGGGCCCTGCCACGGCAGAGATAATTGCTGGCGAAACACGGTCAGCAGCGACGCCGACACAAGCGACTGCGGCATCGACGCTGGCCACCGCCGTCCCAGGGCCGATCCGTGGGTCGGTATGCCGGGACCCGTGTGCCTGTAGCTCTTGATTTTGAGGATCGCGAGGCACTGCTGGAGAAATGCGACCGAAGGGTGTTTCAAAGAGCGTCGTGTGCTCGAGCGGGAGCTGGCGGTTTGCCGCTTCTTGTCCTGAAAGTGGTGCCGACAGCGTTGTGGTTGCACTCGCGGGACGCTCCTGACCGGGGGGGAGGGAGCTATTACCGGCTCGCAGCAGCGGCAGGGATATGTCGCTGGCCTGGACATTGGAGAGGACGCTGACAGACGCTCCCTCCTCTGACCAGCGATCATGGCGGGAGACGCCGCCTACGCCGCTTCCAGAACCCAGGGTCTCAGAGCGCACGCTGTCACGCATCCTGCCAGCGGAAACTCGGGCAGAGGGCGCGCTACCCGCCTGCGACGGCAACAGCTGCTGCTCTTGTTGCTGCTGCTGGGAGAAATCTTGTCGGTGGTGCTGCGACGGATTGAGGGCTGAGATTGGTGCGGAAGGACCAATGACCATATGCGGCTGGTGCAAGATGAGAGCTGGACCAACGCCGGAGTTGATGGAAGGCAAGTGGGTCTGTTGACCGCTGGACAGTGATGACAAGCCGCCGGCACCAGTGAGGGAGGCGGGACGGGGAGGACTGGGCAGCAGGCCTCCTGCCGCCAGGGCGTGGGATGTGGTGGCACTTGAAGTCCGCCTGTTGGGCGCGAAAGGTGTAAATACAATATCCATTTAGGCCGATAGGCATAAGTGACAGGCACCGAGTTGGGTACTAATGTAAATAAATGGATCAATGTGAGGGCAATTAATCTACTGACCGACCTTACCATGGCCGCAATCCTGAAGGACTATTACAAATCCAGGGAGAAGCTTAGGTGAATATCGTAGGGATACGGGCAGGCTCTAAGCTGGTTGGCTTCTAAAGTCGTGCGCAACTTGCCTCATGTGTGGGAGACCGAAACCACCGGCCAGCAGGTACTCCACATCCCCGGAGCTGTCGGTACAGCTCTGCCGCTGTGCGCACGAAAAAGAGCATGAGTTTCTGTATAAGACGAGGTGTCTGCACTGTGTGCAGTGCGTGCCGGATGGAGCGCGTCTGTATGACATGTTTTCTTACCTTTGCGGCTTCGTAGTTCCTCTGGCTGAAAAGCGATTCAGTTCGCAGCATCTCTACATGCCACGAATCGGCCTCAGACAATCGGCGTTGGTCGAAGCGTTGATCCTGGCGTGGGACGACGGAATGCGGTGTGTCGCAACACGTTACCGGTAGCCGCAAAGTAAACCATATAGTCACCCTTTCCATAGTGGCGGTATTCAGGAAAGGCTCAGTGACATATTGTAATGTGAGGTTTGCCATTCCAGCTTACCAGAGCGGCTGCAAGCTGTCCTAGAAGAGCGCCTCGGGGAGCGGTTGTTCCGGCTCCGAAGTCCGCGGACTGGGCAGCCTGCGGCAGGCCTGTATCCGGGGCCACACTAAACTGCCTAAAAGGTAGCGGCTGCCCAATGCCCTGGTTATCATGTCCCAATGTGGGCTGGGCGCCAGCGACGTTCGCAGCCGAACTTGGCAACGCTCTGTGGAGGACATTGTGTTCTCCTCCCAGAAATCCCATGGACATTTGATTGGTAACATTTTGCTCCGGATGGCTGGTTCTGCAACGAACGCGTATTTTGCCAACAGTCAAACAAGGTGGACGGACGAAGCCCCAATATGTTTGCACTTACCCGTCCTTATAAGCACTTCTCGGTGTGTTTTGAGTACTTATATTACCCTCACTTCCTTCCATACCGTTCTTGTAACTCATGACTGATGCGCCACAAGTGCGCTAACGATTCAATTCACATTGCGTTTCGACGAAACAAGCGTATAATATAATCACTGATCATTAGCAATCCTTGCAACCTGGTCGGTGGCGAAGGCCTACGACTATGGCTGTAGCCATGCTGACAGGTGCTCGGAACCGAGGCAGAGAAAGAAAGAATACATTATTCAATTTGCAAAGTTATAGCATTGCGGTACTGAAGTTTTGCTTTTGCGCGTTCGACTGAGCATGGGCTGTAGTACGAGCTGTGATCGATGCTCAAGACATATAGGCGCCAACCAGTCTCCTTAGGTTGATCCACAATACTTTTCCTTAATGACAATTATCCATATAAAGCATGATATATGCCTCTAGCCAAGCAAGCGTCCGTAAACAGGATTATGATTTGTATTTGGCGCGAATAAAACTTCAAACCGCATTATCGAAGCCTCAGTCCACGGCGACTGTCTCGCGAAAGACTAACTAGCCAGTTTTTGCCATCATTTTTTTGTGCAAACGTCTATATTCATTTTTCAGAGGCAACCTTTGGGATCCATTCTAGATCGCAAAGAACGAAGTAGCTAGATGCAATACTCATGGAGCTCGAAAACTTGGTGGCGAAAATGCAAATTGCGACAGCTTTATTGAACCCCAAGCGCTATCGTGGAAAGTGATATCGTAGGGCGAGCCACGACGAGCATACAAGTATAGGATAGAATGACCGACATGGGACGACCGCGGGCCCCTCGAGGGTGACGGTCTCAAACGTTACTAGCAATAACTTTGCTGCTTATATTGAGGAAAATGCGACCCTTAACGGACTGAGACATGCTGCCTTTGCCTGTAACGCTATCAAGCCATGATCACCTACTTAGATTTGTTGTCCAGCCGTCACCTCGCAAGTCTGGGAGGATTATCTGTCGGTACGTACCCTACTAAACTTCCGCAGAGGGCTAAATTCCTGGGATCGTCCTAGTTGCTATAGCACGGATATCTGCTTAATACGAAATCTTTCCTGCATTTGGGGCAGAGATGTTCAATATTGCATCGATGAGAATCGACGTGGTTCAGCCTGGCCGTTAATTGCACAATTGCTTCATTAAGCTACGCTATGCCAAGCTTCAACATTTTAGCTCGACTGTGTGGTAATATCATTATGATGGGGGGTTGTTGAGGTGGTTAACCGCAAACAAAAGCCGTCCAGCTCATACCTAGTAAACCTGCACATAGTTCACTTTATGCTGTCATTGCATTAGGACTTCCTCACTACGTCACTAGGCGGCAAATACCCACGGCCATGAACTAGTTGGTTTGCATGCATAATGGCTGCAGTACCTTTAAACGCTCCGTCACAGTCTGCCACCTTTTCGATTGAAGGAAGACATGTACCTACCATGAATTGACAAATCTTGTACATTACCGGGCTGACGTTGTATGGCACGAGTATACCTGTGCCGCACATCACCGTGCAGAGATATAACATCTCGCCACCAGCTGCATGTCGCTCCTAATAAGCGTAGATCACTTATATTACACCGGAGTTCCTATAGCATCTCCGGTTGAGGAGTTGCTCAGCAATGGGGACGCATAGCAGCCTCAAATAGCTCTAGCAATCGGCATAATCCCATGGAGCCAGCACGAAATTAGGCTTCATCCACTATTACCTTGATCGCCCCGATTCGCCTACCCTTGGGTACGATAAATCCCCATGTGCCGATCACAGATGATGACCAGCATAGCTCAGTCTTGCATGCTAAACTATGGCTGGCACGTGCACGCCCAGCATCATTCTTCAGCCGATTTCGTTCATGAAAACCCAACTGAAGGCAAGAGGATTAGACGGCGAGCTCGGTGCCACGTACCCAGGGCGTTAGCTGCCGCCCCACCCCAAGCAGGACCAGTGGCCCAGAACGGGTCCATAACCCACAACGCACCTTGACGCAACTACCCCCTGCTAGCGCCGCCAACCCTCCTGATATCACCCGGAATCGTAGCGCCACTATATGGGTTCCCCTATTTCCACTGCCTTTGTACCGTTACAAGTATCCGGATCTGCTCCACCGATATTTGGACAGTGACACGGTTGCTGCTTCGTGCTGCATATATAGCAATGGCTGCATCAGTGCTCCATGGAGGATAAGGTCTTGAAGTATTCCTGGTACAAACCTACAAGAAGCGCCCCATATAATTGAACGGTTAGCGAGCTGTCAGGAAAGTGTGATTGCAGAGAAAATATCGCGATGTGAAATACCCGAGCTCGCAGCAATACCTACGCTAGGCGACGGCGAAAACTTACCCTCCTCCTGCTCCGCAATCTTCTTAACGTACATCCGGTAATCCTCAAGCTTCTTGAGGTCCTTCTTGCTTAGTGTTGGCTGGATGCGCCACGTGAGCTGAAAGGCGCCAGGTTCGGGGTGCAAGGGGCAATACATAGCACATCACGTAACAAATCACGCTAAGGCTTTAAACGCGTCATGTGAATTCTACACGCGCCGATGGCACGCCGTTCCAGCGTGAAATTGGTCAGCTTTGCAAAAAAGGATCTCGGACATCCGCTTGGGGAATCACCAGTGCTCAGGACCACAGGAAGCTTTTTCAGCGGATCGTGCCAAAAGGGCCCGGGGTCCGGCCACGCACCCTCGTGACGATCAGGAGCACAAGCAGGACGCCCGCAGCTGCTCCGAAAAGCGCCGTCGAGTTTGTGATGACGAGTGGCTGCGCCTTGTGCAGAAAGTTCGTTATTTTACTCCCGCGGCAAGCATCGCCCAGCAGGACTTCCGAACATCTGAGGGAACGCATTCATCCGCGCATCATGCTGGTGCTCACACCGAGACAGGTGTTCGATAGGGAGGGGGAGCGGGCTGGACGCCTAACCCTTTCTAGCCCACAAAAATTAGTAAGAATGTGTACATTTGCAAGCCAGCTCGCGCCGTCTGCGCCCGCTTGTGTGCCGCGTCAATTACCAGAATTCATTGAAATGCGTGTGCAAATTTGCTACAGAGCTTCGGCCGAGCGAAATCTTTCCAACATGTCGAAGCTACTCTATCAATTCTAGTACATCGTAGGACAGATGCGTGCACAACTTACAGTGTATCCACGTATCGCACGACCAGCAGGAGCACCATCACGCCCCCCGCCGTGAGAGTGAGTAGCGACAGCAGCAGACCTTGCATGGTCCGCTGCACGTTGTTGGCGCGGCGCGCTTTATCTTGAGCGCGCACCTCATCAATACGTTTCTCGATGCGTTCACAGTCACCCTTGAGCTGCCGCAGGTTCTTCTGGACCGTCATGTTAATGGCCTGACAACCATAGTCACGAAGTGGAGCTTCAGGCACGCCATTCCCGGAAAAAGTTCAAATGGATAACGAAAACATCCAGTTACTGGAAACGGACTCTACAGACCATGTTCCCGAGAGCAAAGTGGGGGTTGTAGCCATGTAGTTACCTTGTCGATCTCCTTGCACACGTCTTCAATAGCGTTGGGAATGGTGCAGGGCACATCGTCGTCACGCGGTAGGTAGAACGTGGGCAGATTAAACGCGTGGCTGTTGCGGATCTTCGTTGCCAGGTTCTGTGTGATCTGGATCAACACGCGCTGCCGGTCGTGCTCCTACATAGGCCGGGGCCATGAAGAGGTGTTCCATCCAAAAGGTCAGATACAAACGGTCCACTGCATTTACCCGCTAACGGGAAATGCATTTAATGCCTGGGAGCAAACTTGCCCACGGAAATCGCATCAGTCGAACCGAACCCCGATCCGTTGTCACCGTGTAAGCATGAAACATACTCCAAAAGCGGCACCTATTACGAGCTGCCATACCACAAGTCCCCATTGGATACTTATTGCCTCTAAACTAGCCGCCTCCAGCCTTTCCGTTCAGATTTATCAAATAGCTTACATTATGAGCCAGCCAAACGCCTAAGAATCGCATCCAAAGATGGTTTATGGACTGACGGTCCCGGGCATGGAAGCCCTTTTCCGTCCCGCAAGGCCTTTACAGTTTCCAGTCAATCCGCAGTCGATAAGATGCTTTGTAACTCACCTTGTCGACGGCGTCCGCTTTGGACCTGCGCAGCCACAGGGAAAGCAGGTGAATGCAAAGCTATCACAGAACTTGCAGAAAGGAGCAGACAGCCCCTTTAATCTGGTGCAGAAACCTTTAGTCCGGTCCTACCGTCGTAATTCACTAGCATTCAACCACTATAAATAATCCACCCCAGTAAGCCCACGCGTACATAAAATAGTGAATCTTCTCAAGGTGCGGCCCGTTGTTTAGCCGCTCCACGACCTCCATGGTGCGCTTGCAGGTGGCTTGGCCTGCGTAGTAATAGCAGAATTAAAAACATTTTCAAAAGATTTAGTCTCACACGCTATTAGTCCCACTCAGGGCCAGGGTGCCTGGGAGGGGATCTAGTATGCTACTCCTGGTGTCATGCGGGATGGTCTGATTTGGTAAGGAACCGGCGCTTTGTGCCGCCGCAATAGACCAACATGTGGTATCACATACCATGGCATATATCCATAAGGACATTCCAGAAGTGGTACCTGGGGCCCCCCCCACGTACACACGAGGAGCGTGCATATGACATTGCTGGCACTGTGGCTGCATGCGTAACGTGCACTATTTCGGGCACAGGGTGCGTACCCCACTTTTAGCATTTTTACAAACATAGCGTCGCTACAGCTGACCCAAAAACATTGTGGCAAACCGCCTACGCACCAATCGGGTCAAAGAAAATGAGAACAAGGTCGACCTGCAACCGCAGTGGGAATTGAGCCGGTGAGCCGTTAGCATTGAGGGTTAATGATCAAGACTGATACGACGATAACGCGTGTGATGGACGTATACAGCATCCGCAATCAACGTCAGGACAACAATCCACTCAGGACGCACGATGACCCACATGGTCAGCCATCCAGATAATGGCATCTTGCACGTTGAAGGGGTACTGCAGGAGGTTCGGCACGGAAGAGCAACGCATGCGGCAAGGTTAGAAGGATTAGGTTGTGTCCTAGACAATAACATGCACAACGCCCATCATCGCCTTGCCTATACAATAACTGATCAGGGTGCAACGTGTCCATCTGCGCAATGTAGCATAACATTTCGGAAACATGGACAGCTGTCCACCGCTGCGCTTTCAAGTACATGAGCACGCGCCATCTCACAAGGCACCGCCCCACATCGCTAGTTCGTGAAGCAGCGTTCATATTGACGTACTCCCCCTTCATTCCAGGAAACATCCTTAACCCCAACGTAGAACTGCTAGGAGATTTAAGAAATTCGGCACGCACAAGTCCTTGACTCACCTGCATCTCGCCGTCCACCAGACCTGGTGTATCGATGAAGTCGACACACGAGAAGTTTTTGTCTCGGCTCGTGCTAATCTCTTGTGGACAAGTTATGTGTCCAAGGGGCAAGGTGCAGACTCAGTCACAACAGCCCACGGCCGGGAAGCAAGATTTATGGCACACTAATGAACCGCGTCTGACTAGGAAATCCCATTTGAGACGAGAACGAAACATGGTGAAGAACACAGACATACCCGTGAACAGGTTAGCGATGACACCGGTGAACTTTCCAAACTCGTTCAGGTGGTCATAAAACCGCACTGTCGCGTCACCCTGCAGCGTCTCCCGCTTCTTGCCCGAAGTCACAAACGTAAAGCCACGAGTCTGCGCAGTCATTTATGCAAAGGGCATCATTCCGGCATGTCAGAAGCGTACCTTGGCACAAATGTTAAAGTTGCACACATCCAGTAACATGTCTCCGTCGCTTAATAGGCGCACGATGTGGGTTCTAGGTGTGTACAGATCCCTCTTACCTGCACCCACTCACGTATTTCACTTCCCTGCACTCGCATCTGGTACCTGTATCCTCTCTATCATGCTGCGAATCAGAACCCCATGACCCGCGCGTGTCCAGGTATAAGCCGGGACT
This sequence comes from Volvox reticuliferus, assembly GCA_019650235.1. Classification (NCBI taxonomy): domain Eukaryota; kingdom Viridiplantae; phylum Chlorophyta; class Chlorophyceae; order Chlamydomonadales; family Volvocaceae; genus Volvox; species Volvox reticuliferus. Next base: position 4,078,273 of record BNCP01000003.1, read on the forward strand.
GCTCAAACCCTAGCCTGACCTCAATAGCCACGCCGGTCTTTTGGATAGCCTCTCCAATGTACCTGAAGTGTAACGTGTAAATTGAGCAATTGGCAGTCCTTCCGAAATTGACCATAACTCTTCTCACCAATTAATGAAGCTGGACTTGCCAGCGCTGTGGTTACCAACAATCATTATGCTGATTTTCTTGCGCGGCTTGCGCATTTGCAGCCCTAGCAAGGGGCTCTCGGCTATCGACTGTGGAGTTCAACGCACATATCATGGTCAGCTTGGCCTTCGTGCGCCACTCCCGGCGCAGCTTCACACCTTCAAACCCATAGATCCAGGTCCTCCGCTCAATCCGGACTCATATAGCTCCGTGATCTGTTTCCAGTACGCAACTGTCAGAGATGTAAATCATGCCCTGGTCAAGTTCAGCTCTAGCCAAGGCCACAGACTAGCTTATGCCAGCTTTGTCCGCACTAGGTAGGAATGCTGACCTGCTTAAGAACCCGCTCGGTGGCACCGCTCATGACCTCCTCCATAGCCGTCTTTCCATTTTGCCTCTTCATATGCATTTCTGTTAAGTGTTTGTGCTAGGCAAGACTTACAGACCTGGATTTGTTCTAGCTTGGCTGTGCCGGTTCTGGCAGTTTGATGATCTGGGCGCAAGGCGACTCTGGCAAAAGGAGAAGGTAAAGCTACTGTAACATGAAAGAAGCACAGTTTATTTTATAGCGTAGCAGCCTACCCAACATGCGTTCTAGCGTCAGAGCGGCATTCATCCAACACTGGATCGCATATTACGGATGTTGCTTGTACGTCACAGTTTTCCCAAGTTTTCGGTTAACACTTCCGCCCGGACATACCAAAAACAGCATTAATCCCGCCTGCACAATCTCCTTCAACCTTCTCTCGCTCTGGTATTCCTAGGGGCGTAGGGTCCTTTATACCTTAATAAATTGGCCATTTTGTTTGAAGTCATGTTTTTTTGTAACTCGCACTAAAATATTGTGGCATAGTTTTCTCGGCGCATTTGTGGTAAATATCGGGAAGGTCCATCGACACTAGCTCCATGGCTGGTTTGCGCAGGAGAAGACAGGGCAGAGGTATGTTTTTTGCGCGTTGAGCGTAATATGCGTAATATTCGTCTGACGGGGCATTATTGTGAAGCCAAGATATCCTCAAGGTGGCAACTGGCAACGTCCAAGCAACCCCCGCCATAGTTTTTAGGGCGTGTATTGCATATTGCTTGTCGACATCGTTGCAGATGAGGACACGCTAACGGAATCTCTCCTCCCGGACTATGATGAGCAACGTCTTGAGGAGGAGCAGCAACAGGAGGCAAATAGAAAAGCGATAATCTTATATCCAGGAGAATTCAACCTCAAGGCTTTTCTCCAGTCAATATTTGACTGGTGGAACCGATTGTTCGGTGGGTTGCCATGGCCGTACGGGGCACCTAACCGTCCGCTACCCGCTGCTTGCCTTCTGCGCCATGTGGAGAAGAAGTGAACGCCAGAAGCGCATTCTACTTTTGCACTGCCACGTTGGGAGGCGAGCAAAGCTTGCCTGCATCTTAACACCTGGACACGGCCGTAACCTGCCGCTAGGAAAAAATGTCATACCCATGCGCCTGCACCAAAGGGTTTGGACGCAAATAAATGTAACGAACGGGTTTTGCCTTGTGCACCTCGGCGCCATGGTATGGACTGCAGCGACATTGCCGAAAATCACTGATTCTGAATGAGTTCGCCCGCCCGCCAGGCACCCTTTTGTCGTATACGGCGGCTCTTTTACCGCGTGGGCAGCTATGGCCGGCATACGACCAGCCGCTGTCCCTACTACAGGTGGGTTGGTGGTAATAGATTGACGTACGCCATCATGCCGTAAGGTTGCCAGCACCCAAACTTCCCAGGTGCGAGCGGTGGCGTTGGCCTTATGACCATGTTGGAATTATGACCGTTTAATGGGTGACACCCGCCACAACGACCGACCACAAAGGCCTTACCAGACCCTGACATCTCGTCCCCCATAGTCTGAGCGTTTGCATCTACTGAAGGAACGCGTGGCAGAGAAGTTCAATATTGGCAATAAGAATCACCAGGTAGGTTGGGACAGCGATATGGGGTCCAGATCTGGTCCAGGTCCGCGGAGCGCCTGACCCGCAGCAAGATGTACATCATGTGTTCAAGTTCTGGTGTCTTATGCTGCGGATGTTGGCGTGTTGGAACAGCCCCAATCGAGGTCTGACTCGGCCTTTAGTCTGTGGGTGCCTTGCCTAAGGCCAGCGCGCTGCACCTGTCATTGATCGGAACGATGGCAGGCTGTTACCTGCTAGCTGGGGGCATATGACTAACAAGCACCTTTCCACCCTGATCCAGGATGCACTGCAGCGGCTGTGGAGTCTGACATTTAACGGCGAGCCATGCACAGCACTCAAGTCGGCCAAATGGAAGGAGATGGGCTGGCAGGTGAGTATGCGGACCTATGTGAGAATGAGACATTGGTGTTCCTACAGGGCAGTTGATGAGCTTGCAAGCTGGGGCTTAGTTGGGGCCGTGGTATGACGAGTCTCACGCCATGATGGAACATCAAGCTGATTATATAGCATAATCTTGTTCCGCGCTGAAAAAAGGTTTGAGAGGTACACATGTGAGTAAGAAAGCATTTTCCCATAGATGGGGGGTTTAGATTATTACACCTAGCTCGGAGGTCCTGGTCGGTCCAACTCGGTTTCATCCTGATCCCTAGGATAATGAGTTACTTCCCGCCGTCGCCATCATCGTATTGACACCATGGCACATTTCATGTCAGGCCAATGCCATTGCTGCGCTGCTGAGGTTAGTAGGGCACGCATTATTTCCTTGGCGGTCCTTTCCTTAGGTCCGGAACTATCCGGCACGCAAAAAGAATACGCGCACACGCAGGGCGAGGACCCGGCCACGGATTTTCGTGGGGCTGGGATGTACGGCCTTGAAAACCTGATCTATCTGGCGGAAGTGCACCCCGAGACGTTCAGGTAGCGGACGGCGCCTGGCGCGCGGTTTGGGGGAAACCGTACGTGACTAAATAAACAATTTGCGCTAAGGAAACGAGAATTCCACCAGTACCTACCACGGCTTACCGCAAATCTTATCTTGCATTATGGCGCATGGTGAATGACGCCGGTGGGAGCAGGAGCATCAGGGGGGAGTTGTGCCTGTTTCTCACACGCCTGCTGGCTCTCTCGAACAGAGCTTCAGGTGATCCGTTCGGGGTTGTAATGGCGCGACTGCGTCAACCGCCGTGATAGGGTCGGAGAATGCCCAGGGCCTCTAACAGGGATTTCTTCGGCAGCGGCATATAGGCCGTGGTGGCCTAACGCAACGTGACGTTTGGGCAAAACACATTTTCCAATCCATTGCATGCGTGAACGAAAGTTATAAGCCCTTGGTTAGTGCTTATGGGACACAGGATTCGTGCACTGGAAATGGAGCGTCGCAACAGCTTGCATCATACGTTTCTCTTGCTGCATGTTGCTCTTCTGTAGGCGGCTAGTGGATAAAGCGGATGGCACTAGAGCGGAGTGGGAATACCCTTTTGCAGTGGCGGGACTTAACATCACCTTTATGTTGTCCGAGCTCTTGGAGCTTCATACGGTGGGTTTTGATACCGCGTAGGTTACAAGCGCGAGTGCTGCGGTTTGGGAAGGACACCACCAGCAGCAGACGAAAGGAAGGGGGAAGAGTATCGTGATGTGGTGCAAGTATAGCAGGGTGGTTTAAAGCAGTTTATCCAGTTGTCCCTCGGGCTTCCCCTCTCCTACTGATGAGAGCGCGCGGTTTCTGATTGGTCGGTAAGGTGTTGGCGGGTCACCTCACCAGTTTGTGTGGGACTAAAACCGTCTAACGACGGTGTGACCAGGGAGTTGATGGCATCGTGGTCTGTAGGGCGCGAGGACGCACCCCATCTAAAGGGAAATATTTGTAACATCCTGATTAGGGTACCTAAAGGTAGTATCCGAGATAACAGATGTGTGGGCACCTTCCGATTGGGATTTTCTGCGGAGATAACAGAGATAAGACCAGAGAAAAATAGGTAGAGCTATACGGACACAGGGGTACGGGATCCGAACTCCTTGCGTGATTGGAAAGAATTATGCTCCCTACCTATCCTAAGCTTTTACCTGATCATCATTGCCCTGGGTCAACCTTGAATCAGGCTCCGGGGACATCTCCCGATGCGGGGCCCCGCACAGTTGCTGGTCGCGCCTTTGTCACGCTCATGGAGGGCAGCGACGTTGCTTTCGAGGAGTTGTACTGTGCAACGTACTGTCTTCTGGACGCCACATGGCTGCAGATGGGGGCGTCTTATATGTGAGTACGTTGGCTCATTAGCGGCATGCGCGCGTGGGAGTTGGAATGATCGGTAGGCCTGTGCCAAATATGAATGATGCTTGTCACGGTATTGAAAGCTTATTAGGTGGGAGAATAGTTACCCATAATGACAGGCACTTTTACGCAAGAAGTTGTTGGGTGATACTGTGGGTGTGTGGGATCTTAATAGGGAAGAGTAGTCAAGGAAACGACGAAATCAAAGGCGTCCCACTACCGCCGGACGGGGCCACTAGAACAAAACTGGGAACAGCGCGACTAGCGATGGTGCCATCCTGGTGCCATGATCCATCAACACGGACGGCAACGGCTTCCTCCATGTCATCTTCTGCGAGATTATCCCCCTCATTACGAGCTTCCTTACACGCTGGGATATTCTGCTGTTTTGAGCCTTCGCAAACGTAGGCTTCGGGGCATTGCCTGATCCCCCTAATCTTCGCCGGATGCTTTTTCCGTGAAATGCTGCATGAGGGGCAAGCTGCATGACAGCCAGCAAGGGCGTTCTCAGATCACGTTTGCTAGTCTGAGACCGTGTCCCATGCGTTTCTATGATTTCGTGGAAATTGTGTGCGAAATATTGATGAGCACATGGCAGGGCCTTGGCTTTTCGTCTGTGTATGCATTACTCGCCCCATAAGCGCTAACTCGTCTGTCCGTACGGATAACGTTGCGTGGCGCAGGGACTTCAACGCAGTGATAAAACGGGTTCGTGATGACATTGAGCGTGCACTGGCCACGCGGCCCCGGGACATGCAAGCGTTACGAAAGAAGCTGCTGGGGACGAATGCGCCGCTGGACCGGGTTTGAGAGTCAACCAAGGGTTCGAATACATTGAGCCCTGGCATTTAAGGGTAGAGTTGCTGTTGGGCGCATCACTGTATCGCAGCTTGGGGACCTCGTTGAAAAGTGGAGTTTCATTACGACAGCTTAATCGTGGTGCGTTCTGCAGCTTGTGGCCTGGTGTAATGTTGCAGCGCAAGATTGGGATACACATTAACAGCGCGTAAACAATAGGAGTGGTTGCATTGAGTGCATAAGGGCGGGCATGTACTAAATAAACGGGATGTGCGATGCAGTTTGGTCGCCGGAGTGGCAGACGCGCCATACCCTATGTCGGTACAGTTGCTAGCCGGGATTGTTCACGCAGGCGATTGCTTGTAAGCCGGGGCAAGGGCGCAGGGGTCTGTTAAGAAGGTAGGGGAGTGTCTTACTCGGCCAGGAGGAATGTGGTTTGATGCGCTTAGGGAGGTTTGCTGCTTTGGGCTGCAAGGCATAAGCTACTGTACAGCCCAATTCCAAGGAGGTTATGGCCCAATGGATCTGCTTTTCTTGTGCATCAATTTGGTCTCACCGCCAGCAGGTCAGGACACATAAGAGCATAGTGGGCATCCCAGCGCGCAGCTGGGGCATTGCTCAGACATTACATGGTGGTGAGGCTGAATAGCTTAGTGGCATTGAGTGGCTTGAGTAGGGAGTATGGGGACAGCTTATTGCAAGAGACGTTATGGGAGCTTATTTCGGTGAGGATTTTCGTCAACCACGGGTTCTCCAGGCTCACCTTGTTGACGTGGAGTTGTAATCCACTAAAAACCAAGGATCTACGATTGTCCCTGTCTCCCCTAGTTCCTGCCTTTACTAGCAGTCGACGGGGCGTGGGGTGGTTATCCGGTGTGGGGCCTCTGGTGGGGCCTATAACCCTGTTTTGTTCGCGGCCTTTCAATAGCGGATACTGTGTTTGGCGAACTATGCACGTACAGCTTCTAATTAGAACGGTCGGCTGCTGCACTCGCCTGAGCGCGTGGTTTTCAAGAAGGAATGCGTCAGGAGGCTCTCACCCAGGCGCAGATGGCGGGATCCAGGTTAGGACTTTGCGACCGGACACTAAAATAGTACCCGTGGCCGTCCATGGCTTAGCCAACCGTGCAACAACTATCAGAATACTGGAAGGTTTTGTACTATATCCTTATCTTCCACTTTGGAGGCTGCAACCACTGCGGCCGGGTGTCCTACCGTGGAGACTGGAGAGAGGTTAGCGCAGTTAGGGCGTACTTGTACAGCTTCCGTGAAACGATGGCATGGTACGTCAATGGGGAATCCCCCAAGACCGACACTACATTCACGCATTGCTCGTGCAATACCCAAATGTATTCACAGCTTCAATCTTGACTGTAGATTGTGATTGGCACAGGGGCCCAAAGCTCAACACATATAACGTCATCAGCCTCGGGACAAACTTATCCAAATTACTTGCTTATTGCGTGCATGTATAGTCGCAATACCTCTTTAATAGCGCGCTGATCCTACGATCTCGTCAAGATAGCCGGTCGGTCTATTGGCGCAAATGCAGACTGAAGAGCAGCAAAGGCTGGCAGCCATGATGGCTGCCCAAGGGGGACAGGTACAGTTTATCCTTGTATCCTGGAATTCCACTGCTCGTGTGAGGCGGGTGTAACAGTGTCGGCATTTCGGCAGGGTGCGCCTTCACAAGAGGAGTTGGAAGCTCAGGAAGAGGCGAAACGGTAGGTGCAACGTAAATATATGCATCTTAAAGCTATGGAAACAGGATTAATGCGTCCGGAGCACGGGCGCCGGATATATTCGAGGCAAAGGCTCGTCATTTCTGATGACGTTGAGGAGTGTGACAATTGCAATTGAACACGGAAAATATCATTTGTGCTTTCATGGTTACCATGGCCTCTGGAATCCCTGGCAAGGGTGGTGTGTATGTTTACGTCGGGTACGGTACGATAGTGAGATAATGCTTCAGTGTGGGCTTTTTAATATTTGCAGTCATAACAGTGTTGCTTGTCCGGGTTGGTTGGCGGAGTACTAGGTGCACGACTTATGACACGTTGGAATTCATACCAGCTGGGTCCTGTGGGTTCGCACGTGCATGCATACATCATGGTCCTTGGCAGTAGATCTAAGTGTTTTCCTCGCCGCCTATGAATACCTGCCTTGCCTAGTGTCAAGGTGGTTTTACGGGGCTCAATCAGGAGCTGTGTGTGACGTGCTGTTTGCAGTAGGGTTACGTGGAGTCCCTTGAATTGCAGACAGGGCGATTTAGCTGTACAGACTTAGAGCGAGGATAAAGAACAGCAAGTTCTACTAGCTCGTGGCGTTGAGAAGGTGGATACGTACCGGTTAATAACGGATGTGTTTGGGAATCCCTCTGCAATGTTTTCCAGCAACTTGGAAATCGGCTTAGTAGCACCTGGGCCCTTGCAGACGGTGATTGCTCATTGAATATTGCTCGTGCCATGTCATCGTGGCAATGTGTTTTTTCGCACTTCATCTCGGCATCTTATCCCTCCGCAGGTCAGCTGAAGAACAACGCCGTACCATGCTGGCAGCCTGTATGACGAACGAGGCTCGTGAACGACGTGGGTACATCCAGCTTACACGGAATCGGTAGTCGCTGTACCGTTCATGCACCTTCAACTCGTTTTGACGTTTGGGGAACATACCGGCGGGGATGTTAGCATGAGAGCGAGCAGCAGCTTTTTGGAATCCCGTTCTCTCTTGTCCGTTGGGTTTACGTCTCAAATTCCTGAGGGATGCTTGCCCTCGGGTCTGCACATTCCCATCCTTTTCGTGATCTCATCGTAACCTGTCAAGCAGAACGTTTGCCTTGGAGCTTTTGCATCCAATCAGGTATTGTTGTTACAGAAATGTATGGGGTTTAGCAGCATGCTAATCTGCTTGGCCGACGCCACCTGTATGAATGCCAGCTGAAGTGCATGTGGTTACTTCGTTTCGCGTGCCTTGTGCCCAACTACTGCCGCATTCGATGCCTATTCAGTGGCTCGCATTGCAATCGTAAAGCCGGAGAAGGCGAGAGGTGTTGAAAACATGATCCTCGCAGCAGCGCAACGAGGTGCACTATCAGCGAAGGTAGGTGGATTGGAGGGAAGTATGAGCAAGCTTCAGCTGGACGACAAAGCATACAGAACCTTGGGGTAGCAATGCTACGTCTTTGAAAAACTTTTCCTGATTAGTAATGTTATTTTTGATTAACTCGAGGTTTCCAGCCTTATGAGCCTGCTTGGAGGTGTGGCCGATAGGATGGATGGCTGATCGTGTGCTCGGAGTCCAAAGGGGTACCGTTGTTCTTAGGAAGATACAGATGCAGTGAATTGTAGGTCACAACTGCACCGGTAGTGGTTGCAAGCGGGGAACTTGCCCATTGGCATTGGTACGGGGGACCCATGTCTTGCCTACAACATGAAGGGGACCTTGTCCTACCCATAAAACCTGCTTGATTTCCAGGCAGCGGCCATCGGGAAGTAAAGAGAGGTCCCCGTAGTGCTAAGCAAGTCACAAGTGGGAGGCTTACACCTAACCCCTATATGTGCCATGCCCCCAGGTTTCAGAGGAGCGACTGGTGCAGCTTTTGGAGCAAGTCAATGAGCGCGAGGGTGCCAGCAAGCCCAAAATTACGATACAGCGCCGGCGGCCAAACCTTTTTGATGATGATTAAAGCGTGTTGCCCAGTCAGATTGGTTTGGAGTGTTGATTCCAGTAGGCTACTTGCCGAATTGGGAGACATGTCCAAGGATCTTGCGTGGAACATTTATCTCTTATGATATGAGCGTTTAGGTGCAAGCCGATGTGCAGCAGGGTGCGGCATTCGATATCTGGTTTGTTTTGGTAAATTTGGCAACAATCTCGGTCGTTGTGACCTGAAACCGACATCGATGGCTTGGCCTTTTTGCTGAACAAAATTGATGCCATACACAGGGCAGACGGCGATGGTCGCTTAGATGGTCGCTTAGATCGCTATTGGCACTCCTAAATGCAGCTTAAGGAACGCCCCTGAGGTCGCAGTTCGTATCAGCCACCAGCGATGCGGCCATGAGACATACCTCCAAATGCATTCTATGTTTTATGTTTAATTCTTATCCACCTCACCCCCCACCCCAGTACCGGCCCCGGCCCCGCTCCGCCTCGTCTTGTTTCCCTTTTCCACAAACCGCATCACATCACATCGTATCCTCCCTCCCGACCATTTCCATCCATCCAGCGACTTTTAAACCCTCCGAACGCCAAAACCTTATCTGAACACAAACCCATAACAAACCCACAACATAGCACGTCATAAAGAGATAACGATGAACGACAACCACTTTGGACTTGGTGGAATCAACTATTACGAATGAAACATAGTGAATAACACACGTAGTAAGAATACGCGTCGTACACTCCCTTCCCGCCTACTCCGACCGCTCCTTTCTAGAGCTTCACGGCCTGTTGCTGGAGCGAGAGAAGGCCGATGGCGTCCCGGCGGACCCAGACATGGACCGGCTATGGTCCACCGCGTATGGGCCCCACGACCACACACTCATGGTGGAGGTGAGGAAGGGCGATGTGGAGGGTTGATGAGGGCGTAGCTATAGAGGCCCATGGAAAGCGTATGCGGGAAGAGGACAAGTGGAATATGTGTGTGCGTGTGTGTGTTTTGATTGAATTTCGGGAGATGCAAAATCCAAGCTGGATGAGGTGCGTGTTACGAGCAAAACCGCGAGCTCACGGGATGTGGCGTCTGGCTTGATCTCTGCCCGAAGATAATTATGTTCGGGACAGGGCCTCGGTTTGGACGTTGGACGTTGGAAGTTGCCGTTGGGTGCAAGGAAGCCAAGATCCCTTTTTTGGAGATCTCCCCTGGCGGCCCTATGACTCTAACCCTTTCCCTCGTATTTTTACTGCCCCTAATGCGCACGCCCTCCCTCCCCCTTCCCGCTTCCTGTGCATGGACACGCGCGTGTCCATGCATGTGTATGTTTCATGTACGGTTTTGTACGGCAGTTGTTTGCGCGACTGCTGGGCATTGACCACGTGATGAACACAGTGATCGGAAACGAGATGCTCAAGGGGATCAGCGGGGGCCAGAAGCGCCGAGTCACGTGTGGTGGGTACTTGGTTGTGTTTGCGTGTGAGGCCCCCTGGAAGGAATGGACAGAGTACAGGCATATGTACAAGCATGGTCAACAAGTCATGGATACAGACATAGGTACAGACATAGTTCCCTCCGTTCCCTCCCTGCCGTTACTCTCCGGGCATTGTTCTGCTGGTGGTTTACTCACTTTGCTCAAGTCATGATGCTGGTAAGGCGACGGGGGGGGGGGCAGGAATGCTTTCAATCTCTCAACATTCTATGTATCTTAACCCCCTCCCTGGGTCCGGTAGAGCAGTAGCGAAGGTGCGTAGCTAGAAGCTAGAGAGGCAACCATGTGCCCGGTCTTTGTTGTTTTTCTCATCCCCGTAATTATCTTCATCAACATCCTCCTCTTTTTCTTATTCGCAATCTCGTCGTTCATCGTAAGATCCTAACCGTCGTGCCTCCGTACTCCGTACTAAGTTAACCTGTCAGTATCAGCAAAGCACCGTACCAAGGAACCTCACCAAACGCAGCATATGCCTAAGCCTTAAAAAGCGCGCCAAGGTTGTCGATGTTGCATTTGGCCGTCCTCGCTCCCTGCATGCATGGCTGCGTGCATGCATGGCTGCTGAGATTTGTATTGCCCTACCCCATACTTGCAGGGACGAAATCAAGAACGGTTTGGGTTTCAATTCAGCGCTTGCCATCGTATGCGCAGGTAGGCCCTACGACACGAATCATCATATTGCAACGGTTTTGCCCCTCTGTGTCACGGGGTCACGCCTTCGTGGTTTTAAGTTTTGCGCACACACGTTTCCACGTCCGCTAGTGGGGTTTAGAGGGGCTGAATGCGTCCCCATCTTGATGCTACTGCTGCTGTTGCTACTGCAGGCGACGATGCTCGTATCTCTGCTACAGCCCTCCCCTGTGTTCGAGTGCTTCGATGACGTCATGCTGCTGAGCGGGGGCAGGCTGGTGTTCTTGGGACCCAGGACGGAGGTGGTGCCGTTCTTTTCGCGGCTGGGCCTGGAACCACCACCCACAAAGACGGAGGCGGATTTTCTGCAGGTGAGGGCCTTACGTGTGCCAATTTTGCGGGTGTTAATGTGTGTGTGTGTGTGTGTGTGTGTGTGTGTGTGTGTGTGTGTGTGTGTGTGTGTGTGTGTGTGTGTGTGTGTGTGTGTGTGTGTAATGGTGTCACTTTGAGCGTCCGAGATGTGAGTGTCTCGGTGTGCGAGTGTTAAGTAATGAGTGCTGAGGATTAGGAGGGTTAATGAATTTTTTGGCGGTTCATTTGGAGACCTCCCGTTTTTCGTGCTCCGAAACCCAGCTTACTGCTGATCATTCCGCTCCGGCGATGGTCCGCAACCTGCAGGAGGTAACTGCGAGTCCCGAGTACCAGTTCAAATACCGGGTTAAGGGAGGGCTGGCGGAGACGTGCGGACACAGGTGGCTGTCGCCGAAGAGGCTGCGACAGGTGCGTGAGTGTGTGTTGACCAGGGGGCTGCACGCTTTAGGATGGTGTTTGCTGACCTATTGACCTTAGGCCCTGGGATGTTGGTTTCAGAGCTAAATGCGGCCCCCAATCGCCATATCCTACTGTGTAAGGCTTAGGGCTTTGGATGTTTTCTACACCACCGTGGGGGCCTTATTAGGGTCTACGGAAACCGTGTGTCCGTTGCCTCGCCCTCCTTTTTGCCAAGCCCCCAACGCCTTGGATGGCTGCCATACAGGAGTTTGACTGCAGCCGTCCAGGTCAGCAGCTCGTCGAGCAGCTTGCCATGCCGCCGTACAGCCACGATCTGCAGAGCATGGTTCTGCACAAAGAGCGGTGGGTACCGGGTTGGGGGCGGTGCGGGAGGTGGCGAAAAGGGGTTGGGGCATATACCCTGCACTTCATGCATGTCCTTGTACATGACACCATCCACATCGGCCCACTCCCTCCGTCCTCTTCCCTCCTCCCTCCTCCGTACGCCCTCTTCTTCCGCCCTCTTCCCTCTCCCAGCCCCCTCGTACGGATTGTTTCACGACTTCACCCATCGCCAGTGTAGGCAGCGCGACCCTGAAGATGATAAAGCAAACCAATGTTTTCGAAAATGATTCTTTTAGGTTCTGTGCTTTTTCAAAATCGCGATTCCTTACCCATCACTTTTTTTATAATTGCCTCTCGTACATTTGTCCTTCCCGTTTCGTTCGTGCTGTACAATCCCCCTAGGTACGCACTTTCTCTGCCACGTATGTGGTGGGTGGTGGGGATGCGGGAGCTGATGCTGTTTTTTTAGGAACAAAATCTTTTTCGTGGCGTTTACTACTTCAACCCGGCGACGTAAGTGTGCTCCCGCGTGAGCTCTCGTAACGATTGCCACATAGCAGAAGCCACCCACCAGGTCATGTGGGGCTGAGTGACCGGTTTTCTCACGACCCGGTGGGCGGGTGGCCCCCGATCTGTGGTCCCCGTCCCTCTGTGTGGTGCCAACCGTATGTGTATGTACGACAGCTACGACATGCGTGGCTGGCTGGTGCTCGTTATGATCAGCTTTATCGCGCTTTTCCGGTCCTTCTCGTATATCGGCCTATCGTTCCTAAACTTCCAAGTACGGTAAGAGCCCTTCAGCACATCGCTTCCCCCTCTTGTGTGTCGTAAGCGGTGTTGGCAGTCGTGGGGCCGGTGGCGGCAGTGGCGCAGCCGTACATGATCCCGTACGGTAAATGTCAAGCTGAGTATTGTTGCGGCAACAGCCTTGTTATGGCAACATGCAGTGTTATGGTGGTTATTATGGTAGTTATGGTGGTTGTAGATTTTTGCATGTGTCGGTTTTACATCGTTACGGCGATATATCGCTGTGACTCGCGGTTAAAGGCTCCAGGGAGCCTTCACGGTAACGTACGGTCTATGGGATGCTGCTGCGCAGAGGGACTGATTTTCTTTGCTGACAGTGAGGGGTGACCCGAGTGTATGTGTCATGAGCGACATGTGAGGCAGATGAGGCCGACAGGAGTATAGATCTCATGACTGATGCTTTCTGTGTGCACGTTGCTCAACGAGCAGTAATTTGAGACAATGTCAGGGGAGGTCAGGAAAGGTCAGGAAAGGTCAACATACAACAACAAAGGCATATCTCGTCTCTGCCGCCAAGCAAGGTGCGTGTGTCGGTTACGATGTCAATGAAATTTACGGATATCTGCCGGGCCTTAGTGTACGGAAATAATGGAGGTGAAGAACGGCACAGGGGGACAACCGACACGGTGAGCGATGTTGACAAATGTAGATGATGCCTTGTTTCGGGGGGCAAGGCGCACACGGTGGGATTGATTGCGCAATTCTTTTCCTAGAGAAGGGTGCACACACGGCTCAAGGTTTGGAAGGGATGATGAATCGAAACTTTTGAGGAATCCGTGTGAAGCTGTTATGTTGCAGTTTGTGGACCGTTCGACTGGGGAGTCCAAAAAGCTTTCACGGAAGAGAAGATGCGGCTGCCAAAAACCATATTTGCATATAAAGTGGTACTCATCCGGTAGTACTCCTCGAGGTTATCTAAATACCCTTCATTTTAAAACGTTACGGTGTTCCTCATGGTGGTTAGTTTAGTTATGTACGAGTACAACGTGGAAGGCATGAGTACGGCGTTAATTAATGGGTACAAGGTTAATGACTAGGTCGGTACGAAGTTGCTCTCAGTGGCTTCGATCCTATTGAGATCTGAAGGCCCCTGACTGGAGACCCGGTCAAGCTTTGAATGTAGTATGGGTGCGGTCAGCTTGTTGGCTTGGCTGGCCGAGATCAGCGCTGGCTAATTTGCACGTATAGTGAATGGTAATGAAATGAGGCGTCCTAACGACCAGGCCTGCAGTGATTCATGCAATTCAAAGGGAGGCGGGGTGACGTGGGTCTATTCTCGGATATCAGGGAATATGAACCCAACGTGTTCCACCGCACGTCCACTTATCCGCCGCCACTCAACGGTGGCTCCTTTTCGAATGTGCATCATTTTTCTTATCAACCGGATCTGATCTGATCGCATGGCGCTTATCATATTTGCTCCAGAACAAAACACCTGAAAAAACATTGCGCGTTTACGCGTACTGAACGCATGGAAGTCAGTACGGCAGTTACTGATATTTGGGGAATTGCTGATGCGGGAAGATTTTGGGAGTGGCCGTGCCCAGAGGTGAACGAGGTGCGCAACAGTTGATTTAAGATCTGTACGGCTGTGTGTTTGTTGCCATGAGGCGCAGACGGTAGCAGGGGGTGAATACAATACGACATTGTCCGCGTGATGATACGGGCATCATTACACGCACGAGTGCAGCAGCATGGTGCATAGGTGCAAACTTATATGTACTACTACTACTACTACTACTACTACTACATGGAGTACGGAGATAGGGATGCACGATTGTGTATGTTGGTTTGCTTACTACTTACAGCGGACTTGCGGGCGTGCAAGAGTTAAAGTTTGAAGTATTGTCGCCAGGTTCTCTTCATGTGGTGTCGTACCTTAATTTTATAAAGATGTCGTACCTGCCTGGACCATTGAATGAAGTCACGATGGGTATAATCCAGGGCTGTCGAAACGATGTAAGTAACGGGAACTAACACCGCATGGCACCGCACCCCGCACATCACCACCACTTGGCCACCCACCCGAGGGTGCTGACCCTACGTGTTGGGTGCATCATCAGTAGGTGGTTGTAAGTATATTTGCTGTAGGTGGTGGGTTAGCTAGTTAGGGTGGTTCGGTAGGCGGGTAGGTAGGGTTGAGCCGAGCTGCCTTCTGCCAGACCCCGTCTTACTTTGTTTTCTAATGCCAGTAGCTAGTTAGCGATGCACGATGCCTGCGTCAGATGTCATCAGGCGCTGTTATCCGACGTTGGGTTCCTTTTCGTACACTTGTCATACACTTGTCGTACACCAACACCCTCAGGTTTTCCAGAACATAAAAGTATGGAGGAGAAATTCAATCGATGACCCGTGTTTGCAATTACCTCCAGTTTCTTTACTTCCGAATAAATGCGAATGAAGCAATCCATCCATGCGATGGCATTATTGGATTACGGCTCGGCAAGCTAGACTGCATCAACGAGGCATCTGGCTCATACCTAGCGTAGCAACTACCTAGCGTGCGTTTGCAGGACAGGGCTCCAGCTCTACTACGAGCGTGCGGAAGGCCGCCCAGACCCGTGGGTCGTCCGTGCAGACGTAGCCGCCGCCACGGAAACGCTGGCTCGGTTGGCGGTTAAGGTCCCCTAAACAAACTTGGGTGCCGCTGCCACCACCATGCATAAGGCTCCCTAAGCGGCCGCTGTTACTCCACCCTTGCAGATAATTGTCCCTACCAACTGCAGTGGCGGCATCACTGCCATGTCGTACAACGTCGTACGGCCTTGATCGCATGCTACGCCGCTCCAGATGGGCGTACGGCTTTTCGGAGCCGAGTTCTTCAGTGGCATACATCCCAAGACCTGCCGTACTGATGCCCCATTTGCTGTGATCCTTCAACGAGTCCCATGCGATTGAGGCAACGTCAGTTACGTTATCAGCGCCATCGATGTCGAAGTCAACGTCACCTCCATCAGCTTCCGCGTTACCACCATCCCTGGCCCCGTCACGGCATCTCGAGGCGGCATTGCTGGCCCTGCCATTGCTCCACAACGTTGTTGCCCCGCCGCTGTTGGCATCGCCTTCGGCTTTGTTAGCACCGGGAATGGCGGCGGCGGCGGCGGCGGCAGTAGTAGCGGCAACAGCGCCAACATGACTCCGGGGCTTCCGCCCGCCAACACATAATGGCACGGAGACGCGCCGCACGTTCAAAGTATCGTACAAAGTGTCCGGCGGACATTGGCTGCCGTACGATGCACCGATGCGCCAGGTTTCCCAGGCCATGTCGGCGCGCAGCAGTGGCTCCAGAACCTGTGGCAACACGTCCCCAGATTCTATAAATCTCTCCGGAGTGCTTTCTGGAGGCCGCAACTCCGTTTCTTCTTCCCTAAGGGTTATCGCAGAGCGCCAGAATGCACCGCCCCCTAGGAATGAGCCTGAAGGTCACGAGTGGTCACTTTCAGGGGGCGGCGGGGGGAATACCATTTGTGTGCCCAAATATTGGAACCGCCCCGTGTGGACTATGTACACGCAGGCCGGCTCTCCCTTTTTCCCTCTCCCCCCTTTTCTCTCTCTCTCCCCTTCTCTCTCGCTTCTCTCTTTTTTCATTTCTCCCTCCTTCCGTCCTCGGCCCAACCTGCTCATGAAAAGGCTCCGTGAAGTTGGGCGACTTGGTGACGTGGAGCCAGGTGCTGCCCGCCAGAGTGGTAAGCAGCCTCTGGGAGACATTGTGAGCTGGCGGCGGCGACAGCGGTGGCGGCGGCGGCGGCGCTGGATGCGTTTGCGTTCTTGGTATTGGTCCCCGCGCGGACCGCAGCATCCGGCGGATAGAGTCGCAGGCCAATGTCTTCCCCTTTGTCGAATCCGAAGGTAACTCCGAAACCGCCGCCGCCTCCGTTATGGCTTCCCAAGTCTTAGAGGCGTCGATGAGATCCTGCACAGCGCCGTACTCGTTCACGAGACTGTACGGCATAACATGATCATACACATACGCTTGTGCCACCAGTAGCGACTCCGCCACTCGCTGGATGTCCTTCTGCATCAGCGTCAGACAGAGCGCGTGCTGTCCGTACACTGTTTGTGCATGTCGTACGACATCCCATGGATCGTCCGCCGTCGAGCCGTCGGTTGGCCGATCGGCGCCATCTCCGGACGCGGCGTCGTTACTGGAATTTTTGGCGTTCTTGGCCGCGCTCCGGGGAGGGCTCCCAGGGAAGGAGGGAAAGCTGTGTGTCAGCCACAGCCCACCTGAAGGGCCAAATACCAGAAGCCCCTTTGCGTGAGCGAAACCCCAATGCTCCACTCCTTCCGGATCTGCGTCATTGTAGAAGGCGAAGCCGGTGGCTGGCGGCAACACCGGGGTGCTGCCGGCGCCCTTCATGCCGACTCCAATACTCCCGCCACCGCCGCCAGCGTCAGCGCCAGGAACCGCCGCCGCTGCAGCCGCCGCTGCCGCCGCCGCTAGCGTACGCCGCAGTGGCTCGTTAGGGTCGTTGATGTCGACGCCGGGGCGCCACCAGCAGTCCCCAGCGTCACCGCGCCTGCCATCATCATCATCATCATCATCATCATCATCATCATCATCATCATCATCATCATCACCTTCATCGCTGGCGCCATCATCTGCGGCGAGCCAGGTCTCCCGTCCCTTCCCTGGACTGTCTGACGGCATCGGCGGCCGCGGCATCGGCGGCAGTGAGTCGCTATCCAGCAACGCTGCCAGCTGACCGTTGGGGTACTTGAGCAGGATCCACCAGTCAACGGCACGGCCATCAGAGCCTTGGCAACGAGGACCCTGCCAGCGGGGCAGCTGCTGCTCCTGCCGAATATGCCGAGGCTGCTCAGACACGTGGACGTGGGTCGGGGGTTGTCGGAGCCCCTGGGCCGCGTCACATCTGTGGCTGCTGGTGGTGCTGTTGTTGTTGTTGCTGCTGCTGCTGTCATCACTAGCTGACGGGCAAAGTAAGATGACGGTGAAAAGCAGCAATGAAAACTGGAGGCGGTGAAGCCGTCTGCAGCGGCAACTGCGGAAGGACCGGACAGGGTTTGACCGACCGCACGCCCTGAGCGAGAAGCTCAGAGCGCAATCCAGGGACGCACTGGTACCCGGGAAAGGTTTATTGGAAGCATTTGGCATGATGACGGGATCTTTGGATATCTGGCTGCAGGATGGGAAATAGGGCGTGAAGGTCTCCTGCTTCCGCGTTCGGTCACCGTTGGTTTCGGAGCAGACAGTGAAAATGTTGCGAGCCCCCGGCTTGCAACCCATAACATGCGGTACCCAAAGATGCCACACTGCAAATTTATTTCGACGTCAGGTGGAAGGGTACACCGTTGGCGTTGAGGCTATGAGGTGTTCAGGACAGGGTGGGCAAACCCGGGCGGGGCATCAAAACTAAAGCATTTAACTCATTCTTGAGAGTGGGTAATATAATCAATGACTTCCGAGTATCCTTTGGGGAGCCTCAACGTTATGGAAATACCTCGATACCGTCCATCTCTTGGCAACAGGTTACAGACAGGGTGCTATTCCCTAGATAAGAAATCACTCTAATAATGCGCAACAATACACTGCTGACTTCGCGGTCCATCATAGCCGTTTTTGTGCATGGGCGCTGGTTCCCGGCTGCAAACGGAACGCCAACCTCCAACTGTAATATTTCCGACGGCATCATCACGGTACTGATCGCGGTATAATCGCAGGAAGTTGCAAAAACTCCGTCAACGTTGTACGTCCTCAAATGTTCATCTAAGTTATGTATATAAATATAATATGTGTGTGTGTGTGCCAATGTTGGGATGTACATAGTTGACTTGCTAACGACAAAATGGTTTCTGATTATGGCTGGATCACCCCTGGCTGATCACGTGCTAGTGTGGGAAATCGTGCAGATACGGCAAACAGCCATCATCTTCTATTTAAAAGTGGGTGACGTTCACACCTGCGCAAGTACCATGATTTCAAGACAACGCCAGTTAAACACACGTCTCTTCACAAACATCTGTCTACACCCCCCCTCCAGTAATCGCGCTTGCATTCAAAATTTGCCCTTGTGCACATCCCCTTGAATGTGCTTCAGCGGCTATCTATATCTCAAGGAGGTGCGCGGACGCGGGAGCGGGTGCGGAGGTGGGCAACCGGCACGATCATGTTCAGGAACAACCACCTTCTGCCAGCATGGACCGAAAGGGACATGGAAACACACAACCCAATCATATCCTTCCACGCCAAGAACAAGAACAAGCCCGCACGCGCGCCTCTCCTGCAAGGAGAATGCACCATTCCATCCCCTATCACTATGACGGAACCAGAAACCCTCAGATGCACATGAGGGTTTCGATATGGATATGCACCTGCTGCTAGGAGCCTGCCTGCCATAGCCAACCTCCTCCTCCTCCCCTGAGTGCGAGAAACCTTACGAAAATAGTCTCATGCTATTACGGTAGGGGATACCAGCTTATCGAATAATGTGAACTACCTGACAATTCAAGCCCCTGTGACAGCTACCTTTATCGCGATTGATTCATTCACCCCAATCAGTTGTGAGCAACAAGGCTTGCGCTATCGTTATGGGCCTTGCAACCGAAACGTACAGAAATATACACACGCGTGCATCAAGCACAAGCGGCTTCCACCCTTAGCGGACAGAGCTATGGTGTAAGGAAGCGAAGTGAATGAAGTAGCCCAAGTGAACAAAGGAACTTAGATGGTTGCGGTACATTCGAGGACGATGAAAGTGAATGTACGGGAATGCTACGACGGGGTGACGTACGGGGCCATACGTGCCGTACGTGACCCTCCAGCCACCAACATATGCTCGTGTCATCGTCCATTCTCACGGCTCTGTAATAAGCATGTATTAGACCCCGCGCGAACACCACCATCATCGTCATAACCATCATATCATCATCACGATCATTACCATTAGTATGATCATCACTACCACCACCACCACCATCATCATCATCATCATCATCATCATCATCATCATCATCATCACGCTGGCAAGGCAACGAGACGTTATGTAACATGCACAAAACGCCAGGCATTGCAGAATAAGCACGAAGTCACATGCACGCGCACGATTACGAATGGAGGTGATGACGTGTGCATGAACATCTCTTTCTCTCTCCTTCCACTAACAAGAGCTCTCCAAAGCAGCATATCGACATGTTGGCCCACAACCAGGAGCCTCTCCAACAATATCGTGTTGCTGCGCGGACGTGTACATTGAGCCAAGCCTATACCATAAGGCACGATTTCCCCCATCCCCCCGTCAGACGCAACCGCGCGAACGCATGAACAGCAAGAAGCACTCACCCCAAAAGCCAGATCCCGTCCTGCTGCTGTTGCTGCAGCTCAAATAACTACCTAACGGTACCCTTAACTGAAAAAAACACCTGCTTGCTGCCAACAACTGCGCCGTCACTGCTGAGGAAGAACCAGTTCAGTTCACGCATACAAAGACGAAACGTAGCGAGGTGCAACCAGGCAGCAACCACTCCTTCGCAGTTATCTATGGTGAGGTCACAAAGCTAGGATGTGACAGGGGGGAGACATAGACCAGGCGTGCGCAGAAGGCCACCAGCCGCGGAGGCAAGATGCCACGCCGGACGCTGCCCTTAACAGCAGCCCTGTTACCAGCAGCTGTGTCTGACAGCTGCCTTGTTCAGCTTTTCAAGATCATATCATCTCTTGTCACATTACTCAAACCTATTTACTGCGTCTCTCTCTTTTTCTCTCTCTCTCTCTCTCTCGTGTGAGAAGGAAGAGGAGAAGAAGGTCCACAAGAGCTTCGTTCCACCTTGCAATCTCTGCTGCCCAAAGCGTGAGAACGGAATCACATAGATCCGGCTTCCTCTCCCACTCATGTTGATGGAGGTATGATTGGCCCAGCTGAACATAAAGCAATGCAGCCTCGCCCATCCCGCCATACAAATTCGGTAATATGGACTTCCTGCGCCATGGCCCCGCCCATCCACTTCGTAGTAATCTTCCACCATCCGAGCCAGGAATGGAGAATCGCATGTTGGCTGCCGACTCGGGAGCTGACCTCAGTCCGCCTTTTTGGCGCCACTGGCACGTCTTGAGTAGCGGGCACACGTGCTGGGACCGACCCCGACGGCAAATGTAACTTAACACATTTCCATCTTTTTACCAGCGCAAGGGCCCGTAATCACATTCGGCACCACATCATGAAGCGCATCAGCCCAGCAAAACCGCCTTTTATATAGGATATGGCGCTGTGGCCAGCACCTGACGGCCTGAGCAGCTGCCGCACTACGCTGCAAGCAAAGACGTCTGTGCGTGGGCATCACTTCCGTGCCCTGGCTCTTCGTGATGCGCTGTGATGCGCTCGCAAATAACATCCTTGAAGGGAATGTATTTGGCGAGCTGGTCATCGAAATGAATGGGGCCGAGATAATGGGAAAGCATTGAAAACGAAACGTCGAAAATACACATCCCCCAAAACCGTATACCTACGCAGTTGCTTGGGACATTGAGAGGACTTGATCTTGGAGAGAACAATCCACTCAACGCATGTATTATGCATCTTACAGCTTTGAATTGCGGTTGGCATGGGGTGGGGGACAAAGACCACGCAGAGGTGAATGATGCGAGGCGAGCAGTGTGAGCAAGGGACTACATGGAGTTCGCTTAATGGACAGGTGTGCGACTTTACGAAGGCTGTCCGCCTGCTCACGAACGGGTCTGTGAGCATACAAGGCTTGAGGGCGCTCTGCCAACTTCGATCGGAAGTGCATTACCTTCTGAAGGGAACTTGCTTGGTGACTTAGCAGCCGACAGAGTTACGATAACTGTTCAAACAGGGGGTCTTTTACGCTCACAACAGAGGGCCTTATATGCTCACGAAAAATAGCTTGGAGAGCCAACTGACAATCCCTCCAGTGGCTCTCGTCGCTTAAGTAAGGCAAGGTTCTCACAATGGCCCTATGTCCAAGATTGGCGCCCTCATCCTTCGGCCCGGTTTCAGAACCAATGAAAGTGACGTAAGCGCACTTATTATGTACGGTTTACAGTACCATGTCTTGACAGCAGGCCAGCCACCCGTGGCATCACTGCCAGGGTCATTTAGTGTAATAATGTTATAACTGCTGAGGACAAAAAAAGCGCCCCATTCTTTTCTCGCAGTGACAAAGGCAACCACACCCGATTAAGGCTATAATGAGACACACCCTACCTAACCGTACCTGTATGTGTGACACGATAAATCGCTGTATCACTTAGGCCGTGTGTGTTATGAAGGAAGCGCCATTTGGCGCCCTATCTGGAAGGCATAAGACTACGAGCCATTCATATATGCAATTATATGCAGCTAGGCTGCCAAGCTGGCCTCCCGTTTTCCCCTCCCTCGCCCACTTGCTTCCATGACTGCTTCCACTTTCAGATCAACTTAATGCGGTCGTAGACGCGAAATGCCCAATCTTAAGGGTTAATGCTCAAAGGCGTGGTAACAGATCACCCTCGAAAGGCTATTCATGATCATCAAGATGGTGTTGCACATACATGCTCATGCACAGCATTGTTACCTTTGCAGACAGTGGCGGCATAAGGCGAATGCTGTGCTGCTGCTTACAGCGTAACGCTTGCGTCACTCACATCGCTTAACGCTGGAGCGCGCACAAAACCATCTCACCTCCGTCGCTGCAACCTGTAATCACCAGTTCAGCGCGTCCTGGGCAAACCGCCATCCTTGGCCGCAGTACCTGGGCCCCAGCCTGCCCCAGCCAGGACCTCCTCCGCACTGAGCACCTGGGGAAGGAGGTGCGGAGTCGCGTGTTGTGTAACGGCCCAATGAATGACTCTATTACCAGTTACGAGACAGTTATGGGTATACTGTAACACGAGACGGATACTATAGCATATGTGTATCGACCATTCTTCTTCTTCCAGTGCAGCTGGCGGAGTAGCCGTACTTGTCTCCACCCACTATGGCAAAGTTTCGCTGATTGTTATTCCTGGTCTTAATGTTAATATTTCATGTCTAACAGTACGTATGCTTTGAATCTTTCTGTTCCTGAAACATTAATTGTCAGACCGTGACCCAGTCATCAGTGTCGAAGTAGCTGGATATGTTAACATAACGATTATTGGTAATAAATGCCTCCACCAAAGGCTGCTGATGAGGGAAATCCGTATGAGCTGCGGCCTAATGCTCCCATCTCGGTCGTTCGTGCTGCTAAGTAAGGACGATTTGCTGGAATAAGTGCAGGTTAACTCTCTGATACTAATAGCTGATGTATGCTATAGGGCATCCTTGAAGGAGCCCACGCGCCCGGTGACACCTGCGGACTACGGGCGGCAGCTATTCACGACCGGGGACCCCAGCAATCGTCCATCAACATCATATTCCGTATCCGGGAGGTAAAAGCCATAGGATTACAAAAATAGTCCTTGTTTTGGCTGCCGTTAATCCTGACGAAAATGTGTCGACATGTCTATAGTAAAAGCTTCTACCTGGATGGCGCACCAAAGCTCGCCCTTCCTAAGCTGGATCCGGGCAGACCAGGTGAGGATTTTACGCTGAGGGCAGAACATGATTGCGTGATCACCTCATCTCCTGTCGGGTGTATGTGGCTCTTGCGCTCCGGGGGCAGGCCCGGTGGCTCAAGTCCTCTGCGACTGGGCTAATCCCGAGCCGGATGTTTGTAACATCTCCCCCATGAATTTAATTCCAGATACGGCGGTTTCAAGTACGTTGCGGAAGCAGGGGTCTGGCACAGAGCGGGAGGCGTCGAGGTGAGCAATAATTGGCACGGCCAGGTCGGGGGCCGACACTGATCCCAGCCTCCAAAACTTAAGAGCACGTGTAGGGATCTGGGCTCCGAGAGGAGATAGCTGTTACAGGTCGCGTGATCTTGTATGTTACAGTACGCTCATAACGCAACTTCCATGGCCGCAGGCTATCCGGCGCCTTCCCCGGCTTGGAGGCCACGCTGGGGCCCACAGGGACACGAGGCCGCCAAACCACCGCTGAAACGGTAGCGGTTCTGAAAGCCAATTTGGGCGGGGACACGACGGACTTCAGGTGCGGCATGAAGTATCCCTGCAAAAGGAGGGAGGTTAGAGGCAAGCCGGAGGAGGAATAGAGGCCTGCACGCGGGCACGTGGCAACTTCCATGATAATTGGCGTGTAGGTGTATAGGTGTTGATAATTGGCGTATAGTTGTTCTTTTGGAAATTAAGGTGATTGCAGCCCTTTCTTTCGATTGGGCTTCATGGACCCCTTAAGCGCGCATCGTTATCATCATCATTATGCACTGCACGCGTCGTCCTCCTACTATCTCCCCGTTGGGTTCAAGTTCTTTACTCCCTCCCCTGTTTCCCGCCTCCAGCTTCGCACGTCCCATCGCTACCGGCTCCACTTCCCAGTCCCATTCGCGGGGTTCCACCTCTGATGGGCCGCAGCCACCGGAATCCTCCGGTCGCGCCTCTTCGGCCTCCTCTGCCATGCCTTCCTCGGCCTTTCTTAGCACCGCTGGTACTGCCACCTCATCTGCCTCCGGCCACCATGCGAGCAACTCGCCCAGCGGCGGCCACCTTGGCTCGGAGTTTAGCTATGGGGTATACATTGAAGGTGGTGAGGGCCCACTGCTGGATCCGCGGCGCAATGACGACTTGCCTCCCCGCCCTGGCACATCGCGTGGCCGGCCCGGCTCTGCGGCGTTGTCGGACATGGACCCCATAACGGAGCGCTACCCGGGGCCGCCACCGGGCGTGCAGGATCTGGGCAACGGCGCGCAGGTGTTGGACATGTCGGCCTTTGCTCAATATTCAGATGATGAGGAGAACGACTTTGACGTTAGCACAGGGGGGGCACCGCTAGAACAGCAGCAGCAGCAGCAGCAGGGGGCCAAGCAGGCAGAGGCAGCGCAGCAGGGAGCTTCACGGCAAGGAGGGGCCCCTGTGCGGGGTCGGCCTGCTCAGGCTCCGCAAGCGGCAACAGGGGGTGGCGGATCAGCTGCAGCTACCAACTGGGTGGATATGGCCGGCCCGGCGGACGACCCAGAGTTTCTCGCTTGGCGAAATAATGTAGAGGGCTTGCTGACGGATCTCACTGCATCAATTAGTGGCAAAGCGGGCAGTTCAGCCCTGTGCAGCCACGCGGGTAAATTGGTGGGGCTGGTGGAAGATGCACGGCGGCGCGAGCATTCCTCACGGTGGCTCAACTCGCCCTCGGCGGTGTTCCGGGACGGGAACGGCACGGCACTGAG
Source organism: Volvox reticuliferus (assembly GCA_019650235.1). NCBI lineage: Eukaryota > Viridiplantae > Chlorophyta > Chlorophyceae > Chlamydomonadales > Volvocaceae > Volvox > Volvox reticuliferus. The sequence goes on from BNCP01000003.1 coordinate 4,103,342, forward strand.
CTTACGAGAGGCCATTTCAGAACACGCCTTTCGGCTAATGGACTCGAGTAATAGCGAATTGCTCATGAAGGTATTTGAGTGCTTGGGATGGTGTCCGCCTTATGGTTGAAGTGCAGCAAACTAATAATAAAAATAGTTGACCATGCTATGGGTTGGTTTGGGCTTCATATGATCTGAGGAATGAGGCCGCAACGCACCGACAGAAGATCTCATGGTAAAACGCGATTGAGTTAACAAACGGTGGCAAAGCTGGGGTTCTCCACGGCCGCGTGGCCGTTGTGCAGAGTGCATCTAGGCATGAGCACGCCGACCGATAGGCATGTATTGGAAACACCTTACTGCCAGGGCGGTTTGCTGTTTGGGGTCTGGACTTACTTTCCGATAGATGCACAATGGTTGGATTCCGTGGTTGGTTGCGGACCCTTGCAAAGAGCATCAGGGCCACATTGTTTGGCCGGTTCTGGGGTATTAAGTTGCCAAGATGCTGAAGGTGCGGCCTAGTGGTTGCTAGTGGTTGGATAGATGAACACAGGCCCATGGTATGCATAAGGGGACGCACATCGCTGTCGGCGGTCACGCGTGACCCGTCGAATTTTGGGACGTATCTCTTAGGCTTTCATTATGGCATGCGCAGCCCGTTATCAAGCCCTCGAGTCGCTGAATCAAAATTCACTCCGGTGGGTGACCACCTCTAGAACGACTGGGTACAGCTAATGACCTGGGATGGTATTGGTTACCCGCGAGGCCCCAATCGCGTCTAGTTTCCTTTAACGAGGCCGCTGGTGATTCCCTCGCTGGTCACGTAATCTATTGGGTTCAGGCATACCACCCACTACTGCACACCTGGTTCGTCCATTTAGCCCCTTTCTGGTTGCTGATTCATGCACATCTTGTCCGTTTTTCCCTCACTACCCATGCGCGCAGGCATGCGCCATCGTGCTGAGAGTGGTAAAGAGCCGGTTGCCGCTGCTACAGACTGCCAAGCTGCTGTACCGTCTGAGCAAGGACGGCAGCAACGACGTGCTATTCCGACGGGAGGGGTTGCTGGAGCCGCTAGTTCACACAGTGCATATCATGGTGGCTAGCGTGCGGGGAAGCCATAATCCCGCGAACATGCACGAGGTGAGTTTGCTGCTGTTTTGGGGGTGATGGAGGCGACGGAGGAAGGATTATGGAAATCAATGTGTCGGCTCTGGGCCCAGCAGAGTTCCTGAAGGACGGCAAAGCAGGCTACTGGGTTGATGTAGCTATTGGGCAGAAGGCCACTTCAGCGGATGGGGGCTGGAGAGACTAGGTGGGGGCGTTAGGGAATTGCGGAGCACCAGTTGTTAACCTCAAGGAGGACGAGGACGGAATTAATGCTGGCAGTGCCTGGGAAAGCTTGTAGAGCCAGGGATCCAGGTTCCTCGGCACAAGAACGTTGATTTGTTTATGCGCTCGTCATGGCGCCCACGGTGGTGTCACGCAGGCCGTTATCTCCATCCGGGCCTGCATCCATGGCTTTGAACTGGTTCCTGAAGCTCGGCAGTGCCATTCTCTATTTTCCCCACCCTTTGCTTGCAGCCCCTGGTATACATGAACGGATGCCTGAAGAATATTTCCAATGAGGCCCATAACCAGAAAACGCTGGTCAAACTGGGCACGCTGCATGTGCTTTCGGCTCTCCTCATGCAAATGGCGGACCAGGTGCGATGCAGTGCAATGGTGGGGTTCGACCAGATGTGTTTGCTTAGCAGGGAAAACGCGTACGTCTTTGCTCGATGAGGCTAGGAAAAGACGGATGATGGAGGCCCGAGAGAGTGGCAAGTTCCCCGCGGAACCTCCAGCGGCTGATCTGCTCATTCCTAGTGCTTGACAGAATAGCGCGTTCCGTAAAGCAATGGGACGGTCCATGCGAAGATGCAGCCAAAGACCTTCAAACTGGCTTCCAACCTCTTGACTCCTTGCTTCTTGCAGTGCTTCGCACTGTACGGCATCAGCATTTGACTCGTCAGGTGTTCATGATGCCGTGTTGTGCTGCCACACCTCCCTGATTGTGCAGGCCAAGTCTGGGGACGAAGGTCTGGCGGAGTCCTGTGGGCAGGTGGCGGTGCAGGTCAGCGGTGTGCTGCGCAACCTGGCGGTGCCTTCTCACAACGCATCCGCTTTCCTGGCAGCTGGCGTGCTACCGGCTTTACGGGTGGCCTGCTCGGCGTTGAGCGGGCACGTGGAGGTGGTGCTCAACGCAGGTCGTATTCTCTCCAAGCTGTCGTTGCACGAGGGGTGTCAGGCGGCGATCGGCGCTGATGGTGCATATGCACCGCTCCTGGTAAGCTGGTGAAGTCAGGAGCCAAGCCGAAAGCACGACCGTGCTCGGGCTGGACGTTTGCGGCCTTGAGCGCTCTTGAATCTTGGGTGTAAGGACACACAGCGAGACCGCTATCCCCATCCACAAGTCCCGCCGAATTTTGAATTGATCAAGCTTTGATGCATTTGCCCGACGCCAAACACCTTTGCGGTCGCACGCCCCGCGCCCTTTTCCCCGTCTTCCGCCCACTGCAAACCACGCACTCGTTACCCGCACTACAGGTCCAGCTGCTTGGGCAGTACGCAGATAACCGGGCCATCCTGCTCCGGGTGGCGTTCGTGTTGGGCAACCTGACCACTACCAGCAACGAATGCCGCGAACAGGTAGGGATTGGCAATGTGGGGTTTTGAGATTGCTTGGGTGCTCGTGTCGTGTCGTAAGGCGCTGCAGCACAAGGTAGCCTTGCGAATTGATGGGCTTTACCCGTTTGAACTTTATCTCCGGCAGGTCTGCAATGTACCATTCGCGTTTGTAACCGTGGTGGGTATTTTGCAACGGTACGCATTTGGCGGCCCAGGCGGCGAGGGAGGTTCAGGCGGCAGCTCGGCGAACGACCGGTGAGCGACTACACCAGGGAGGCAAGGGAAGGAGTTGTCATGTGAGAACCTTTGGGGTTCACGGTGTTGAAAATGCAGTTATGTGAACGAAAACAGCTGCTCAGCGGTGCGCCGTTGTGGCTGACAGCCTTAGAAACCGGTGCTAAATCCTCCTCTCCGCGGTCCGTCCTACTGTCTCTTGCATTCAGTCTGTCCCGTGCCGCTAGCCACGAGGACTGCCTGGTCAAGGTGCTACGCCTGGCTGCCAATCTGGCCATCTGGCCTGACGCCGGCCACACGCTGGCAGAGGAGGCGCATGTGGCTGACGCGTTGTTGCATTTGCTAGAGGCTTACAGCTTCGAGGCGGCGGAAGAGCTAGTGCTCAACACTGTGTGCGCGCTCACCAATCTGTCTTATTACCAGAGCGAGATGACTCCAGGGGGATTTACCAACAAGGTGTGCGGTCCTGTGATGTGCACAACGGCGCCTTGGATAGCGCGTGTCCTTGACGTGGCAACGTGCATGCGCATCGGTAGATCTGCAATTTGCCTGCTAGGATCCAGCTGACGGATCATGTATGCGTGGGTTGGCTTCATTGCACGTGACGGCATGGAATAGCACGCGGGCGTTACAGCGCCCTTTATTGTCTCTACTGCGAACTTCGCCAGCTCGGGATTGGTATGGTGGACATTACTCCTTACTTGCATGCCACTGTATGCCCCGGCCCCGCATGCACTGTCTTTACTGTAGGTGCTCCAACTTCCGCCATCTCGGCTTATGCCGCGCATAACGCCATTGCTCATGTGTGACAATGAAGAGGCCGTCATTGAGGCGGCGCGGGTCTACGGCAATTTTTCGCGCTCGCCCGAAGTTCGCGACTATATGCAGGTGCACAGGCGGGGTGGGGGCGCCGCATGCGCAGCTCCTTTGTTAGCTTGTTGAGGTCCAAGAGTAGACTCGGCCGCCCAATTCACAGGCATACTTTTCAAAATACATGACGTGTGTTACGCTCTACGCTCTACGCAATCACAATACGAGACTTCCTGAACGTGTGAACAGGGGCGCGTGTGCGTACAAAGACTTGGCAGCTTCGGTCTCAAAAAGTAGCGTTCGTCTTTATGGGGGAGGAATGACGCAGTAGCCGCTCAGGGTACTGGCCAGCTGCATCACGCCCCTTCTATGGTGTTTAGCTTTAGAGTTGCCCACGCTTTCTATGCATGTCTCCTCCCGACTGCCTGGCTTGACGGAATCGCAGGCTGCTCGAGTCGTAGAGGCGCTGGTGCTGTTGCTGGACCACAGCAATGCTGAGGTGCTCTACTCTGTGTGCGGCACTCTCGTCAACTTCACCATGGATGCCTCGCGCAAGCATGTGCTCGGCGCACTGGGCGGCACTTCACGGCTCGTGGAGGTGCTCGGCCGCACCGTAGCACAGGGAGAGCTGGGCGACCGAGACGAGGCCATCATTGATGTGGTGTGCAAGGCGCTGTTTAATGTGGCCTCCGCCGATGACGGCCCGGGGGTGGCAGGGCCAGCGGCCTCCGGAGACTCGTCGGCATTTCAGGGGTCAGGGTCCACAGGGCAGTCAAGTAGCGGTTTCACGCGTGAAGAGGTTGCGGAGGTGCTGTCGCTCGTAGAGGCGCTAGAAGCCAGCGGGGTGGCGGACTGTGAAGAGATGGCGTCCGTGCTGGGACGGCTGGCGGCGCAGATGCGGCGGCTGCAACAGAGGATGGTCTCCGCCGAGCTAGAGGCGCTACCCGAGTAGGGCAGCAGGGCCCAGAGGCCGGAAAACGGGTCAGGTGATGTGTTAATGTGCTGGTATGAGACGTGTGGAGGGAAAGGGTGAGGGGCAACATTTCAGAATAAGGTTGTGGGTGGGTAGAAGGATAGTAGCGACCGGGGGCCTAATGGTCCATATTATTAATTCTGATAAGTGTCCCCCTAGTAATGCGGGTCAAATGTGCGTCACACCGCTGATCATGGGGGATGTAGATCTTAAGCGGATTGAGCTGCGCTACCCGTATTGGCATGGCAGACCGCACCATACGTTGTGGATTACGTCCGCATCGCCTGGGAGGCGTTTCTGTGAAGCACAAGATAGTCGTTTGACTCGTGCTTGACAGGCATTGGTATTGTCGGAAGGTAGGCTGGTCGAAGGTTTGTCGCTCCTGAGCGGATATAGAGGAATTTGTATAACCTCGTGACAATCGGCACGCACTCGGAGGCAGCTCCAGGCAAGGTATTATGGCTGCAGAAAGTCGGGGGTCTTATGCTATCCCCTGCGGCTTTCGGGGTAAGTCACTCATGTTTGTGCAGGAGTTATGTCATTCTCTGTTAGTTGTATAAAGGTATAAGTAGTTAGTTTGGAACCTTGCGCATTATAACTGTTTCGCCACTGAGGTCATAAGTGTATTCATTCCGTGCTCCGAAAACGAATATTAAGATCGTCATCACGTGTTAGCATAGTTCATGTTACAAAGGGTGTAGCAATTGAACCACGGTATTGTTTTATCCGTATATCGGTTACGACTTCACTTTTACTGCCAGCAAATGATATATGGTTCGGAAGCAGTTTCCTAAGTGGATCATTTCTGATTTCTCTGTGCAGGTTTCCGTTTTCATTTGGCCAGCAGTTTTTATGTATAAAGACAAAGCAAGGCGTGCCCAAACGGAAAGCATCGGCTGCAGCGCCTTGGAAGTTTCACAGCATTGTCGCAAAATAAAAGAGTTACTTAAGTGAACGTTTTCATTTGTACCGATGCCCATCCTTGTGCATAGTGAACTGGAAAGTGCACATGCGAAACCAGACGTTGTAACCTGAGACAGACGTCCTAGGTACTGTATACTGCATTTACCAGTTGAATGCGAAATGTAAGATTACTCATTCACTGTGCTATCGAAAGCGAAATGTACTCAACTAGTGATTATGCCGCGAAACGCAGGTGCCAGTCGTGCATTTACGCGGGCATATTGGTACCTGCGCAAAGACAGTAAAAGGATACCGTGTACAAAAGGGCATTTGCGCAGGTAACCTGGAGACTGGGGAACCTGTGAGCAAGTGACGGTGCGCCTTCCCACCAGTGTACCAAGGGGACCTTTAATACAATATGTAAACACTCTGTACGTTGGACATGATATTTGATGATAGTGCCGCCCTTATAGATGAGGGCACGTTTGGGCGGGCATCATGCTCCAGGAGTGGTCGTTGTTGCCGGACGCGCCTTCATGCAAGGCGGAACAAGAGCCTGTAGTTGACCCGTTTCTTGACTTAAGATATTCCCCGGGAACTTGATATCAACACTTCTTGACATAGCCGTAACATTTGACGCCTGTTGTTGAAGACCTTTCACGAATGGCGGTCGATCGGGAGGAATGCGTCTACATGGCGAAGCTTGCCGAGCAGGCGGAGCGTTATGACGAGATGGTGGAGGAGATGAAGAAGGTTGCGAAGCATGTTCATGACCAGGAGCTGTCTGTTGAGGAGCGCAACCTGCTCTCGGTGGCCTACAAGAACGTCATTGGCGCTCGGCGTGCCTCGTGGCGCATTATCTCCAGCATAGAGCAGAAGGAGGAGAGCAAGGGCAATGAGGAGCATGTACACAGGATTCGCAAGTATCGCACTGTGGTAAGCCTGGCTTTCGGACAAGGGCTATGATCCTTCTTCGGGGAACCTTCGCAGCCCGCGTGACACCTTATTCGCTTCGCAAGCCGCATTTGGGCTAGCCTTATTCGCATTGGTGATCCTGCTTTCAGGTAGAGGAGGAGCTCAGCAAAATTTGCGACAGCATTCTGAATCTCTTGGACGACCACCTGATCCCCACGGCGTCCTCAGGCGAGAGCAAAGTTTTCTACCTTAAGATGAAGGGTGACTACCACAGGTATCTGGCGGAGTTTAAGACGGGCGCTGACCGCAAGGAGGCCGCTGAGCACACTCTGCTCGCCTACAAGGCCGCGCAGGTGAAGAGGCTTGCCTTTTCGGCCGCATAAAGCCGTATGTGCAGCATAATGCTATATATTTTCATTACCTGGAAGTGGTTTAAGGTCGACTTTGCTGTGTTCCGCAGGACATTGCGCTTGTGGAACTTCCGCCCACGCACCCCATCCGCCTGGGCCTGGCGCTGAACTTCTCCGTCTTCTACTACGAGATCTTGAACTCGCCAGAGCGCGCTTGCCACCTTGCCAAGCAGGTATGTGGTGGGATGACTTCCGAAATTGCCCGACAGTGACCATGACCGGCTGTGATTATGATGTTGCAGGCATTTGACGAGGCCATTGCCGAGCTGGATACTCTGGGAGAGGAATCCTACAAGGATAGCACCCTGATTATGCAGCTCCTGCGCGACAACCTTACACTGTGGACGTCCGACATGCAGGTGCGGTTTGTATGTAGAGTGAGGCTTTTCCCTGAATGTTTGAATTTTAAACTGGTAACTGCATCCACGTCAGCAGTAATCACCGAATTTGGTCATTCGAAGTCAAAGCGGTCGTTACGGGCGAGGTTGTGCACGGAGTCCAGAACTTCGGCTGCGCATCCGTCAAACAGAAATCGATTACCAGCGCACCAGCATGTGTTGCAACAGCATGTATGTGGGGTGTCTTGGACACCTTTGATCGTGTTAGCGAGTTAAGAGCTTGGATCGTTGGCTTTTCACCCTTCCCACATGTAGGACACGGCCGGTGGCGACGAGAGAGAGGGGGCGGACATGAAGGTTGAGGAAGCAGACACCTGAGTCTTGCTCATTTATTCTGTCAGACTAAGGGTTGTAGCTGCCAGAACTGGCAGTCCATAATGAGGGAATTGTCCGTGGGTGCGAGGGAAGGGGTAACTTTGCGATAAATACGGCGAGAGAGGGCCACAGTCACCCAGAGCACGCATATCTTGCAAGGACCCCCGGCAAGTGTCATCACCATTCTTTCGGCGTCGCTGGTGACTTGTTGTGTGTTACCAGAAGTTGCCGGGGTATACTCGACTTCTTTGATTAAGTGGGTTTCCGATTATGTCGAGGAATCTGGAATGTTGCTTTAGATCTGTATAGCATACGTAAGATTGGAGCATGGGTACCACTTTGTTTAAGTGTGGCAACCTACGCTCTTAGTTCTGTTGCTACCTCGTACGCGATCATGTAGGCGCAAACCAAACCCTGACGAATGGGCGGTGGATGGAAGCACGCGTGCATTCATGATGGAAGGAGTGTTAGCACCGGAAAGGCACATTTGCCGCAATGAGTAAAAGGAAAGCATTGCAACTTCGTGCAGCTGTCACCATCTCCATTCGTTTTTTCCCGCTCTTAACCATTTGTTAGGAAAATAACAAATTGTCCATTACATTTAGTTATCGTCGTCCAGCATAAGTTTGAGATTTCCACCTCTTCAAAAATGAAAACATTCCGGTGTACTTACGCCAGCTTGCTACAACCCGCCTTAGCGTTTGCCGTCTCCACCATCCCTTTGCTAATTGCTCCTCAGCATAACGTCTCCACATATTAAGTGTAGTTGCATCCATACTACTCACGTCAGAAGGTAAGTCTTGCAAAGCGACATCAGATGGGGGTGAAGTATCTGCAAAGAAAAATTCGTACATGATCAGCCGGGGGAAAAAGGAAATTTGCATATTCTTCTGAAAAGGGACCATACCTTTCGAGAATGAAAATGTTTCAGCTTCCAAATCAACCGAACTGTTGATATGCCTCTTCCAAACATGACAGATGTTGGGCATGTGTATAGCACACCCGGTACTCTCTGCACGTCCTTTCTGCAGACGCGGTTCAAGCGCCAAGATCTGCGCCATGCCTCCGCCAGGCACTTGCACCTCTTCCATCCGATAGTGACAATGCGGCATGTTGATTTCCGACAATGTGAATGATGACGGTGTTAGCACCTGCTCATTCGTAGCCGTTGCACCGGTCTTCACTTGGGCCGCTGTGACTGCACAGTTTGCTCGGTGGCGCGCAGGGTGAGCATCTGTAGGCAGCAATGCATCAGTGATGCCTGCGGGCAGCGGTCCGCGGTGCCCCCGCAGATGATCACAGGCCCGATGATGCGTGTCCACAGACAACAAGGTCCTCATCAGCATATCTGTCTTGGCGCGGGTGCTGAATGCGTGAGCACGCCATTCCGCCACACAGCGGCGTAGCCTCCGCCTGGCATCGTGGGCAACTGCCCGTGCTAAGCCGCAACGAATTCTGCTAACGTAGCCTGACAGGCAGCGCAGAACTTGGCGGCTGAGAGTGTGTTCGTAGTGCAGCGCTGCAGCGGATAGCAGGTAGCCCTTGGCGTGAATCTCTCCAACGAACTTGGCCCACGCCGCCAAGCTGTTCCGCAGGAGTCGCCTGCGGCAATCCCCAGCAATTCAGTCAGTGGCCACTAGAGGCAATCGCTGGGGAAAGCCTGGGACGCATAGTTTTTTTAACCGTTGAAAATGCAGGGCTAATCGTTGATCTGCAAATATTAATAGGGGGCGATGAGAAATATAAGACACCGCACAGGAGCTCCCTAATAACGGAAAGCTTTCCATTGACCATTTTGAGTTGACTTTGTAACGTTGCACCTGTAACGTCTGGCCACGAATGCGGCATAGGCGAGCCGCAAATGGGCGCAACGAAGGGCAATTGAATGCCAATGCTGTAAAAGCATTGCAAGCGACCGCCGCCGGTGCTCATTGATTAGGCACGTCGTCTCTGCCACGACCAATCGCCAAGAGCCTAGAGCACGTGACATGAGGGACCAAGTGTAGTGCCTGCAAGGGTGCGCATACATGGTGTTCGTGTAAGCTGAAACAGAGCGGCACAATCAGGGATCTTCAAGGGGAAGAGCTGTTCGTTCCGGGGATCCCCGGGGCCCTAAAACTTCTTTTCCAGAAGGCTCGAACAAGGTAGGCCCTAGGCCCAGTCCAAAACGATTTGAGGTGTATTGAAGTTTCCCTAAGCGTCAAGCTTTCACGCATAAGTCAAATCGTAATGGTTTTCCGGAAAAGACCCAGTATTTTTACAGGCATTTTCCTAAGATGCCAAAACTTTTCGGGTCCTGTCCCGTCCGGGGTGAAGTACGTTGGGTACACATACCGTGTATACAGCAGGAATAATTACCGATGATACAACCAGCTAGGCAATGCGTCAAGCCGCATGGTTTGGTTCCTAAGGCGCGCGTAGATACCGCGGGTCAGTCATTCTGACGGACATACCTGTACGACTCTTTTGATTGTGCCCGAAGGCCCTTCAGCGTGCAGCGCAATAACCATCGGCAGCGCACATCGGCCTCGCCTGCAGCATATCCCTTCAGCCGCAAGCGCCGCCGCAGGTTGCAAAGGCTCTTAGGGTACTCACACTGCTTGCGCGCCAGCAGCCTCCAGGAGCGCAGAGACCGCACTGCCAATCGTTTAACGTAGCGCTCCCGCCACGCCAGTTCAACGGCAGCCTAGCACGTTTTTACGGAGAAAGGGAAGAAGGGGGACGTCTGCAGGGTTGGGCCAAGGCACCTCAGGTCTTTCTGTTGAGATTAGCAGACCTCGCTCAAGCATACAAGGCAAGCCAAAGTCCCTAATGGCCAGTGCATTCGGCAAGCAAGCGGTACCAGCAAGAACCCTCAAGACATCGTAACCCCTAGGGACCTCACTGCACCTGCCAGGCGGCAAAAGCCCGAACTCGGAGCAGAGACGTGCGAAACGCCACTGCAGCTTGCTCATTTATGCGCTGGCTGCGCTTATCCAGGCGGTACGCTCGATAGTGCAGCAGCTGATCGAAGGCGTGGCGCAGAGTGCCGAATTCATCGCCAAAGCTGCAGCAAGCCCGCGAGAGGACGGCACTCATAACCCCCACCCCAAGTACTATAGTTTTGTCGGCCACGACGAATTGGCGACATCAAGTCGATTACAGCTTTAGGATATACAAATAATTATTCGGAAAAGCTTTCCATGCCTTACGGGGCATCATGCAGCTTTCAAGACATGCACGATGTTCGCGCTCTTAACATATTAATGTAGCTGTCCTGCCTGCCATAGATTTCGCAGCCTTGCACATAGGCTGCTCGTATGCTCGACCTATTGTTCCGAAACCTCCCAGTCTCGTCTGCTTACTGTGTGGACGGCTTTGGGTAATCTTCCCAAAGCATCTCGGCTCGGGTGAGCACACGGAGGAGCAGCTGCCGGGCGCGGCAGACGCGGAGCCATTGGTTCAGACAACACCTGTAGACCGCCTGGGCATGACTGCGGGATGTGCGGAAGGGATTTACAGGTACCTTGGTTGATGGGAACGCCATCCATGAGGTACGGACGGCCTCACAGTCCGGAGCATGGAGGCACACAACGTAAGGGCTTTTAGTTTTCAGGAGGCAGCACGAGGTGCGCGAGCATATCACTGACTGGACACTCTGGTTTAAATTTCATGGCTTCTCCCGTACCTAGCTTAAAAGACGTGCCTTCCACCTCACGTGTGCCTGATCGAAGAGGATTCAAACCAGCTGCGCTTGCAGCAGTGCCCAGCCCACCCCATGTCGGGATGCACCAAGAGGGCTGCAACCCAAGCCCTGTTCCCGGACTCACAATTTCTCCGCAATGGCTGTACGTGCCCGTCGCCCTTGCACAATTTGTGCGCCTCGAAGCCACCGCAGCAGCAACCACCGCATTCGAAGCTTATTTGCGCTGGCTGCGGCAATGCACTTCTCGATCTACGATGATAAAGACGAGGGGAAGCTTTGAAGGGCTTCGTATTTCGGTCTATGGTAACCAAATTACCACCACCCTTGTGCATCGAAATCGCAACTGAGATAGGGCAAACAACCAGGTGAGCTACGGTGGCATAATTGCCGAGTAAGTCTGATACAGTACCTGATAATCGCGCCATATGTGCCACCTTGCAAAAGATGCCCGCAGCTTGCAATTCCGAACACGTTGCCGTCCAACCTCAAGCATCACCACCCGTTGCCGCTTTCGGCGCACGTACGACCTCCAGCATCGTAGATAACGCCGGCGTGTGGCAGTGTTAGCCTCGCTCTCTGTCACTGCTTGGGCTGCCGTGATAACCGACCGCCAATGTGAGAGCACCCACCTCAAACGTGCCACACGAGCGATGCACTGCAACCGCATTGACACGCAGCCCAGCTGTACGGTGTACTGCCGGAAGCCCTGCAAATGGATTGGGTCGGGTCATGTCGGGTGTCGCAGACACGAGTGGCTCCCTTGACTGTCCACACCCAAGGCGCACAATATCCATATGCACCAGCCATGTTGTCTAAACCCTATTGCCTTAGTGCGGTGCAGGACCTCAATTCATCCAGTTACGGACGGAGTTTACGTGAGAATACAAGTGGGGCCCACACAAACTGTGAAAAGATCCCATTATTGGGCATATGTAGATGAGATACGCATCGTCCGGCCAGGATTTAGGTTTTCATAAGCTCAGCACGACCACCGGTCGACCATGCGATGTTCGACTGCCGGTAGCTCATGACCTCGCATTGGATACCTGGAGCACGCGAAGGCACAACCTCCTCCGGTTGAACCACCACGCTATGTCATCTAGTCCTCGCTGGAATCCTGTACGTGTATTCACCAACTCCTCCGGGGATAGGGGGCGGAGTGTGCTCCAGGTCCCGGCACCACCTGTCACAGCAGAGACGTCCAGGTCCAGGTCCGGTGTTGGTGCAGTGGAGTTACCGCCACCCTCACCCACAGCTAGCTGGTCCGCAAGCTTCAGCAAATGCTCATGCTGAGGTTTGGGGTTCAATTTCTCCAGGTCGCTTAAGGACGCCCTTCCCTGGGCCGAACAGCTGATTGGGTTAGAGAAATGCGCGTATAAGGAGCTCGCGCTCGAGAAGCGTCCCCTGGCGCGTTCTGTGGCCCCCAGGACAGTGTTGGATTCGCCAGCCAAGAGTGGCACCAGCACCTCAGTCGGTCGCCCATCATCACTAAACGTCGTGCTGCCATCACCGCTTGAGCTCAGCTGCTTCGGAGCTGCATCACCAACATCGCCACTATCTGTAAGGACCGGCGCACGGGTTGGTTGCCTTCCGTAGCCCGGCTCCCAGAACTCTGGCAGCTGGTCGTCCGATGGTTGCGGCGGCACCGATGCTTGCTGATGTCGACGGACATGCGTTGACTCCTGGTGACATTTAGCACGGCACTCTAGCAGCTCACCGCGCGTCCCGAGCAGAGGTGTGGACGAGCTCGTAAATCTAGGCCCAGTAATCGCACCAACACAGTTCTCGTCGACACCGTCTCCTCCGGCTGTGCTACTGCCGTCGACACGGAAGGGCCGCGTGGCATCTAACTCATGACCCAACGCCCGCTCGAGCAAAGAAATCAGGTGGCGGGTCTCCGGTGAGACGGAAGCACTGCGTGATGCGACACACCGCGGGTTACTGCTGCTGTGCCCTCTACTGGCTGCGGATGACCCGCTGGGGCCACACACCGGTTGCTGCTGCTGCTCGTTGCAGCAGCACCGCTCCCCAGCGTGCGGTGTGCTTTGTGACAGGTTTGAATGGGGAATTTGCACCGGAGCGCCACCGACTCCTGATTCATCCTGACTTGCCCGGAGCTGTGGGGCCCCTGCATCCTTGACTCTCACGGCCTCCGGTAGCAGAACACCCAAACTGGGCCCGTCTTGGCCCGAGACGCCCTCCATTAGACCTGTACAGGCTGGGGCAATCACGGGAAGGCTGTCCGAAGTGTTGTGCTTAAGGCTTGGATCCAGATGGACATCAAGGCTACGGTTGGCGGGGGAGCCCAGCAGGGATCGCGCGAGCCGTGACAGCTGCGCAGCGGACATCCCGTGAAGGTCGAGGTTCTGACACTGAGGAAATTGTTGGTGACGCTGCTGTTTCAGATGCGGCTGCTGCGGCGACGCGTCTGTCGCACTGGCATTGGGGGCAAGCTGAGACTGGCCAGCTGCTCTGGCAACTTCCATGTCCTTACACGCCGCAGTCATTACTGGTCCTGCTGAAGGCGCTACCGCTGCGACAGGGCTGCGTCTAAAGGGCGACAGTTGGAAGCCTCGGAACGCATTGTCAGAGCGTGCCGAGCGTGGGGACCTGTAAAAGGTGAAGCTGTGTCGCAGATCGTTATCGCTGTGACGGCTGCCATGGGCACCCGTACTTACACTGCCATTACCATCCTGAAGACCCGGGCAAAGCCCTGAGTCCGTATCGGATGCGGCATCTGTCAGCAACATCCCCGGTCGCAGCGCACGCGCCCAATCGCGCGGCAGGTTTTTTACTGTCCAATGGCCAGTGGCATCCTGTGCGGTGCACCACAGGCAATTATTGGATGTGGGATATGGGCTCGACGCTCCGCAGCTAAGAACCTTGGTCCTGCACTACGTCAAGAAGACAACCTCTTCTTCTCTGATCGGCTGGCAGCATCCTACGTCGAGATGTGGTACCCACGCTGATTTGCCCATGCGGCATCACCCTTGTCACACCCCGCAATCTTGCGCATGCGCCATGGGTTGCCCTCTGCGATACCCTTCACTTACCTGACTCGCTTCAATACCGTGCTCGTCGACCAATGGCCGCAGCTGGTGCACGAGCTCCGCCGGGAAGGCTTCTAGCCGGCTTCGGAGCTGCTGCGCCAACCGCCGCAGCTTGGTTCGAGCGGGCTGCAGCCGCAGCAACTGCGCACGGTAGGACATTTCGGCGGTCTCCACCTGCTGCGACAGCTGCAGGAAGGGATAATGACAGTTCCAAGGCAGCCAGGTGGAGAGAACATCAGTCAGGGATAATGACAGTTCCAAGGCAGCCAAGTGGAGAGAACATCAGTCCGTACAAGGTGCGGCGACTCTAGTACAGACCTAAAACAGCATGATGAAAGGTGTTATGCCATACAAAACAATCCTTACAACTCCAAATGAGGGAGAGCGCATAAAATGCAGCATGATCGGCAAGTAATGCCCATCAACTCATTACTGTCAATGAGAAGAGCCCCAACGCGGCAGCACAAGCAACGAAAGCCCCCCATTCCAGGCGGTCTAGCTCACCACGGCTGCTGCTGCCGTCGCAGCCTGCAGCTCCCTATGGGCCGCTTCCGCTTGCTCAGCGATGTCCTTTAGCTTCCCCTTGAGCAAGTCCTCTCGCACCCGAAGTGGCTCCAACAGCACCGACTGGCCCCGCGTCGGAGTTTGCGGCAGGTCAGCTGCATGCGCCTCACGCAGCTCTTGTACTCGCATGCGCAGCGCCAGCATAATGCCCTGCATGCGCTGCTCCGCCGCTTCGGCCTGGGCAGTCTCACGGGCGGCCTCTGTTGTCTTCTCTGTTGCCTCCATTGCCTGTGCGTTCGCCGCGTCCGCAGCTACGTTGAGCTCGTCGTCAGCGGCCTTTGCATCTTGAGTCGCCTGCTTGAGCCGATCCACAGCTGTCAGAAGGTCTTGGACCTGATATGCGAAGGGTTAGATCTTTGTAGTAAGCATACTGGACACCTGATAATGAATATAGCAAGGTTTCCTACCAATCACCGCCCTTGCACTTAGTCCACGTCCTTACAGCAGTGGATACGTCACGAAGCCCTCTTCACGCCATCGGTAACTGCTGCTTCGTCACCTAATATTGAATAGGTCCCAGGTCATCCCCTCGCACCTCCAGTTCCGCCAGCGACACAACCTTGGCTGCCTCCACCACCTGTTGCTGCGCCTCCCTCACCCTTAGCGCATGACGCTGCGCCGCGTAGCGTGGTGCCGATGCAGCCGTCAACTGTGCTTCACGCCAGTGCGCCATGAGAGCAGCCTTGAGCTGCAGCGCCTCCGACAGCCGCCGCTGCGCCGCCAAAAGCCGCTCGCGTCCCTGGCGTTCTGCCTCCTGGGCGCGCGCAAAGCTTGGGTGCGGTGGCAACCTTGCCGCTGCCTCCTGCGAACAAGGCCGGAAAACTTGCTAATAAGCTTGGCGCTACGGATGAAGGCCTACGCTGCTGTGCCTTCGCTGTCACCCAGGCGCACAACTCGTACAATAGTGAAGCCGCTGCCATAGGGTCACTTACGATTCCGGAATACAAGCAACTAACGTGCCCGCGCATTCGTTCTATAGCAATTTACATTGCTACGCATGCGCAATGCCTAATAATCACGTCCAATGACGCACCGCCACTGCTTGCTTCTCCATCTGTGACTGCCTGAAGGATGCTTCTCGCGCCTGCGCCTCTGTCACCACCGCCTGCGCCTCCCTGTGCTGCACCTCAACCTCCGCCAGCTGTGCCTCCACACTCCGAAGCTCCTCTGCCGCTGCAATAGACACCTCCCGGCAGCGATCGAGATAGCCTCCCACTGCCAGAGCCTCCTGTGCAAAATTCACTGGCGGTTAACAAGCTTCATGGCACCAGACCGCTCGCCCTCTCATATCCATGGAGAAGACACCACCAGCTCAACCCTAAGTTAATAAGAAGAGGGCGAGTGGCTGTTGCATACCAGCCCCGCAAACCCACATGGCACCAACGACAAAATTACTGACACCCCGTACATTTCACAAACAGATACCCTACAGCGGTGCAAGCAGCCACATGGCAGCAAGTGCTCAGAGCCGTCAGTGGGTTGCACCTTGTTCAATTGCTCTAGTTCTGCTTGCACGGCCTGCTGCTGCTCCCTGGCAGCCGCCATTTCATACTGGCTTGCGGTGGTGCGCCGCTGTATCTCATCTGCCTTCTGCTGAAGTCCCAGACGCAATATCCGACCGTCCCTGTTACGGAAAGCAGATGGTGCCGCCACGTGTGAATGGCATCGGTCAAAGAAAGGTGATGCGGCTGGTGAGAACATGGGTGCATCTCTTTGGCTAGGGACCTGTCGGCTGGCATCTGGGCAAAACATCCAAAACGACGTCTACGTGAGAGGATTGGCAGACAACAGTATGTCGAGAGTCACAATGAACGCAAGCACTGGTCCGGTTGGGTTAAGGCGTGCTTGCCCTTCAATCCAAAAGCCAGCTAATCTATAACATGGGCATTAGAATCGAAGTCCAACCATAACCTTTGGATGCGTCAGCAAGCATCCGCCATACGATTAAGGCATTTTCCATTACCTACAGGCTCTTGGCATTGTACCTCCATAGCAGCACAAGGTTGCCCAAGCCGCGACACTGCAAGCCACACTAACCTTTCAGCCGCTTCCAGTTGCGCATCCACATCCACTGCCATGCGCTCCACCTGACGCAACTGCGCCAGCAGCACGAGCACCTGACGCTTGTGGCGCCACTGACCGCTAATGAGCAGCCGCGGCAACATGCGCACACGCATGCCAGCCTGACCCAGGGGCGCTCTGCGGTTGCCTGCAGCTTGCACCCCTGATTCAACCTCCTGCCCTGTCCCCTCGGCCCAACGCTGGATTTCGGCCAAATGTTTTCCTGCTTGCCCCGGCGCCCCGGGCCCCAGCGATAGAGCACCGGCGATGGGCAGCACCTTGAATGTGAGGGCCCTGGTCTGCGCCACTGCCACGTCACCAGCCGGGGGCTGTGACCAAGTGGGCGAGCTGGTGAAACGCAGGAATGAACGCAAGTGCAGAACTTCGTCCGACATGGCCAGCATGTAAGAGCGCGCGGTTGACAGAAGACGCTGGGTTATGGCCGGCAAGGCGGCGAGGCTGAGCGGTGCGGGCAGCTCGCTTTCGTTCACCACTTGCTCCGCACCTAATGCTGCGGGCGTGAGGGAAAGGAAACAGTCCTGTAAAGTTCACTCATCGAACCACAGCAGGTCTAAGCGGGCAAAATAATGCAGCTTAGTCAGCTAGAAATAGACTGCAGCGGTGACGCCACATTTGCGTGTAACCTCGCTGAGAGTGACGGTCCCATCGCGGTTGTGACCCTGATCCACAGTCGCCCAACACCATGTCATGCCCCAATTCACAATTCTTGCATGGGAACATGCTGCCTTGAGCAACACAAAAAACCTACGACTTACACCACCTTGCGGCCGTATGACGCTCAACGTATAGCATCTGCCCAGTTACTGCAGGATACCACTCTTACCTGCGGCCGCGCGCTGACCTGCCAGCTGCCGAATGAGCTGCCGACACCTGCGAGCGTAAAAGTGCCACACACGCATCGCACGAGCCATCAGTTGAAGCTCACGACGGCGCGCCAACGCGGAATCCCATACGCGCGCCACGGCGTGGCTCACGTGCAGAAAGCGCCAGTGCGCCAGCGATGCTAACAGCAGGCGCAGCCGGTAGTGCTGCTGCGCGGCACGGCGCAGCCGCCCGGAGTGTGCGTGGCGCCGTGCACCGTCCTGCCACGCCCGAAGCAGGCGCCCCATCCGTGCTGCGCGGCACGCATTAAACACGCGCCTGAAGGCGGCACAACGTTGGCATGCCGCGTGCCAAGCAAGGAAGCACTGCACGGCACGGCGGGGAACGAGGCGCTTCCGCAGCTGCATCTCCAGCTGCTGTAATTCGCAAGCGCGCAGCACAGTGGCCCGCCATGCAAACAGCACACGCCTTGCGTTAAGCAGCCGCCTGCGCCAATCACGCACCAATATGGTGCAGAGTTAAGCATGAATGAAATTCGCGGTCGGCCGTGCGGCCTTAAGCTATTATCCCTCGCCAGGAAATGCACCACGGCCACGATGCAATATCAGATCGGCCCCATGGATGGCCGCCTCACCGCAACAAGCTGATACCCCACCCATATAAGCTGTGCATCCAAAATACCCGGTGGGCCGTGGGTCCCTTGCCTTCCGAGCCTCCCAACATGCCTTGTCATCCATACCTCGCGGCGTTCATAGTATCCGTGCGGCTCCGCATCATCAATCTCCTGGCTGCCGCACGCCGCCAACATTGCAACGCAGCCACCGCCAGCGGTCCACCGGTCTCCTGACGCGACTGCAATAATTCATGCAGGCGCGTTCTCATGGCCGCGTTCTGCCGCAGGGCTTTCAGTCCCAGTTTCAGCCGAAGGCGGTCTTCCAGCTGCGAAAGCAGAGTTGACGCCACTGCAGGGGATGCACCAGAAGCCATTGCCTGTGCACAACAGGAGGCCACGGCGTAGGCGGGACGCAAACAAGAAGGATATCGTTCAACCATGTGAGTAACAACCGTGAAGCCCGATAGGGCGAAAGAATCCATTTGCCCCAACACAAGCCACCTGGCCCACTCACTCGCCCAGTCTCCCATGCCTCCACCGAGCCGAAACAACAGCACACTTAAATGCCAGCCGCGTGCCGAATGGAGCAAGGGTCCGTCCGGGACTGACCAGCTCATGCAGCCGTGCCAGCCTGGCGCGTGTGATCCCCAGCCGGGTGCCCATGAGGTACGCCTCCAGGTGTCTCCGCTCCAGGCGCGCCTCCTGTATCTGCTGGAACAGCTCCCGCATGCCATGCAGCTCAGCATTACGCTGCTGCGCGGCAATCCTAGCAACGGACTGCAGCCAGGCGCGGCAGGCAGGCCGCAGTGCCTCGACGAACCATTCCCCTCCCACGCTACCACGGGCCGTGAACATCCGGTCGAAAGGCCACAAAATGTTGTCAATCTCTGGTCCCTGACTGGTACCGGTACGTGCGTTCACCGTCGGCGGCTGATGCCCACATGGCACATCCACTGATCTAATGGCTGCTCCGAGATTTCTGGACGCTCCCGGCATGGGCCCCAAGTCCTCAGCCGCTGTTCCATTAGCGGTCAGGCTCCCGGCCCCCGCTTCTCGCCCGCCTATATGTGCGCCGTGGCCAGGAGGAGGATGGATTGCCACCCCTGAGCACGTCAGATCCGTAACACGGCCCACGGATGACTTTACAATGGCTAGGTCACCGCTCTGCTGCTGGTCAGGTGCGTCGCCATTAAACTCCAGCCGTTTTGGGGAGTCCAATCCCAATCCCAGGCTTGCTTTGATTCCCGGCAGGTTGAGCGAAGCGAGAAGCAGGTGCACCTGCTCGAAGGTCGCATCTTGTGCGCCGTCAATACTGGTTGGGCACGCGTCCATGTTGGCCGCTGGGCTCTGGTTGGGGCAATGTGACATCACCGGCGATTTTTCCACGGTTGCCGCTGCTGTTGTGCCTAATGGTGTCGCTGACATCGTCGTTACCGCTGATATTGTCCTCGCAGCCGTTGGAAGTGTTGGTGTCACACATAGGCTGGCCTTCTCAGTTGGAGGGTCAAGCTTGACTCCGGCTGAGCTCGGCTTGACCAAGGCCCATACAGGTGCGCTAGAGACTGGACGCGGCATTGCTGCCCTTGATGAAGATGTACCCTTACTGGCTGCCTGTGGCATGGCTTGCCGCCGATCC
This sequence comes from Volvox reticuliferus, assembly GCA_019650235.1. Classification (NCBI taxonomy): domain Eukaryota; kingdom Viridiplantae; phylum Chlorophyta; class Chlorophyceae; order Chlamydomonadales; family Volvocaceae; genus Volvox; species Volvox reticuliferus. Next base: position 4,123,401 of record BNCP01000003.1, read on the forward strand.
CAACCAGCAGCAGCCGAGGTCGGCCACAGGACTGCAGTGCCATTTGTTGTTGCAGTTAGTGGCAGCGCCGCTCCAGTCACATGTGTCCGTAACGGCTGTTGTGTTCGTGCCACATGTAGTTCTTCGTGCTGTGGCCGCAGTGCCAAAGGATGGCGTGGCCCGGCCGACATGGAAAAATGAGAACGCACATCACCCCCCCCGACGGATGGCCAACCTTCGTTATCCATCCCTGTTGGTGCAACGCCTGCGCTACAAGACGAAAATGGTGGCGATGGATACCGGACGCCGCCGGCGCAGCTGAACGCCAGTCGCACAGGGGCGAACGTGTGGAAGTCCAGTTTGGGGCTGCTTGGTCCAGCTTCATCGCGGCCGCGGAGGAGCGATGCTGGGTCTTTACATGTCACATTGGTACCATCGGGCTGAGTTGGATCATGAGCTGGTATAGAGTATATAGCTGGTGTGGGGTTTTGCACTGGTACTGGTTCTGCAGATGCAGGGACGGGCTTATCCTGCTGCAGCTGAGGAACCAAGCCGGGATATGCTTTTGGTTGGGGCTCCGGGGAGCTAGCGTGGCCCTGAACGGCCCTGAATAACCTGCGCACTACATCCTCATTTGCCTCCCCAAGCCCACCTCCTGATGAATTAAGCTGCTCTGGATAGCTGTCAGGGCGCTGTAATGGCGGTGACTGTTGGTCTGGTGATGTTGAGTTGTACCCTGCACCAGGTCCACGAGCACGGAGGCTGAAGGATACGCTTTTCCGGATGACCTGGGCTTCCGCTTGCTTGCCTTCCAGGGATAGGCGTCTTGAGGCCAGTAAGTGTGGCAACGGGCGGATATCCTGCAGGAATTGAAGCAAATTAACCGAGCACTAATAAGTTGCAAGTATATCTTGTAGCACGTCGAAGGGCATACCAACAGGCCGCCGCAGGTCCCAGCAAGAGACGCATCGATAGACGGGAATGCTGGCGAAAATAATGTATCGGTCGGTTGGATGACGGGCAGAGCCCGATGTAGAGAACTCATTCATACATCACCAGTCCCGTGAATCCGGTTTGGGCCCAGGATACAACAGGATACCGTGGGCTTTCCACATCATTCAGAAAGAAGTCAATTCTCGTCAGTAGAATAATGCTAGAACCATGTAATAACTTTCTTACTGATTGGAGTTCATCGAGCGAGCATGTGCGTTGCTTGCTTCGGCAACTAAAAACAGCCGTATGGATCTTGGAACCTGGTAGGTTGGAGTTTCTTTGAGGCTGCGACCAGTAGTGTGTGTAATTACCTATACATAATAACTAAGATTGTTGGTAATCGAATCCATAATAACTTTTTTCCGTCGTTTAAGCAATAGTCGGGATGTTGTCTCACTGGGGAACCTTCAAGAAAGTCGCCCGTTATGGCCGGGCCATAGCTGATCGTCCGCGTAGTCGCTTGGCCCTTAGAGTTCATGCACGATCTGGAGGCGGCTGCGGTGAGTCCGTTCGTTTACGTTGTGCGGCGGCTCGGCCATACATTCCCGGTCGTGCGAAGTCGGAAGCCTGCATCCGTTCGAGCATAGATGGTCACTCAATTTAATATTTGAATAGGCTGGCATTCTCTGCTTTCTGTCGCAACAGCCTAGGACACGCGTTTCACGGGAATCAATGCTAGACCGCCAGGGGCAAATTCCCCCGTCAAGACTGCCGAATAGCATGCACGTGGCAAACCTGAGCATGTCACGTCGTGGGTGCTTTTGACTCTCAATTCTCAGGAAACGTATTGGATCGACCCGACCTGGACTTGAGTAAGCGCCTGGGTGGATTTGACTTGAGCGACTTCAATACCGTTAGATGGATACCGATTACTGAGTCGGGTGAGCCTAAGGGAACGGTGTTAGAGTTAGAAGGGTGCCTAACTCTAGTCAAATCCACCCAGGCGCTTACTCAAGTCCAGGTCGGGTCGATCCAATACGTTTCCTGAGAATTGAGAGTCAAAAGCACCCAGGACGTGACATGCTCAGGTTTGCCACGTGCATGCTATTCGGCAGTCTTGATGGGGGAATTTGCCCCCGGCGGTCTAGCATTGATTCCTGTGAAACGTGTGTCCTAGGCTGTTGCGACAGGACAAAGCAACTATATGTGCAAGTACACTTTCAACATAAAATTGACAGAAAGCAGAGAATGCCAGCCTATTCAAATATTAAATTGAGTGGCCACACTATGCTCGAACGGATGCAGGCTTCCTACTTCACACAACCGGGAATGTATGGCCGAGCCGCCGCACAACGAGCGGCCGCCTCCAGATCGTGCATGAACTCTAAGGGCCAAGCGACTGCGCAAACAATCAGCTATGGCCCGGCCATAACGGGCGACTTTCTTGAAGGTTCCCCAGTGAGACAACATCCCGACTATTGCTTAAACGACGGAAAAAAGTTATTATGGATTCGATTACCAACAATCTTAGTTATTATGTATAGGTAATTACACACACTACTGGTCGCAGCCTCAAAGAAACTCCAACCTACCAGGTTCCAAGATCCATACGGCTGTTTTTAGTTGCCGAAGCAAGCAACGCACATGCTCGCTCGATGAACTCCAATCAGTAAGAAAGTTATTACATGGTTCTAGCATTATTCTACTGTCGAGGATTGACTTCTTTCTGAATGATGTGGAAAGCCCACGGTATCCTGTTGTATCCTGGGCCCAAACCGGATTCACGGGACTGGTGATGTATGAATGAGTTCTCTACATCGGGCTCTGCCCGTCATCCAACCGACCAATACATTATTTTCGCCAGCATTCCCGTCTATCGATGCGTCTCTTGCTGGGACCTGCGGTGGCCTGTTGGTATGCCCTTCGACGTGCTACAAGATATACTTGCAACTTATTAGTGCTCGGTTAATTTGCTTCAATTCCTGCAGGATATCCGCCCGTTGCCACACTTACTGGCCTCAAGACGCCTATCCCTGGAAGGCAAGCAAGCGGAAGCCCAGGTCATCCGGAAAAGTGTATCCTTCAGCCTCCGTGCTCGTGGACCTGGTGCAGGGTACAACTCAACATCACCAGACCAACAGTCACCGCCATTACAGCGCCCTGACAGCCATCCAGAGCAGCTTAATTCATCAGGAGGTGGGCTTGGGGAGGCAAATGAGGATGTAGTGCGCAGGTTATTCAGGGCCGTTCAGGGCCACGCTAGCTCCCCGGAGCCCCAACCAAAAGCATATCCCGGCTTGGTTCCTCAGCACACAGGCCCCACACAGCTGCTGCCAGTGTTTCAGTGAGGCGGGTGTAAAGGACTGCTGTACTTGGTGTAATTTTCTGCAGACCCGATATGGCTGTCACGCCTTCATGCAGTATTATCGCCCCTGCGCCTTCTGACATTCAGGCCGCAATGGTGCTGGCCTCGACAAGGACAAGCAGTCTCCCCTGGGCGGCGGCAACTACCGGGTGCTGCTGGTAGACAGCCCGCAGCACTCGGAAAAGGTAGTGGTCCGGGCAATATGTGCTGTCGTCCCGATTGCAGATGAAGTGCATGCGCGGAACTGCTATTGCACGTCCAAACAATTGGGCATGGCGATCATTACGACGGCTCTGAAGGAGCACGCTGAACTTTACAGGTAGCAGCTGTACATGTACGGTTGCCGTACTTCAATCGAGCCGGATAACACTGTTGCGTAAACCCTGCCATCGCTGTGCAGGCTTCTATGAAATGATTGTTAACTCGTACCTTAAAAATATAATATTTGATAATTTAATTCATGAGAATACGAGCCTTGCGCATCTTATTAAATATGCATGGCAACGGTGTTATTGTGGATTGAGCGGATCATGGAGCTGGTAATTGCGGAGTGACTAGGGATTCTGGCAACGGTGCAAATAGTCATTCTCTGCGGTAGTCACGTATAGGCTGGTAGCTAGGTTCCGGCCATGGCTATGCTTTGCGGGCCCAACATACCACAATCGGCGTTCATTGTATGGAGATAGCCCATCCAGTAACAAACCGGGATCAACAAAGGCCGACACCTTATCCATTGAACCCTTCCCTAATTCAAGCCGGTCACGCAATTTTGCGTGTCAAGGCACCCATGGGTGTGACTTCGAGTGTTGGTGGGTAACTGAGTCAACGCGACCAGGGCCACGAACAATGGTGGCGATATCCGCAACACCTGCATCGCTGTATGCTGGGACGCTATTGGGCAGAATTCGTACTGGCCGTACGCTGGACAAGGCCCACATGTCCGTCTTGGGATTAAAATACGCCTTGCCAGTGGCGGTGACCTGAATCAGCACCTGCACATAGAACCTATATTTAATGCATTCGAGTTTACATTCAATAGGCTTAACTCAAGACACGAGCTGGTGGAACCCCAAGGCCCTTTCTGACGCAACACAGGGAACGTTGAAGGGAACTTTTGCAGCTCTTTGTGTGCGTTGTATCCATCATGTAATTGAGCCATATGGTGCGCACAACGACAACACCGGAAGGGTCAACTGTACTCGATATCTCTTGAATATTTAAAACGGCGTACTTAGGGGCTTACCCTGGGAGCGCTTCTGTACTTGCTGTCCTTCGGAAACTGCGAAGATATGGCCTGCGAGGGGAATAAGTGACCTTCAAAACATGAGCACTCCATCCATATAAAGCGTTCGTTCCTGTTGTGCAGCAGCGAACACCATATTTATCGATCGACTAGGCGGAGGAACAGATGCCGCCTTGCTGCGGAAGCTATGGACAGCAATAATACCCCATGTGATGTACGAACCGAACATCAGAGCCGCACATCAGAGCACATAAGCTGCAATCCGATGCTTCGCGTCGGCGACAGAAGCGGAAGCACAGGAAAGCACCACTGCTGTTCCCCCAAGGAGCACGGACGCCTAGGCGTCAAGCATTGAGGCGAAATGGCATCGTGAACCCCGCGGTTGGCGTTGCCCACCTTCTCTACTGTTTGATATGCATAAAAGCAGGACGACAACGGCGGCCATCCATGGGCTCCATACTTTCCAAGCGTCCAGCGCCCAATGGTGTATCGAGTTGTACCATCGTACACAGATACCATCTCTCCCCGAACAGATGCAGCAATCTGCGCACGGCCGGTCGAGTTCGTGGCGTGGTAACTTTTTCGCTGATGCACGGGTTCGTGACTGGTACTATCAGCCAAGGGCGCTTTTGCCTTGCAATCTAAATCCATCTCTTTGCCATTTTAGTCATTCGCCCATCCGGACGCATTTAATGCGGCTGCGAAATAAGCCATCGGACTAAACTCATCGGTCCTTTTCGGTTCTTGTCCGATCCGTAAAGTTTACTTTAATCACCGCATCGTAGCAAGATTAAAGATTCCCCGAATCGCGCTGCGTATGGCAGGACTCCTGGATTCCAGATACAGACCCGCCGGCACACCAGGGCACATGGAGCTAGGGGGGGAGTTTGATTGGGTACCTTATAAAATGTTGCCGGTTCATGAATGTCAATGGGGTGCCATCCATCGTTCTTGGGAACTTGTAGCTCCAGCAAACGCCTTCGACTCGAGAGCGTCGCGCGCTGCGCCTAACTCAAAACAGAGAATCATGGCCAGCCTCATGCTCCGCAGTATTTTTGAGAATCTTGCAAGCGTGTCACACCTTTTGTTTCTGTCGCATATAGCATGTGTATGCCTACGTTCATAGGGGCTGGGTCAGGCGGTGTGCCGGCATGGCATCTCCCTCAAGAAGCTTATGCTATATTACCTCTTTCCATTGCAAATCCATTGGAGCTATTGTTGCATATTAAACCCTCAAGTTGTGCGTGCAGTAAGATGGAGCTACACTACAAAGGTTGACCGTGGAGGAAACTGTTCATGAAAGCGAAGGAATAACCCAAAGCTATCCACGAACTAGCGTGGACAAAGTTAGGGGTATCACATTATTCGGATGTGGCGGAGCACTTGATGTCCAGGTTCGAATGGGTCTAACGGAGTCTCGGAGCGCAGGACGGTGCAAGTTTCTCACTAGTTCATGGCCTCATGCTCTAAGATTGGCCATAGCTTGTGCAATTTACATGCGCATCTGCATTCCTGGTATGTAAAGCTTCCTGTGCACTACCAAATCACGAAATCATCACCGACATGCGCTTCTATATTTGGAAGGCGGTCATACGCGGCTTTCCAAATGCGTCATATCATTCCATGTTGCAAGCTTAGACGTGTGACGAAATCGAGTTCCGCATTTACCCAGCTAGTCAAATACTGACATGAATCAGCGCCGCCCCGGATGCGTGTGAAGGGGCCCTGGACCTATATTAGCGGCATGGCAGCGATTACCTCACCACAGACGTAAAGTGCGGGCGGGTGTCCGTGACTAACATTTGCATGCATGCATAATGAAGGGCGGGCCCGACGACTGGCTGATCCAAAACGCGTCAACCAGGTTGTGCCCGGCTTTCTTCTCCTATGCAATAGATACGTACGCTATCCTTTCAACGACACGTAAATTAGCCCGCGGCTATCTTATAACTGAAATATGTAACCAGGTATAGCACGCTCGCCTGCTTGCTTGGTAGATAGATCACATTGCGCATGTAGTAGTCGTACTTGTACGGCACACTATCACCAAGATATGGCGCAAGAAGCACCCTGTCAACACCTCGAGAGCCCTTTTCCGTCGGCACTCAACTACTAAAGCTCAGCTCGAACCATAATAAACGAAGGGCATGCGACAGACATTTTCATGCCCGCACCAATGAATCCAAAGCCAGCCAGGGAAGGGACATTATTAAGCTCTTGTATCAACCTTGGGTTTAGGCCAACCCGCCTGTTGCGTGCATGCCTGCATGCCCGCCTGCTGACGCAGGCGATCCTACCTGCTTTCTATGCCCAATTACCCTCAATTCAACTTTTGTTGCACGTACGTAGGTGAGGAAGAAATTGGTAGTATTGTGCAATCCCAAAGTCACCAACATCTGTCATTACGACTTGTCGAACGCCCCCGTGCACAGCAGCGCAGGCAGCACGCAGGCAGTGGATGTACTATCCTTTCGCTTAGCTTGCTTGGCTCAAGCATAAGATCCATTTTCTTTGCAGGCACGGCACCCGCATGCACAAGCCACAATAATATAATATTATCCCAGCAGGGCGGGTTGCCCAGTCATCGTATGTCCGTGGGGCATGCAACGGTAAATAAACCTCACCAGCCAATCCCAGACATAAATGCAGCGCGCAGGGACGTCGGGGGTGGATTTAAGTGTGTGGTAACCACCTTGCTTGCTCTATAATAAGAATGCAAGTGCAAAATGCCGGAAGTCCTTAATAACTTTTTCCTGTGCATCTCATTTTCACAAGCAAGTACACACACACACACATAGCGGCATGCTCTCTGCCGCCCACGTTCCACATATTGCTAGTAAAGCCGTACGGTGGAAGTGACGCAGGTGAAGCTGGTTGAAGGACGTGCCTGCAGATCCTGAGACGTGGTCTACCAAGGAGCAGACGTACTGTTTTGGAGAACGTGCCTGCAGACCCTGAGATGTGATCTACTGTGACGCAGCCGTTTTACTCGGTCGAGCGCACCCTGGACTATTGTGGTGAAGTGGGCTCGCTACTCGTAGGAGCACGAAATTGGGAAGGTGGAGTGCAACTTCACCTGTAGTAGTCGTAGACGTACGGCAACACACTATCACAATATAAGGTGCCAGAAGCACCCTGTCAACATCTCGAGAGGCCTTTGCGGCAATCAACTACTACATCACCCCAGACTTCACATCCGTGCTCACTGAGGCACACGATCACACTAAGCCCACAGCGGGGACACTGCGGCCAAAGGGGGGATAGTTGTTGTATCTCGCTAGTTCCTGGGGTTGACCACGACTGGTCAATGTTTGACCGTCCCCGGTCAACTGTCCCAACGACCTTCGTTGGGATCCCTAACGGTCTACCAGATGGTGTGCGCGGCGCGGCACGACAGGACGGTTGTGGCGTGACACTGCATATCGCTATGCTCACGACTGAGTATAGCGGGGGCCATTCCACTCGGCGGTGGATTGGTCGTGCCTCCGGTCACTGGTAGTGGTTGCGGATCGCGAGTCTGGGATATGTTGTATCTCTGTTATATCCGCCTTAAGCAAAGGCTCGATCGAAAGATGACCAGGAGCCACCTTGGATACTACCCGTAGATACCCCAGGATACTACAGGATAAGTGGCAACACTTGTCCTGGCTTGCTGAAACGCAAGGGCTTCGGTCAGAAGCTAGGCTAACGGTTGTTTAACAGAGTCATGAACCGTGGCGGCTAGCCAGGTGGGCCCATGGACAAAACTCCCGCAGGTTCTACCCTCCCTTGAGTACGATCAAGCAAGTGCAGCTCTGGACTTATAAACTCGCTCATAAACCAACCGGTAGTTCTTACTACCACCTATCTTGAGTTACTAACTAACTTTCCTATTTTCTATAAGTCTTTTAGTTTATGTATCGCTTCCCCATCAACATAATACAACACACGACAGTGCAGGGGAGGGGCACGTGGCTTTGTCTGTCTGTCCTGCCACGTGCCATATGTATGTGTATATATATATACCTACCTGCGGTCCATCCTTCATTAATGCATGCTTGCTTGATGACTGATGAAATGACGATCCATGCATCATCTATCACCAGCAGTTGCATTGCGTACATGTTCAAGAACTGCATGCTTTGTTTCCATCATCCCCCATGCACATGCTGGGAAAATGGGGGCCAGGTCCAGCTTCCATAAATAAAACACATGCATCGTTCTTAATTTCTGTAAACCCTAAGCAAGGTTAATTAACCTTGCTTCATATTATTCCGTTCATGGAATCCATAAGCCTGCCGTGCCACCAGGATATGTACAGCATTTTATAAAATAATGGCAATAATGGCATTTATTAGAAAAAGCTTACAATTGGCTGGTATTGACGGTCTACAAAAGTAACGAATCTATTTCCCATCCCGATTCCCAACGGCCATGTAACATCCTTCGTTCCCTGGCCAGTCATGACCTCTTATATATCATGGCGGACCTTACATGTGGGGTGGGGTGCACGCACCCCTTGATCGATGTACGAATGATGCACACACCCCTTGATGTACCCTGCTGCCCTGCTGCATTGGATAAATTGAGTGGCCTCAGATTCATAGTACCTTCGTTCTACAGTATGAACCTATATATATCGCGTGTCTGTTTGTTGCATGCACGTAACGGATCGGATGTGCACATATGGACCGCTACTGTTGCCGCATGTCACAGTTGCGTGCCGAAAGGGCCTTTATTATTTTGAGATGTTGACAGGGTGCGTGCTTCTTGTACCTTATATTGTGATAGTGTCGGTGTGCCGTACATGTATGACTACTACTACACCTTAGGGCAGCAGGTAGGTGGCTGGGCCTGCCTAATAAAGCATGCTTGAAACGCAACGGATCAAGCAACGAGCGAGTAGTAGTGACTAATAATAACCCATCCAGCAGTAGCACACGGATATAGTGCAGCCAGCAGCAGCAGATAGACGGCAGCAGCCACCACGCACGCCGCCATCTGCCAGCAGCAGGCATGCAGGTCAAGCTCAACCGGCCCTGGATGGACGGCGGATATTATTTAACTCATGCTATAATATAAATGCTAAGCAAGCGACTATCTACTACAGTCGGATGGCTGCTGGACGACTAGCTACTACTACTGCTACGTAGGGTGGACGACTACGTAGATAGATTAATGGGTGTTACACTGTGGGCGACTCGCCCTGCAATTATTATTATGTGATATTTACTATTACTATAACTATTATTATGCGATACTTGCTTGTGCCGCCCGTGTTATTTTACCTCCTATTCCCTTTATTTGTATTTTTTGTTGGTAATTTATCGACGCATTTATAAACACGAATAAACCCACAATAATGACAGATCACGGCCAAACAGTCGTCCGGCTAATGAAGATACATACGTATGCATGTACGGACGAGCGAGACGGGCATATATACGTACAGCAGCGATCGGTGCTCGTATGCACGTGCTTTTCTGTATCAGGTCTGTGTGTTCATCATTCCTTCGTATTACGCATGCACATACATACTTGCATGTACACATAACGACACATACAAGTAGAGAAGAGCTCGCTCATTATTGCGCGCTCTGCTGCTGCGCGGGCAGACGCACGGCATCGCTGATAAGCAGGAGGGCGGGATGGAGGCTGGCAGCAGGAAGGATGGAGCGCTTATTTTAATTGCATGCTTCTTCGTGCGTGCATGTGTTCCGTTGCAATTGCTTGTTTTCCATAATAATACAGCATGCATGGGGTACGCAAGATAAAATTATCCATGCCATAATGAGTTGTTCATCATGACATGTATATTATATATATCATATATATTATTAGAAGGAGGGGGTAGCTTTTATTACGCTGTCGGTGGGCGACGACTCGCCCTACCTGCAAGGACGAGCTCTATCCGTCATCATATATATATTATATAAATGTAATAAAATACCTTTCATTCGACATGCATGCATTTTTGTTTCCGAAATTTGTATGCCCATTTATGTTATATTATTATATATAAAACAGCGTTTTTCCATCACAGCCGGCCACAAGGAAGCAAGTAATAATAGTAATATAGAAGTTTGTACATGCATACATATATATATATACATATATATATACACACATATATACATATATACATATATATATATATATAGCAGCAGCGTGCGCATCATTTCACTGATGATGCTCGAGCAAAGACAGAACTTAGAAGATAGACGAGGCAGGCGCGCAATAGATTATACGCATGACAAGCGCACGAATGGGGCGAGTAATAAAAAGTCTGCGAGGTAATGTATGCGTGCATAATGATATATAGCTAAAAATACATAATCTGGAATCAAGGGTTGTATGTGAAGTTGGGGCGGGAAGCGCATGCATGATGGGCAAAATCATAATAATAACAATAATGCATAGATGCTTGTTAAGGAAATAAAGCGTCTGCACACAGTAGTAATTGAGATAAGTAATAGTAATCAGTAGTATGTAATAATAAAAAGGGCGCGCTGCGTGCGTGCCTGGATGGAATGGATGCAACATACATGATGAAGCCTCTGAGTTTTCCTTTGCTCTTGCTGGTCCGAGTGAGAGGCAGGGGGAGCACGTGGCAGGACATACAGACAGACAAAGCCACATGCCCCTCCCCTGCACTGTGGCTCGGTCCGGTCTCAGGACCCCCGGTGTTCGTCTTTGCAGGGCGAGTCGCCCACAGTGTAACACCCCATATGATGATGAACAAATGAAAGGTACCCGCATATATATATATATATACATATATATATATAGGCAATCATGTAGTCGATCAACTCATATACATACATGTAGCTACGAAGCAGATTATTACCAGCACGTGTTGACCAGCACGGAGCAGCAAGAATACACGCAGCCCTGGCGGCGACTCTATCTGCACGTATCGTAGGCATGCATCCCTGCTGCTGCCTAATCAGCACGCATGCAGCAGGCTACATTTATTATTCTCCTGCCGCCATCAACGCAGGCACTCTATGTAAGTTATGCACATATATATTAAATAAACACATATAATCAAAACATACAGATGATTTTATGTACATATATACGTACATATATAAGCTCGTCATAGCACCCATCCATCCATCCATCGAGGAAGCAAGGGTCGGTGGATTTGTTCAATAATGTCTCGATCGCTTCACGGTTATTAGTTAACAGTTAGCGAGTGCTTGTTTATTAATGGTACTGAACGTGTTTATATATTTAGACAGGGTTTAGTTAGTTATTAATGAGCGAGCGACGTACGAGGTCGGTTGTGCATCGATGCTTTATTGTTATTCGGGAACTATGCCAGGGGCGGGGCGGGTGTGTGTGATTGATTGGATGTACGGCAGGTAGATAATAACTGAAGCAACGAGCCGAAAGGATGCATGGATGGCTGTCTGTACGGGTAGGTAATTATTCTTGCAGTTCCGTCATGCATCATACATGCATGTGCATTACGCTGCATATATCTATGCACGTGTCGGTCTACCATTCGGCGACGTGCGATAATAATAATAATGGCGATAGAGGGTATGCATGTACGCATGCATGCAGAGCGGCAGTACGGAGTATTCGACAAACAAAACAGAACCTTCGTTATTGTACTACAATAAATATGCATGAAAGGGTGTTACACTGTGGGCGACTCGCCCTGCACGAAAAGACGAGCACCGGGGGCCCTGACGACCGCGCGGGCGGCCGAGCGAGCCACGCACGCACTGCGCAACAGGAGAGGGGCAAGCGGCTTCGTCTGTCTTTCTGCATGTATATATGTATATGTATGTATATATCAGGCTCAGATATTATTAAGGCAGGAATGAAGTTTCTCTTGTCCGCCGGTCAATCACAGCAGAGACGCGCGCGTCGAGCAGATAAAGTCAACTTGCTTGTTCTCCCTAGCCTGCTGCGCTGGTACGTATGTAGTGCGCGCGCGCTCGTTGGTGCGGGTGGCTATCTAGATCGGGCTGGTTCATCGTTGACCAGCAGTTGCTTGCTAACATAGGTACATACACGTTCATCATCAATTGCTTCGCTCATTCCGTCTTTATTATTAGTGTTCGTTATTCGAGGTATGTGCCTGCTTACACATGCATCTATCTTGATTATTGCGTGCGTCATTAATAATTCCTTGGCTGGATACATACATACCTTCCACTTTTCAACTGGAAAACTCATTTCCTTCCATCCAAGCAAGAATGTCGTCGTGGATCGATGGAATGAGGGAATAATATAAGTTTGAAATAATTCAAGTACAGTGGTATCCATCCAGCTTACTTCCAGGAACACATATTCGAATAGGCAGGCAGGTGCGTGTCTATAACGCTTGCCGCAGGGCTTGAGGATGGTGAGAAAATTGCCAGTGAAGAACTGATGCTGACCATATGCTTGGCTTCAACGAACGCGCGACCTTAATCTATTGTGCCGTGGTTACTGCTCATCATCCGTCGATACGTCGTCCTGCCTGCCTATCTATTTTTTTTGATCTCACAAAACAGGATAATTTACCTAAATCGTCGTTGAAATTTAATTTGTTTGTTTTTTCCCATTTGTGGCAGCTAGCTTCTAATGCTCGTACCATATACGTGCATGCGGCACCTGACTGACTGTACTTTACACCGTGCCGGCACTGAAATTTTGGACTTACGGAAGTTCATTCGGTATCTTTAAAACTCGGACATGTTTCTTACTTAAATTGTCCTCTACGGTGCAGCGCTGCTGCGTTTTCGTATTATATCGCCACCCGCTTAGGTATCGCGCTCCCGCAATAATCAGGCCATGTACACGGTGGACTTCATCCCAATGAGCTCGTGCTGTTCAGCTTTATGATTGCTAAAGATATCTTCCATGGCAATCAGCAACGAAAACTTAATGCATAAAATCCGCAAGCGCAGGATAGACGAGGCGGTTAAAATGCTAGAATACTGGCACTTCAGTGCTATTCTGCATCATGAAACTAAAGCACGCAATCCGATGGAATAGGACAGCTCGGATGCTGGTTGGCTGGGCGAGTTCAGCCACGTTAGTTGTGAACGAGAGGTACTGACAAGCAAATTACTTGCAGTCGTGTTTCGCGTCAAGTATCCACTTTCGACATGCGGCGATTGCCTGTTGCCGTATCAGCTGCTTTTCCAGACCCGGCAGGCTTGCCACTGCCGTGCAGCGGCATCCGTGGCCTTCGGGTTTTCTTGGCATCGCCTGACCCGGCAGCGATTCACGATGCATTCTCTGCCTCGGCTCTCGTCGGAGAATGCGGTGCAGTGGAGTGCTGGCTTGATCCAGGACCGCAGCAGCACCTGCAAGACCCAAATACTTGCGGCAGCACCGATGCCAAAGATAGGGCGTTTACCCAATCTCCGCATTCCGCTGCTACTGTTGATGATCCTGCTGCCTCTGCTGCTACCCCTGCTGCTACCACCATCGGTTGGAGAGGTTCCGTTGAAGCGGCAGTGGCGCTGGCCAACGAACAGTTGGCGGACTGGGCTGGCATGCTGAGCATCCCGCAGCCAGGAAATCTTGTCATCCGGCTGCGGAGCGCGGTGCACCACCAGCTCGAAGTTGAAGACTATGACCTGGCAGCTGTTTCCGGCCTCCCACTTGGCTGTCCTGCGGCACTCGCGTCCGCCCTGGCGTCCCTTCACTCGGCGCTGAAGATGGGAGGGGAATTATTCATCTCGGCCCTACTATGTAACCGGAGGCTTGGCTCGTATGTTTCAGGGGAGGTGTTAGAGGCGGCTGGTGTGGGCCCAGTCATGTATTTTGAGGATTTCGTTAATGCACTGCGCGCCGCTGGGTTCTGCCAGCCGCGTGTCGTCCGCATTGAGCCCTGGGACCTGCAAGGTGGCGATGAAGAGGCGCAATATATCCTACTGAACAGCAACCTGTCCACATTCCAGATCCGCGCGCAGAAAAACCGGTAAGCGGCTCATCACTAGCTACCTAGCTATCTATCTAGCTGAACCTAGCAGTGCACATCGTGATGGAATACGTAGACTGGATGGCAACTTGCACTCGATTACTAAATGTATATCTACGGGTATGTGTATATTTGTTATTGTTACCTGCCTCGGCCAACTTATTAGCTGGCAAGCCAGGAGGCTGCAGTAGCAGGGGTGCACGGCATGCATGAGACAGGTCGCACGTCACCTGCTGTCATCACCTGGGGAAGTGTGTATACTGATTGCGCAGACACACACACACACACACACACACACATATATATATATATACATATATATTGGTCGTGGATTACAAAGGGGCCAGTTATCGTAAGAGGACTTGCGAGCTGGCGAATGAATGGAGTAATAACAGAGCGAGGCAGGCCTGCTGGCTGTCAGGTAAATAGGGGACCCACGAACCTGAGACAGACGCACGATCACATGCAACTGTATGTCTGAGGAAGTCACTTGTGAACGGCATGATCAAGACTTGCAGACAGCGGGGTGTATATATAACCAGATCTGAGGCGGTTTATTGCCTTCCAGCAGCAGCAGCAGCAGCATGCAAGGCTACGTGGAAAGCTTGTTACTACATACTAATAATGATATTATAATACCCTTCGGCCGCTGAACCGTAATTTCCGCTATCGTTCCACGCACAAGCCGGACTGTGTGAATATTCACGCCTGCCTACGCACATTAATAATGTATGCGGGGGGAACGATTACATACATACGGCAGGCACGTATGTAGGGTCCCTCGCCCGCTACATTGCATCAGACGCTCGCCTCCAAGGTTTAAACACACGTACGGTAGCAATTGAGTTTATTCATGCACATAACTGGATAGATGGGTGAAGGAAGACACACATCAGCATCTATCAGCCCATCACAACATTTGTACGTACGTTGTTGTTGCTGCTGCTGCTGCTCGCTGCGGAGACTATGTTTTTTAGCTGTCGCATCTCCCACGCACGTGCGCGCATGTTCGCAGCAGGCTCCTTGAGGGCACGTGCGAGGACTACGGACAGTGGGTGGTGTACAAGGGCACGTTGGAGGGCAGCGACGAGGCCTACACTCTTGATCTGAACCACAGGCTTGTCAGGAACCAGCCTCTCATGGTGTGTGGTAACACAGCTGCAATATTGGGCGATGCGGGTATCAGCTGGCTGAGCCGACACTTTATCATCTCAGGTAAGTGGCGTACATCAATAGTACGCACTACGTAAACAATGTTCGTTGTTGTGTTCATCATCCCTTCGCGCACTCGTACGTGCGTGCGTATTGTGCTAACATGCCCGCGAGTTTGCATCCGTCCATGCATGACTCATGATATGGTGTGGTAAGGAGACCCACCATGTTCCATTTCCGGACAGCTGGTAGCTAAGGCACTGGTTCATACCGAATAATAGCCCTTCGCACCTTCGTTCGCATTCAGCTGCTACTGGCTTATCTCCCAGGGCTCGTTGCCTGCTTAAACATAATAACGTACATTTGTATGGTTTACGACCGATGGATGCGTGTGTCGGTTTAGTTTATGCATGCATGTTCTGCGTTGGATGTCACCAAAACGTACAGGGGATCGCAGCGTGCACTACGGGGCGTTCATGGGCGGTGGTGGAGTCCCACGGACCACGGAGCGTTGCTGCCTGTGGCGCGGATGACGGAGATGCTCGCTCCCTCGGACACGTACGATTGCATGGTATGCATGGCCATACACAGCACACGAATCAGCTAGACCGCGATTAACGTACGTATTTCTTCTACTTTCTGGCTGGATTTCTTGGCTTGATTGTTAAACGCATGAGCTTGAAAATGTATAGGAATGCGAACGCCTATCCAACGTCTTCGTGGATTAAACGAACAAAGAATACCTTTTGCAATTACACCTATTGCTTCCTCGGGAAGAAAAATGGTCACATGCGTTGAACTAAGCTCCAATTTGGATGCATACGGACGGGTGGCTATCTATCTAGGTACAAGTGGCACGTACGTACCATTGAGGACATATGACGTGCAACCGTGCGTACGTCAGATGAAAGGGTGTACGGCAGGTCCCGTGCGTGGGCGTGTGTGCACTCGCCGAGGGCAGGGTACCAGTACGTATAAATCATAAGTGGCAACAAGGACGGTTTGGTTGGAAAATGGTTTGCGTAAGGATGTGAGGTTATCGTTCGGTGGGAACAACAGCGCTATATATGCGGCGGGTGGTTGCTACACATACATGTCTGCGCCGGAATATGGACGGCAAGTATGGGAGACCTACACCATCCGGGCCTGCTTACATGTTAATTAGCTAAGCAGGTCACTCGATATGAAGACAGACTGCCATTACCACTTGAGTTCCAGCAAGTGGTCGAATGAACTGCAAAGCGGCGGTAACTGCCATGAGGAGGAAGCTGCCATGAATCGCCATTGTAATGTGCAGCAAGCGGATACAGACGGACGCACGCGTGGGCGGTAGGTGCGTCCGTCTGTTGGCTTCCGTACGTGCGGGACGGTGGGTACATACGTGCACTGCGTGCAAGATTTGCAAGTGGGCGCACAGGCGATCGCTTGGGTTGGTCGTGATGCGGCGCTGGGCCTTCAGGTAGGGGCGCAGAACGAAGCGCCTCAGAACAAAGCGGCTAGCTTTTGTCAAGTATCTAGACCATGCTGCTGAAGTAATCGAGACCGTGTGGCTTGGCGTGTTGATGTACCTTGGTATACGGGCTATTTGTCGTTGGATTTGTCTTGTAAGGACAGGTACGGCGTAGCAAATATACCTTGGATGACGGGCTGATGATTGAATTGGACCGTGTTTGGAGGGCAGTTATTTCCCCGTGAGGGCGGGAACACGTGCATGTGTATGTGCGCACATGCCAAGCACCGTCCAATGTATGGCCGCGAGCAAGCAGGGAATATGTGTATGGGGTCCCAAGAGACAGTCGAGCAGGTCGGTGTGCGCATGTGGGGCTCGAGAAAAAATCGAGAAAAATACGACCATACGTGCGATGTGCACTGTATGTACGGATATCCATACATATATGCCTATGCTTCGTAATATCACGCATTACATTTTCTGTTTTAAATCAATCAATCAATTCATGCGAAGGTGGATGGTCTTTTTGATGGATGAATCGATGTCATGGATGGGATTTTAGGGTTTAGGGTTTTTAACCTGACATTTAGGGGGATCTATCTTCTTTATCCGAGGGCTTTCAGCAGGGGGCTTCCTCCACTTAGGGGGGAAGCTCTAACCCACTTCCTCCATCCCTCATGAATTGTGGAAGGAAGTGCTCCTTTTCGAATTCCGGTACCTTGCTTGTTCAACATGGGTTTCGTTGTGCGTTCGGATCATATAGTGTAATGATAAAAAATGCGTGCGAACGACCTGATGGCATACAGCCGCCGATGTTATTAATTTCTTAACAAGCATAACATCCAGAAAGGCTATCTGCTGGCGGTCCATTCATCAGGAAGCGCACGTCATGCGTGTCAGCAGAATCGCCAACTGTTTAGGTGCACACGCACATGCGCGGACGGGTGGATTTCGATCGGTGTATGGCTAAGGTTGCTAACTTCAGATTTCGACGGGCTTGCTTGTGCGCCGTAATAGCAGCGTGCGGACGTACGCCTTAATGCGGTGGCGCACCGCGTGCGCGGTAGAGATATCGAAGATCAGATAGCCAGCGGGCGGCTGCAGTGCGTTCGCTCAATTCATCGAGCACATACATGCAAGTGTTGGTGCATGTTTTGCATGTTAGCTGGGAGTGCGAGCCATGTGGGTGGTGTCACGCCTATTCATGCAGCTTGGATGGAGGTGTCGGGCTTGTGGATGCGTCCCTGCCGGACGTGATGGAACCACGCGCGCAAGTACTAACAAATACTGTATGCGTGCCGTACGCAAGCACGATAAGGCCAAGCAGCAGCAGGCGACCAAATGCCTGTGGCGCTTGGTTGCTTATGTACATACAAGCCGACTGGCTTGAGTATGCGGCGTCCTGCGGCGTGCTGATGAGTGAGATGACGGTGCTTTAACATGTATGCATGGCCGTGTTAGCTACGAGCAGGGGGTTCATTCTTTGTTGGATACCTCCATCCCTGCAACCTCTGCAATGATAATGGATGAGCGACGATATATATTATATTATATTATAATATATATATTTGGTTTTGCAAAGTGTAAACATGCCTTCCAACTCGCGCGTCGGTATCACCAGCGCAAGCTAGATGCGTATGTATGAATGCACATAATACTCTACTCGGATAGCACGGTGCCAACATGCCAATATGAATGCCGGTATTACACTCTAGGCGACTCGCCCGTCGGTAGACAGACATGTGCTAGGAGCCTAAACCTTGGCCGAGCCACAGCAGCGCAGGCAGGGGTGGGTGTGCTGTCTGTCCGTAAGCACCGTATTCTCTGACTTAGTGATCTCATAGACTGGCAGAAGGCCCCGTGTAAACATGAGGGCAGTCCCTCCGATACTGTTCCATTGCACATACAGGCACATACTTGCAGCCTGTTCAATACAAAGCCATCCTTACTGGCCACGGGATGGGTTTCGTCTTCGCAACATATATCGACCAAGCAGTTGAAGCAGAGGCGTAGCCTATCCCCAGCAGCCATGCATATGCATGAAGCCCAGCGTGCAAAATCAAAACGAACTTGATGATGAGCAAGCATATATGTGCTGGCTTCTGCTGGCTGCGAACTTGCTATGTGGCTCACTTCTCGAGTGTGCGCAGCAAGCAAGCATTCCAGTCCGTTTGATCTCTGAAACTGTAAGCTATTCTTATGGATGCATCTAAGCTTCCTCTCTGCTGCTGCCCTGTCCGCAGTCGCCTTATATTATTTACGTCCCCACCCCTTGTGGGGGGACCCGTGGTGACTATGCATGATATGTCGTGATATGTCCTGATATGTATATACGGGCCAGCTCGCTCTGCGACGCGAAAGGACGCGTGAAGGAGGCCGGCGGACGATTTGTCAACGATTCAATTGTTAGTAAAGGTGTCCCCACCCTTGCATGTATGTATACAATCAAAGCAAGCGATATCACGAACAATTCAGGTTAGCACAGAGTTTACAACACCTCCGCTGGTAGTAGGTTACCTCATCGTTCTCACTCATCTTCACTATCTTCAATGCCGTTCATTGCAGCTCCCTTGCGGCAGCTACCTACATACTAGCTATCAAAGACCCGCCATCAAACAGAACGGCTGCTGATGGCTGCTGATGGCGTTAATGTTGATCTGAAATCGCATAGAATATAAATGTTCGCACAACGCCACTTCACATGGGCTGTAAATGGTTCATGCAGCATATCACAAGCTTAAACCGTCACGTACCGACGGTTATTACGGCACCAGTGCTGGGCTCGCGAAACACGAATACTTGGAATTGGGTGCTGAATAACATTCAACCTTGTACTAGGAATGTTTAAAGCTTCAATTAGGGAAGGTCTACGTGTCAATGCGGCAACTGTTTAACGTTATCGCCGCCTCTTATCACGTACCAAAGCTCACGGGTGTCCAGGAGTTGCTTTGAACGTGTAAAATCAACATATTTTCAAGATTTGTATAATTAAAAATTTTAAAAACCTAAGCGTTTATGTAGCGGATGGAAAAATAGCCAAATCCCAGTTTGTGCTATCCATGGATTCGTGCACTAGGCATCGATGCTAATTGAGGCAACTAGCTGTACGATATATTTACTTAGGGTTACTTGCGGATGGCAAAAAAACGGTCACGAGATGATGACACTGGGACAGCTGAGCAGGAAGATGGGAAACAGAAGCCAGGCGGGAGCTGTGAAGCAGGATCACGGCGAAAGGACATGGCGTCTATAGCAAGACGCCGTGCGGCGCATTTCGCAAATTTCAATGCCGATGACGATACCAGTGACAACAACGTACACGTCGGCAGCGACCAGGTCCGAAGGGTGTTCCAACAGCATGTACCAGGGCTATGAGATTGGCTTCAAACTAATCGACTAGGAAATGATTAATCGTGGAAAGCGACCGAGTGCACCTCAGGGGCACTGCCAAAATGCTGACCCTGGTAGCACCAATAACGCGCGGGTGCAATGCCCTCGTCCGCTCCCCTCGCGGCAACTGCGCAACGGATTATCGCTTGTGCCTTTATCTACTTTGCCGGCAGCTGCGCATCCTCGTCTGCAGTTTGCCGGAAGAGCGCGTTTGCAATTCCCCATTCCCCTCCTTTTCTATCTGCCTGACCACCTGCGTTGCCCACCAATTACATGGACATAAACGTCCCGTCCAGGCCCGCACACTGGGGCCCTGGAGCAGTGCTATTGAGCTTGTTAATGCGCGCGAGAAGGCGCAGCACGACCGCCAAGCCAAGCTCCAGGGGATCAAGGGCACAACGGAGGAAGGTACACAACTGGCCTTGTGTGCTACCAACATGCAGGTCACTGGGCAGCGTTTCCTGCTTGTAACTGTCGCTCCGGGAGGATCAAAGCGGTGCCCTGGATCAAGGGACACGGCCAACGCCCATTGCGAAGGACCAGGGGCAGGTCAAGAAACCCAGGGATGGTCATATCCATGGTTGCACAGCCGTTGTTTCTGCTGCCCCTCACCTCGGGATGCAAGATGGCATTGTCCTTGCGTTCCTTTGCACACTAGACACCCCACCACACACGTCATCCCTCCCACAGGACATGCGGAGGACGAGGCGGAGTGGCAACCTAGACGTGACCCCTCTCTGGGGCCGCACCCGCAGGAATCTGTCAGGTCATTGTTCGAGACATGCCTGGACGTCCTGACGACCTACGTGGACTGTGTGGAGTCGCTGTGGGGAGTGCCGGACGTCATTAAGGTGGGGCAGCAGCGACAACAGAGGCGATGGCGATGGCGTCATTACCTCAGCCGACGGGCCCCCAAATGCACAGACTGGTTATTGCTGCATGACCTTATCTGGACCTCCCAACACATTAGGGCTTCGTTCTGCCACTACTCCACCCGCGCAGGTTCGCCTAGCAACCAGTGTGTGCCGCCGTCGCAAGATGTCACCTGAGGTGGGTCCATCGAGGATTACAGGGTGGTGCAGGCAGCTATGTGGACCATACGTAGGTGCGGGAGGGAGGGAGACAGGTATGTCATTTGGGGGCAGATACGCGAGCCTACTATAGCTGCTCGGGAAAGCAGCGGCTAGACCACATCGTCAGACAAGCAAGCGGTGCGACGGTAACTGCGCGCCGAAGTCCATACTGGAATCTGACACGAATGTGGGAAATTCGCCGCTGCTGCTGCTGCGGCCACTGTTATTGCTGCTTGAGGTGTGTGCCTTTCCTGCCAGGTGGCACGCCTCTTCACAGTAGGCAGCCCCGCGGAGGTGCTGCTACCCGACTGCACGCAGCTCGACGCGGTGGTTATGAAGGAGCTGGTACAGCAGGTGGCAACCGACCGGTGAGCTGCGCCGTTGGGGATGGGAAAGAAGCCAAGGAAAGGAAGGCAAAGAAGGGATCTTTTCCAAACAGGGTTTGACAGCGAGGCTTGGTAACTGATGGGCGCATACTGTGAAGATCTGGGTTCGTCCTCCTCCTCCAGGTGAAGCATCAGGGCTTCTCCAGGGCTGCTTGACGATCTTGGGAATACCCTCATCCCCTTGCTGGGGAGGAGATTGGGTGCTGCGTGCGTGGTGATAAATGGGGATTTGGTAGGATGAAGTTGGGGCTTCGTTGGACGCATTTTGAGGAGCAAACGAACCGGCTGCGAGGTGGCGATAGCGTGCCAAGGTAGTTCTTAACACATTATGTGCCACCGGTGGAGATTTGGGACGGCCTTGGGGCCACGTGGTGTAGGCTGGGTGCGTCATAAATGCGTTGTGATTGGTGAGAGTTCGAAGGGCTTCCCATGACACGCGTCAAAGGTCAAAGGACACCGTAAGACTGGGAGTTCGCGGACTTGAGGAACTTGACTGACACCATGTCAGGTTCCGTCCGGGCTTTGGCGCCTTCCTGATGACGCGACCACGAAGATGGTAGGGACGTTGAAATGACCACTGGGCATACGAAGCCCTTCCCACAGACCGCCAGCCTCTTAGTTTCAGCTGCGTTTTTCCGGGACCCTGGTCCCACAGACCAGTTCCATCAGCGCTGTCACCACCTGTGAATTCCCGTCTCTCCCTCCCCGCACATTCATCCGCCGTTCGATCGGGCGCTGCTCTGCAGGCTGCAGCGTCTGGAGCTGGGCTTCTGCGGTCGAGGGTTCGGAGACGAGGCGGCTGCGCTAATGGCGGCGGCGGGCCCGTTACGGGCCCTGGAGGTGTTGGCGCTTGAGGGCGCTTACCGGCTGTCGGACGCGGGCTTGGAAAACGTGAGTGCATCCTGACATCCCTCGGGGCCCCTCGACTTGAGTTCATGTCATAAGCTCGTGGTTGCGAAAAGATGGCGCTATTGTCAGATACAATACAAACATCTCTTCGAACAGGTCCCACAAGTCCTGTCTTGGCAAGTGCAGTAATAAATTATGTTAATTTCTGCTGCAGGTGCACGAAAAGGAGAAATGCAAGCACTGTGGATTGGATCGCGTGTCAAACGGCTAGGTTCTCTTCGACAGACAGGTCACAAGCTTTCACATCTACCCTTCGTGCACGCAACCTTGAACCTCTACCAGCCATTTGTATAACGTATTTACGTACGGGACCTCTACCTATCAGCGTAGAAAGAAAGGCCTGCCAACAGGACCACTCTTCCACAGGCCTGCCCTGCCCTATTCCCCCACTTCCGCCCCGCCCCATGCAGGCTCTGTCCGCCACGCCATCCTTGACTTCGCTGGCACTGCCACAGAGCTCCCGACTAAGCGGGGTTTTGCTGGACAAGCTCCCCGCGCTGGCGCCGGGCCTCACGTAAGGACTATACAACTTGGGGGTTAGAGGTGGCTATGGGGTTTGAGCTCCCCCTTTAGGAGGGGCTATCTGCCGAGGTAGTTTCGCGGTGGCCCGAAAATGTCTTTCGGGCCTGCGTGAGGCTGACCTCCGTCGGAGTGGGGGGAATATCTCGGTCAATAGCAAGTCATAACCGATATCTCCAATTTGCACATGGTGGGGCGGGTCGAGAGCCACCCAGGGCCGGTAGTGACGACGGGTGGGTTGAGAAGGTGGGCGGTGGGGGAGGTTGTTGAGACTAGGTGTGTTCCAGCTGCAGCGCGCCTGTACGGTACAACGGACACCCAGTACGTCTTAAGAGGACACGTGCGCTACCACGCACGAGGTATTGGGGGGTGCGCGGGGTCGGGCCCCTGACATACATGGGGCACCTTGGATGATAATGTCGCCAACATCCTCGCTGGTCAAACCCTTCATACCTTCCCTGTTCGGGTGTTTCTGAGGCTGCTTGGTTTTCTTCGTTCCATGCACCTTAACATCGCACTTCCATCTCTTCCTCTCGGCCAGCCATTTAAATTTGGCGGACTGCCGTGGCATTGGGGCTGACTCGCTGGTGGCTGTGCTGCCCCGCATGTCGGCCATGAGGACGCTTAAGCTGGACTTCATCCCT
This sequence comes from Volvox reticuliferus, assembly GCA_019650235.1. NCBI lineage: Eukaryota > Viridiplantae > Chlorophyta > Chlorophyceae > Chlamydomonadales > Volvocaceae > Volvox > Volvox reticuliferus. Next base: position 4,147,354 of record BNCP01000003.1, read on the forward strand.
GAGGTGGGGGGGGTGGGCTTCTTTGCAATTGATGGTGTCCAGTCACTGTCCAGGGCGAAGTGTTGACCCTCTCTTCCGCTGCTTGCCCTCCCCCCGGCCGCAGGTGGATGACGCAGTGCTGGCGGCGATGGAGTCACTGCCGAAGTTGAGAGAGCTTAGCATTCGTTGCTGCCAGGTACGGCTCCGCCGTGTATTCGTCATTTTTGGAGGAGGAAGCTCTTGTGTGCTAAGAGTAGCACAAGGGCCCCGGGCGCGACGCGGTTGCTACGTGCAGGTAATGGTAACACCGGCCAAACATATCTTACATGTCGTAAAGCATGTAAGCTATGTTTGGCCGGTGTTATCATTACCTGCAATTAGCAGCTGTAGCATTTCCCGGGCCTCTAGGCGTTGGTGTGGTGCTTATCCCCCGGGACGCAGACAACCAACGCAACAGCGCAGGCCACGCGGCCACGATGCACTACACTTGTGTTGTACCATAAGCTCGTCGCAGTGTGAGGTATTGTATGATCAGCCATGAGATTCAAGTGCGTGTCGCCGGAAGTGGCTGCCTGGGTAAGTTGCTCGCTTTGAAGGTATCGATGGCGCCACCCTGCAATTTCGCCCACCCACGGCTTTTCGCCCGCATCGTCTATCTTATTATGACCCTCGCCTCTCTATCGAGGGGAGGAGGTGGTGCCTGTTTATGCGCGCTAGTCCTCCCCGCCCACGAAACTGGGCATTCGCTTCCAAACACGTTTACACGGCCGGCACCTGTCCTGCAGTCTGTCACTGACGCCGGTCTCACGGCACTGGCGGCGACCCGGGGCCCGGTGCTGGAGGTGCTTCGATTAGATGAGTGCGGAGGCAACGTGACGGACCGCGGCGTGGAGGCCCTGGCGTCGCAATGCAGGGCATTACGGGTGCGTCTGCATGTGGAACCAGGTCTTGCGTGAGGACAGGGGAAAGGGTCTGGCCGCTGAACTGGTTGGCAGATAAGCGGTCCTCTGCTGAAAGTCACTGATGACTCTCGGTCTGTGAGTCGAACCACACTGGATGGACACCTACAAAGTTATTTTGCCAGTACTAGGACCGCAGGACAAACCTCTTCCTAAGGAAAGCTTGTTCACGAATAGTCGCTCTCATGCGTCCACCTGCCGGGTCTCGAGCGGCCTTTGTCAGGTATTCTCCGCGCGCCGCTGCACCCGGCTGGGAGATAAAGCGCTGGCGGGGCTGCTCCGCGCGGGCACCGTTCGGCACTTAACGCTTAGTGGCGTCACAGGGGTGGGGCCGGCGGTGGCGGGCGCGCTCGCGTCATGCTGCCAGCAAACGCTCGAGTATCTCGACGTGTCTTTCTGCAGGTATGTATGTCAGGGTGTTTGTTGGGGATCGGCCAGCACTGCCATATTGGGGCATGCACTTCGCGGTAATGTCGCGGAGCTGGTTATGGATGAAGTTTGCTTACCGTGGGCGCTCTCGTGCAGGTAGGTCAGAGAACAAGGCGGGCTTGCCACCACCACTATTACGAAAGTAGCGTGTTGCCTCTTCTCCTCTCTTTGTAGCCGTATCCGCACCCGCTATGCCCACAACACAATGGAGCTACGTTTCGAACCAGTTATGCCGACGTTTGAAGAGAAATCTCGTTCTCACTTTGATTTGGGACCTGGAGACATGCCGGTGTATTCATGCACCACTGCCATGATGCTATCCATCCTTGCCATGCCGGGCTTCCATCGGCCCCTGCAGGAAGCTTCCCGACCACTGTCTGGGCCCAGTTCTTGATCGCTGCACCCACCTACGTCGGCTTGTTATCTTTGGTTGTAGCCAGCTGTCGCCAAGGTCTCTGTACGGGCACTTTAACAGCGAGCTGGTCATTGACGGTGTGCACACCAAAATAGGGCTGGACCAGCTTGTGGCGTCGGCCGCGACGCAGGGGAGGCCAGTGACAGCAGCAGCTGCATCGCCCCCGGTACCGGCTAACGAATTAAGTGGACGATGAAGCCACGGAGGGAGAAAGGAGTGGGCGGAAGGTGCGTTGCGGATGTGGGGCGTCCACTGTTCGCGCAGGTCCATGTGAGAGCAATTGAAGAGGATATAGAAATGATGTAGACTGGGGTTTGCTGCGGGGCGGTGGGGTCTTATATCCTGCGGCCTAATCTGCGGGTGCGGTTCTCTAGCTGTCGTCGTTCGTGTGATAACATCACGATATTGCTTACAGCTTGCGGTCTTATGTTAAGCTTTAGCCACGCAGACGGTTGGCGTGTTTGACGGTTAATAGCAGAGGCACCCGTATACATGGTTCGTAAGAATGCGCGCGTTGTGTACACTGAGCTCTTATACCCAATGTTGCCTGATCGATGCTTGCCATGGGAGCGCGGAAAATATGCGGGCTTGCGGCACACAATTATGGGCGCCGCTTTTTCGAACGCCGCAAATTCAAAGGATGTAGATGTGGAGCTTGTTACCCATTGTCAGTCAAAGGGGATGGCCTCACCTCAACCCGTGTCGTGAGGATTTTTAACGTGCATGGCCCTGCAAATTGAGCGGGCGAGGGTATTCGAGGCTCATACTCGAAACAAGTCGGCGTGTCCTGAAGAGGCGCAGTCTCGTTTGCAATGGACGGACTTGGGCACTCTTGGTCAAGCCGTTCTTAAAAATATATAACGGCTTCCATGCGGCAAACCGGCGTCATTATCACGTATGAAGCGATTTGCCGCCTTGTCAAGTTACAATGGCTAGTGGGTGCCGATCATATGCCGATCATTCGAGCACCGTAGGTTGCATGTTGAAACCGACCTAAACCCTGTCGGAACCTGCCGCCAGAAACCAAAGAATGCATGGCCAGCTGTATAATGCGACACCTAGTGATGGCAAATAGTCTAACGCCTGATGCTAACCCACATGGCGACACCTAGCCGCCCGTTATAGTACGGACAAGTGACCGGCCACCTCCAGTAACGGTCATAACTATTCAGCGCAAGAACGCGTCACACTGACAGCAATTAACCTCAGCTTGATCTCAGCTTACAATACACGGTAATATGCCTCTTGGTAAATAACAACACCCCTTGTATGGCCCTTACGCACGGCGGTCCCTGGCCATCGAGGTGAACACAGTGAACCAGCAGCAGGGAAAAAGTGAATCGAAACAACCGCTGCAGTGTTACAAGCAGCCGTTGGGGTTGCATGATCGCGTTGCGACGGAGATTTGTGCTTTGGCTCGAACTATGAAGTGGACCTGCATACCCTGCAGGACTATCGGGGATGAACGACAAAGTTCCGCTAACGCGCTCAACAGACGTTTGCACTCACCACGTACGCGTAAACCTCCAGCACTTCGTAGCGCCGAATAGCTGCACGCCTCCTGCTGTCAAATCTATCTAAGCACGCAAAACTGCGAAGTCTACAGGGTACATTTCCTTTACAGGCCCCGATACGTTTCGCTAGTGTACACCCGGCATTGCATCCTGCTGATCACCTGCCCAAGTCCCTACCGAAATACAATAATGACGAGCAAGCTGATTCTTAGAACGTAAGCCGCTCCCTTTCTAGGCCTGTTCCTCCCCGACGGCTTCATCGGCAACTTCGACGCCTTCATACTGAGCCAGCTTGGCCTCGGCCTCGGATAAGCGTGCAGCCAGGTCATCCACCCGCTGGCGCTCCAACATTAGCACGCGTTGGACGGCCATGGACAATCTGCTTCCAGACAGGAGGTAAGGCAGGACGTGCAGAGGGACGGATGGGTCGGGGAAGAGCTACAGACAAAGGGTGTAGCGAATAACGAGGGATACACAATGAACATTAACCTCCGAGGGCACCACCCCGACCATCACGTGCCTCCAGGCACCTGCTATCCCCCTCGATGACCTAAAATGCTGTGATGCTGTGTACAAGAGCTCTCTGCTGTACACGCCAGCATAAGCACCCTCCGCCGGCAGCCCAAGATTGCTGGCCCAAACATACACACCTGAGCGCGGGGACACGAATCATGGTGTCTTTGTCTCGGCGGGCGATACTGGCCGGATGGAGGGCCATGCGGTCCTCACGGAGCTTCCCCAAGTAGTAGCAGAGCTCCAGGGGGGAGTTTTCGCCCAAGTCATCTGAGAGGTGGAGGGTTGTGTAGGCCTTGGAAGGTCAGCGGAAGACAGAAGGAGCAAGCATGGCTGTTCCCAGGACGACAAATCCACGTATCACATAGGCTTGTGTGTGTGCGAGAGAAGTATGTTTCCGCAGATCATATGTAGTCCGTATGAGCAAACAGCCAGAAACGACCCCCTCACCAAGGTCAAGGTCGCCTCCGTCCGAGCGATCTTGGACGCTAGCCCAAAAGGAGCGCTCAAAGGCCTCGAACTCGTCCACCTGAACACCATGATGGGCCAACCCAAACATGACAGCACTTTTGCTGATATGGTCTACTCTTGAGTACTCAGCCGCTCGCCGGAAGTGGCCGGACCCGTACAATGGCCTGAATAAGGAAAGCCGTGCTGCAGGATACAGCACCCTCAGTTTTAGTTCAAGTTCCTCAGGTAAGGAGGTCCTGCTCCGCAGGTATACAGCTATGCTGGAATCCGTAATAAAATTGAGAAACCACGCCAATCCTACTCACCATCTCAATGCTGACGGGCAAGGCCGTGGGCTGATCCTCGCCGTCTCCTTGCTCGCCCGTCCCGTCCGCGGCCATATTTAGGCGCTGGCGTTTGACGGCACGACCGTTCACGATGCCGTATTCATCCAAGCCCAGACCGGCACGCTTGACGAGGTACTGCATTAAAAGGTTCGTACATAAGTCGTGTTCGGCGCAACCTAAAACGTTGAGTACCATCCATAGCAGTCACATCCGGGAGCCCCAATCTGCTCGTTCCGCAATATTCCCACTCAGCGAAACACACTTACCCTGCCATCCGAAGTCTTGGCAAGGATAGCCTCCGCGGGGTGCGCCTCCCAGTCCACGTCCTCTCGATCGCTCGCGTCGCTGCTGTCCTCCTGTGCCGCGGCCTCACCTGCCTCGCCCTCAGCCTCAGCCTTACGTGTTTCGCGGGACCGCCGGCCCCGCCGGCCACCGCTGGAGCCACGTTTACGAGAGGAGGAAGCGGCGCGCTTGCTGCCGTGGCGGGCGACCCCCGCGCCTTGGGCGTCAGCTAGATCACCCTCGCAGTCGCCGTCAATTTCCATGCCACCAGCCGCCGCCACGGCCAAATCCATCAGCCCGTCCTCGCCGTCACAGTCCACCTGGCCGGCCGATGCAGCTTCCTTGGATCCCTTGCCAGTCGCCCTGGTTGTTGCCGCCACCTGGGCCCCCTTCTTGGCGCCTGCCGCCGCCTTGGCCAAGCACTTCTTGCCGCCAGTGATTGCTCCGGCAGCACCCGCTTCGTCCTTTGGTTTGATCTTGCGCGGCTTGGGCTGTGCGCCGCTTTCTGCGTTCAGCGCCTGCGTGGGCATTCACATAGTAGAGAAATGTGGAGGAGGAAAGAACGATGTGACAGTTGCTACCATCAACGCGGCTTGCGCTAACCTAAAATTTAAAATGTTGCAAGCTCGGCCCCGTTAATTTCTTGTCTTGCGAATGAAAAATAAGTTAGCCGAGACGTTAGCTGACGATGCTGCACCGCAAGTCACGTACGTGATGCGATGTACTGCAGCCCACCACCATGCACCGCATGCGCAAGCATCACACCTTCGCGCGCTTGTTATACTCCTCCTGTTCATCCTTGCCCAGGCTCCGCCATTCAGCCCCCAACAGCTTGCCCACATCGGTGAAGGAGGCTTCCGGGTTGGCGGCAACGATGTTGGGGCGCCGTTCCTCTAGAAACAACTGTAGATGGCAAACAATCCAAGGATCGCAAGTAAAGGACAATTGCTGGAGCATGGCCCGGTCTGCGCCAACTCCAGGCGAATCTCACGCCTATCCAGCCAGAGGCGTTATCCAAGGAAACGCAAAATAGCGTCTACATCCATGCCCCTGCTGCGTAGCCTGCTAAATCGTTGGTAGACATAATAATCGCATGCTTACCATATAGCCGTTTGTGTAATACTTAGGCCCCGCCTGTGCAGGGGTCCCTTTCGGCGCTCTGGGCATCGAAGCTTTTTGCCGAGCGCTGAGCTTGGCTGCCACCGGCTCGCCATCATCGCCTGTTCCCTGCCCCTTGGCACGTTCCTGCTTTGCATTGCAAGCAACCGGAGAAAGAGACGCAGGCGCAAATGGTTGGACAACCCATCATGACAAAAGATTTGCGGATCACAACCAGACAAATCACCTGCAGCACCAGAGAACGTCGTGCAGTATGTTGCCTATAAGGGCGAGCTACTGACAATAAACTTAGGACGAGATTGGCCACCCAACGCCGTATCTTAGATCTCCGTACATCCGAGTCACACCGCGCCTTATTGTGGAGGACACACATACGCGACATCTAGAATAAGGTTCGTCCGTTCTGTGCAAATAACATCATCGTCAAGTAAATCTAAGATGGAAAGTCCCAAACCTGTAAGTCCCAAACTCGCCTCGTACTCGGCCTTCTCCGCAGGGCTCAGAACCGTCCAATCTTTCAGTGTCTGCTCGGCCGCCTCCGCCGGCTCCGCCCCGGCATCTGTCGATGCCGATGAACATTTGGCTTACAAATATGAACATCACCATCACCATACCCCCCCCCGGCAGCCCAACAGTGCAATTGGAACAGGCGAACCGCACCGACCGATACAGGCTGTGGCAACATCGCACGCCGTGCCTTTGCTTTCCTAATCGCTGACGTCGAGTTCCAAAACTGAGACTCTACAGATTGTTAAGGACGCAACGTGGCGCCCGCCAACGCACCTATCAGCTGTTGCTTGTGCTCCACCTTAAACAGCTCATAGGCAGCTGAGCTCTTTGACCCTACCATTACTATGCGTTTCTTTGCGGCGGCTCCAGCACCCGCAGTACCCCATGGGGCTTTCTTGCTGCCATCACCACTATTACCTGCCGTGGTGGCAGACTGGCCACCTGCAGTATCAAGATAAATGTATATGCACGGACGAGCAACCGAGATCGAAGAGGGGGGCAACATTAGCAGGAAGGAGACGTCCGGAACAGAGGTAAGGAACAGATGTGTGTGCGATCGTTGCGATTAGACCTGCACCTTAGGCGCCAAGCTGACTGACTAAAGTGTAGTGTAACTACACTGCCGCACCCTTCTTTGCACGCTTTTGCGCAGGCGCTGTTGCTTCGATCTTGTCCTCGTCGGGGACGGCAGCACCACCATCTTCCTCCTCCTGGTCGGCGGGGACTAAGCGCGCCTGGATGACTTTCGATGTTGCGACAGCCTTGGTCTTCACGGCTGCAGCTGCGGCCAGCTTCGCTGTTGCAGTTGCAGCGGGCTTTACAACCGTTGAAGGCTTGGCCGCAGCTGCAGGTTTGGTTGAGCCGGCAGGCGTCGCTGCTGCCGTTCCTACGGCAGCCTTGGCCGCTGTAGCGGCTGGTTTGCCGATCGTGACCGGCTTGGCAGTTCCACTGCTGGCAGCAGCTTTGGCCACGGGCGCTGCCTTAACGGCGCTGCTTCCTAATGCAGTTTTAGCGCCAACGGGGGCAGCCTTAACGGGGCCAGTTGCCTTTGCCGTCGCCACAACCTTGGCGCCAGTTGCAGGTGCCACGGCGACGGCCTTGCGTACAGGCGGCAATAGTCCTTTGCGAGCGACTGGGGCCACAGCTGTGAGTACTGGGGCCTTCGGAACTGTGATGACTGGTTTTGCCGTCGCCTTCTTGGTGGATGGCCCTTGCACAGGGGGGGGAGCTGTCGCCTCTATTACGGTGGCGCCTACCTCGGCCGGATCTTCCGTGCCGCCTGTGGCTTCAGCACTGTTGCCCTCGGTAGCGATGGTCTCGATGTCAGCATCGGTTTGCTGGATATCCTGCAAAGAGCAAGGTAATGAACAATGTTGCAGCGGCGATATTTGCACACATTTGCGACGACATGAACGGAGCCACGTGCACGCACCAAACAAATCCGCCTATTTGACGTCATCTCTGCATGCGTATCTGAACTCGTGGAACATGCAAACGTTTTATGCGTAACGCCTTAACTATGTTATGTGGTCATTATAGCAAGTGAATGCCATGCGCTGCAGCACAATGGCTCCCGCATGACCCGTAACGGACCTCTTGACTTCCTGCAAGTTCCTGTGCCGCAGTCTCCGCTGCGACATCAACCGCGCCTAGAACGTCAGCACCATCGTCTTCGTTCGTGGCTGCGGCGTCATCGGCCTGCGGCAAAAGGTTACCGTCAGACGCAATGTCGCAATCTGCAGTGCCTGCGGCGTCTTGCGCACTGGGCTCGACCTCCTGTGGTTCGGTGCCGTCTTCCTCCTTGTCGAGCCCATCGCCACATGCACCATCAATCTGTGCTTCAATGTCATCCTCATCGACAGCAACCTGTGAGAGAATGAAAGCACACGATGTGGGTGCTTTATAGTAGAGGTAGCGCCCTGTGAATAAAACGGCTGTTGCTGTAAGGCCCACAAGACCTGGACCTGCGTATGGACGCTGACCCAAATCAGGTATTGGCCCACGTGGGAAATAGGAAAGGAACCAAACCACAAAAAGTACAAGTTTCCCCGTTGTTAATAAAGCTGAACCTGGATCGGGCTGGATCGCTGCTAACATATATTTGCCCCCACAAGAGGAATGCCGTATATTTCAGGCGAAAACATGTTGAGAAGTGGCCCGGAAACCCTTTCACGCGTTTCGGAAACTTTGGAGTCGTGGTCTCACATCTTCCGCTACAAGGCCTTCAATCTCGCCCAGCACATCACCCAGATCGGCATCCACAATGGCATCCATGGCCTGATGGTTCTCGTCAGGCATGGACCTGCGAGGGAAATATCGATTACAATCTGTGTTCCGTGTCGTCCGGTGTTTGATTTCCCGCCAAGATGCGCTCCCCACCTGGCTTGGCCTTGAAGTCCTTGCCTGAATTCCTGCCGACCATAATCACGAATCAATTCATCGGCTTCGAAGGCAAAATCCGTGCCTAATCAGTAACCGCACCCGGTTTGCGGAAGCGTGGTCAACCTTAACACCGCCGGTAGGCTTGAGCTTCCTGGAAGCCTGACTTGTCATAAGCGTCCGAGGAGCTGAGGAAGCGCCGAAACAGCTTGCCGGTTGCTGACAGTTGATTAAATAGCTTATTGATCACGTGTAAAAGCTTACACCCGGGTTATGTGTCACGGAATCGCTGTGCTAATCGGCAACGAGGCATCTGCCATTTGTTTTTTATGGCTAGCGGAAACAAGCAGACTTATGTGTTCCGTACGCCATGCATGAAATCTGCACGGCACCTGTTAAACTGCCCATATGTCGTATGGCTGCCTCCTGTTGGGCCAGGCGCTTTGGCTTAGGTTAGATAGCAACGTCTGTTTTACCCCTAGGGTTCTTCCGAACCACGGGTCAGCAATGTCCAATCAAGGTAAATGGCCAATGCCACATCATACTCCATCTAATATGGCTTTGACAAAACCTAGGAAACATTGTCAAATCGGTTCGCCGTGCGTCGGAACTAAAAGGTACCATGCCGCTTAACTGGATGCTGCTATTCGCATGCACCGCAGAAAATAATATGATGCATCGGTTTTTGTGGTTTACAATGTTGAAATATAGAAGTTCAGGACAGCCCAGCACTATGACCGAAGGTCCCAAGCGACATTCAGAAATCGGGATATTTTTGAATGAAATCAAAAGACTTTCGTGGTCGAATAGCCAACGAATATGCATCGTCTCTCAAAAATGCAGTCGAGCGTGACCAAAAGCGCATCCCCCGCGACCAGACCAAGCCCTTTCGGCCTTAAGTTATTATTTATCCTTACATAGCCAATATAACGTTAACATTATGCAACTTATCAATGTGAGCAAGCAAAGGATGTAAGCCGTCCTGTCGACAAGGATCTTTGCCGTACGTCTAGCTTTGCGATAACGTTCGGGTCGCAGCCTAATTATCAGTGGTCTTACTCCGGTTGCCGCGTTGGGTCTTTTGATAGTCTATATTCGCTAAAATGGCCCTCGCCTCCCGCTGCAAGGCCCCCGCTGCCGTCAGTGCAACTCGCTCGAGGCGGTCCGTGAAGGTCTCGGCCCACAAGGGTGAGCTTCCGGTCAACCCTTATTTCAGCATACAGGATAGATACTCACACAAAATGAGATGGGGTGCATGCCGTTCTCGGGGAAAGTGCGCTTGCTGGCGACGTGGCCGATCCCCGGCGGGCGGGACCTTCGCAGGGTAGCGCATTTACAAACAAATGGAGCTTGGTCATGAAGTTTAGCACGGTTCCCTTTGTGTTGCTGTAGGTGCCTTTGAGCAGGTCCAAATTGCGGCCGCTGCGGTCGCTGCAGCTGCTTTCCTTGCGTCGCCCGCCAATGCTGGCGTTGTCCTTCAACAGCCTGAGCTCAAGAAGGTAAAGTCATTTCGTAGTGCTTGAGAGATGCTCTTGAGGCAAAGCTTTGCGTCTCGCATGCTTACCGTTTGACGTTACGTACAGCGTGATCAACGTTTCCAACCTACCGCTTACAGCTGGTCTGGTTCACGATATGCAGGTTTTCCAGGATGACGCTCCGGCGCCTGCTCCAGTGAAGCGCGAGTTCAAGGGCCTGACCGCCCCAGCCCTGCCCAAGGTCGCTGATGCTCCTAAGCCCGCAGCTGCGGCGCCTGCCCCCGAGAAGAAGAAGGAGGCAGTCAGCGAGTCTGGCAGTGACCTGGACCCGCGCAGCATTGCCCTCCCAGGCAGGTGTACGTGAGGTGTACGTGAGGGCTTTGGCACGGCGTTAGCGGCTGGCAGCTCGGAAGAGTTGCATGATTGCAAAATCACGCTGGACGATAAGCCAATGGATTGTTAGGGAAATATATGGCGAAACGGAGACAGGGATCTTAGACCAAGGGTATGGTGCTGCTGGCTTGAAATGCTGGACTTGTATGAGCACGGCCTGCCTCCAGACTGCGGCATCCATCTGGGGGGGGTGGCTATAAAATCTAGGCCGGCAAAGGCACAAACATCGGTAAACTCAGGTCCGGTCCGGTCCGGTCTCGGTCTCATTATTGTTCGCAGGCGCTCTGGCCCTGACGATCGGTGGCTTCGTTGCTGCCTCCAAGATTGACACGTCATTCAACGAGTGGTTCATCGAGGCCGTCGTCAAGGTGTGGAACGAAACAAAATAGCAAGCATGCGCAAGCCCCTGACCCGGAGCAGGCGTAGGCATGTCGTAAGTGGTTCGTGGCGTATTTACCTACAGGACTCAAACAATTACGCTGGTTACGAGGCCACTCTGAAGACGGATGCGGGTGTTGTCTTCCCCAAGGCTGTTGCCACCGGCACCAAGAAGGTATGTGCCTATTTCGGTGGTGTGCCAGGCTACGAGCAAGTCGTGCTGCATGGGATTTTAAGTCTTGTTTAACGTTGAATGCTGTACATCTGCATGCGTCGACCAGCAATCCCCTCGGGAACAACCTCCCGCAGATCTGGTCACTTCCCGTCCCCATCAATTCTTTGCGCGCACAGGTCAAGGCTGCGACCGGGTCGAAGAAGGGTGGCTTCCCTTTTGGCGGCAAGAAGTAGGCCTCCTGTCTTTTTACGGAACGGGTGTAGCGTGTCGTCCATCAGCTTATTACGGGCAAAGTGATCTGAACCCCCAGGGTTTTTCTCGTCCCTGAGGGTACCAACCTCATCTATACGTCACATGTGCGTTTTACAAGTAAAGGAGCCGTATGCGTTTTGCCGCTTCTCGTGTGCTTGGGCTGGCCGAGAGGGTCGGCCCTATGCTATGATAAGCGTCAGCGGTATCGTGGCATTGTTGCAGCCATGGTGGTGTAATGGCGTCTAATGGCATGTCGACTCTGGTCTTCATATGTTTGAAGCGATTGTCGCCAGTGGTGTCCAGGCCAATACAGTTGCACAATGCTGTAACAAACCGTGCCTGTATGTCTGCTAGATACCAGAAGCCGATCTGCATAATACTAGTAGATAACCTATGTTCCTTGCCATAATGCAGCTCGTTAGATTACAGTGATGTGTAGGCCCATCAATATGCACGGACAGTCTTGGTATGGAGACGGCTGAGGAGGTTATTTTGATTCGGTTTGGTTCTTAAAACGATACTACAAATGCTTTAGTAATGTTGGTGTTCGCACAGTATTCGATGGGCGAGCAGGGTACAAATGCAGACGTCTAAAGATTTGAGACGGGGCTCAAATAGACGGCGTTGCATGCGATCCTTGAAATCATAGGACTAAGGAGCTAATTGGGAGAGATGTGATAAGGGAGCCCTTACAACTAAAATATGATGACATCCTTGCACGCACATGTATGAATCTACACTGTATGCGCCCGCCCGTCCGCTTAACGGGAGCAAATCAGGATATCACTGGAGGATATGAAATGAAACTAGTGAACGCACAAAGATTGTCAAGAACTACGTGTCGAACCTCGCCCTTCCCTGGTATATCCAAGTAGATAGCCACGATGAAACAGCTCTGGGGAAATCCTATACGTGTGAAGCTCCTCAGCAGACATATATTATAAAAGCCTGCATGCACATCACGCATGCCACCCGCATACTTGTGGGCATATCGTGATTAACCAGCTCAAAACCAATACACCCCCGAACCGAAAACAAATCCCTTGGAGTCAAGCAACAGATGAACCGGGGGATCCATGGAGCACCACGAAAATCCCGGATCCATCGCAGAGGGGATGTACTTCTCCCGCAAGGCTGGCTCGACCAGCAGCCAACCTGCCCTTTGCTTACCGCAGCGCGGTCACATTCCCCCTCCACTCTGCCGGCGCATACTCCGGGATCCTATACCCACACCTGCTCAGGCCTACATGCAGCAGCCATACCTGTAAACGAATACTTGCTTTCCGGCACACGAAAACATCACATGCATCGCGCACACCAGCCCAACTTGCTGAGCGCAGGCGATACACAATCATCTGCAACCTTTGTACATGGAGAGATTCACTTGGTGGGGCACATTGCATTGCGATGCTCCGCTGGCCAAAGACGCCCACGAATGGAATGGGAGTCCGCTTCGGCAGAAGAATTCAAGTGTGGTCACAGCACATGCGCGCCGGGTTGCCCTGGTGCCGGAAGCTCTGGCCTGTGTGCCTGCTGCCTCCTGCTGGTATTGGCAGATAGCTCTGCCTGCAGCCTGGGCACGATTGCGGTGAAAGGGGGCCGATCTTCGGGGTTATCTGCCCAGCAAGCCGTAATGAGCTGCACCAGGTTTGAGGGCGTCCAGGCCGGCAAGGGCGGCCGCTGACACTGCACTCCCACAACAAAAATAACCTGTGAAAATTGAGAATGGGGGATGGGCGCCAAATGGACTGTTGGAGTAGGGCTGGGGAAAGCCTTGACGGACCGAGTGCGGAACGGTGCGGGTGTCACGCGCCTAGACCATGGCGCCCACACCACACCGTAATGGGAGCTGCAAGCCGGCGTTGCATACGTTCTTAATAGTATCTCAGTCCGTGTGTATGCGCAGCTGCTCCACCATTCACTGGACCTGGCCGTTCCTTGGATGAAGCATTGGGGGGAAAATGTCTGCCACCATCCCACATCGGATACACCGACCTGCATTGGATTCTGGAGCTCGCGCCAGGGTTGCTCTCCCGTTATGCACTCGTACAATGTCATGCCGTACTGCGTACAAGAAACCGGGCCAAGGAATGGCTGACTCGAAACGAGCAACTTGGTCTGATAAATGGCCGAGGCCACCTCAGGGTTGTTCACATAACGGGGGATCCAATCTCCCCCCTGGTCTGGTCTTAACTCTGGTGTTCAGAATCTCCCTGCCTTCAAGCACTCGGTTTAGAGACAACACCGAATTCGATGCTATATTTTTGGTTTAGGGACGCAGGTCCGGTCTCTGCCTCAAAACAACAGCGACATACAAAGGTCGCTGCAGCAACGCTTAAGGACAGAGCATACAGCGCACAGCTCAAGTCTGCTCGCTTTCTAACCTTGGCCCACTGGGGCACCCCGGCAGGGCTCCACTTACCGCGTACACATCCACCTTTTCACTGACCGGCCGCCCCTCGAACTGTTCGGGTGCCTGCACGTGGACAAGGGGGCCCCCACGCCCGCGCCACCTCACGCTCACGGGGCTACGTATATCGAACGCCCCATGCCGGGCCGGGGGCCGGCGAATGGCATGAGATCCACCCCTCCGCTATCCCCAATATTGGGCAAGGCCACGATACAGGAGCGCGTGATTGATCAATTGAGCAAAACCGTGGAGCAGCACAACCCCTGAATGACCTGGGTGCTTCAAGCCACTATCGGCCCCATAGCTGCCACCGCTCCGGCCGTTCTGCATTCATAGTATGCGGTACTCCAGCCGCACCATGTATGCAGGCGTGCCGGCCTGCGTATTCCTGGTGGACATGAGCGTACGGTCCTTGATCTTGGCAATGCCGAAGTCGCACACCTTTGCGTGACCGCTCGCGTCGAGTAGCACATTTTGGGGCTTCAGGTCTGGAGGATACAGCACGGCATGGAGATCCTGGTTACCCGTGCAGGTTGTAAAGTCAATGCGGGCTTTCCCCAGCATCTGTATGTACCGGGGAAGCTACTCCGGGCCATCCCAACACGCCAGCTCGCACGTATTTTCACTTACTCGTAGGGCGGAGCAAGTTGAATAAGACTTGACGCCTTTTGTTTGTCGCAGACCTACCATTGCATCGCAGAACACCTGCGGTGTCTGTTTGTGACCTGCGATGTCCAAAGACGTGTTAATATTTCTTACCTACCTACCTTCCTTCCCTTCCTCTCACCCCACTTAACCTACACGGGCCTCACTCGTTGCCACCCGCTCCTCAACCACCCATTCGGCCCATGAGTTTTACCTTTTCCTACCCACTCGACTGTTCAGCCATAGAACTCACCTCGGTGCACTATGTGTGGGTGCAGGTAGGCCATGGCGCTCGCCACTTCCAGACCCAGTTGCAACACCTGCCAAGATGAATGCCAGAACGGACGTGCGGACAGCCCGGCGAGGTCGCAAGGGAGGGGCGGCGAGCGAGCACGTTGCCATCCTGGGATGGGTCAGAGGACTGGCGTCTTTCGGTCAAACTACCAAGTGACCCCCCAAAAGGCGTTTCGTGTGCCTTGCCTGTGTACTGGCGTCCGCCCTAAGCGGACGTAAGCCTTAAGCGGACGCCTTAAGCGGACGTAAGCCCTAAGCGGACGCCCTAAGACGTACGTAATTTGCCTTGCGCTGGGTGGATAAAGTGTCGGACTTGGGCCCGTATAAGGCCCATTTGTCCTTGCCACCTACAGCAACTATCCTGCCGTCGTGTATCGGCTATGGAGATGTGCATAAGTGGCTAGCAGCCGATCATCCGCATGTCTGCGTATTCCGTGCCGCAACACCGCAGCGAACACACCAGCGGGTCGAAGACAGTTGAGCGGACATCAGCCGACCGACATCACCCATTCCCCTGGACAATAAACCAGGTAACGGCGTACAGTGCGTCTTGGAGAAGAGGAGCACATGCGCACGTGCCTGCCTTTCTCGCTCCATCCCGGGGTCCTCGCTGCGCCGGTCGCGTTTCGAATAGCGTTTTCTAAGTCCAGCTTTGTCAAGCGCACCTCCTTCGAGTTGGCAGCTCGTCATGCTCTTAAGTTTGTTCTGTGTTTCCCAACGCTGGTTGAGGTCGGTTATATTTCGATAATGCTCACATTAGCCCAGTAACAGTAGTGGGCACGAGTCCCTAATCTCGCACGTCCCACCTCGTTATAAGTCATCCGCGGATGCAGCTTAGCATTAGATCCTCGCCGCTTGGTGTGCAGCCGGTTGTGCAGCGAGCCGCCCGCAGCCAGCTCCTACGCGGGATTACGTAGTGGGACATGGACGGGAAGGATAGGGCATGACAAGAAGGGGATGGGATTTGTGTTGCATGTAGCGATCCCCCCTCGCGTGCCCCCCTTCGCACGGACTGTTAGGAGGAAAGTCGAGTTTGAGATAAGGGTTTAAAAACGCTGTGTGCGCGTGGACAGGAGCAGGAGATGAACCAGATGGGATAAGGGCAGCCGGCCATGCCGCAATATCTCATGGCAGCATGCAACTTGGCGTGCAGTCCCTGGAGTGCCTGGAGTGTCGATTTCGTCTTTTGCCGCTAAGGGCCACGCGTATCATTAGACAGTGCGATTACCACCTGTACCTTGCAAGTGAACCATATCAGGCATACGTGCAGCCCCGTCACACAACTTCCCACACCACGCCCCTGAGAAGACCGCCTGCCGGGGCGGCCGGTGATGAAGGCCGGCTTCTCGTCATCCAGCCACGCGGCCGTTCCGGAGCCTCCTGACCCCGTCCCTTTCCGAGCCCCTCCGTCCACCTCCCCGTCCCTGCCTCCAGCCTGGCTTAGCGAGCTGGCCAGTTGGCCCCATCAGAGGACTGGACAGGTGGATGGATGGTTGTTCGTAGACCCGGGTCTGGGTGAAATAAATATGCTGGCATGTAGCAAGCTAGAAGCTTTTCGACGTGTTGGATCACGTATCTTTTTAGGTTAAGATAACCAACTTAATACCCAGATAAGGCATGCGTTTAACCAAACTGCCTGGGTCGAATCCACCAGGAAGTCGCAACAACCTATATTGCAACAGCCGGTCGGAAGTCACTCGATCCTGGCCCACACGGTGCGCATATGTTCAGTATGGCCACACCGGGGCTGAGTTACCCTTTGACATGAATAAGGCATGAACCCCCATATGCTCCCCAAACGCCTTTTTGGACACCTGCCCTGCCCCCACTCGCCTCCACGATGCACACGTTGGGTGGCGCCAGGCACGCCCCGTAGAACTGTACGATGTGCGGGTGGCTCAGCCTCGACAGCACCTGTGGCCGTTTCACGCCGGGGTCATGGGATGGGGCCGACACGAGCCGCGCGACCGGAGTTCACAAGGTCCCTAGCCCGCCATAGCTGATATCAAGGGTAGTTGTGTAAGGGGACCGCCCGCGGCTCACTCGCAATAGTATAATACTTGGAGATGAAAGCATTCCTGTGCTATGCATGTATAGCTGGATCTTCGGTTCAAGGACCTTATAAGATGTTTAGCCAGATCGCCCTGGTCCACGTGAGCAGCCTGGGGCCAGGACTGGAGGACTCTCGTTACGTGAAGCCGCCCTATCATACAAATTGTTTACACCTGGACAGTCAGTCAAATCGTTTTCCGCCGGCGCAGGGTTGAGCATGGCCGTTGTGCATTGTGCATGACGCGTGTAACATGGGTCATGGAGGGTACGGTATGCGCGCCAGTAAGCATTGTGACTTCACAGCAGTAGATTCCAAAAGGTTGCGAAGGTGCATGACCTAACCGGGGACCCGCTTATATGGATTAGAAGCACCTATTGGACATTTCAAACCGACGGCTAGCCCTGTCTGCACGTCCATGTATTGCCTGCATTGCACCAAGGCACCATTTCCGTGTCCCTACTCGCGCCTCCACCCGTTTTCCCACGCCAGGCCCCGCCTGCACCTGCACCTCCTGCCGAATGCTCTCCATGGCCTGGGGACACACAGTCCCACCGTCTCCGTCAATAAGCGGAACGACCTTGCAAGCCACTGGCCGCCCCGCCCAGCGGCCCCGGTACACAGTGCCGTACGCCCCGCAACCCAGCCGCCGTTCTAGAACCACGTCCCGGGCAAAGTCGATGGCTACCCATTCGGTCTTGTTGTGATGGAGGACAGTTTGTGGTAAGGGCAGCGACAGCACAGGACAGATAATGAAAACGAACAAGAGGGCTGTTCTCCGGACGATGTGGCACGAGTGGCGGCGCAGAGGTGGCGGGGAAACCGGTTGGATGCACGTACGGGCTCTGAAACGTGTTAGAGCACATTTAATGTTCTACAGTCGCACGGATCTGCCCTTGCCCGAGAAGGTATTATTTTGTGATCCTTACGACATCTTCATCAGAAGATCGAGGCACAGGGCAGAGAGAGAGAGAGAGAGAGAGAGAGAGAGAGAGAGAGAGAGAGTACCTTCCAAGCATTCAGGCTTCCATCGCGCTCACCTGCCTGTCCCTCAGAGGACGCCTAAGAATGGCGGTGCTGTTGCCGCTACCATCCTTAATGTCAGCGATTGCGCTGCCGCCGGTTGGACCGGATTCGCTGTCCTGACCGCAACGGTTTGTAGATCGACCCGCCGCGACACCACAGCCGACAACGCCCTCAGCGTCACCGGCGGATGGTACCGGCACCGCTGGCGGCATCGCCGATACCGCCCGGGAGACACTGCCCGAACGGTCAGTCCCTGCAGCGATGGGCTGATCCCCGTGTGGAAGGAGTAGAAGAAGCGGCGTCTGCATCGCTCCCGGCGCCTCTATGCCAACAACATTTCCACCACGCGTGCCGCTTGCGTGAGAGGGCTCGGCAGAATCGGTGAGGACCCCGGCGGCTGACGTGTCAGGGGCGAAAGCCGACGCAGCGCAGCCATCTTCAACTTGCACGCCGGCGGTGTCGTTTGTTAAGAAAGTTTCGCTGTACGAATCCAGAGAAGACGTCTCAATTGCGGCCGGGCCGGCGGGTGGGATCACAGACATCGGAATTACGACAACTCGTAAGCTGTCGCCGCTCCCGTCACCCAACTCGCCGCCGCGACCAGCGACAGACTCCAGAACCATACCGGTCCCTTCGAAGTCTTTCTCTGTTTCAATTGGTGTGGTGATGGCACGGACTTGTTTCAGTTGCTGTGTGGTTTGGATGGGCGCCGTTATTCGCCTTGGCCCACTGGAAAGTGCCGGGCTGCCGCCACGGCCGCATGCTCCGCCGCTGCTACCGTACCTCACGGTGACCCTCCGCGGGAGAAAGGGGCGTGCATCTCCCCGCTCAGCGGCGTCTGCGGCAGCGTCTGTTGCGCCACCTCCAACCAGTCCTAGTCCGGTGGGGTCACCGCCGTTGATCCCTGTCACCGCGCTGGCAGCAAGCAGCGCCATCCGTCCCAAGAGCTGCGCTGGAGAGGACCGGCTGACCACCAGATTCGCGGTGCAGCATGGCCCTGCGCTCAGGCTTGTGGAAGCTGATGCAAGCGGCGTTTCAGCCCTCGCCTTGGGGACCAGCACAGGAGTTCCACCCGTAGCGCCACAGTGCACGGCCCTGGGCCCGACCTGAGCGGCCGGAAGCCACAACTGGTGCTGATGATGCGGCGGCGATGGGGCAGGGACGGCGGCTGTCAGTGGCGCAGATGTCGTGGAGGGTCCGAACATCTCCGCATCCTCATCCAGGAAGCAATTGGTGAGCTGGTGGATGGCGGCAGCGGCGGAGGAGGTGTAAACGATGGGATTGCAGCACGCGCCATTGATTGCGGTATGAGCCGGGGACTGATGAAGAGAGCGTGCCACCGATGCCTGGCATGAAGCTGAGGCGCCAGCTATGGCGGCAGTATCCAAAGCTGCGGTGGACTGCCCCGTTGTGGCAGCCGCTATGGTGCAGGCAGCGGCGTCGGCGGCCGTGTAATCACCATCCCTGTCCTCTTCACTGGCGGTATCATCCGCAGCCAGAGACGTAAGTTTGCCCGCGATGGATGCGGATCCCCGGAGCAGCATTGACCCATGGGATGCCATCAAAGCGCCGAGAGTTATGCCGCGGACCCCCTGCCGCCGATGGACCCTTCCGCCAAATGATTGGGCGCCACTAGTCTTAGTCCGCGGCGGGATATCCACAGCCATCACGGTGGCTGCTGCGGCGGTGACAGAGCCGCAAGCGTCTGCACCCCACACTACCCGTGCCGCTGGCGGGAAGCACTTCGGCGGCCAAGTTCCAACGCTGCTATACAGCCCTGCGCCCGTACTGATGGGTGCCGTGGAGGCGCAGCCGCCGCCACTTACCCGTGGGCTGCCGTGGCACTGCGTTGGCAAAGAGGCGCTTGAGCTCAGCAGGACTTGTACAACATTTCCCGCGACGCCACTGCACCCCGCCTGCGCAAGGGCAGACGCGGCCACATCGCTACAGGCCTGCGGCTGCTGAGGCAGCGATGGTAACGACGGCGGCTGTGGCGGCATAAATGTAGTACGGCAATACTGCAATAGACTATTGCTCGCTGCGATGGTGCCGCTGCCGCCGGCACACTGATTATTACCCGGGGTTGCTGTCCCACCCTGGGTGAGGTCCTCCATACCCATGGGCTCGTCTTCGGCTCCGAAAGGCAGCGGCACCTTGTCCCCATACGGCCCATCCGAGCAACCTGGGGCATCGCTGACACCCGCGGCAGCATCCGTACCAGCAACCACCGTGCCGCTGGCGGCCGTGACGGCAGCGGTAACAGCCCCATCATTCCGGCGCGGAGCATCACCCCCCTGACAATTCACGTTGCCACCGGTTAGGCCACATGTCGCGAATGCTGCTCCCGCGGTCGCCTTTTGGAGCCAGTGCGTTCCTGGGGAGCCGACTGCAGCATTGCCGATCCCCACATGGCCTTCTTGCTGCTGCAGCCGCCGCCGCCACTGCCGACAGCGCACTACCAAGATGAAGCCCAGCAGAGAGAACAGCAGCACCACAGCTCCGCCTGCAGATGCGATTATCGCTGCCAACCTGCTGTGACTTGCCTGCGCGCCACCCCTGCCGCCGCCGCCGCCACCATTCTCGCCGCTACCTCGCAGACCCTGATCCGCGCCCCCATGCTGGCCGCCCTGGAAGTCCTCCCCAGGAACTTGCACGACGGCATTGTCTCTTAATCCTGGCGCCAAGGGAGTACTGTACTCCTCTGCAGGCGGTCCTGTAATTATAGCGGTTGCCGGTACATTTGCAGGAGGCCGAGCGGGTGGATAATCGTATAGCAGAAAGGGTACAGGTAATTTCGGTGCCGGCGCTGGGACGTGGGGCGAGTGTTGAGGGGGCAAGTGCCGATGGAGCGAAAGTAATGGTTCCGAAGCGGAGGGCGCTTGCAAAGCCGGCAGGCTGGTATCCGCGAACTGTTGCATGTCAGGCGGGTGAGTTGGAAATCCGAATTCTCCATGACCGCTGGATCGATTGCCAGGAGATGGGGGAAATGCATGTAGTTTCGGCGGTGCAGGGACGGACGGTGGCGTAGGTGGCATCGGCGGAGGTGAGGGTGGAGGCATAGGCAGCAAGGGCGGTGGCGCCGGCGGTGGAGTCATTGGCAGCGGTGGCGCTGGTGGTATCGGCGGAGCCATTGGTGGCGGTATCGGCGTCGGTATTGGCGTTCCCGGCGGTGACGGCGGCTTGGACGGCTGGGCCCGTTCCTTGATAACCTGAGAAATTTTATCCAACAGCTCCGCCATACCGGGGGACGTGGCCGGGCCACTGCCGCCACTGCCCAAGCTGATGCCGTCAGCACTGCCCTGGCGTACGATGTCCTGCAGTGTAGTAAGCAGCTCCACGGAGACATCGGTACCGTTGCTGGCCGTGGCGAGAAGGCTCTGCAGACGTGCAAACACCTCAGGTGACAGTACAGCACCGGAACCGGCATTTCTGGTGCCATTCGTTACAGGCACCTGAGGTTTGCCGTTTGGAGACTGAGCCGCATCAAAGCCGCTTTGGTCGCCCAAGATGTCGGTGCCGTTGCCGCCCCCACGACCTGCGCCTCCAGTCACCCCTTGCAGGGACAAGAGATCTGTTATCAGGGCAGTGAGCTGGCTTAGTGCGTTACTGACTTGCGCCAGAGAGTCGGAAGGGGCCTGCGGAGTGGTGGCGCCACGGTAACTGAGATCGCCGGCAGGGCCACCGCCACCCCCAAGCGACTGCCGGGGAATAGTATTGCCTGCGCCACCGCCGCTATTGAAAAGCGCTCCGATGACGTCCATTCCATTGTCGAGCTCCCCGCAACAGAAGACTGAGGCGCAGGTGAAGACGGGCGGCTCACCCTTGGCGGCTGGCAGGCGGGGAAATTAATAAAAGGCGGGAGTTGCAGGGGACGGGAAGGGGATGAAACGGAAACTAAAGAACATGTCGAATTTGGGACATCCTCAGGGACCTAAGAAAGCTTTCATGGAAGCATGATCTACGGACACAATCATACAAAATGGATGCGAAAATCCATCGTAGGTTTCCAGACGCCTGCGGGTCCCACCTGTGGCCGATTGGTTGCGCAGCGGCGGTGCAGCCGCCAGATACCTATATGGCAGGCTGCACTTCGTCAGACCAAGGCTCGGTGACGGCAGCTGTACGCAGCGCTGGCCGTTAATGTATACACTGGTCCATTCCAGGGAAGCCTCGGTCCAGTTGGCGTTGGATGTGTTTGGCCGCAGAGACATGGAGAAGTTCATAACACCGCCGTTTTGGGGAATAGCAGCCGCCTCGCCCGAGTTGACCACCCGCACGGGAAAGCTGTCGCCTGGGGAGAGGGAAGAGGGGGGGATGCAGTCAAACATTCAAACAGTGGGATTTGGCGCAAGGGGCAAAGATGCGCATCCTCTGTCGCGGACAAGGTTGGTACGACGAGTGGAAGATCCGAACTGTGTGCTGCAAGCACGGTCATCTAGCGGACGGCAGATGTGTACGCGCGGTTCAGCGCAGATAGGCAACCTGGGATAGACATGAGCGCAAATGAGGTGAACCCAGGCGGGGCTAAAAAAGTCAAGGGGTTGTGCGAAAGAGAGGTAATTGATTACTGGTGAGAGGGCGAGCATTGCACGCACTATGTCCGCGCCTGAACCCACGCAGTTCACTGATGTTCGAGTGCGGACCTGCTCCGAATGTGCGGGAATAATGATAGAATCGTGGTTGCTGACTCCTGCATATTATGCGATCTGGTGGTAGTGCACCACTCAGCCCCGCCTAAGTCAGCTCCGCCCCGCCCAAAGCTCTTTGAGCTTTCCCTGCCAGGCGGCATCGTATCGTAAGCAAGGCTACGGAGGGCTACGGTGAGAGTGATATATGCATACGCCAGCCTCGGACCCCGCCGTACCAGTTGTTACGAGTACTGCCCCCTCCACTTCGTCCACAATGTAATTACCATAAGAGCTGAACCGCCACACTAGCTGCCAGCCGTACAGGCTCTCCTACAGAGGCGACACCCGCGATGTTGGGATGAGATGAGCAGACGTCGCACGGCGGGCAGAGATTGTAATTCGCTAAGCACTTAGCCGACCATCTGCGCACGTATTATCATGTCTGGCCTGAAAGTGCCGGATTTATACTCCTGTCATCTTCAGGCGCGTGTAAGCAGCGCATCGTACATGATGGTACGGCACCAAAACTCACATGCAATCTGTGAATTGTCGTAAGTCGTTTATCGGCACCGGCGCACCGACATTGTTTTAATGCAGGACCTGACGTAACAAATGCACCTCAGCTTCCCCTTCGATTCGCTGCCCGCTGCCCGCGCACTTCACACCTTCTTGACAGAATCACGTCAACCGGCGCCTAGGGAAAGTTGCTTTCCACTCACGCACTCACCCTGCCATTATTCATAACCACCGCCCAGGAACACAGCGGCGATGCACTGAGGCCGCCGTGTCTGCCACCACCGCCATTCCCATTTGCGGATGAGCTATCGTTGCTGCTTACGTCATTGCTCCCGCTGGCTACGCCTCCGTTACCACTGGCATCAGCTCCCCCACCGCTGCCATCGCCACCCTGCTGAGGTGGGGGCTGCCCCGTGTTGTCACTGGCGCCTGGGTTGTCGCTGCCATCCCCTGCCAAGATACCGTTTCTGCCGAGCCCAGAAGGAGCGGCTGCCATTGGCCCCGCAGCAGCTGCCGTTGGCCCCGGCCCAGCAGCACCATTCACCAGGTAACCCACTACGATGGGGCAGCTACGGAGGGCCTGTTGGCTGCTGAACGCAACAGGAAGAGAGGTCAGGGGGGTATTGAGGCAATGGTGTAAAAGAGGCCGCGGCGGCGGTTGTAATGTGAGCGGAGCAGATGGCTCAGAGCTGTTTCGTGGCGGTGAGCGGAGCCTCGCCTGGTCCGGGATTGTAGGCGCCGGGGGCTCTCGCGGCTGCCCGGCATTCTCCTGCAGGCTCGAACGGCGGGTAGAAGAGCCCTGACGGTACTGGCTTGGTCTTAAGCGCCCATCCTGACTGTTGCTGTTCCTGCTGCTGCCCTTGTAAGCGTCCTCGACACTGGCAGATGACAGATAGGAAGTGGCGGAGGCCCGGGACGCGGCGTCTGACGAGTCTGATGAGTCTAAAGAGGAGGACGGGGATGAGGAGGCCTCATGCTGCCGCAGCTGATGATGCCGCTGCCGCTGTATCGATTGGGATGCGAGATCGTCCACGGCCCCAGTTCCGTGGGGAGGAGCGGCCGCCTCGCGGAGGGAGGGGACACCTCCAGGTGCTGCCGGTGACACTGCGCAGGCAGCAGTTGGTGCGGGAACACCCAGGGAGGTGCGGATGCTCGGTCAGTGTCTAACTTGAAGGGTACACGCAGACGCATAGGTATGCAGTAACAAGGAATCACTAGACGTCACTCGGTCAAGAAAATATCGCACTGTTGCGTTACTCTGACGAGAAGGGAAATGAGGAGTGAAAACATCGGGTACCCAACACGAGGTACGCCGAGCTACACCCCCGTCATGGGTCATCATAACCAAGGCCGCAGCTCCCAGGCGCGGACTACACATCTTCTATAACTTCTATTTCCCCGCCCTGTCGACCCTTCAACAGGCCGACGAGAAGAAGAAAGAAAGAAGCTGGGGTTCCTCGGTAACTAAGCCGTGATAAGCTGCGATACTAATCATGGCACATCCCCGTGGGGCATTACTGCGTTGCGCGGCCCGAGCCTACTGTACCTGTCGCCGCCGTGCTGACTGATTCAACTTGATACGTGCATACCAGGCAAAGCAGCGCCATCAGAAGGACAAATTGAGGACCGTGCAGGATGGGAACAGCATATGTGCATGTGGCCTTAAAGCGGCCG
Organism: Volvox reticuliferus; assembly: GCA_019650235.1. Classification (NCBI taxonomy): domain Eukaryota; kingdom Viridiplantae; phylum Chlorophyta; class Chlorophyceae; order Chlamydomonadales; family Volvocaceae; genus Volvox; species Volvox reticuliferus. Next base: position 4,172,166 of record BNCP01000003.1, read on the forward strand.
AGTTCCTGATCGCCCCACACCCTCCGGTGTGTGCGCAGTCGTGCCATCATTTCCGCCGCCGCGCGGGTTTCGGTGTTTGTTGTTGTTCGTACCATTGTCGGTGATGGCGGTGAAGGGACTGTCTTTGTTCCGCCTGAAATGGACCCTACGCCTGGGACTGCGGCTGCAGAAACGATCCATGTAGGCAGATACTTGGATGCCGCACCGACAGGGGACCCTTCCAAACCCGCAGGTTGTTCCCAGCGCGATCCGTCTGGGGTTGCAGCAGTTACGAGCCGTTGCCGTGAGCAGCTGGGCTGCGCCTCCGGGCCGGGCGTTGCAGCCATAGACTTAAGTCCTAGTGCTGCCGCCCCGACCGAGACAGGGACTGCAGAAGCCACATTCCCATCGACCCGGCTTTGATGCTGCACATGCTTGTGCTCTGTTCCATACATTTTGCCGTGAGGATGTTGCCGCCCGCAGGCGGGAGTGACGACAGGACCGCCTATACCCGCCCCATACTCCGGCGCTGCTGCGGATGGGGGCGAGGCAGGATGATGAGCCGCCAATTATAACTTCTGGTGCTTATGAATATTTCAATGTGCATCAAAACAAGGCTTCTGTTTCGTTCGTTCGTTTTTGCGGTGGATCTTGACGGGTGGTAAAGCCCCCGGAATCACAACCGTGGCTTCATATGACCGACAACTGATGCCTCCTGAAGAACCAAAGTATTTTAGCGGGTGATTTGCATTTTCTGTTGTAAAGTTGCCACGGTAGCGCCCACGTATGGCACGGATACGGCCGCGGCCTGACTGGGTTTGCAGCTGTGGTTGGCCCCTAACACCGTCCGGGCGATGAAGAAGGACAGCGGCTTTAGCTATGTTGCGTTGACATGTTCAGAGTTTGGTTCTGGGGAATATGCTATGCGTACTGAGTCTCTAGCGGGTCGGCCGACAGAAGGAGAAGGTGTGCGGCAGGGCGTTAACTGCAGTACCGGTATACTAAGACGGCAATGGCGAAGGTTATAAACAAGCAAACAAAGGAAACCATATAGGTGTATTATTATCATGCAAGGGCTGGTTGCGCGAGCCCTTCGACACTGTGATGATAGGCGGTGCTTACGTATCGGTTAGGACGACGGGTGGTTTCGGTGACATGCCTCGGGCAAGCCGACCATAACATGCAAGTTGACCAAAATTTGCAGCAATAAAACAAAGCTTGGACAAATATACATGACGTTGAGGGGGACATAACCAAGCGTTGATTGCCCGCTTTCAAGTTCGGGTTTTGGCTGTCCGTCGTCATCGAACCGAAACACTTGTGGTCCTGAGGCATTGACGACATAGCAACCGTTGCAATGAATTGTAAAGCATATTGTTTTGTCCAAAAGGATGTGAATGCTGTAATATGATTTAACAAGCTATGCCGTGCTGCGTGCAGAAATCCGATCATGCGGAGCTTGCCATGCCTTGCAGGGTTACAACTATAATCATAAGTACAATGATAAAGAGTTATATGTACAATTGAGTCGCTACGTTGCACGCTAGACAATAGCCGCGACAGCCTTTTCACGTCAAAGTCATTCTAGGATGTCATTACAAATATTTTCAAAGAATTGAGCTTTAGCCACTGCATGATTTTCCAGTCAATGAGTGACGATGACGGAGGAAGAGGGTAGTTCAAAGGCGGAGCCCCGTGATGACGCCAGAACACTGCTGGCCGCTTCGGCGCTTACGATTGTGCGCATCAAACGGAGACGCGATGATCCTGCAGAGCCTGAGATTAGTACGCTCTTGTTCCTTGTTTGTCGATTATTCTTCTCGCGCACGTTTACTATGAACTTCCATTGCGCTTAACGCTTTCCTGCAGTTTTAGAGGCTGCTGGGACACATAGAAATAAACAGCCCCGGTACGATGAAGTTCTCCTCCAGTTCCAGGGGCTGTCGGTCATGGGCGCGGCAGCCCCCTCAGCACCTCCGGCAACCCGCCAGCGTTTCCGCAGGCTCCGGACCATGGAGGTTTCGATATTTGAGGTAAAATCAAGGGTTGCGCTGGGCCTGGAAGGACGTTATGTGAACGGGGTTTATGGCTACGCGCCTGTGCGACGCTTCCCATGTGCCCGTGGTGTCTCGTAAATGTCGTTTACGAATCGTGACTGCGAAACAGCTCACCAAACGGTTGCCTTGCCTCTCACATTTTTCCCCACTTAGGGTTACCCCCCAAATGTGAAAACCTTGTTATCATCGTGCCCACACGTACCCCATTCATCTCGTGGGAAATGGATCCTGCGCCATCACCATACCTCACGCGCGGTGCTCACCGTATACAACACCAGCTCGCCCTCATATGGCGTCCTTTCAATCTGTACCCCGTTCCCCTACAGGCCTTGTCCGAAAACGAGGTGCTAAGGCTATTGCGCACCCAGTCCTTAGCAGCCCCCAACACAAGTAATGACGACGCAGTGAAACAGATGGCAGCCGATACGGCTGCAGGAGTTGTAGCTTATGCTGGAGTTTCCGGATGCCTAGGTCCAACGCCAGGACGATATGACCTGGGCCTGGGTCAGACGTCGGAGCCGCTTCACGATACGGGGCAGCAACGTAGGGTGCCCGTGAAAGCGGCCCACGTGCCAAGCCGCGAGAGCCGTATCGCGGCACTGCGCATGTCTCAGAAGCAGGCGGCCACAGCAGCCCGATATAAGCAGGTGCGCTCTTGACCTTGTTGGCTGGCACCTGCAGGGACACCTGGAAGTGTACGCACGCGCAGGTGGGCGTAACAGGTAGATTACCTTGCGGCGCTTGCCCATGCGCGTGCTTGACCCTCTGATATGGACACGTGCCTGTGAGTGCCCATTGAGTTGCACTGGGGACTCGTGCCACCATACTTGAGGCGTGGAAGAGACGGTGCAGGGGGTTTGTTGACCTGAGCGTGGGAACACGTTTGCGTGCGTCCCTTTCATACCTGAACGCGGCGGCGGCTGCCCCGTCCCCATGTGCGCATTCTCATTTAGTCACTTGGCGCATGGCTATAGTATTGATGGCGGTGGATTGCAGCAAGAAGTAGTCCAAAGTGCTCAACTAGGAACTTCGGAAGGTTATACAAGGAAGGTGCCTTCTTCGGATGCGGTCGGAAATCCCTTTTAAAGTCGTTGCTGCCGCGACTCAATGCAGATACGACGGAGAAGGGAAACGGTGGCGGGCGAGGGGGCGGGGACTGGCCTCTTACACATGTACGAGCTGGAGCGGCTGCCGCCGACGAAGCCGCCTGGCAGCACCAGCGGTCGGGGCGTCAACAGAAATCGACCTTGGAAGGGGGCCCTGGAGGATAAATTGCCACCGCTAGGGCAGGTGGCGCAGCTGACGCAGCAGGAGCAGCAGCCCTTACGGGATTCCAACACATGCTCTGAGAGTTCCAAGGTAAATGATACTGCCGTACGCTATCCACGCCGTATTTTTCCCTATGTACCCGCTGGGATCGTACGTAAGCTCGCACGGGTGGATCATTATGCATGTGCTTTTGCGCCTTCTCAATACCCAAGGGAGGAAGAAGGGCGGACAGCTAACTAGATATTTTAGTCTACGGGGTGCCGCTTTACGGGCGGCGGCGCCGGCGACCCATACACTGAATATATTTCGCTAGTAATCCGGAGAGTCCCAGACTGGAGGATCGTCGCCCCCTCGTTTGAATGAGTTATCGCGCCAGGATAAGTGCTGGCTTTTAACTGTTTCGTAATTCTTTTAGCGAACCACACAGATGCAAAGTACCTTTTACCCCAGGGAACAAATGCGTCACGCGGCCTCCTTCGAGGTCTTGACTGCCGTCTCTATTCGATCTATGCGTATTGGGATGGTCCACACAAAGTAGAGGATACTCAATTCGCATTTGCTCGAGTCTGACATTGTATGCCCATTGCCACCTCTCCCCTCGACACCTCCCCCTGCGTCTCACGCCCTACGATGCATTTTCTGCGAGTGAAGCATAGACCGTACGAGTGGTATCTTTAATTCTGAACAGCTTACGGGTTTGTGACACGCACTCCCAGTGCATGCACCCACACGGGGACCACCAGGGAAGTGTCCGCATCCCGCAGCCCGCTCTCCCGGGTGTCAGGGGACCCAACCAACGCATAACGCGGCTGCTATGTAATGGCCCGCGTAAGGGCTTCAGACGCTGGCAGCGAGGTTCTACCAACCGGGGCTGCGATCCCCTGGATCTCATGTTGGATTGTTTATAGGTGTACGACATGGGGAGGGCCGTGGTTCACGACGGAGACGCGTTTTGAAACTGTAGCATCATTGATTGAAGTTGACCCCTTCCTTTTGATATATTTAAATATTGGAGGTCCAAACTGTTATTGCGAGTCTTCTCACAGTGCTAGGGGAAGCCATCAAACAAACTCATAATAAACGCTTCTTCTCCCCTTCTTTGGACACTCCGTCTGACTGCGGGGCTTCACCGGTAATGCATTCGCTAACGGCCTCCGGGAGCAGTCACCGGCAATGCTGAGGCAGGCGCAACCGCCACAGCCGCAGCCACAGCAGGCAGCATCTTCAGTGCAGGTGGCGCGCACCCGGGAGGAGGAGGACCTCCTGCAGCGCTATGCGCCATTGGTAGGTTTCGCGCGGAGGATCGGTGTTGCAGCTTCCCACTTGCGATTTTGTATGAAAGAAGTGGGAGGGAGGTGAGTATACATGTAAATGGCCGTTGGAGGCCTACGTGTGGATTGTGTAATGCGATCTGTGCGTACTGGTTTCGGTGTAGCAGTCGTCAAAGGTGCTTACAGCTCATTGGCCTCAGAACATCCGTAGCTGCTTAGTCCATCCCATCGATCCTCACCCTTATGAGGGTTTCAAATCCAGCCCAAAGCGAGGCAATCGGGTTCCCTGGGACTGCGGCCCCGGATGATGCAGCTTTGGTTGCATATGAACCTTTAGTGTTGCACTGATTTATTCTTGTTTGTTTCTGATGCGGAATCTTTATGTGTGTCGTACGGCGATCATGCTAATATTCCGCTGTGCAACCTCTGCCCGGACATCATTCACCACGAGGAGGGACACCAGCAGCTGCGCCGCTCACGATCTCGCCCAAACACCTCGATCGCAATCCGGGGTGGCCAAACGGCCAAGCGCAGGGAAGGCTCGTCTATGCGACCCTGTACAATGCAGACCTGTGGCACGTCACCTGCACTAGGGCTCCCACCTCCCGTAGTGGCGTTCCCTCCGCCTTGCTTGACGACGGATGGGTTGGCGCCCTCCGCCGCCCCTTTTCTCCAGCTTTCACATCTCCACCATGTCCGTTGACCCTCAGGTGGATGAGGTCATGAAGAGCCTGAGCGTGCAGAACCCGCAAGCTGTCCGAAGGATTCCGGCCAGACCCAAACGGGCCATGAAAGCAGGACCATCCACCGAAGCTGTGGCAGCTACCGCACCCGTGCCGCAGCCAGCTGCAGCTTCTTCTTCTATGGAGACGCCTGTGGTAGAACAGGCACAAGCCGTGGCTGGCGACAGCATCATGACCGAAGCCACCGCTACCGGAAGCTCAGCCTCTGAGGCTGGGCAGACCACCAGCAGTCTCATGGATGCCGCGACAGCGGAGGGCATGGATGGCGCAGAGCGCAGGATGAGCGATGATGGCGATAGTTTCGTGTACGACGTGTACGTGCCGGTGCATGACGACGACGCGGGCAGTGCGGACGAGGAGATGTGGCCGTGGCTGGACGCACCTTCAGTTGTGGATCTGGCAGTGCCGGTCATTGCGGTGCGCTTTTTCGTTTTGATACAATAATCGTAATGCCTGTGTTTGGTGGTCAACCAGCACCTACTTTGCATACACTGGGTAGAGTGCCGCCTGCACTGGCCATCCTTGCCGGGCATGACACGGGATTCTGTTGTACGTGAGAGGCTAAGAGACGGGGTCGGTGAGGTGCTCTCCCCACCAAAGGGTTGGGCAGTGGAAAGACGCTCGCCACGGATGTTGCTGTTGCCAGGCTGGCTCTCATGAATCAGCGCAACCGTAGTGGTATGGGGCCTAGGCAGCGTGTCACTGCTTGTACCACACGCGAGTGTGTGCACCTGCTATCCACAATTATAAAGGAGTTGGTCAGGCTTTCGGCCAGGCTTCTGCCTGACGTCTTCACCCTAGAAGTCTGAGCAACTCTGGCCCCATGTCTAGGCTCGTGTTAGTATCATGCTTGCATCAATTCCTTCAAAGCTTTACACCAAAGGACACTTGGCAGCAGCCACAAGCCCCTACTCATATGGATGGGCTATTGGCCATAGCGCTCGTCACAGCTTCCCTGCCGGCCCACGTCCGATCTTGCATCCTGGGCGCTCCCTCACAGCCCTCGGCAAAGGCCATGTTATGTTAAAACGTGCCTGAATAGCAACATTTCCGCATGAGGTTAGGAAGGAGACAGCGTGCTTGCTCTTAGATTGGTGCTCCTTGTAGCTGTTACCCGCATGCGCTCTGGCGATCCGCTTTCTTGCCCTGCACCAGTCGGCAATTACCTAGTTTTGCCCCCGCATTCCGCAGGTCGCTGAGAATGATGACGAGTTCTTCTGGGCAGGGCAGCTGGACGCGGAGGCCGCTGACACTGAGGAGCACGACAGTGAGGACTCCAACGCCGAAAGCTACTACGCAAACTCCTACCCGGATGAAGAATCATCTTACGCCAATGATGGGGTTAGTGGCGGTGATGACGAGGAGTTAGATGAGGTTGATCCGGCGGACGTGGGTGGTGGGTGCAGCTGGGGCACGGCGCTGGCCATGCGGCGGCGGCAGGGCTCATTTAGCGACGAGGATGAAGATGGCGAGGACGGTGATGCGGAAGACGAGGAGATCTTTGGGCGTCGGTGTCACGGCCAGCGCGTGAGGCATGCTAAGATGTTATCATGCTACCGTGCAGCGGAGGATGACTACAGTGAGCATAGTAGCTACCTGAGCGAGGAGGAAGGGGAGCGCAGGGAGGCAGAGGGGCGGCGCCATAGGGCTATGTTTTTGCGTTAGGGCGTGCTGGCGCGGGCACAGGTGCATGCGGAAGGTAGTTGAGGGGATGAAGGGACGGGACTGGCCCACCTTGCGCACTGATAATTGACGGGGCAGATGCACCGCAAGAAAGGATGTTCGGACAGTTACATGCAGCGTCCCTTGCCCAACTACGTACGCTTTTCATGCGGTGTGAGTGGAATGCGCCACTGGGCAGGAGTCCCCACTGAAGCCTTGAGAACAAGCCTTGGATTTGTATGAAGGCACGAAGGCATCGATAAGGACCTGCATTGGTCAAGCTTGCACCCCTACGTAGATGTTGTATTAATAAGCTTCAAACGGGCAGCTCCGTCTTCTCTGTGTGTGTGTGTGTGCTCATACTTCCTGCGATGATCGTGTATGTTGTATCTCTGTTATATCCGCCTTAAGCATCGATCGAAAGATGACCAGGAGCCACCTCGGATACTACCCGTAGATACCCCAGGATACTACAGTGTACATGACGAATGATCTCTCTCTGGGTGCGTCTTGGGTTAGTTCTGAACGCTGCTTGATAAGCCGTTGGTTATTAAAACACAGTAGTTGCCATTGCAGCGTTTTACAAGTAAAGCATTTTTTCCGGAGATCGCATGCATATTTCCTCCTGACGTTTCCAACTTTATGTGGATGTTGTCATTGATGATGCGTGCAACCGATCTATCGCCATCTGGGTTGGCTGATGCCTGAATGCGTGATGGCCATGGCTAGATAAGTTTTCAATTGATGTTCCATGTGTCCTTGTGTCCCACCATTATCTCAGTGTGCTGTGTGTTAGGCCTGAACTCCTCTGACTGTTGTGCACCAACGGGCTCCTACGGCACTTGAATCTTGCTTCTCTAAGCTTTTGCATTAGGAATGCAGGAGAGTGATGCTATGGGTTAGTTGCAGGGCTTGGGCCGACGCCCCCTTTGAACGTTTGCTGTTAGTTGATCCAACAGTGTTGTGCACGGCGGTGGAAAGATTGTGGCACTGCAAAGAACGGATGACTAGTAAATTATGCATTTATGTAACCCGATCCTGTCCAATCCAAATAGAATCCAAAAACTGGGACCGGACAGACTAGACACACTGAATAACTGGTGTGTAACATACACAAGCTACTTTGGCAGCGGTTTCCATTCACTTCCATCTAGGACATTCTTGGGGGTCCGGTGCTGGTACTGAATGGCTAATCATGATTCACATATCGATCAGGCACACATATTATTGTTTGACTACCCTACAAACAGCAGCACTTGCTTCCGAACAAGCAGAAATAACAGAGCTACTCTTTGGTCCGCCTGTAGCATTTTATTTGTGTACAGTGCAGCAGGCCTCAGTATGGCAGGAGGGGTCTCCACCGCTGCTGGCCATATGGTGCAGCTTGTGCATTTCCTGGTGCATTCAGCTGGAGTGGCAGTACTGTGATGGTACATACAACATGTCCATGTGGATGCAAGGGTGTCCATGTGGATGCATTACACAGGTGGCAGTTTACTGTTTGCTGCTCCTACCTCCCACTTCTGCTTCTGCAAGGCCATATTAACCTCTGATCTGCCATATTCAGTTGCAGGCCTGAGGAGCGTGGCTGGCTGCCCTCAATCTGCATGAGGAGCTGCTTGCTGGTGGCCACATATTTTCATCCAATCTCCAAGCCTTTAGACTGTACTTTACTGTGGAGAATGGCAATCAGTGATTCCAAGTGCAAATGATTCAAGAAAGTGCCCAGCAGGGTGGGTGACATGTGGGGAATCAGTCTGCATACACCATTTCAGCCCTCCTTCAACCCTGCTTGTTATGCCAATCCAAACTTGTATTGCCTGTAGCCCAACTGCACATCCAAGATCACACTATTGCATGCATGCATGGGCTGAAATAGATAGTGTGAGGGGATAAATCATAAATTGACCAGCAGGTCCTGTGTGCCCCCTTCATGACCCCCCAAGCCCAGCAGGTAACTTTGTAATAGTGAAGTTTGCCAGCCATGGGTTTCCTTTGGCTTGGTTGGGTCCATTGTCTTCCCACCCGTGACCCACATCCATGACAAGAGCCATACAATCTGCAGTTCAAGCCCTGGTCTGCTCCCATACATAAACAGAGATTGGCATTCATATAAATATTCTAGGCACTCATGTCTACCCCTACATCTCTTTCTACTCTGCAGCTCCAGAGACCAATGCTTGCCTGCCATCCTGTGACCCTGCATTATTCCATGCTCACTACATTCTATGGTTCTTCTAAGCATCAGCTCTTTGGCTGTCCTCATGCTGTTCGGCTTCACCTCCTGTGCTCGTTGTTGCCTCTCCTGCTGCGATATCCTCTACACTTGGGTCCACCTGCACATACGGTGTCTGATCCACTGCACGTTGTTGCTGCCCAATTGTAGCATAATATTCGTGATATGCTTTGTATGCTTGCCAGTATGCTGCCACTTGCTCATCCTCTGCCTCCGTGGCCATGCCAGCAGCTGCATCAGTGGATGATAATGTGTAAGGGGCTGAAGCAGTCTCCACTGCAGGCTGGTCCATACCAGGCTTTGCCTCTGGGTTAGCAGCATCCACAGAGGGGTGGCCAGCAGAAACCTGACAGTGTGGAGTCAAAAGGGTGTGCTAATGTGTGAAAGTTTGTTGCAATTTTTCTAGGGGCAGCACCCAAGCTGGTTGCAACGAAAAGGACACAGGCCACCCTGTGAGCATGCCATACAAAGCAGCACTTCAGATGCCAAGAAGCAAGATATATGAAAGCAGGTCACATGCCTGCTGCAGAGAATGCATGAATGTATGTTCATCTGCACAACAAACAGTGCTTATTGCACTTCTCAAGCAATCATGAAACATGCATATATGAGGAAGAAACATGTATTTGGCCTTTGCCAGTGGAGAACAACGGCACCCTGCCAATATCCTGTCAGCCGTGTGTCTGGTGTACATGCCCACCTTTGCTAGTAATGCTCCCTCCAAGTCCATTTTAACCAGTGTCACCTGTTCTTCATCCCCGTCCTCTGCATCCACAATCTTGACATCAACATGCTTCATTTCCATGGCCTGCTCCAGCACATCTAATGTGAGTCCTGCAACCTGCTCCTTTCCAAGCTCCCCCTCTGCCTGCTCCTCCACTGCCATCACCTGCTTGTCCTCTAGCTCATCTGCCTGCTTCTCCTTGTCTGCTGCCTCCAGCTGAATCTCCTCATCCTCCACCACTGCCTGCTGCTCATCATCTATGGCTGGCTCCGCCTGTATCGTCCCCAGCTCTGCTGACTGTTGCAGCTCTCCTTTTAATGCCTGTGGCTGCTTCTCCTCCATCACCACTGCTGCATGCTTCTCCTCCTCTGCCACCATCACAGCAGAAGTCTGTTTCTTCCTCAGTGCCTCTGTCTGCTTCTCCTGCTCCACATCGACTACCACAGCAGCCTCCTTTTCATTTAGTGCCTCTGACTGCTGCTCCTCCTCCTCTGCTGTCACCACATCAGCAGTTAGTTGCCACTCATTCAGCACCTCTATCTGCTTCTCCATGGCTGCTGCCTGTAGATGCTCCTCTTCCTCCGTCTGGTCCACCTGTATTTCCTTCTCCTTCTCTGCTACCTGTTTTCCCTTCAACTCTTCTACCTGCTTCTCCTCCTCTTCCATCTGCTGCTCCTCCTTCAGCACTTGTATCTGCTTCACCTCCTCTGCTACTTGCTTGTCCTTTAGTGATTCTGTCTGCTCCTCCTTCTTGTCCTCCATGGCACACTGATTTTCCTTCAGCACCTCCATTTGCTCGCCTTCTTTCAATTTTTCCTCCTCTCCCTCCTCTACTGCTTGCTTCTTCTCCAGCCCTTGTGCCAGCTGCTCTGCCTCCTCTTCAACCCTCTGCTGCTCCTCTGCATCTTCCTCTGCTGCTGCTGTGGGCTCCTCTTCTAGCACCTCTGTCTGCTCCTCATTCTCACTCTCCTTGCCCTCATCAACTTCTCCTGCCTGCTTCTCCTCCAGCCATTCTGGCAGCTTCTCCTCCCCACTGTCCTCAGCTGCCTGCTTGTCCTCTGCTGACACCTCTGTCACTTTCTCATTCTCCTTGCCCTCTGCTGCAGCCTGCTTCTCCTTAAGCTCTTCTGTCTGCTCCCCATCCACCCTGTCCTCGGCTGCCTGCTTCTCCTCCTGCACCTCTGTCTGCTCCTCCTGGTCGTTCTCCTTGGCCTCATGAACTTCTGCTGCCTGCTTCTCCTCCAGCCCTTCTGGCAGCTTCTCCTCCCCACTGTCCTCAGCTGCCTGCTTGTCCGCTGTCTGCTCCTCCTGGTCGTTCTCCTTGGCCTCATCAACTTCTGCTGCCTGCTTCTCCTCCTGCACCTCTGTCTGCACTTCATGGTCGCTCTCCTTGGCCTCATGAACTTCTGCTGCCAGCTTCTCCTCTGGCGCTTCTGGCAGCTTCTCCTCCTCACTGTCCTCAGCCGCCAGCTTGTCCTCTGTCTGCTCCTCATGGTCAATCTCCTTGGCCTTATCTGCTTCTCCTGCGGGCTGCTTCTCCTTTAGCCCTTCTGGCAGCTTCTCCACCTCCCTGTCCTCAGCTGCCTCCCTGTCCTCGGCTGCCGGCTTATCGTTGGCTGCCAGCTTATCGTTGGCTGCCGGCTTATCCTCGGCTGCTGGCTTATCATTGGCTGCCAGCTTATCGTCGGCTGCCGGCTTATCCTCGGCTGCCGGCTTATCCCCTGTCTGCTCCTCCTCTTTGGCCTCATCAACTTCCGCTGTCAGCTGCTTCTCCTTCAGTAATTCTGGCAGCTTCTCCACCTCCCTGTCCTCAGCTGCCTCCCTGTCCTCTGCTGCCGGCTTATCGTTGGCTGCCGGCTTATCCTCTGCTGCCGGCTTATCGTCGGCTGCCAGCTTATCGTCGGCTGCCGGCTTATCCTCTGTCTGCTCCTCATGATCATTCTCTTTGGCCTCATCAACTTCCGCTGTCAGCTGCTTCTCCTTCAGTAATTCTGGCAGCTTCTCCACCTCCCGGTCCTCAGCTGCCTCCCTGTCCTCTGCTGCCGGCTTATCGTTGGCTGCCGGCTTATCGTTGGCTGCCGGCTTATCATTGGCTGCCGGCTTATCGTTGGCTGCCGGCTTATCGTCGGCTGCCGGCTTATCATCGGCTGCCGGCTTATCCTCTGTCTGCTCCTCGGCTGCTGGCTTATCGTTGGCTGCTGGCTTATCCTCTATCTGCTCCTTCTCTTTGGCCTCATCAACTTCCGCTGTCAGCTGCTTCTCCTTGAGCAATTCTGGCAGCTTTTCCACCTCCCGGTCCTCAGCTGCCGGCTTATCTTCGGCTGGCGGCTTATCCTCAGCTGCCGGCTTATCCTCGGCTGCCGGCTTGTCCTCTGTCTGCTCCTTCTCTTTAGCTTCATCAACTTCCACTGTCAGCTGCTTCTCCGTCAGCACTTCTGGCAGCTTCTCCACTTCCTGGTCCTCAGCTGCCGGCTTATCGTCGGCTGCTGACTTATCCTCGGCTGCCGGCTTATCGTTGGCTGCCGGCTTGTCCCCTGTCTGCTCCTCGGCTGCCGGCTTATCGTTTGCTGCCGGCTTATCCTCGGCTGCCGGCTTGTCCTCTGTCTGCTCCTCAGCTGCCGGCTTATCCTCTGTCTGCTCCTCGGCTGACGGCTTATCGTTGGCTGCCGGCTTATCCTCGGCTGCCGACTTGTCCTTTATCTGCTCCTTCTCTTTGGCCTCATCAACTTCCGCTGTCAGCTGCTTCTCCTTCAGCACTTCTGGCAGCTTCTCCACTTCCCGGTCCTCAGCTGCCGGCTTATCGTCGGCTGCCGGCTTATCCTCGGCTGCTGGCTTATCGTCGGCTGCCAGCTTATTGTCGGCTGCTGCCTTATCCTCGGCTGCCAGCTTATCCTCTGTCTGCTCCTCATGATCATTCTCTTTGGCCTCATCAACTTCCGCTGTCAGCTGCTTCTCCTTTAGCAATTCTGGCAGCTTCTCCACCTCCCGGTCCTCGGCTGCCTGCTTATCGTCAGCTGCCAGCTTATCCTCGGCTGCCGGCTTATCGTCAGCTGCCGGCTTATCCTCGGCTGCCGGCTTATCGTCGGCTGCCGGCTTATCGTCGGCTGCCGGCTTATCCTCGGCTGCCGGCTTATCGTCGGCTGCCAGCTTATTGTCGGCTGCCGGCTTATCCTCGGCTGCCAGCTTATCCTCTGTCTGCTCCTCATGATCATTCTCTTTGGCCTCATCAACTTCTGTTGTCAGCTGCTTCTCCTTTAGCAATTCTGGCAGCTTCTCCACCTCCCGGTCCTCGGCTGCCAGCTTATCGTCAGCTGCCGGCTTATCCTCGGCTGCCGGCTTATCGTCAGCTGCCGGCTTATCGTCAGCTGCCGGCTTATCCTCGGCTGCCGGCTTATCGTCGGCTGCCGGCTTATCCTCGGCTGCCGGCTTATTGTCGGCTGCCGGCTTATCCTCGGCTGCCGGCTTATCGTCGGCTGCCAGCTTATTGTCGGCTGCCGGCTTATCCTCGGCTGCCAGCTTATCCTCTGTCTGCTCCTCATGATCATTCTCTTTGGCCTCATCAACTTCCGTTGTCAGCTGCTTCTCCTTTAGCAATTCTGGCAGCTTCTCCACCTCCCGGTCCTCGGCTGCCTGCTTCTCCTCCGGCGCTTCTGTCTGCCCCTCATCATGGCCATTCTCCTTGGCCTTGCCAACTTCTGCTGCCTTCTTCTCCTTCAGCACTTCTGGCAGCTTCTCCTCCTCACTGTCCTTGACTGCCTGCTTATCCTCAAGCACCTCTGTCTGCTCCTCATTCAGAATCTCATGGTCCTTTGTTGCTGCCCGGTTCTCCTTCAGCACCTTTACATGCTCTGTATTCTCCATTTCTCCCTCCTCATCTTCTGCTGCCTGCGTCTCCTTGACCTCCACTACAAACTGCTTCTCTGGCAGTGCCTCCATCTTCATTTTCTCTTCAGCTTCCTCCTGTTTCTCCTCAAGCTTCTGCTTTGGCTGATCCTCCTCTTCTCCCTCCTCCCCTTCTTCATTCTCCACTTCTGGCTGCTGCTTATTCTCCATCATCTGCTTTTTCTCCTCCTTTGTCTGTTTCTGGTCCAGCTCTTCATCTGCATGCTTCTCCTTCAGGGCTTCTGATTGTGTTTCCTTCAATACCAGATTCTCCTCAAGCATGTCTGGCTGCTGCTCCACCACTGCCACCACAGCCTGTTTTAATTGTAGCTCCCCTGATGACTGGTCCTCCTGCAATTGCTGAACCCCCTCATCTTCGTAGTCATCCTCCTCACCCCGCCTTGCATGCTCAAAATGCCGTTCCCACTCCACCCTTGCCACCTCCGTGCTGAACTCGGGGTCATCTGCCAGCATAGCACGCACCCAAGGCGGCATATCTCGCACACCATTCCTGCGTGCATACTCTCGAAGCTTGTTCATCTGAGGGTTCAAGTTGACATCAGCATTACCAGGGCTGCTGGCTTGGGTGGTGGCAGAGGTCTCATCATTCTCCACCACATCTTCCATATCATTCAAGGCTGTCTCAACCCCATTTCCATCTGATGCAAGGGGGGCAGCATTCCCTGAATCCAATTGATGGTTAAATCGGGCTGTTTGGTAGTGCTTGTGATCAAGTGCATCATCCTCAACCTCTGCCTGTTGTTCATCATCGGACTTGTCCTTCATGGCCAGGCCAAAATCCTCAACCTGCTCAGCAGCATCAGGAAGGAAAACATAATTTATAATACTTGTAGTAGTTGAGTGCCAAAAAGGCCTCTCAAGAGGTTGACAGGGTGCTTCTTGCACCCTATATTGTGATATGTGTGTCATACGTGTAGTATCCTGCCGGTATGTCATGGCTAATATCCAGGTTGGCCAGTTGTTTGGCATCCTTTCGATCGAGCCTTTGTTGCTGTAGGCGGATATAACAGAGATACAACAACTGGTATCGAGACGGGTAGTGACTCCCGGGTTCGAATCCCCCATCCAGCCGACTGGATGTGTGGATGGCAGACTTGATGTGCGGGAGGTTGCGGGCCCCGGTATCATCAGGCCATCAGGGACTAAAACGCCAATCAGTCACAAGGGTGGTGATTCACTCTGGCATCTCTGGGGTGTGAGGACACACCCGCCGGAAGGGGGATAATTGTAGTATCCTGGGGTATGGCTAATATCCAGGTTGGCCAGTTGTCTGGCATCCTTTCGATCGAGCCTTTGCTGTAGGCGGATATAACAGAGATACAACAGTACGCCTATGACTACAACACTCTCCCTCAACTGGAGGGCACATCTCAGGCACTAAGCCCCAGTCACAAGTGCTTGCCATTTCTAACCCTGACCATGGGACTTTTGTGTTCCCAAGTCATGTCATGCCCCTGGCATAGCACTCATAGGTTTTCCAAACATGAGAATTTCCTACTTTGGATGGTCAACTATGCTTCCTATTTCTGAAGGTTATACCTCCACGTCACCTCAACAATTCAACCACAACATAACTTATAACGTTTCAGGATCGAACTGCAAACCTTAGGATCCATGAGTGACGAACTGACGAACAATTGTAGTGGTTGCATACAAAATCCTATATAATTACCTATATTATTAACTATATTTTTGCTCATGCTCATCTCACCATGCCACTGCTTAAAAACAAGCAAGCTGTCATTCATAGCTTCTGCACTCATTTCTGGCTCTTACCCTAGCCAAAGGTCTTATGCCAAGAAACTGCCTTAATCGCTGCACCTGATGTGTGTTGGATGCAGCGATCCCCTCTGTTCCACCCTTACTTTATGGCCTTTTGGCAAAGGAAGCCCATGATGACACTCCCCTTGTCCCGCCTACAGGCCTACCCATGCACCAACACCTACCTGGCCCTCAGCTTCAGCAGTGCCGTCTGTAACAGACATCTCTCTTGGTTCCTCATTTGCTTGATAGTCCACAACCATGTCAGAGCCTGCAACGGTGTCATACACTTCAACCATATCTTGATCGGGAACCTGCTCAACCTCCTGCTGTCGTGATGCATCCAGCCGCTGCTGTGCCGAATGCTGCAGGTATTGGTCTTGCTCCGTTTCGTCCCCAAAGAATGCTGGCAGTGCTTCAGCTGCTGGCGGTGTGTCAGGTGCTGATGGTGCGACAGGGCCTGTGTGGCCAGCCTGCGATTCCCCTTCACCATCATCTTTGGAGATCAATATATTCCCATTGATGTCTGCTTCCATTGGAAATTCTTGATCAAAACCTTGAGGGCTACTCGTGTTCATTGCCTGCAGAGTAATGAGCATGGCACCACCTTAGCTACAACTTACACCATAGCTACAGCTGTTAGCAACACGATGTACTGGGTATTCCAGTGCGGGTACAGGTACACATCTCACGGCACATTAAATCATCAGTAATGTGGAACGCACCCGCATGAAGTAGCATTCAACTGGCAACCAAGCAAAGGACGCGCTAAGGTATTCTGCTTAAGCCCTTGAACAACCGTCAACAACAGCACAACTTTTGTGCTGAAGAGGGAGCCTCACCTGCTGCTGCAGCTTGGCATCCCTGCTATTCGTTGTGTCGGTGTCTCCAAGGGAACCTTCCACGTGGCCGACTGTACGGGTGATTATCAGGACAAACAAAGCCGCGTTTTGCATTTTCACCCTTTCGCAGGGAGTTGCTTCTATCTGTCAGCCAATATAACCTCGAGGTGATACTAAAAGAATGTCACCTTTGTGACTGGACTTCCCCTGGATTGCACATCATGGGCAGCGATGCTGCTACCCGACACCAACTGCTCTCACATGTGTGTCTTTACCCTACTTCCACTTACCATCCCCAACGGGCACAGATGCTGCACCACCATTCACATCAGCCTGATGGAGCGGGGAGGCTTCAGCTGGGAAATCCCCCTGCTGCCCCAACTCCTGGACTTCCTCAGCAGGTACTGACACGACAGGTGCAGCCACTACTGCAGATCCTGGCCCGTACATTTCATCGAGGTTTGTGTACGGCAGATCCGTCACCTGCAAACTGTCATCATCCATATGAGGCGTCCCATCACCGCCCTGCAATTCGCTGTACTTGGTTACATGTTTCTCAGGTTTGGATGGCGACCCGGGCCGCTGCTGCTGCTGCTTCCTTTCGAAGCTGAAGCCTTTCGTGTGGGGTTCAGCAGGGCCACGTGCATTATGCTGTGGGCGTTGCGGCTGGCGCGGACGGGCCCGCTCATGCCTTTTGCGCTGCCATGACTCCAGGGGTTGCTCCGCCCGAGGTGCCCGCTCCTGCATGTCAGCATGTACGTCTGGCTGCAGCTTTGGGGCATCCGGTTTTTGGTTTGAATCAGTCCAGCGGCTCACATCTGTATCTGGTGGCCGCCTTGTGCCCGGGATGCTAGGGGAAAAACCCACGGGGCCGTTGGAGGTACTGTGGGGCAACAACCGCTTCAGTTGGTCCAGCACCAACGGTTCCGCCTGGGGAGGGTGCATGACAGTGGATTTTAATGTTTAAAGCCCATGTCAACGGTGGGCGGGTCAGGAGGATAGCTGCCACAAACTTAGGAAGGCGCATTTTTGATGTTGCTCCCGCGTCGGAAGAAAGGGCCCCGCGGCATGCCGGTTGAAAGTTGGGTAAGGAACTCAGTGCTGCTCCCAGCGGCAGCAAGAGGATGCGCTCAAGTGCGCGAACGAGGTCACACCACGCGACGCCAAGGACAACTAGCTTGATGGCCCGAATGGAGCGGCGCGCCGGGCCGATCAGCGGGAAGCCTTCAATAGGAGGCGTTGTACTTCTGTGCGCGCGCGCACACACACAGACACACAGACAGACACACACACGCACACAAAAGCGCGCACATGCAGATGCAGCCTCCTAGGATAGGTTAATCCTTTAATCCTTAACCCATACCGCCAGACGACACAGTAGCTGTATCCCATCACTTGGCCTCTGGAAACGAGTTATTCCTTACCAAAGCTCCGACGCGCATCAGTCCCTTGAAACCCAGCCCGCGGTAACGACTTAACGACTACATCCATATGCCGCCTGCCATCAATCTCGTTAGCAGCCATCCCCGCAAGCCCCTGACACCTCCCGCGTCGCACCTGACGCCACAGCTGGCTAGCCGTGCGGGCCGCTGTCCCTAGCGCCAAGTCCACAGGTGCCTTTACCAACCCAGGTGCCCGCTTATAGCCGATATAAGAGCATGTCGCCAGGAAGATCAGCAGCCCCAGCCATAATATCCACCTGGGAGACCGGCACCAGAGGAGGGTCACAAGGGCGTGGTCTGGGCACGACGTGATGCGAGCGGAGGGGGCCTGCGGTACTGGGACGTGACCCGACAGTACCTGCTGCATATGGAAAATGGAGGTCGTCCTTCCTTGCAAATGCACAGCAAGCGAAGAACCGGGGAATGCCGCCTGGCTGTCAGCGTTCCAACCAAGGCCCTTGGACAGGGTACGTCGCTTGGCCCGAATTACCTACCTGTCGTTCCGCTCCTGCTTTTGGAGAGTGTTGAGTAGCTTGGCACCTTTTTTGTGCAGCTTTTTCTGCCCCACGAACTCATCTTTAGCCTGACCCAGCGTGTTGTTACTTGTGTCAAGCACGGCCATAGTGGCGGACGTCTGCTCGATCTGCTGGGTCAAGATGGCTTTGGCGCGCTGCAAGCTCTCCGTGACTTCGCTGGTGCCCTGCACTGCCTCCGCCACCGTCTTGTACTCCCGCTGCAGGGCTGGTAGGCTGGCGCCTGCGAACAGCTCGCGACGCTGTGGCACAGAGGGGACACAGAAGTATTAGCAGCCAGAGTAACCACGGCTAAGGAGCAGGGTGTAACACGTCCCCAAAAGAGCGCCTCAGCGCACTCTGCACAAATTACGTTTATTATGGACAAGACTTAGATTATCGGTATAAGCGAGGTTATCGCAAAACATGGACAGGAACAATGCCTTCGCAAGGGGAAACCGCATTTGTATAGCCCCCAAGCCACCAGTCTGTACCGCTGCCTCGTCTCAAAAACATGAATTCCACCCATGATGATCGAATCATGTGTAACACCACATCTCTGTCATTTGGAAATTCCTGTCCAGTGGAACCCAAATCAGAGCTAGTCGTTTGGTCCCCCTCCCGCGCGCCGACTAGGGACCAGCACAGGCCCGCTTAGAACGCACCATTTGCTCAGCAGCTTGCTGCTGTTGCCGTTTTGCCTGGCCCTTAGCTGCTGCTATTCCTCCTGCCAACCTGTGCACGGGTAACGCCGTGTTCGTTGGGTTGGCACAATGTGGGACTATCCACGATAACCCCCACACGTGCCTTTGATACTCGGCTTGATGGAGCTCCACGCATGCCTCAACAGCGTCCATATGTGCGTCCCTGTAAAACAAATAAGAGTGATTTGCTTGCACAGCCGTGCCAACCCGGAGGTCAAGAGCTCTTACGTATCCTGCTCCTCGGAAAGAAGCTCTAAGTCCCGTATCTTGCCCCGCATGCGTTGCAGGAGCTCCTGAAGCTGTTTATCCGTTACTGTTGGTCCGGTCGCTGGGACAGCCGTCGCGGCAATCTGATCGACAGCCGCCTGGATATCTTGCTCCAATTTAAGCATTTCATGATGAAGCTCCAGTTCATCGGGACCAAATAATGTCACGTCTGCCCTAGTAGCCAGCGAAGCACTCGTCGCCATATTGTCTAGCTGCTTGCCTATGATCTCAAATGCTCATCACCATAATTGAAGCATTTCTGTGTCTTTGTTTGTAAAAACGTAACGTAGCAAATAGAATTGCTTAAACCATGCTGCCATTGGTGTGCTGCGTGTGCATTTTGCTGGGGTTGGTTTACTTGTTACAACAGCACTGACTCAGCCATACAGAATAAACAATTCCAGAACGAAAGCTAAACATCACTTGCGTAGTAATGGACACGATTTTGTATATATCTTTTGATGCACGTCAAGCTACAGCAGTGTACAGCGGACACCTTGCTGCTTCGAAACTGATATATTGCATCCTGAGCAATTTAAATCATCCTGGGCGATTTTGTCTTCCGCGGTTCAAGCATCACAGGCCTTCCTTAGCGGAAGAGCGGCACAATGTGGCCGTTGTAGTTCGTAGTTGCCGTGCCGTACATTCACGGCTCTTTTAGAGTTTTACCAGACGTCTCTTCTAACCTTGTTTGGCTGTTTTGCCTCACATTTTCACCTGTATCTGCATCATAGCATGGTAGGGTCCAGGTCTCCCGGCTTGGCCCAGTGCCCACCGGTTGTCGCCGTAGCCCTTGTTGGGCTCTGCTAGCTCCGCACGACGTTATCGTCCCCATCGGCACCGCTACCATTTTCACCCTGCCGCGGGCATGGCATTCGGAAGTGGCATGCTCGTAGCACGCGTAAATTACCATCGGCATAATGATCTCGCCGAAAGCTTGGCATCAAACCAGGTGACGTATGTGTACATCACGAACGGGCTGCTAACATCGCGAGCCTGCCAATTGCCCAGAGCCAAGATGGGGATTAGGACTGCATCAAGCTTAAGTTACCATGTTTCGACATGTATGCATACCCAGGAAAGCCACTTGGTTTTCGACGTTGGCAACTTGCAGCTCCTGCCCAGCGTTTTGGCGAAACTGTCCGCCTGGGCAAGGATAAAGCAAAGTCACATTGCGCTGGTTTAAGGCTTGCAACTGAGACTTCCCGGGATGATGCAGGTTTGCTCCGAAGCCCATTTCGCGCACAGCACAGCAACCCTGTTTTGGTAGCAAAGCATCAGTATATGATATCTCGTCAATACCTCAAGTATTTTCAGCGCTTTCGGGACTTCAAAATAGTGCTGCCCCTCCTGATCTGCCTCGCCTTCACACTCGAAATGCGACAACTGAGCTTCTACTAGATTTCAATATTAAAAGACTGGAGGTTATCATAACTTGCTCACGTGATTTTGTGAGTCAAACGTGCGATTAGTTACGGCGTCTAACAGGTTGTGCGAACTCTTGGCGCGGGCGGCGCGGAAGCAGGCGGGAAGACCATGGCCGCGCCAGGTGGCATCCAGAAGCTTGAAATGAATATTGATGGACTTGGGGAACGAATTCGATGGCTTCCGGCCATTTCCCCCGGCCCCGCGGACCTGGACGGCCGTGTCACCCACCATGCCATGATGGCTTGGGGCGGGCAAAACAGCAAAGAGGTGTGATTTGAAGGTTATGACGATATGGTGATGGGATCATATAACTTCACGGCTGAAAAGCGCCGGGGGATTTGTGGAGCTCGCATTCCACCACCCGCCCCCTTAGCCGTTGTGCGTGATAGTGGTGCCCGTCTTCATCCATATGCCATCATGCACATTACCGCGTTGTCGTCTCAGTGATGCAGTATTGTATTTTGGCAATCCGCGGAAGATGAGGCAAATAACTAGGATAACACAGCGCACCCTTGCTTACGGATTTCCTCCCACGGACGCTAGTGTCACACCCCACTCACCAGACGAACCCTTTGATTTCTCCTCATGGCTTGAATCTGGCGTCAGAATCAGGGTTAATCTGGATTGACTCTGGCTTCGCACGTGATTCATATGTTCGCCTCGGCCAGTCGGGTTGGCCCTCGGGGAATTATTTTTTGGCATCGGCGCGAGTCCTGAACCTCACGTCGCCACTCCTTGGCCAAAGCTAGTTCAGCTTGTAACTAGGCGTCGACCTCCCTCAGGCCCTCCACTCGATTCGCAACCACCAAATTATGTTGGGCGTCCGTCTGAACTCCATTCCTGCCCTCCAGGACAAGTTCCTGGTGATAACCGATTTAGAGGTGGTCTCTCGGGGTCACTCAGTGCTGCGAGTGGACGAGGAGATGGTCAAGGCCTTCCCTCATGAGGGCAAGATGACTGATCTGCACGTGAGGGCTGGGGTGGGGACTGGGGACGAGGGGTTGAACTCCGGGAGCCGCGAGACCAAGATCCGTCTGTTTAGGGAGGTTGCCAGAAGGGGCAAATATGTTGTGGTTGAGGAAGATCCTGGCGACATCCCAATGAGGGCCGCTTGTTGTATCCATCTCGCCAATAGTCGGCAGGAATGTCTTCCTATACGTCCCCTAGATGGCTGCCTGCAGCGCTTCCACGTTTTTGCTTGCACGCCAAACTCTATACGGTCTTGTTCTCATTTGTGTCTTATGCTTCCTTTGACCCCATTCCGATGCATCAGCTAGGTGTCAGGCAGTCGTGGCCCATGGCGATTTTACTGACCATTCCTCCATGTCACGCTTCCTCGTCTGCTGCCACCATAGGTCTGCGAGCAGGGTGGCGGCCTGGTCAACGTGCTTTTCGGCACAACCGAGGGCACCCTACACCTACTGCGGTTGCTTTTGCCCCGGACCCCGGGCGCGTTGCCGAAGGATGTGCGCGTCTTGAAGCCGCCAGGCCTCGGCCAGCTGCCGGAGCTAGACGCTGATGCATCTGAGGACCTGGCCGTGTGGCTGCGACCCCACCGGGGGGCTGTGGCGGCGGTGGACATGCAACAGGAGACTAAGGTAGGTGCACAGTTGGTGTTCAGGTGGAGCGCAGGGCGCATGTAGGCCCCTGCTGCCGTTCATTGCATGGGCCGTTGCGAATGCAGGTGAGTGCTGTTAAGTTTACTCGCAGGAAATGGGTAGGACTCAGCGCATGGAGTGTGCCGAGCCGACGAACTTTGAACCTCCAATTCATTTCTGCCTTAAAAAGGCAAGGTCGGCAATTCAGCATGTTCAAGTCCATGTCTTATCTGCAATGTGCTCTTACCACAGAAAATCCTTACGGCGGGTGCGGACGGCTCGCTTTTTGTGCTGGAGATGGAAAAAGTGGCTGCGGTAGTCTCGTCAGTCGTCGATACTGCGAATTCAATGGACGCCGATGGCGACGAGGACGGCTCAGCGATGGACACGATGGATACGGGGGAGCAGCGCAGGGGGAGGCCTTGTACCGCATCCGGCAGTGGCGCTGTACCACCGGAATTATTGCCGTACAAAGCAGGCACGGGCTGTATTGGCTACACATGTGCGCGCTGGGCGGATCGCAACCGCTTTGTGACGGTACGTGTACACATTTGTGTAAAAAAGCTCTGATGAAAGCTCATTGAAACTCCTCATGCTCAGAGCTCCAATGCATGTTTATCAATCTCTTGCCTGACCGCAAAACATGCATTGGAGTGCTGCGCATATGGCGATATCACATGATATGGATTTCCCGTCGAGGAAAGACACCTGCAAGCGATGTCGTGAGCGTGTCAGGATGGGCCTTGGGTTTGGCGCAGCGTTCTTCACCCCGGACGGGACCCGGAAAATTTTCAGTTTTTAGGAAAACGCCCGGAAAAATGTTGGGGCTGCTCCGGGGATCCCCGGCAAACTTTTCCAGTGTGAGGCGCAGCTTTCCGTGGTTTTTGGCGTAACTAGGTGGAGTTCCGCGGACCCCCCCCGGAAAAGAATTTTAAGGGTTCCGGGGAACCCCGGAACAAACAGCTGGCCCCTTCTTGAACTCTGGTTTGGCGGGGGTTTTGCAGCGAGCATCTGATCATTGGCTTCCGCAGGTCTGCCCTTCTGCCCGTGCTGACAGGGTACAAACTCCAGATTGTCGCGGCTCTTGGGGCCCGGGCACCCCGTTATTTGGTGGCAAATATTCGTAGAAATCCAACCGCATGCTGTTCACGAATCATACAATAATAGGAAGCGCAATATTGCCGGAGAGGGGCAGGGGTCGGGAGCGGCATTGTGATAGGAAAGTGCTCAAGAGCATAAGGCAACAAGGCGCAGCGCGTGCGGGGCCCCGATAAGACCAAGTCATCAGCGTTTCTAACGAAAGTTGCGGACAAGGATATCTCCAACCTTCGACGAACGCGGGGCCTCTTGAACGCGGGGCCTCTTGGGGTTCTGGTTACTTTACAGCGCTTTTTCGCTGCCCTGTTATTGCCGCCACAGAGCCAAAGCTTGGGCGGGCTTGAGATGTGGGACGTGCGTTGCCCACCGGAGCCGGTGATGAGGTCAAAAGAGTGGGGGGCCGTAGGGCTAGGGCCCGCGGAAAGGTGAGGAGATGGTGGCCGGGCGAGCAAGAAAATTATAAAATAGGGTGGGCCTGTGCAGGCGGCGATGATCGAGTTGGTGCCCGACGGTCATGGAGCCTGAAATACGCATCATTACCTGGGAGGCGGTTTGAGAGCGCACTTTCATGGAAATGCGGCGGGAGTGATGGATAAGGGCTGTTGCTCTTGGCGCCGTTGTTTACGTCTTGCATAGCGCTGTGGGCGCGATATTTCGTCCCTCAGGCCATACCCCTTAGGCCGCGTAGGGGTTTCAGCTGCTTCACATATCAGGGTACAGCGACGGGCATTCCGGGCATAGTGGTTCCCAACGTAAATGTACCAACCTTGATTGCGTGATTGTCATGTGCGCATTGTAACTTGCCGCATTGGACGCATCCGTTGAAACTGATGCGCCTTGACTACGTGCCCGCAGGGGTTCCCATGGGGCCATCTGCTCACTGCAGGTGCACCCAGCCCGACCGGACGTGTGCGCCAGCGGCGGCTTGGCCGGTAGCGTGGCATTATGGGACTTGAGGGCGTCATCCAAGCCCATGTCCCTTACGCGGCCCGATATCGCGGCGGGCCCGGTCTGGGAGGTAAGGCATGGTCTAGATGGAGATGCAATAGCTACCTGAATGGTCCGGTTGAGGATTGAGTTTAAGCGATGGATATGTCAGGATTCGGAAGCTACGATGAGGGACGGGCGACCTTTAGGAAGCCACGAAGGCGGCCGCCCTTCCCAATGCAATGCGAGCTGCAGGACGAGCTGCAGGACTGGCACGGGAGATACAGACCCATGGGATCGGGGACATTTTGCGGGCTGGTGGCATTGTATGGATGTACACTGTCTGCCTTTTATCCCGTTCACTCATGGTTCCTTTCATCTGTCTGGCTTAGCCGTGCCCTTCCCGCCAGGTGTAGGGGTCTGATTCTCAGGTGATGCATCTCTATGCATGTGCGGGGCCTCTCCTTGTTTATGGCGTAGCATTATGGCACCCCTCGCCATTGTTTCCCCAGGTGCACTTCGACACACGAGAAAGCACGCAGTCCTCCACCGGCCAGCAGGCGCCCCTGCCTTCGGTACTGTATTGCACAGAGGACGGCGGCCTGTTCCACGTATCAGCTACGGAAGGCCCGGCGGCTCGGGGCCCGCAGGTTCTGACGCAGCTTCCAGTGGCTATCAACTCCTTTGACGTAGGCGGGCCGTTCGGGACAGATGTGGCCGCAGTGACGGATCGCCAGACGTTGATGTTCATGCAGACTGCCTGAGCTTGCCTGGGCGACGTGCCATACAGGCATTGACGTGCGTTTTAGTCACGTGGGATTAGGAGTATAACTGGGAGCAGGAATTCATTGGTCCCAGTGGGAGGCGAACCAGGGCAGGGTCTAATGCGATCTGGGTGATGGACTTGGGCTCGGTCCGGTGCGCTCATGTCACTTACGGGGAATAATTGTGGCACGAAGGATGTGCGTCTACCGTGCACAGGAGAGCATGAACACTGGGGACCAAATTGATGCGTATGGAGGAGTCCAGTACCGGGAGCTGCCTTGCCGTGGCATGTGCTTTTTAAGCGATGATGGCTCTTGGCCCTCCACGCGGTTGGCCCTTTACGCCACACCACCGGATTGTTAACAAAGACCGGCACGAACACCAACATGCCAGCGCCAGCGCCACCGCTATCCCACGAAGCCGGGACCACGACCAGGGGCGCCTTGGCCCACCCACCCGTATCCCGCATATACTGACCTACACGACTAGGTAGAGCTATACGTCTGCGAGCTTCCCAGAAAGCCCTCAAGTGCATGGGTGGCGTCCCCGATAATACAGCCAAGGAGCAGCGGATACCCTAGGGCCTTGTGTGATCCCAATCCTATATTCATACACGGGCGTGAACGGGAGGAAGAAGCGACAGCTCCTCCCTCGACTGGTAACTTCAAAAACCCCTTTCACACATACACATATAGATATGCACAAACACATACAGCACATGGCCCGGTCGCGACAAGTAGGAGTCCCTTCGCGGTAAACACGCATCCGTGTACCAGCCGAACCGCGCGCTCTAAAAATGACTCCTTGACGCTAGGCGTCCTAATGTTATATGCATACGGTCATCCGCCGGCACGTTAAAACTACGATGTACCAAGATGGCTCATGATGGCCACACAGCATTGCACGCAATTTCGCACGCGTCCATATTGGGGAGGTCTCACAATTTCCCCACTTATTCACAACTCAGTCGTACACGGGCCGAAAGCCACTCTTCAGCTGCTTCGGACCTGGGGCTTGTGAACCGGATGGCGCTGGCGACCTGCCTCCCGCAGAACCCACTCCTGGGCCCAATTCATGGCCCCCTCCCGGCCGCCGACCCGTGGACCCGGGCCGTGCCGTACTGCCACCCGTAGTGGACGAGCTTCCCGGTCGCCCGGATGATCCAGGCCGTCCCCGGTCCGTTGAAGCGGGTCCGGCAGGGCCCCTGCCAGCGGCCTCCATCCCAACCCCCCCAACCCCACAACCACCGGCCGGCCGGCGGGAGAGGATGGACGAGGACGGACCCGAAGGAGAGGTGGGACCAGGGCCGAGGGCGGGGGCCCCAGGCGGCTCCGCGAGCCCACGCGCAGGTGGCCAGGCTGGTGGGTTGGCGACCTTACCCCAGCGGTTTGCTAGCGGCTGGTCCGCCACTGCCCCCCCGCTGTTGGCCGCCATGATGCGTACGGCCTTCTCACCACGGTCGACAGATACCTGTGCACGGCGGATGCTGAAGCGGTAGGGGAGGCAGCGAGGCGCAGAGGACCAGGTTGACGATCGGATAGGGGAAATGCGGGCGCTAGAGATGGAGGACGCCCGCCACACAGTGGACACGGGAAGGGGGAAGTTACCGAAGCACTGATGCTCCTTCCATGCCCATAAGCAGCTGCAGGCAGCGCGCGTGAAGTAGGCTATTCCGCCCGCCCATAATGACAAGCGACAATACCGTTTAAAATCACTGGCCATTCCCTTTAGCACTGAGTGCTGCGAACACTAACTCACTTCGAGCTTTGCAAATGGAAGTTTGCATCTCCTAGGCGGGAAGACACATCCGGCACTCACGTTCGCCGCCCTGCCCGGCCCCTCATAACCGCTATCCGGGCACTCCCCAGACCCCCACCTGTTGGGTGCGAACGAATCCACTGCCGCTGCGCCATGTTCTCCGGGGAACACCAGATCCCGTACGGCCGCATCATCCGCCAGGGGCCGGAAATCCTCCCCCACTGGCTTCCCCGCCATCAGCCGCTCTGTCGCGGTCTCAAAGACGGTCTCATGGTCCTCCCACTTGAGGTCGCAAACCTGCCAGGGAGACGCAAACATGGCGGGGACTGATCTGAAGAAAGTAATGGATCAGGGCACAGAGACTAGAGCCCTGTTGACTGAGTGGGAGACCTGCTGGAAGGATAACGTCCGGCCAGCTGGGGCAAGGTGGTTCAGACGGAGCAGTAAGCGTATCGTACACGGACGGAAGCAAGCAGACAAATACTGAGCCACCGTGGTGGGTGGCAACAGTCCGGCGTCGTTCAAGTCCAAAAGGGTCTCGCCAAGGCTACTTGCATGGCTACGGAGGTGAGGTTGAGTGAGGAGGATGAGTGCGCCGCATGGCCGCACCAGGCAGCGGCGTTCGTCTCTCTTCTCCCCTGCCAGTTGCGACCTGCCGCGCACCTAAATCGCTAAGTAGACAATCAACCGTTAAGTAGGGCGCCGGGTGACATCATGGCCTTCATAGCTCGCAACGCCCGCCCGGCCGCCCTTCCATTATAAGACCCCCGACCTCTCTGACCACCGTCCCGTTCCCCCCCTCACCAAGCATGCGAAGTTAGACTGGAACATGGAGCAGCCGCAGCGACATCGGCGCGCGTTGGGATCATGTTCATCGTGGCCGTGACCA